>OX578276.1:46459269-47132962 GCA_951217055.1 Gerris lacustris
GGTATGATTTTTCTGAACATGTATGCCAAATTTCGTCAAAATCGGCCCAGTAGTTTGGGCTCCAGGCGTCTGCACAGACGACAGACAGACGACAGACGACAGACAGACATTTTTTAAAAACCACTTTTTTGGACTCAGGGGACCTCAAAACGTGTAAATCCATCAAAATCTCAAAATCGAATTTTCGCGCCATCACAATACTTTCTCTTTATATGAGAAAGTAAAAAATCTATTATCTGAGATGATGAAAAATCATTTGATTCACCTGAAAATAAAAAATTGCCATATTGTGGTTTTGTGTGGGTCCTTAGGGATTTAATATAAAAACAGACTCTTCTACCTCATATGGCTATATTTCGACTCCACCTTGAGTAATTTTCAAGCTTCTAAAACAATTAATTACAACAAGTCAAAATCTATTTCCTTATGAATAGTTAATACAACCATTAATGTTAATTCATAAAATAGTAATAGCGAAAAAAAGTTTATTGGAGAATAACTATCCTTACCCTTTCAAGAGCTGTGAACTTTAATCTTTTGCTATACAAAAGATTAAAGGTTGTATTAACTATTCATAAGGAAATAGATTTTGACTTGTTGTAATTAATTGTTTTAGATACTTGAAAATTACTCAAGATGGAGTTGAAATATAGCCATATGAGGTAGAAGAGTCTGTTTTTATATTAAATCCCTAATAACCCACACAAAACTACAATATAACATATATTAAGGGATCACCATTCATCTATAAAAAATTGCCTGTTAAAGAAAATTTTTGATATGTGTTTAATAATAAATTAATAATTCAATTTTTAAGTTTTTGGTTGTATTCATACTACGGAAAGTTTAAATTTTAATTTAAATCAAATTATATTCTTTGTATGTCTCCCGTTGTTAATGATAATTATAATTTGATTTAAATTAAAATAATAAATTAATTAAATTAGATGTTATGGGATTTAAATTCAGTATCACTATGCATTTGAGAAAGTGTTGTTTCTTTTTTTTGCCAGTTAGATTTGAGATTTAACATTTTATATCTGCTTTAGAGATTTTAGATGTTTAATTTTATTTGTTGTAGGTTCATCCAATTCACAGGATTCATTCCAGGGTCCTGGTAGCGCAAGCGGAGGAATGGATGGATACCCTGGCTACGGCTATCCACCGGATTATAACAATCAAAGGCCACCTTCCCAATCAAACCAAGGTAAATTCCTACCTTCTTCATTATGTTTACTTTTTTTCTCTCTAATTTTTACCCTATTTCATAATAATACTATTTATATCTGACATTAACACAAAAGTTCAATGAAATATAACTAACTATTAATTTTATAGCATTTCCTCTTAACTCAACACTTATAATTGTATTAATTTTTATTTTTAGGCGGAAAGGGGAGAGGGGTTTTTATAATAAAAAATTATCATTAGGTTGTGCCTAAATAGAAGGTACTAATTGTTCTTCATAACTGAATCTTACTGTCAGATTTAGATGGACATTCATTTTACTATTATTAATTATTGAAAGTTTTATTCAGAATTCAATAAAACTCAGAGTGGATGAGAAGCAGTGTTCAAACCACACAATTAATTTTTTTGTTCATTAATCTTATCCTTTTTACTTAAATATCTCTTAAATATTTTTTCCTTATAACATTTCACGTTAACAATAAACATTTTTAAGTCTTCCGGCATACATTGATTTCTCTTTGAATTATTGAAACTAGTATAAATCTTTATATAAAGGTGTATTAACAAATAATATGATAGTGTTTCTCCCTTTGAGTTTTATTTATTATGAATAAAAATCCTATTTCACAAAATCTCGGTCGAAACAATTAACTTTAAATAAATAAAAAAATTTAAACAACAATTAATCTTACACCATTCCTTTTTTTCATTGAACACAGAATTATTGTAAAAAAAAGAAAACACTTATACATTGAATCTTACAATCCTTGTGCACATTTGTATGATTGAATATTATTATATTTATCATGTACATAAATTTCAAGCTGATTCTGATTCACCAATTGTTATTTTTTATTTTTTTAAATTAGTTGATTTCAGGAAAGTTAAACATCTTTGTTTAATGTTCAATAGTTTTTGCTTGATTGTTCGTTCCACTTCCATAGGTTCTGTCTTTATTTATTTATTTATTTTTTTCTCGAGAATATTATACCCATGTTAAAGTTGGAATTCAGGTGCCAACTCATACTCTTTTAATAATGAACTTGGATGGGTTGATTTTGATATTGATCAGCCTTAGCTTATTTCCCTAATAATATCTTATATTTGAGATTAGTCTTAAGAAGGTGTGGAGGATAGTGGAAAATTTAGTGTCCTCACTGTCTTTTTACCACTATTAAGAGGTATTTACCGAGGGGAGCCTGTATAGGAGAGTAGTTGGCTCTCCTATTTAGCACCGGGGTAGTCACAACTTGGAATGGTGACTGCAGATTTGGGTTTAATTCCTGACCGTGTCCCATACAAAGTCATTGCATTCCCCAGCATCATCATATAAATGGGAAGCTGCTTGTGTGAAGTGGTGACTAACTGGTTGTGAATGCCAATCCAAGCTGAAAGAGTGACACTGATCTCGTGTCAATCCATTACATGTATAGTTGTATAAGCTCTTTGGCAAGCCTATGGGCTGTTGTGCACAGAGTTAGTTAAGAGGTATTTAGTTTTGGTATTAAATAATTGGTACCAGTTCCACTTTGATTTTTACTGCAAGTGCTTGGGTTCGAAGCCTGGGAGACCCTCCAATTTGTTCAGTTTTGGTCGTGCATTGTGAGCCATAACAATTACAGCTGATGGGAGTCAAATTGCTGACCCATCACAACCATTGTGGTGAAGAGTGTATGGTCCGCCATGACACCTTGTGGGCTGTAGCACTAAATTTAAATATAAAATACAATTTGTAGAGTTTGGTTTGTTCCTTTCACATGACTCTTTTTCTCTTATCTTTCTCGATTAATTTATTTTTGTTGATTTTTGACAAATATTCAGAATTATAAAGCTTCATGTGTACATTTCAGTGACTTAAGTGAGCATTTTAAAAGTTTGCCTTATTCATACTACTACATCGATTTAAGAGAAGTTTCTTAACTGTAAACAACCTTCCTTGCTCTGAATCTTTTCCCTGATTTTTTGGGTGTAAAAGTTTAATGGATTCAAAATTGTGTTAACGTTACTTTTATTAAAAATTGCAACATATTAACACGTTAACAGCGAACAAACAATTGCTTGGCACAACTCAACATACGGGCTTGGAAATAAAATAACAAAAAAACTTTAAAACGAAAAAAAAAGCAAGGAGAGAGCGAAACGTATTTTTAGAACGTATTTTTACTTCGCACCTATGTACAGATGCACTCTACTTGGCTAACTGGTTAGAACGAATCTGAACTGTGGGCCTGGGTTTTTTTTTTTTTTTTTTTTAATAGAAGTGTAGTTGGGAGGATACATTCCCAGAATGGGACCTGCTCTTTTGATCTGACCTGCATCATGTTCCTGGAACGTGGTTTGCCGTCAACGTGATAATTAATAGTTTGGGCTCCATTTGGGACTCTCATTTGTGTTCGGAATATAAAATTATTCATGTTCAATAAGAGGATTTTAAATTCCCTCATATTGGAAGTGGAAAATATGTAGCACTTCAAACTCGATAGAAAATAATAATTAATGTTGATTAGTATATTTGTTAGCTAATTTATAAGAACATTGGTGAAAACAGGACATTGTTAAATTGTTACTAGAAAACCTTTAAGGTTATTTGTGGAGTTATGATTATTCGCTATGATAATTATTATTCCCTAATAGCTTTGTTTTCTAAATACTAGTTTATAATTTATACTTATATTATTGTTATCGTTCCTTTTTTTTTAAGTTTTTTTGTTCAGGCCGATTTTTTGTTTTATATTTATTATTTTTATTTTTTATTTTTGTTTCTATGTGACAAATTATTCCTTTTTTATTATTTATTCCACCTGTGATTTTCCTTTAGACTTTTTTTCCTAAATTGGGGTTACAAATTGTCTCGATTATTTTGCTTAGGGATCGAAATCATGTTCTGAAACCAAAAATTAAAATAATATATTTCTTTATATCAGTTTAAAGAAAAATGTTAGTTTTTAACTATTTATTTTAATATTTTACCTTGTTTTTCCTCCACATATCTATATATCTCAGACCCGGTTTTTAATTTTTATTTTGTTTAGAAAATAGTTAAATATTTATTTAATATATTTTATTCTTTATTTTGGGAAGTAAAATATATTAGGTTCTTGTAAAATATTTAAGAGGTCATAGGAAGGTGGTGGTAGTTTTTTTATGTCTGTCATGGCCTATATTAATTCAAGTAAAAAAAAATTACTTTTCACCCAGCTAATTATATACTAAATATTCTATAACGAAGAAACTTAATTTTAAATATTTATTATTTTGAAGTAATCGTAAATAAATAAAACAATATTATTTTCTTTGTAAAAAAAATTTAATTTATTACCAGTACATTTAAAAATATATACTTTTTTCAAATTTAAAACTTTGGCATGTTTTATATTAGGTCATAAAAATTCATTTTGCTTTC
This sequence comes from Gerris lacustris, assembly GCA_951217055.1. Classification (NCBI taxonomy): domain Eukaryota; kingdom Metazoa; phylum Arthropoda; class Insecta; order Hemiptera; family Gerridae; genus Gerris; species Gerris lacustris. The sequence continues at coordinate 46,463,864 of OX578276.1, forward strand.
TTAATACAATTGGCCATAAGAACTTTAGCATTTTGCCTATTCAGGCTTTATTTCACTGTGCCCTCTTAAGCTTTTTCTATGAAATATTTTTTTTATTTTAATTTTTTGTTTCTCCTTTTTTTTTTAACTAGTCATTTAATTTATTATGTAATTATTTAATTAGGGATTCAGGGGTCCATATAATATTATTTAGAAAGTGTTAAGGTATTCAATTTAGTGTTTAGGATTGACTATGTTGTCTTAGATGTGTTTTTAAAAAGGCTAACCACACTGTTTTTCATACCAACTTATTCACAAAAAAATATTTAAACATTAAAAGCTGCTACATTTATATTTAAAACCTTGCTTTGATCTTAAATTAGGGGTAAATAGATTAATTTACCAGGAATCATTCTCCGTGAATGTTTTATTTTTAATTTTAAAGTTAATATCTATTTCAAATAACTTTTTGTCGTTATTAAAAAAAAATAGAAAATTTATTTAAATTTTAGTAGGATCTGACTAATTTGAATTAAAACATTTTATAAACAATCTCTGTTGTTTGAAGATAACTGTCTTAAAGTATGTATCTTTCTCTCCCTTCTTGTTATTTTTAAATCTTTATAACTTTTCAAGACAAAAAACTTATTAATTAAAATAAAATTATTATCAAAGTAAAAGCTTCCTGAAATTTGGAACTTACATCTTTGGAATCTTCTGGCTTTCCGTGTGGAAGTCTAAGCACAGACTTCTTGCAACCTTTTAACCTAAACTTTCCAGGGCCATTTAGATTAGATTAATAGTGATGTTTCAGATACATTGCATCAAGGGAGTGTCTCACAATGTAACTCATTAGCATCGACTGGACTTATTTTTTCAATTAAGTTTTGGTTAAAAAATTTAAAGTTAGTTTAATGATTTTAGTTATTAATTGGGAGAGTAAGCATGAAGCAACTAGGGAGAAAAATTGAAGTTGTTTTTGAATGGTGGAGGTGAAATTGTTAGTTTGGTTGGTCTTTGGAAACACTGCCTAAGGGGTTGGTTAAGATATATGGGTGGTTGTATCCCGATCTAGGTAGGAGACATGAATTAAAACAAGTCAATATATTCTGTTATGGTGGCAGCAGTGATTGGGAGTCAGGGCGGAACCTCGGCTGAAAACATTAGCGTGTCTAACCCGTTTGATGACAATGCTGCCAACTCACGTGCAGCCCCCCGTCCCCCAGGTGAGGCTCACCCAGCATGTTTCCCCCGCCCCCTCCGTCATGTAGCCCTCTTTATCATTATCTGTTATTTCTTATTATTTTATTATCATCATTCTATTTTTATTTCTTTTCTTTTTATCGTTACATTTGTTTATCAGCATGGTCTTTATTATTTTATATATAATATATATTTATATTTTTAATTGGGTTTGTTTATTTTTCCTTTTTCGATGTTTTTTTTTTCTTTTCAAATTCTATGTTATTTATTTATTTTGATTAAGAGTGTTTTGAATTAAGTAGATAGTAATTGTTTTTTCAATTAGTGTGTTTTTTTCTTGTCAAAACAAATCATACATTTGTTTTATTTTATCTTCTATCATTTGAAGATAATTAAATAAAACTGTAATTTTCTCTTTTTGTTTTAAAACATCTGGCACTACTTAAATGTTTGCCCTTAAACAAAATGTAGGTTTTTATTTAAACAAAAAATCTAGGATTTTTTTTATTTTAATTTCTATTAATAATTTTAGACAAGATTTATGTGGCCTTTTAATTTTGGTTGAAAACGGCTCAAGCATTTACTATTGATTAAAACCCCAGCAAATTACCTATCTGTTTTCTTACTCTCCCTACTTGTTCAAAGCACACCTATTTCTTAGTGAATTTTAAATCTTGATTATTGGTCAAAAATAACTTTGTGTTGTTTGATTTGAATACTAAATGGTAAAAAAATAAACAATGAACAATCCCTCACAAAAATGTTAAGATATATTATTTTTTACATAAATTATAAAATCAAAGCATCCCATTTAAAATCATGGCAACATTTGTTAATTGCACAACAAATAGTTACAGAATTACAAGGGTAGGTACAAAAAAACTAATTTCTTTAGAAATTTTAGAAAACAAACCTGTTAAACATCATACTAAGTACCTCTAGAAGATTACTGAAATTGATGGTTAGCTTCTTTCAATAGGCACAACAAAATCTGTATCAAAATGTTACACTATTTTTATTAAAATAATTCTGGTGTAGGTTTCCGCAGCTAGATTCTAATTAGTTTAGATCTTCCGGTGGAGGCCATGTCAAAACATCAAATTTATTAAACAAAAAGCAAGTTTAAGTATGAAGAAATAACAATGTAGGGTAGTATTTAAAGTAGTTGTTTATTTACAAAACACACAAGAATGTAATTATTAATTATATTTTACCCCGGCACTGGGAATAAGTTGGGAATGGACCCCTGAATTTAGTTAATGTGCTTGAATCTTTATTACTTACAAGTATAAATAAATATGTTGATGCGGAAAATATATATATTTTTTTAAAAAAGATTTTTTACTACTTAAATTTTATTTAAAACAACGTCGATATGGTTTGTTTATTTTTAAAATGTCAATTGTACTTCATCGCTTAACTTAGGGCGAAGTTGTTTAAAAACACCTGATTCTTATTACTGTTTACTATTTATTTTACATCTCCATTGACTCAGCATTAGGTTATTGCTGATTGAGTATAGGCCACTTTAAACATGTATGGGAGGTTCCTTTGCCTTGGACTGTAATGCACCTTGGACACTTTCCCTCAGCATAAAGCCTGGTTTACACGGGTAGAGTAAACAGGAGAGTAGAGTGTACTTTACTTCCGAGTCTACCAATTTTGATTTTGGAGCGTTTACACATAAGCTAGTAGTAAGAATAGTAAAAAAGCAGAAATGATTGCACTACATTGTATAAACTGAAACTAAACTCTACTTGCTATTGAAGACGTTTAGACGGGTAGAGTGGGGAAGCTAGTAGAGTGGGAGCTGTGGTGGGGGAAGTAGAGTAGAGTCCACTTTACTGCATGTGGTATAGTACTCTACTCTACCAGCTACTAGCTACTCTACTTGCCACTCTACTCTACGGAACGTTTTTTCGGGTTTCTACGGGTAGAGTTACTCTACTCGCTACTCTACTCTCCTGTTTCCTCTACCCGTGTAAACCCGGCTTAACTCTAGGGAGAGAGGACATTTTTACTGTGAATACTACTTATCAGAGTGGAGCCCCTGGCAACACTATTTTAGCAACTAGCTATCATATCAGTGTTATCAGCAATAGTTAATTTTTGCTAAGTTTCCAAGGTAAGGGAACCTCACCTGCTTGATGTGATTAGAAGTGAGAAATTTATTTTGAAAAAATTAGAAACATTGTCGGATGGAAGAAACTATCACCAAAATTGTTGGTGTTTGAGCTTAAGGTTTATGAGTTCCAACTCTGCTAACCACTTTGCTACCCTGATCCTCTTTATTATTTCTGTTATTGTAATTTGACGAATAAGTTTACTCTTTATTATTAAAAAATGTATTTAAAAAATCAAATTATAGTTTGTTTTAACATTGAAAATTATAGTTTGTTTAAAGGAACCAAATTATTTAGCCCTGACATTTTTTTTCTGAATTAAGTTATATTTATCTTGTAGTAGTTACTTCTTGCAAGTTCAAATGTTAAATTGGTGATGATTCTTTTCCTTTGTAAAGTAAACAACATTTTAGTGGTGATGGGCATTATGGTTAGCTCATTTATTCATTTCTTTTATTGTATATAAGGTATAATGTCAAATTTTTCAAAACATTTTGTATAAATTTAAATATAACATTTATTTTTTAAAATTGATTTAATAAATTATGTAAAATCCACGATAAAAAAAAATGAACTGGTTTAAAATGTAAATCATTTAACAAGCAACTATTATAAATTCAGGAATATTAGTATGTGCCAGAGGTATATAGTATATATTCCAATGGTATATACCATTGGAACCTAGATATTACATCGACACAAGAATAGGACTAATTGTTTTGAGACATGCATATAATTGCTTCACTTATTTCCTTCAACCCCTTATGGATATTGGGCTGAAACAAAGCATCTCTGACAATCCTTTTCAGTCTGTAATTAATTTTTATCAAATTAGGTTTCAAAAACCTCGCTATTACTTGCAATTTACAAATTGTAATGAGATGATTAAGTTAAATGATAAATAAATAAATAAATAAGCCATTTATTGATCTTATAATAATTGCATTAATAAAACTAATACTATATGTATTTAAATACCATCAAATCAGCAGAACGCTGTGGCAACTAAATGATAAATAATGTATTATTTAATTTCAACAAAATTATACAATTTTTTTTTTCAAACTTTATTGTTTATACTTTGAAAATAACTAGTAAATTGTATATTTTTAAAGGTATCACTACTTTTCTTTATTTTTTAATTTAAGATCATAATTTGAATTATAAAAAAGCAAAGATTTAGCCATCCTTAAAATGGTTTTGCAATGTAGTAGGTAGGTGCCAAGTGTATTTCATGAAGCATTGTTGAGATCTGTTTGTTTTTAAGTGTTCTTTTTTATCCTTTCTTTTTCTTTTTTCTTCTCTTCTTCCTATTCTTATTCTTGTATGGAAGTTGTTTTTGATTTTAACTGTTTTCATTTTATTATTATTTTTCTTTTTTGTTGCAATAATGTTAGAGAAGTTCGGGAGTCCACTTGATAACAAAATACTTATTTTTGCTATTTTCTCTGCTTTTTAAAGCTTGAATAATCATACATCTTGAAGTAAATAAATAAAATATTAATACTGAGTTAACGTATTACTGTGTTATTGAACATAATAGGTCTTCTTTGATAATTATTAATGTGTCCTAATATCTCTATCATTGTTGTATAGCATTGTTATACTTGACTAAATTATATATCTTGTACAAGCTGTGCTAAATTTATTACTGTTTATTTTTCAGGAGTTCAGCAGGGCTATCCTGGAGGTTATGGTCAGTATGGAGATCAGTATAACCAAGGTTATGGCTATCCCAATAGACCTGTTTACGGTGCTTATCCTGAAGACAGAAACTATCCTGCCACTGGTCAGCAAGACCAGTATAGGTAAGCACCCCACTTGTAATTTTGCTTATCAAGATATAGCTTTCAAATTAAATTTATTTATTTATACTATATAAAATATCTTAGAGATTTTATTTTAGTTGACTTCTGCCTGTTGTCTTGTAACTGACGTTGCTTATGAGCAATGTAATGTATAGCTTATTCAAATATAAATGTTATGTGAATATGTTCAGGTATATGGGAGCTGGAGGAGGGTACCGTTACCCTACTCCTCCCGGAGGGGGAGCTGCAGGGGTAGCAGGTTCTCCTACTCCTCCTCAGACAGGTAGCAGCCCGGCACCTCCCCCATCACAATCTCCAGCCGCACAGCCGGAATACTACAATCGACCACCTGCAGCTGAGTACCCTGCTAACCAGCAGTACCCTCCAGGTGGTAAAACTATGCCTCCTCCCCAGCCAGGTCCACGGAGGCACCCTGACTTTGTCAAGGATCAACCTCAACCTCCACCGACCCAACCACCGTACCCTCCCTATAACCAACAACCTCACAGGCCACCTCCACCCAACATGTATCCAGGTACGTTCCCTCCTCCTCTTTTGGTGCTTAAATCTAAATGACATCTTTATCTTTACTGTTATTGTCTATTTTACTGTGAATGTTTTTGTATATTAAGTGCAACCAAGTTGTTTTTTTAATGTTTGCTGGCCTTTACAACCAGGCCAGGTAATCAGTTTCCACCCTTTAAAAATGTTTCCCGGTTTTAGGAAGAGGGGAAGTTCCCCCAATTCCGGAGCAAGGGAACCAAGACTCTCCCGGCCAGGTAGCTGTGGACTTCCACAGCTCTCCTCGTCCGCTAGGTATTTATAGCTGGCCAAATATTGAAACTTTAGTTGCACGATTGACTGTTTGTGAATCTATTATTTTTCAGGCATACTGGAACTGTGTGAATTTTTGTTTTGATTTATGGTTTTATTCTGCGCAGGTTGGAATAATAACAGCGGAGGTCAGTACAGGGGCCAATACCCAGGTGGGACGGGGACAGGCCCACCCGGTTGGCCTAATAACAGTCGGCCTGGTACTCCTGGAGGAAGTGCACAGTGGCCGCCTAGTGGTCCAGGCTACCAGCCTGGATGGGCTCCTCCTCAACCCCGTCCTCCCAGGCCTCAGCATCCTGCCTTCAGGCCTTCACATGACCCACAACAGCCTCCAAACGCTCAGCCCAAACAATATCCTCCCATTGCTCCACCTCCTGCACTCAAGGTATTATTTCTTATTGTCTCTTTGGTCTTTGTGTATAAATTTTAAAGTACTACTTACTCTTCCAAAGAAAAGTGAATTGAGTTCTTGCTTTGTTTAGTATTTCAAGCTTTATTTATGTGAACATAGTATAAACTGTCTACTATTTTATTTCAGCAGGGTTCAGGTGCTATGGGCAGTGGATATGGTCCTGTAAAGCGAGAGTTAATATTCCCTGAGGGTAGTGTAGAAGGAACTACACCTGTCATGTATAAAAGAAGAAGACTGTGTAAGACAGATGTTGCTCCTGTTGATGCGTGGAGAATAATGATGGCCCTTAAGAGTGGTCTACTAGCTGAGACCACATGGGCACTGGATGTCCTCAACATTCTTCTTTTTGATGATACTACCGTCACATACTTTGGTCTCCTACATCTACCCGGCCTCTTAGATATTTTACTAGAACATATGAAGGTAATTACTTATTTTTGTTGCAACTTTTACTAAGTTTACCAATATAAATTTGGATTATTAAACAAAAAAAAAAAAAAAAAAAAATTAAATAAATAAAACAATAATTACCAATGTAAGAAAATGATTCATTCAGTATAGTGAAAGAGAATTCATTAAGATAGTTTTTTTTTAAAAATGAATGCTGCAAGTAATGCACTGTTTGCGGTTTTTGTATGTGTGATTAATTTTTTAAAATATATTTATTAGGTGGCACTTCAGGAAATGTTGGAGCCTCTAGATGAGAAGCCTAGTGAAGATCCAGTAGATCTGGGAGGAGTTGCGGAAACTCCTGATGCCTCTTCAAGGACTACTCTATTACACCGCACCCCAGACATGACTCTTCGCTCACGCAAGGGTCACCCAGTTTCATTGGTATCGGGTCATGACGACCTGTTTGTAACGGATGCTAGGAGACCGTGGGACCCAGATGACTCTCGAGACCGGGACCATCCCGACCTCGAGCGCTCCAAATACATTATTTCTTCTTTTAAATCCGAAGTCTGTAATATCCCGTTCACAAGGATGATACCCGGCCCTGACAGACCGATCAAAGAAGAGAATGAAGTGGAAGTGGAACCCTCCCCCTCGACAGAATCCACCTCTCCCTGTCGACTCGTCCCTGCAGTAGACTCCCAACCCTGTGATAACACATGCAGTAAAAAGAAAACTAAATCCTTGCATTTCGCTTTGTCAAGGATAAAGAAAGAGAACGAAGAAGAGCAAGTGGAGGAAAATGAAGAAGTTTGTGAAGGGGAAGAGTCAAAGGTAAAAACTGAACTGGAAGAGGAGTCCAAGGAAGAGGAAGATGAGGAAAATAAAGATAAACCGACCAAACTTAAGGAAGAAGTGTTTAATATCAAGATTAAAGATCCTGCTGGTACTTTGAGTAGGAGGAGAATGAGTGACTACGAAGACGAGTGCTTCAGTAAAGACGAAGCTAGCCTCTATATGGTTTCGGAGAGCCAGGATTGGTTGGCCAAGAGATGTATATGTATTTCTACCATTCTTAGGAATTTGACCTTTGTACCTGGGAACGAAGCAGAGTACAGCAAGAGTTCAACCTTTCTCAGCTTAGTGGGTAAATTATTGCTTTTACACCATGAACACCCTCCTAGGCAACCAAAGCAGAGAAACTATGACAGAGATGAAGATGCAGATACAGGTGACTCATGTAGCTCCTTGGCACCTTCCACTCACTGGTGGTGGGACTTCCTTCATCACCTCAGAGAGAATGCTTTGGTCTCACTGGCTAATATCTCTGGACAGGTAACGCCATAATAATAATTATTATTGATATTATTAATATACAATTAAAAATGTTTAATCTATACTGCTGTTTTATTGTTATTTGAGAAATGTTAATGAACATATTGTTTGATTGATTATAGGTGGACTTAGGACTATACCCGGAGGAGGTATCAAGACCTATATTGGATGGACTGCTTCACTGGGCGGTGTGCCCTGCGGCCCACGGTCAGGATCCTTTTCCTACTGTATCCACTTCCTTGTCTCCCCAACGCCTTGCACTAGAAGCACTCTGCAAGCTTTGTGTAACAGATTCCAATGTCGATCTTGTCATAGCTACACCTCCCTACTGCAGGCTTGAGAGACTTGCCACTGTTCTCACAAGGCTTCTTTGCAGGAGTGAAGAACAGGTACTATCCTTTACAATATTATTATAATCTAATCTTACATATATACATTCCTAAGCATTTGTTATAGCAACCTTTTAATCGCAATAATCTGTTATTAAAGAAATAACTTCTACTAGAGGTCGACCAAGAAGTCATGAACACGGGAGAAACGGAAAGCTTAACTTCGTTTAAAATCGGAACTTCCGAGTAGTGCCGAAGTCAGTACAGTCGGGTGCTAAGACAATACCCATTTCAAGTTTGTATGACATGCGCAGTTATGTCAAATCTCAAGAATAACAACAGCAAGGTTCCCAATCTGTTAGGTTTCCTGTTTTGTTTGTTTTTATCGGTACGAATTATAGTCACAACTATCCTAAACGATTTGTGTACGATCCACAAATCCACGGGATGATGCAAATGCAAAGGACGCTACAAATAACGGGGTTGGAACAAACTTATTATAATATGTAACTTAATAGTATTAACTTATAATATTAACTTATTATATGTATTTGTTATTATAAAAATGATTGCTCTCCATGGCAATTAATATCTGTATGGATAGGTACTTCTGTTGTTGAACTGCCACTCCCGCCAATGTTGTTGTGTTTAAAATACAAATACACATTGTAAACTATGTGTATTTATTAATACCAGGAAATTTAATTTACTAAAGAGAAACTTGCCAAAAACAAGCTGAGAGAGGTAATAGTAAAAAAATAATTCACAAAAAAGTAACAACTAAAATCCAGAAATAAAAAAGTAACAAATCAAACTCAGAATTAAAGAGAAAGAAAAAAATTGATTAAGAAAGAAGAAAATCGATTTAGATTTAAAGAATATTATTGTGAATAATCAATAAATATTAATATAAAGATATTATCGTATATTATTAGTGATTTCTTATCAGGTACAGTGTTGCCTGTTGCAAAAAATATAGAAGTTATCAAAAATAAAATTATTAATAACAAAAGAACAACACTGTGTTTTTTGACAATGGTCTATTTTATTAAAAACTTACTATACATGACGATACTAGCGCACTCCTCTCATTTCCATGACTTCTTGGTCGACCTCTAGAAGAATATTAATGGCATTTTTTTTATCCCTTAAAACCTTAAATTAAGCTTACCTTTCACTAGCAGCTCATAAAACTAAATATTTTGATGTAGAAATGTCTATTAATGTTGTTATTTGTTTGTCAAACAGGTGCTTAGAGAGTTCGGTGTGAATCTTCTCTTTTACTTGGGTGCTGCAGACAGTGGGATGGCTCGTACAATAGCATTGCAGGCTCCGTGCATATCGCTGTTAGTCGGCTTTGTGGAGCAGGCAGAAAATGGAGCGGTGGCTGTAGCCAACACAAGCGGGCTGAGTGCACTGAGAGAGAACCCCGACCAAGCCATGGGTACCAGTGTGGACATGGTGAGGCGAGCGTGCAGAGCATTGTTGGCCCTCTCCAGGCACCCTTCTAACAAGCCCTTGATTCAGCAACACGAGCAAAGGCTGTTGCACTTAGTCATGTCACAGGTTCTTGATCAGAGTGCAGCCCAGACGTTGGCCAGAGTCCTCTACCAGGTGTCGAGGCCCAACCCTCCGTCTACACCTCCCCCTACGTAGTCGACCTGTATAGTCTCTCCCACCCGCTACGTCTCTGTTTTATTAAAGTCAACTGATTGTGACCTGCAAACCTCTCCTCTGTCTCAACAATAAACTTTAGCTACAGTTCAATTCCGACCGGTTTCATTATCTTTAAAGCCACTCGTCGACTACTCACCTTAAGACTCAGAGTCTAAACAGGCTCTTTAATTGTGTACCATTTATGAAAACTTTCATATTTTTTTACATTTCCCATTTAATTTTAACTTCTTTGATTATTACTTTTATTTCAAGAAAAGTATAAAGTTTTACAATGTTCGATGTTAGCTGCTATAATTTTGAAAGCTTTATTTGCCGCCATTGTCTAATCAATAAAATGTTTCTTTTCCAATTTTAAGAAGAATGAAACCGCTTGTAATTGTAATTATTTTGTTTGTTTTTGAAATAATGTTGTGAGACGGAAGTTTGTGACGGTTTGAAGCCTCTTGCCTAGTTGGTCCCCTCCCTTTGTACAGAATGTAATGTCTCCCTTGTATTATAGCTGTCCCCCTGTCCCTTGTAAAGTTTCTCTTAACTAGGCCAGAGTGTGGATATTACAAATACACATCGGTGAAAACTTGTACGAATAGTATATAATATGAGATACTTAAAAAAAATTTTAAAAAATTATATATATATAGTTTTTTGAACACTTGTGATTTTAGGTTTTGTGGATATAAATATATATATATAAATATATATAAATAAATATAAATATTAATTTTATTAATGTTTTAAGTAAAAATTACAAAAATAAAATAAATTGAAAATGGAAAAAAAATAATGAAATAAAAATGAATAACCTATGTAAAGACAATATAATTAATTTTTACTTGGTATTGCGTGGCCAAGCTACTGATAGTTTGAGTATTTATTTAGTTTTTTATTTGTGCTAGGAGCATATGCGCAATCCAAGACTTCTGAATAGAGAACTCGTTCCCATTCTCTCTCTTTCTCTCTCTGGTGGAGATTGTTTATATTCTTTTTATTATTATTTATTTTAATACTTTTTAAACTTTTTTTTTTAATACTCTGTGTTCCATTATATATATTTTATAATTTTTATTTTTATTTTATTGTTTCATCACAAGATTTTTATTTTTTACTTTTAGACAAAAATAAAATTTTGAATAATTATTAAAAGAAAAAAGAGTCGAGAGTGGATCTTTAGTTCTAAAATAAACATTTGTCCTCTCCAAAAATTGAAAAAAATTGTATATCTCAAAACTTTTTTTAAAAAAAAATACAAGTAAATAAATAAATAAAAAACGTAATTGGTATTATTTGTGCAAATGCTTTATATAAATATATATATATGTCTAAATATTGAAAATAAATGTACATAAAAAAATTTAATTAAAAAAAGAAAAAAAAATCCAATGTGTTATAACTGACTTATTTTTTAAATTAACTAAAAAAAAAAACTGAACTAGATGTAGTGTTTATAATAAATTGAATTCAAAGTGTCTCAGGGTTTTTGCAGTTAGACAAATGCCATTTTTTTTTTTTTTTTTTTTTTTAATTATTATTATTTTTTCTTTCTATTCTTAATGATAAAATGTGCATAACTGCTTCTTTTTATTTTATTTTTATTTATTTTTAAATTTTCTGTTTTTATTTTTTTTTTCTTATTTATAAAAAAAGATCGTAAATAAAAAAATTGGGGAAAAGGTGGTTCTACAATATGATAGTATTATTTATAAAATATATTTATAAAAAAATTAGAAACCCTTTGATTAAATGTGGTTTTTTTCTGGTTGCTTTCTACTAAGTATTTTAAAAACAAAAAGGGGAAAAAAGGACTTATTTAATGAGGAATATAAAATATAAATTACCAGATTTTTTTATTTTTATTTATTATTAGTGAATAATCAATTTTTAAATATTATATATTATAATTATATATATTTGTCAAATATATATAATTTTCGCATTTTAATAGGCATATATTAAATTAATACATCTCTAAATTTCAAAGTTTTCAACCTTATCTTTAATAGAGAAGCAGCAGTATTTTTATTTTATTTTAAAGAAATATCAATAAATCGTAGTAACTTTGGTGGTATTGAAATAAATAAAACAGGGAACAGGTGCTTTAGAATTAAAACAGTTTATACAAAAAGAATATATTTTTAAAAGTGTTGCCCTGAGAGATCTGCAACATTTATTATATTGCCTGCTGATTCCTAGTGCACAGTCAACCTTAACTTTTGCCATAGTGCAATCCCAAAAAACCGCCTTGAATGTTAAAATCAGGAATGTTAAGGAATTAAATGTATGGGAAACATGAGGTTATGCGGATGAAGTAAAGTTGACTATATACAGTAAGTTGTAATTAAACTAATTTATAATTAGTTTAAATAATAATTGAAATGAAATATATCCTTTCCACTGGTATGCCTCATCTCAGTTTTTCTAAGATCTTTCTTACTTTTATTGTTGATTAAAAATATTATAAGTTAATTATAAGTTACCATAGGGAGAGAGCGAATAGATATTTATAATTATTTAGGAAGTGTTGTTTCTTTTCTTCCTAGTTAACATATATGAGGATGATTGATTCCCAATTCTCTGAATACATGTTCATTAGAGCCACAAGTGACAATTTTATTTCCCGATAGTCTTCCACAAATAAGCAGGGCAGTTATGGGAATGTTAATATTAAAGCACAAATTAATTCTTGTGAATTAGCAAAATCAAAAAAGTTAAGGATTGATTGTATGCATGTATTGCGTCACTATTCCTCTTCAGTTGTTTTCTGTTTGGTGATCCGTTTGAAACTGACGGAGCTATAAGCGTCTGAAATCACCCTACCTTCACAGGGAGCCCATTCAATTCATGCCCATACTGTGCATGAATTGTCATACGTCATGTCAAGGTGCTTATGTAGCAGTTTTTTAGATTAAAATCACATTGATGTCCTATAAATCATGCACAGTATGGGCTCCCACTTAGGCTGCACGAGTGTAGATCAGTCATTACAAAGGAATATATAAGGTAAGAAAAAATAATCAAAAGTTAAATTAATATTTAACAGTATAAAAACCCACAGATAAATATGGTTTTGCTGAATGGTTATTAAGGCTCTACCGCCCTTTGAGGTTAGGAAAAACAGTAAAATTAAAATTATACTGGTTCTAAGCAAGATATCAAAAATCTGATCACAGGCTTCATTCCTAATTTTAATTCTGCACAATTTGAGCCCTATTTCAACTTCCTATGATAAACAGTACAGGCGCTATTTTAATACGAGTTTTATCGTTGTATTGAAATGGCGCCTGTACTATTTATCATAGGAAGTTGAAATAGGGCTCAAATTGTGCAGAATTAAAATTAGGAATGAAGCCTGTGATCAGAATTTTAATATCTTGCTTAGAACCAATAAAATTTTCAATTTAATGATTTTTCTAACCTCAAAGAGCGGTAGAGCCTTAACCCATTCAATGCGTAATCCAATTCATGAACCTACTTTAGTTACTGTGTATATCTAAACGATTTTAAAAGTTAATTTAAAAATAAATAGAAAATAAAAAAAAAAGTTTGGATCCATTGTGGATACAAACGTGAGCAGGACTGACGGAGCCTTGCAAGATGGTTCTACTCGAGGCACGGAGAATAGAGCTACAGAGGGCTGAAAGGGAGGGCTCGGATCCACTGTGGATCCACCCGCCAGGCGCGTTAGCACGGTATGGATCCACAGTGGATCCACCCGCATTGAATGGGTTAAGAAACAATATTTTGGTATACCTAGACAAATATTCCACACAAGAAAATTAATTTTTATTTTATCACTTCTTTAGTTATTTTTGTTATCACCTCCTCCCCTTATGAAACATTAAGTTTTAAGGTTTAGTTTTGATTAATTTAACATTAAAAAAAGATGTTACTATTAATTACTCTTTTATCAAAAACGTGTAAGTTTAAATTTGAAACCCGTCAAAATGAAGATCGTAATTATGGGCCTTGTCAAAACAAATAAAATAACTTTAAAATTTTTTTCCGAACTAACTTTCCATACAGCAAAATTTGCTGAAAACGAATTAAATTCTGCTGAAAGATGGCTAAAAGTATTAAATTAATGCATTGTCATCGTGTTCTGAGCTATTCTAAAAGTTTCTAATGTCTAGCTACTCGGGAAGTTAGTTAAAAATCTATTGCAAGATTTGTACTGGACACACAATCAAGCAAGAAAGCAAGCTAATAAAAAGTAAGGCGCGCGAGGTGATAATCGCCGGTTTCTGTACAATTAAGTTAAAATTATAAGTGTAAAATTTTAATAGTTGCACTTTCTTTTTCTACACTTCAAGACCTTTAAATTAATGTATTACATGTCATGGTGACTAAAAACCTTTTTTTTAGTCTCCTGCCTTATTGGCCGCCATCTTGAAAATATTAAGTGTGAAAGCTCCAAAAAGCGTACAGTTGTCTCAAATGCCGAGATGCACCTGTGTGCAAAATTTCATGTTCCTAGCTATAGTAGTTTATAAATTGAAACAAGCCAACGGACAGACAGACAGACAGAGCCATTATATAACGTTTCTTTTTTACTTCATACAAAAACCTAAAAACGTAGTAAAAATTCTGGTCCCAAGTATTGAGGAGTCCAATTCTTAAAAAAAAAAAAGAAATAAAATAAATATGTATCAGCTGACTTTCTCAAACCAGAAAGATTTACTGTATTTCATTTGAAACTAAGGGCCAGTATGAATTGGTAACTTGAAAATGTTATAACTTTTATGTAAAATAAATATAGGTTCAAAATTAGCATGTAAAATAAGGTTAAGAATATGTTGAAAATAGCTATAACTATATAAAAGTTATGTTTTATTTAACTTGGTGAATACTGACTTTTGTTGAGAGATCATATAATTTGATATTTATTGGAAGAAAGAGTAAAACTGCTTCAATATTGTTATAATTAATTGTTTTATAATGATAAGGGATGGAAATTATTCAAATAATTTTAGTTAGGAAGGACTTAATTTATTTAAATAATCACATGAGTAAAATCAGATGTGTACTTATAAAGATATTAGTTTATAATAAAAAAGTTAATGGGCATGAAGTAGAGAAAGCAATGGGCTTTTCCAACTAACAGTGGGCTAATTATGACCTGCCATCTAAATTTCATCAAAATCAATAAGACAGACATGAGACCAATAATGTCTCAAACTGATTTCTGTCCAGGGAAAAGTTCGGAAGCAAAAATGATATATATTATACAATTACTTAGATTTCCCAAGTGGTTTTATGTTAGTCTTAAGAACTTGATCTCATAACTTAAATCTTAATAACTGATGTCGAAGGATCTAAGTTAACACTTTAATTTTCTCCATTTTAACAGTTTCAATCCAACTTATATCCTACAAATATTGATTCTTTAGTTTGCAGTCATAACTGATTATTGCAGTTATAAGTGTGGTATGTATGCAATTTATTTACTAAGTTTAAAATAAGTGCTAAGGTACATAGCAGTTTTAAAGTGACTTTTTTAATTAGTCATAATATAATTTAACCAAATCAAGATCTGTTATTATGTGTGTTTGGTGGAAATCCAAATAATTAACGTAGATTAAATATTTTATAAAATTAAATTTAAACTGAGAATACCACAATATGCTCCCCAAATTTTCACTAATGAACTAAAGTGAAGGGAAAATGTTTATTATTTTATATTTAAAAAAAAATTCCACCTTCCACCAGCGGCTGAAAGGTAGGAGTTATTTGATGGCTTGGGCCATTGCCTACTCTTTCTATTACCTGGTTTTGTTGTTTTCTCTCCAATTCTTCTTTTATAATCCAATTAATAGTACAGTCAATCTGTCGTGATTAAAAGCTGACTGAATCGAAAATTTGAGGGGACTTGAGAAAAGCTTAACTCCACCTTTGCAGGACCATCCAGCAGGCGGAAGTAAAGGGTACAAAAGTCAAAATAGTATATGACCATCATGATGCATATCGTTGAAAAGTTCTTTAAGAGTACAGTAATTATTGTCAGTGCTCGATTTGAGGCGGAACGGCGTTCCGGGACCTCTCTCTCAGATAAATAAAAAATAAAATTATCGGCACTAAGATTTTTTTAAAATTCTTTGTTAAAATTTTGTTTGTCAGTGAGTGACTACAAATTTTATTAGGGACATCATGTATTAAACTGGCAAATATTTCTTTTCCAAATACAAAAAATTCTCTTTTGTTGAGATTATACTACTAAATTATGATAACCTGAAACAACAATGGTTTTTTTAATGGCAGGGATCGTATTAAATAAGAACTGTGTAGAGACGCTGTGCCGAAACTCGCCCGGGGCGAGTGATACAGGGAATGTTTTGTTGATTTAATTATTTGTATAAACCTAAGTACCTATTTATTTATTGAGAGTATTATAACAACACGTGACATGCTAATCAAGAAATTGTTTATAAAAAATGCTATAAGGTTTCATTTTAAGAGGACATAAACCTACCTGATTGCAGTGTGGGCTTATGCCCTAAACTGCTTAAAATGCTGTTTTTGAACGTTTATTTTTCAAAATTTTCAGGACCCCTGGACCCCTCTTCTATAAGGGGGGGGGGGGGGGGGGGGGGTAGAGAGAGGGTAGGTTGTAGTTCCGGCACCTCAATTTCTAGAAATCGAGCACTGATTATTGTTATGTACACTTTTGTCATATTTTCATATAAGAGGGGGGTAAAAGTAATATTTGGGGGTAATAGGAATATCTTAATTTGGTCCAAATAAATTAAGACCCCACATCTCCAGTTTGATATTTTTATGTTACTTTTTTAACCAAATTTTCTGTGTTATGTTCATATTAATGATTTTTTGTACATGTGAAAGTAGTTTTTATTTTAACTTAATATGACCCTCTCGTTTAGAGATAGATTTTACACTAAAATTGACTTCATACAGACATCATTATTATTAATTAAAGATTGATAATGACCTTAAAACAGGGTCGAAACGTCTCGTTAATGAAGAATTAAGTGTTTTTATATTACTACCACACCTTATTTATCCATCAACTTAAATTTTAAGAATCAATAAATTTAAAAAGGTGTAAATTTTCAACGTTTTTAATAAATTAAGACTAATTAAAAAATTCACTTTAAAACTATGTACAGTGGATTCTTATGCTGAGAAATTTAATATTAATGGTGTTTTGAATTCACACATTTTCCTGGGCAGTAGCCCCTTTAATTATCATATGGATAACTAGATGTTAGTATTATCCAGGTACACTGTATGGTATGTCATCATAGCAACCTGGAAAATAAATATACTGATTTCGGGTGCGAGTTTTTTCAGTCGCACGTTAAAAACCGAACCAACCGGTCATCTTTCAGAACTCGTTAACACCTGCACCTTTGCTGACTCACCCAGAAGCAACCATCTGCTCCAGTGGCCAGGTCATCATAAATTCCTAAAAACCCTCCAATAAATAGTGACAATGTAACCGCAATATAGCAACACACAGGAATAAATCAGTTCGATTTTCAAGAATTCTGGTAAAATTCCCTTAAATTTCCTCAGTTATAAGAAACCCGTAATACACATATTATGCAAGGAAAGATGGCTACTTTGTGATGATATAGCAACACAAAGGTGGTAGATTGATTTTTACAAATTTTTTGAACCCGACAAAATAAAATATGCTTTTTATTTTTGTCCATTTTTGGAAATTTGCATGGGCAAACCCATAGATTTTCCTTAATATTTCTCAAAATACACATAAATAAAAAGCAGCAAAACATGGCTAATTTTGTCATGCCCAAAAAAACAGACTCGAATTTAAATGATATGTATTTGTTTCAAGCTTATACTAAGAGATCGCTTGTTCATATAGTTTTACAAAAACAAAAATTTAAGAGGATGCTTCTGTAGGTTCTACATTTTTTATATACAAACAACATTTTAGTGTAAAACCTATTACAATAGTCTATCCTGCAAACAATAAAAAGGAAATATTCCTGGTATCAATCATGACAATAAAAATACGATAAATCAATAGTGTAAAAGAGTTCATCCTCGTTTTACATCACTAAAAAGAAGAGCCAATAAAATTATATTATGTTTCTGGTATAAATTAGATCTGGAATAAGAAAATTAAATAGAGCTGTAGTTTAAGGCATTTTCCCCTCGATATTACATTAGTTATAAATCAATGATCAAAGGAATGTTTACTTTCCTCGTTAAATTTATTTTTTACACTAAAGTAAATATTAAATGGAAAAAAAATCTATTTTTTATTTTGTTTTGTATAGTTTATTTTTTGTTTTAGGTAGTATTCATGCTACTAGTCCAGGAGATAGCGTGCAAAAAAGTGTCTGACTAACATCAAGCTAGAATTTTGTGTTCAAGTCAATCTTTTAGCGCCTTTTAAGAATATGTGGTCGGCTAAGTTTGTCTGCGGGACATAGCTTGGCAATAGGTGTTTGAAAAAAACAAACCGGTGGAGAGCGGCCATGTCTCACCAATTATGGTGGACAATGTGATTTTCATGATCCTGAGTACAGAATTAGTTAGTAGACCGAAAATCAAGTTGATGTTAGTTTGTCCCTTGACAGGTGGCCACGTTGATTTTTAGTAATATTTGAATAACTAACCTATCAAGTGTGAAAATAACATCAACTTGATTTTTGGTCTACTAACTAATTCTGTAATCAGGATCATAAAAATCATATTGTCCACCATAATTGTTGAGACCTGGCCGCTCTCCACTGGTTTGTTTTTTTCAAACGCCTATTGCCAAGCTATGTCCCGCAGACGAACTTAGCCAACCACATATTCTTGAAAGGCGCTAAAAGATTGACTTGTATACAAAATTCTAGCTTGATGTTAGTCAGACACTTTTTTGCACGCTATCTCCTGGACTATACGGAAAGTTTAATTTAAATCAAATTATAATTATTATTAACAATGAGAGACAGACAGAGAAAAATAGACTCCAGCGCCGGGAATTGAACCACGGGCCTCTATATTTAAATTAAAATTTAAACTTTCCGTAGTATGAATACTACCTAAAACTTAAAAATAAAATTTCTAATTGATTGTACAAGGTACAGGTACTAAATGGGTACTTTATAATTATAAGCGATACTTGTCGGTCTAGTTCTATTGTCATTAATGTTGACTTCTAGACTTGTGGAAAAGTAAAAGCTTAATTCGGGGCTAGGTATCCTTACTGACAGAGGAAATTATTCTTCAGTGTAGCTCAGTTGGTAGAGCGCTATACTGGAAATATAGAGGCCTGTGGTTCAAGTCCCGGCGCTGGAGTCTATTTTTTTCTGTCTGTCTCCCTTTTTTAATAATAATTATAATTTGATTTAAATGATATATGTTAATAAAAGGAAAAAGTTCCCACTATAAAACAGAAAATAAAAAATAAATGAACCTCCTGTGTATTGCTATATTCCAGATACAAATTGGCAATTTGCCATGCTTGGTTTAATTATTTGAGGTTTTTAGGATTTTTTATAGGAGAAGAAAGAAAAAAAAAACATTTAGAAGTTATAACTGGGGAAGAGTAAACAAATGTCATTTATTATAAAAAAAAATACCATTTAAATAATTTTAACATAAATTTCAGAATTTTTCATAAACATATACTACCATATAAAAATTGTATTTTTGTCATAAATCGGCCAAAGCTGGGGCTCAGACAATTGGGTTAAATTAGTTACTTTACACATTTTTAAAAATATTATTGAAATTGTATGATATACATATTTATAAATATAGATCTACATACATTCTAAAAACCAATTTACAATATAACAAACAACTAGCAATAGAAATTACATTCTCTGCTAGCTGCAACCTCCTCTTCGTTGAAGATAGCTGAAGAACGGAGTATCTTCTTCCTTAAGATTTGAGTTTCTCTGAACAGAACCTTAGCTTTAAGAGTTAAATTGTATGCTCGTCTGACCTCAATTTCCTTAAGAATCATTAAAAATACAATAATATTTTTTTTTTTTTTTTTTTTCCGGGGGACTTTTTTTATAAAAAAAAAAAAGTCCGAAGCAATAAGACCTCATGAGTGGATCCAAGGTGCAAACCCGGTTTTATAGTCCATCCTATAGTACCCTATCCTCTTAGCAAGCTGACAGACCCACAGAAAGTGAGCACCTTGTTTAGGGGAAGTAACCTTAGTTCTTCAATTGGCAGGATGGCTGAGCCAAAGATTCTCCACCTCAAGCGTGTTAATGCAGGACAGCTGCTAATAAGATGAGAAGGTGTTTCATCCTCTTCCTCGCACAGCCTGCACACTGGGCTTTCTGCTAGGCCAAGCAGATGTAGATGTCGATTTAGCATGCAGTGTCCAGTAAGAAATCCTGTCAAAAGGTGACAGGATTGCTTTTTGAGCGAGAGCAGCGATCTGGTAAGATGCTGAGATGGTTCCCGGATCATCATTTTTGATTGTCGCATACCTGAAGCAGTGTTCCATATTCTGTTCATATCTAGCCTCATGAATGTCCTTATGGAATGTTTCACTCCACAACGTGGCACGCCAACAACTGGTTCTGGTGTAATTGGGGTCGAATTGGAACCCGTTTTAGCTAACTGGTCAGCAATCTCATTCCCCTCAATGCCACAATGTCCAGGAACCCATATCAGTTGTACCTTGTTAAGTTGTCCAAGAGTGTTAAGATGGCGTTTGCACTCAGCAACCAGCTTAGATGTATACCTTGGTGCAACCAGTGCTTTGATCGCTGCCTGGCTGTCAGAGTAGATTCTGATTTTTCTGTTAAGCATATTTTTATTCAGGATAATTTGAGAACAGGCCAAAATTGCATATATCTCTGCCTGAAATACAGTGGCATATTTGCCTAAGCTCATATCGGGGTTCTGCACAGAAAACCCCAGCCCCTGATAATTCTTCGATTCGGGACCCGTCGGTGAACCACATGTCTGTTCCTGGTGGCACTTGAGGATCATCTCCAGGTTCCCAGTCTTGTCTTGAAGGAAGCAGATACTCCCAGCTAATGTCAAAATCCCACTGTGGTATCATAGAGTCCTGTAACATCACTACTTCCGGGCAGATTTCTGTGATACAATTCCATATTGCACTGTGTCCTATACTGTCATATCCCATCCATAAACCAGCACAGTGCAGGCGATATGAAGCTAACATAGCTTCGTACTTCAGGTACATCTCTAAAGGTGGTAAGCATAGCATAGCCTCAAGTGCCAGGGTTGGTGTAGTTTTCATTGCTCCTAGTATACCAACACAAGCCGTTCTTTGAAGGTGCTGAAGTGATTTCTTTGCAGTTCCTAAGGATATCCTTGGCCACCAGACGACACATGCATAGGAAAGATCCAAGGAATGGCAGTAAAGATCCAATGCAGTACTTTAGGTTGTAATCCCCAGGTGGGACCAATGGCCTTCCGGCATACCCAAAAGGCCGCCATTGCCTTATTCAGTTTTGCTTCAAGATGAAGTTTCCAGGTCAGTTTTTTGTCCAAAATTACACCTAGATATTTTACCGAGGTTAAGCTTCTTACCACTTAGCATCAGTTCTTTACTTCCATCCAATTTTCTTTTTTTTGTAAATAGTGTCACCACTGTTTTTTCAGGATTAACTCCGAGGCCGTGATTATAACACCATTTTTCAACAGAATGAAGAGCTCTTTGTGCAAGCTCAAATACTGTGGTAGTGAACTTGCCCTGAACCAGAACTGCTACATCATCTGCATAAGCTTGAATGTAAATCCCATCTTTCAGAATGAGCTTTATGAGACTATTCACTACAAGGCACCAAAGTAACGGTGACAGAACTCCACCTTGTGGACAGCCTCTCCTTATAGCCACTTTTATGCTGTGTCCATTTCTCTCAACTTTAGCTAGTCTAAGAGATAGCATTGATCTGATCCATGCCACTATAACTGGGTGAACACCATGGTCAGAAGCAGCTTGGCTGATAGATTCAACAGAAACACAATTAAAAGCCCCTTCAATGTCCATGAAGAGTCCCAGCATCAGCTGTTGCTTATTGAGGGCTCTTTCGATTTTGCAAACTAAATGGTGAAGTGCTGCCTCACAAGATTTTCCTGCTTGATATGCATACTGCTGCTTGCTTAATGGAATGGTCATGTTGTCCCTAATCCATCTATCCACCAGCCTTTCCAAGGTCTTTAATAAGAACGAAGTAAGACTGATGGGTCTGTAAGATTTAGGAAGAGTAAAATCGGGTTTACCCTGTTTTGGTATAAAAACAATGCGCACCTCCCTCCAGGAGCTAGGGATAGTTCCTTGAGAAAGGAAGGTTCGGTAGATCTTAACTAAATCGTCAATAATCAGATCCAGGCCTTGTTGGAGCATTATTGGCATAATCCCATCACAGCCAGGGGATTTAAATGCGGCAAAGCTTTTCACTGCAAATTCCACCTTATTGTTTGTAATGATAGTATCTGCTAAGGCTTGAGCTCCTTCCACAGGTAAAGCCATAGGAAAATCAGATATTTCAATGTCCTCACTTATATCGGAGCCTGGCATATGTGTATTTACCAGATATTTAAGGGCCTCCTCCTCTGAAGAAGTAAATGTGCCTCCATTAAGCAGTAAGGGACCACTACACATATCGGTCGGTGCTTTGGAGAGAATCCGGTGAAATCTTGCCGCTGGAGCTATTCCCCCAATATCTGCACAGTAGGCTCGCCAAGCATCCCTCTTAGCTTTTTTAATTTGTGCCTTGTATTTTCTACGGACGGACTTATATTCCTCCCAAAGCTGTGGCAAATTATTTCTTTTAGCTTTGTTCAAGATTCTGTTAACCTGTCTTCTAAGAGATTCTACTTTATGAGTCCACCAAGGTGTTGAGAACCTTTGGGAACGGACTTGTAATGGACAACTAGTTTCATACGCTGTACTTATGGCTGTTGTAAGTGCTTGTACGTAGTCTTCGGTTTCTTTAAGTCCGTTGGGACAGTGTCCTACTTTGTCAAGTTCTTCTTTGAGCACCTTTCGATATATGACCCAGTCAGTGGTTCTAATGTTCCTGAATCGTATCTCCTGTGGAGGGGGAACTTTTATCATAACAGGGTTCACACTTAAAATTTGATTTTGATTTCCCTGACATCCCCTGACTTTCCCTGACTTTGTTGATCAATTTTCCCTGACAAATTAAAAAAAAAAGAAAAGAATAACAATCTCGTAAATTTAACGGAAATATTTATTCACACCATTTGTTTATACAATTAAAGTAATGTAAAACCTTAATAAACATTAAAGAGTCACCACAGTTTATCTTGTTAATTAAAGTAAAAATATTAAGAAAAGGGTTTTTTTTTCCTTTAAATAAAATGCACTCATAAATACCTAAAATGTAGAATTTAACAGTAAGTAACTAATATACCTAGTATAGTTTAATATTTTTTTTAAAAAATCACAAAATATGGCCCCCTCAATATGATTAGTTGGGCTTAGAGATGTAAAAAAGTTTTTTTCTGGTGACGTTTTTCTTTCTAATTAAATTTTTTTTTTTTCATGAGCCTATTTTTTCACTGTACAAGAAGGTATGTTTTTAATTGCTCATCGTCAAAATACTTTTAATTATTATTTTACTTTAAAAATACAATGTATATATGTCCAAGAATTTTTTTAACATTCATCATTTCATTAATATAAAATATTTTTGATGAACAACATTTTTTTTATATATACTCGTATATTTACTTGTCATAATAATCTCCACCACTAACGTAGTCGAATAAAATAACTGATTTTTATTGCCAACTTTTTGATTTTGTACTATAAAAATTTACTCAAATTTTATTAATCAATTATGCAAGTTGTGTAACCATACTTTGTTTCTTCCTCAGAATTTTGTTTCTTATATCAGAGTTAAATAACCATATACTCGTAATAAAAAATAGTTAAAATTCATCTGAAAAAAACATAATATGTCACAAAAAACGAGGGGCTTGTTTAATTATAGTTTATTTAATTGGCAAATTTAGTTTCCCCGACTTTTGGCTTATTTTACCTTAAGTTTGGCTATTTTCCCTGATTTTAGGGTTATTTCAAAAAGTTTCCCTGACTTTCCCTGACCTTGATTATTTTCCCTGACATTCCCTGATTTTCCCTGACTTTCCAGGTCAGTGTGAACCCTGCATAAATAGAATATGCCTATGGTCTGATAGAGATTCATCCTGAATAACATGCCAATCCTTAACACATATTAGTAAATCTTCTGTGCAGAAAGATATGTCGATCACTTCTTTTCTTCTTGCTGTGAAATAAGTAGGGACAGCCCCGTTATTAAGGACAAAAAGCTGTGTGCTAGATAAGAATTCGAGTAAGGCTGCACCTCTAGGGTTAGTGTCACTGCTACCCCATACTAAATTATGCGCATTAGCATCAGCACCTACTAGAAGGGAAAACTTATTTTCTGTGCAGAAGCGGACTAGATCCACAAAGCAAGATGGAGGGGGCAGATCCATAGAGTCGTAGGGCAAATAAAGTGAACAAACTATAATGCCTCGCTTCCCATGCCCCAGCAGATTCCCTTTAAGCTTTACTGCCACCATATCCCTTCGGCAAAACTCCGGTATAAGGGTCGCATTAATGTTCCTAGTTATAATACAGGCACGCGGAACCTCACTATCTGTAGAATAGAAAATAGTGCCCCCCGAAATTCCCAAACCACGTATAAGTCCCTTATTTACATACGGTTCTTGAATTAGGCCAACATTTGCACTTACATCTAGAAATTTCTTACAAAAAACTGTGCTAGCAGCACCCCCGTGCTGAATGTTGGCCTGTAAAAACTTAATTCTATTATTAAACCTAACACTCATTATGGGGAGAAAAACGTTTCGGGCTCAATATCCTCCTCTCCTACTATTATTCCTATAACCCCCTCTTTTGTTTTCTTCCTTTCCATGTAAGAAGAGTCCGAGTCGTCTGATTCCTCACGTGGTCGAATTCTTGAAGTGATGTCTTCTGCTGCTGGAGCTGAACTGGCAGTGGGAAGATCTTCTCGGTGATTCATACTCCTGGCTCTATTTGCTGCCTGACGTTTTATTTCATTTTTATATTCTGGGCATTTTGTGTCTGTAATGCTGTGCTGAAAAGGGCGACCTTTCTCCTTGCATGGTAGACAGGTAGGCCCCTCATTGGCTTTAGGGCATTCCTTTTTCCAGTGGCCAATAGCTGAGCAGTGAGTACACGCTTGAGCTACTTCTTTACACTGGAATTTGTGATGACCCATCCTCAAACAGCGCCAGCATCTTGCCGTCCAGATGTGGTTCTTAATTGCAAGTCGAGACCACTCTATCCTCACATACCCCGCTTTTAGGAGTCTCTCCTTCATTTCAGTAGGGAGCTCAACCACCCAACGAACAAATTTTCCTCCTTTTATCCATCCACAAGGTATACTATATCTTAGGAATACCGTGCTTTTAAATGCTTCCTCACTATAGAAACTACGCAGATTTTTTTCCCATAGTTCATTTAATATGTCTTCCTGTGAGACATCTATGTGTATTCCAACTATTTCTACGGCCTCTCCAGGCATCGTTGGTAGTGCAGCCTTAAGGCCAAGTTCGCTTAGCCTTTTACAGTGAAGAAGTTTATCTCTGCCTTCACTTGAAGAGCATTCGAGGGCATAAGCAATGCCTTTGACTTTACTCCTCATACCAACAGCATCGATGTGCTTTATTAGAGGTCTAAGCTTTTCCATCAACACATGTCTTAGTGCCTCAAGGCTTTTGATGGTAGATTCGTTTACTGGGCTTATTACTACTGTCCTCCTCAAGTCCATGGGTGGTGAGACTGCCTTGTTCTTTATTTGGGTCTCGTATTCCACCTTATTTCCTCCTAGTGAGGATTTAGATGGCCTAGTCTTGGAAGTCTTGTTTTTACCCTTCCCTTTCTTTGTCTCCCACTTATTTTCTTTTGCTCCTTCTTCAGGCGTAGCTATTACCGTTGCATTGTCATCTGATTGAAGGTTGTCTTTTACTACGCTTGCGAAAGACACCTTTTTAGGTAGACTGAAATTTGTTTCCAGACTCCGTTTTACAGGGACTGGTTCAGCGACCTGATTACTTGTAGTCGTGATTTCGGCTGCGGTAGGAAGTCCAGTCTTAGGTATCTCTTTAACCTTGCCAGATGTTTTTGAATTTATTATTCCTCTCGCTTTCATGAGAGCTATTGAGAGATCACTTGTGGCCTGCCGGGCAATAGCAAGTTCTGTCAAGAGGGTGTATGCATCATTCCTCTCTAATTTTGAGTTTTTAGAGAGACCTAACTCTCTAACCTTTCGGTCCAATCTTTCTAGAGCGTCATACGCAGTTTTGACAGTAGCACTACCAAAATCTTCTTCTCTCCAATAGCTACTGCTTCTCTCTAATGCATCTTTACTTGGCTTCTTCTTGCGCGGAGCTCCTCCTTTCATCCTTAATGGCCTATGAGGTTTCTCTTCATCCGAGCTTGATGAGCTAGTAGAAGATATTGGCTCACTAGATTCTGTAGACTCCCGGATAAACTGGGCAGTTTGGCTCGGAGTCATTTTCCTCGGTAAAGGTGTTGGTATCTCCTCATTCTTTTCTTGTCTTTTGTCTCCCTCTAAATTGTTTTCATCCTTAGAGAAAGCCACCACGATTTCTCCTGCACCGACTTTCCGTATCACCTCTAGGTCTGCTTTTCTTCTCTCCTCCAAGGCTCTGATTTCCCGTTTGGCCAAGTGTTTTAATTCCTTGGCCTCCTCTTTTGATTTTTTATTTTTTAGTTCGTCTAAATTAGACCTTACATAGGAAATCCTCTGTGTGTACAGTTTTTTCACTTGTTTCCTCCACTTCCTACAAGCTAGTATCCTTTGTTTGGCCTTCCCCAACTCTATCCAGCCTTTAACTACCTCAGCCTTTCCTTCAATGGATAGTTCGTTTTTCTTTGTATGCACTGGAGCAAGTGCCTCAATCAGATCGGGTAGAAATCCATCATTTGGCACAGATTTAATCTGCACCACATGCGGTTTTATTTCACCTTCTACTGCTCTTTTTCTCTGACCTAACGAGGACGCTAAAGCCAAGTCCCCTAATGTTTTGGCAAAAACACCTGCCATAATTCCTTTCTCCATTATTAAAGGCTCTGACCTTTTTGTTTGATCTTCTGTATTGGTGGAAGCGTCGTTTAGCCCAGGACCCTTCCCATGCTCATTAGGGTCCCACCAGTAGCTAGAGTTTAGACTCTGACTTGAAGCTGTCCTGGCGTAACGACGGTCCCATTCTCCAAATAGCTCGGACCAGTCTTTGCTTGTAGCTGAACCTGACCTAGGTAAGGACGTGGAGCTTGTGGATCCTGACCTTAATCCCTCAGATGGGTCAGGCATTGATGCTTGAGTGGGCCAGCTTATCCCACTAAAAGATGTTCCTGCAACGCTCTGCGGTGGTTTCAACTCACTCCAATGAAACTTTGCCCAAGGATCAGTCCAGTATCTTGTCTTTATCTCCTCGTTTCTATTTAAAGGGATAGACATAACCCTTAGCTAAACTTTGAAGAGCCACTAACACAGCTAGGGATCAAACTGCCTGAGATGTAAATAAAAAAATAGAGTGTAAAGAGATATTATTAAAAAAAAAAAAAAAAATATATATATATATATATATATATATATATATATATATATATATATATATATATATATATAAAAATAAATAAATAAAAAAAAAATATATTAGCCCATACATAAGAAGAGGGTTTATGATTATAACAAAATTATTACATCATAAATCCTACCGTGAAAAAAAAAAAAAAAAAAAAAAATATATATATATATAAATTAAAATACATAAAATAAACCACTTAATGAGAGAAGGGAAGAAAAAAAAATTATAATATATACATATATATTTATATATAATAATATAAATAATAATGGGGCTGAAGAGAAGAGGTTTTAGAATGTAAAGTCAGCTTTACGTTAAAAATCTCAAGAAGAAAAAAAAAAAATAATAATAATAAAATAAACGATATATATATATAGATATATAGTTATATAATAAGAAAAGATTTAAATGATCAAAGGCATTTGATTTAGTTGTCCAATGGTTTATTATTGCTGAGCAAAGCAAAACACAGAGAAAGGCGAGAACAGAGAGCTGAGCTGGAATTAGGTCACCAATCCATTGGCACCAGCATGTCTACCTAAATATTACTTTGAATAAAGTAAATATATATATATACTCAGAATTTATATGTATATATTCATGTGTGAAATTCTTTAGTTTGTCAGATCCTAAGAGTAAAGTTTTAATTCCAAGTTTTTCTTTACCTTGATATCTGCTTTGTAGTTAGTCCTGTGTTATATATTATCCAAATCTTGATGTAGAGTAGAAATTACTTGATGCATTAAATTAATACTAATTTAATATGTACACCTTATTATTTTTAAGTACGAGTAGGAAGAGTTGATGGATATTACAGGTGTAAGGAAAATAATTTTCTTAAATAAGAGACATCATTTTTTCTTATTGAAACGTTTCGACTCAATTCAGAGTCATCCTCAGTCAAAATGTATTTTCTAAACAAAAGATATTTGTATACAATTAAAATTAAGCTGCTGATATAAATCCTAATTGCTATTACACCTGATTGATTAGTTTAACAATTTAATATCTAAACAAGTTCCCATTATCTTTTTTAAAAAATATTCACCTTATCAATTATACAAAAATCAATAATATAAAAATCACTTACATATGCTAGTCAAATGAAGTTGGTGTGTGTTAACATCTAGCCTCCTTTAAGAGGGCGTCAAAGAATTAGAAGTAGAAGTTAAAATATCATTAATTAAAATATTATATTACTTTTAATAAAACCAATTTAAAATAAATAAATTAAATTAAAAAATGTTAATAAAACACCTCCCCTCAACCAACAATTCAGAATTAGTCATTAACTAAAACAAAATTATCACAGCTATAATAATGATTAAAAATTAAATAATTTAAAATAGATTTTAACAAATGGTAACTATTAATATTATTACATGGTAAATATATTTATTTATAATTTTACGTAATACAGTAGTAGTGTAACCTAGTATGAATATTATATAGAACTTCGAATGATCTCTCCCAGACAGCGCTAGTAGAGTTACTACAATAGTAGTAAATCTATTCATATGTAGTGATCCAGTATCTCTCCCAGGTAGCGCTAGTAGTATCGAGTCCCCCCCCCCTTTTTTTTAAGTTAATTTTTAATATTAATTAAACAAACTTAAATTATGTTTGAAATCTTAAGAATTATATCATTAACCTAATTTCTATCTGTCAATTTCTGAGGTACTTCAATTATATTAATTAGCTCTTTGTATAATATTTAATAAGTAAGCAGTCAATAATCTCAGTGAAAAATCCATTGTTATAATTGTATATACATCACATATCTAAATGTTAATGTTAAAAATTTTCAATGTTGTCAAATAGTTACCATTTGTTAAAATCAATTTTAAATTATTTAATTTTTAATCATTATTATAGCTGTGATATTTTGTTTTAGTTAATGACTAATTCTGAATTGTTGGTTGAGGGGAGGTGTTTTATTAACATTTTTTAATTTAATTAATTAATTTATTTATTTATTTATTTTAAATTGGTTTTATTAAAAGTAATATAATATTTTAATTAATGATATTTTAACTTCTACTTCTAATTCTTTGACTTGAGGCTAGTTGTTAACACACACCAACTTCATTTGACTAGCATATGTAAGTGATTTTTATATTATTGATTTTTGTATAATTGATAAGGTGAATATTTTTTAAAAAAGATAATGGGAACTTGTTTAGATATTAAATTGTTAAACTAATCAATCAGGTGTAATAGCAATTAGGATTTATATCAGCAGCTTAATTTTAATTGTATACAAATATCTTTTGTTTAGAAAATACATTTTGACTGAGGATGACTCTGAATTGAGTCGAAACGTTTCAATAAGAAAAAATGATGTCTCTTATTTAAGAAAATTATTTTCCTTACACCTGTAATATCCATCAACTCTTCCTACTCGTAGTAGAAATTACTTGAAACTGTTGGAGGTGAACGTAGTTATTCTACGTAAATAAAATTGATAATTATTAAGTCTCACTGAACCAGCACTAATAATAAACTAATAAATTAACAATTGTCTGCATATAAATATTAGTCACTATAGTCCAAACAAATCACAAATATCCAATCACTATAGCTCTATTTATACAGAGAGCTTGTAGAACAGGGAACAGTAGATGTTGCCACTGCGGAATCCAGAACTCAACTGTTCTGGACAACTGTTCAAACATGTACAATATTACACAATATTGTACATGTTTAAGTATTGTAAAAATGTATATAGGGACATACCCAGCTTAAATGATTTATTTGAAATCATTATACATGGTTAAATGATATTTGTTGTTATTGGCTGCTGGGTTTTATAGAAAAATAATAAGCCCACTTTTGCAAAACTGACTAAAAGATTACTCAATCATCTTATTGAAACTATACTGTAAGCTATAATCAAACCTTTGTGGTTTTACTCATCAGCATATTGTTTTTTTAAAGCTGCTACAGAAATTAAATATGGTCAATCCAATAATTACAAACCATAACAGGGGCCATGGTTGAGCATGGAGCAGCAGTTGAAAGAAGAGGTTGACTGATCTCATCTGAGATCTCCTGAGCAAACGTTGGATTGGAGCTCCCTGTAAATAAATTGCACAATTATAAATGTTTCACTAACCTAAAATGTTTATATCATAATAATACCAAATAATGACTATGAAAGGAATAATATTTTTTTCTACACTCTCAAATAATTATGGAATCCAACAACAAATAATGTTTAGGCCAAAATCCTATTTTGAGAAGTTAAAAGAATTATTCCCTAATAAAGTTTTAAGTACAGATTGATATCCAAAATATACTGTCAATTGGTATAGCACACAGCTTCCTCGCATTCTATCATTTACTTTATTGATTTTATGCCTTTACAAGCCATTATTGTCTATTTTGTTTAATTGTTTCCCCCGCTTTTTTAATCAGTCAAAATTGTTTTGATTTTTACACGAATTAAAGTATTAATTTAGCAAAAGTTAAAGAGTGCAGACGGTTCAAATTAATCTGGGGCTATCTGCAGGTTACTTTCGATAAACTATAAAAGTTTCATGCAAATCAGATAAGTACTTTTGAAGCTGTAATAATAGGTGTAAATAAATCTATGTTTGTGCGCATGTGGAAGAGAAACAAATTGGCACAGAAGGTTGAAACTTATATGAAACCAACAATAGGTTAATTATGACCTACCATCCAAATTTCATTCAAATCGGACGTGCAGTTCGGAAGTGACAGACCGACAGAAAGACACGGAACCAAAAATGTTCCCTGATGTCTGAAACAGATTTCTGCCTTGGAATTTTTGAAATCGGAGACAAAATATTTTCGTTCTCCAGAACGATCGCATAGCTTCCGTTACTGTACGGTAAGCTCAAAAAACAATTTTTTTTTTTTAATTTGTTTATGAAACTCTCTTATATTGCTGAGATTTTTTTCTTCATTGAAACCCTAATGAAATTTAGAGTTAGAAAATGAGTGTCCCTTCAGATTATTCAAAAAGCGTTGAAATTAGATAAATGTATATTAAAGACTATTTTTGACAATTTTCTCATAATGAACAACTTTTATTGTCGAAAGTGAAATTAATTCACAAACTAAGAAACCTACTTAGTCTTGTGGCTTTGTTTTTGGAGTCTCATAAAGGGTTTGGATAATCCTAAAAATACCCAGGTATTATAAAGGTAATACCAGGCAGGATTAAAAGAAAGAATTTTTGAAGTCAACTTACCTGTTTCGATGTGATATTGGTCTCATCCATTCTATAAGCGAAACAAATCCTAAACTTTCAATATTAAATAAGGTGGCTACCAACAGAATATTTTCACAATCTACCTTAAAAATATCTCAGTAAAGCAATAACATCAAAATATGTACCTTCAAAATTTCAAATAATATGCAAATGCTTACTTAAATATACGTTATAATGAGTATTCACAGGGGCGGATCCAGGGGGGGGCGAGGGGGGCGACCGCCCTGGGCCCCGCGCCTTGGAGGGCCCCGCGCCATAGATAATTAAAATAAAATACTTATACTTTACAGGAAAATTTATAGTTCATAGTGACGATTGTCCGCGCGGGGCCCCGTGCCATGTACAAAACATGAAATATTAGAATTATAAAATTCAGGAATTTAGTTTACATGGTAGAGTCTAATACCTAACTACCTTTTCGCGGGGCCCCTCGCTATAAAAAAGTCAAATAAATAAGTTATAAAATATAGATAATTTGTTTTATGTTTAAGATAGCCCGCGGGCCCCGCTCCATATAAAATTAAGTGAGTTAACGTCGTAGTGTTTTCTCACCCTCCCCCTTTTCAAAATGATGACGATTTTGTTATTTATTCTGTGGGGTAAATCTTCATTATGTGCCCCACCTATATCTAAATAACCAATTTAATTCGGTCTTTTTTTTCAAACTGTTCCTTTTTACATTACAAAAACGATTTCGGTTGTAGCATCTCAATATATTCATTTTTTTTTAATTTTAGGGAAACGTATGGAAGGATATGGGTAAGTTTAGGTTGAGTTTAGTACTTTTTGATCTGACCTAACAATAACCTTCTATCATTACCCATTAAAACGTGACATTTCGTGTATTTTTTTTAAACAAATTAATAAAACACTGAATTTATCGAGATACTATATAACCTTAATCGTTTGACAATGTACAGAGATATGTAAAAAAGACAAATCCTGTAAAAAGGAATAGTAAAAAAACTAAGTATATCGGACAGTACGAAATAATTGGGCCAATTAGTGCAGTTTTACCAATTGATGTCAAAGAGAAACTTCACCTCAGAGATGCATAAAAACGCTGTTTTGAGAGGTCATATTTACAAAAATTTTCCGGGGGTGGACCCCCCGGACCCCCCTTAAAATGTGTCTTTGAAAATTAAACTAAAAACTCGGCACTAAAATGGAAAGTTATAAGCCGAGAATATGAATTCTGGGAGAAATTTAAAGTACTCGAGTGTAGATTTCAAATTATAGGACTGATCACAAATAACACAGCTTAACTTTTTATTTACAATGATAAATTAACCATAAAACCCAGAATATCATGAAGAAGAAGAAATAGTTAAGTATAACAGAGCCTAATTATTACAATAAAAATGTTTCTTTTCGATTACGTTTGCAAAGAAAATGGTGATTAGTTGAAAACTATATAATTTGAGGGGTTTATGTTCAAATAATATGTTAGATTAAAATCATGAGCAGAATTGTAATTATTTTAAAAGTTTTGAATTATTTTGAGAGCAAAAACGTTTGACTGGCCCTAACTGAAGGGAATTAGCCGTATAATAGGATCAATTTATAAGTGGTTTATTATTAAGTTAATTTATTGTTTTTATCAGCAATCCCCGCTCTATCCTAGGGGCCCCGCCATTTTATCTCGCCCAGGGCCCCGCAAGATCTAGATCCGCCACTGAGTATTCACATTTAATATCCAATTCCAACATCAACAAAACATAACGAAAAGCCGAGGTTCATTAGCGGTGATTATAAAGAAACAATTAGGTTTGTTCCCAAGTGTCCTAGTTTAACAAGTGTTCCTTACTGCCTAAAAAAAAAAAAAATTGATTTGCGATTAGCTTTTCAAACCCTACAAAATAACCACTTTGTTTTTGCCACTTACTATCTTTGTTTATTTTAGGAATATTCATGATCTCCATTCATGGAAATTTCTACACATAAATCATTACATCGTCCGGTTGGACTAGCCTATATGGGGCATCATGTATAGAAATGCAAAAACTAACAAATATAATGTATACATAATTAAAGTGTTTCTTGTATATTGATATAAATTGCATTATTTATGTATTCTTTTTCATTTCATACTCTCTTGGAAAACCAGATACGCTACATCGAAGCCCAGGTAATCTACAACAGATACATACGCCCAAGATTCCCAAAATCAACCTGTATACAGCTGTGTCTAAAAATAGAGGACTGAAGATGGAAATTGTATTAAGAGAAAACTTATGAAATGAAGAAGAATCCATAATTGGTGCATTTTTTTTTTAATATATAGAAAAGACTTTAATTATATGTGCCAGTTTTTTCATTTCTATACATGTTGCCCCGTATAGGCTAGTTCAACTCTCGAACCAAGCATGGCAAAAAGTGTCATTAACCACTTGTATTCAGAAAATTGCAACTTACAGGATGTTAATGAATTGACGACTCTGAAACACTTTTTCTTTCTTTTTCCTATAAAAAAAATCTTACAAAGCATGGCAATTGGCATTTTGTAAACGGAATACAGCAACCCACAGGAGGTAGTTCAAGTTTCACAAAATAAATAAAAAGCGGCAAAACAGGGCTAATTATGTCATCCCTAAAAAACAGACTTCTTAACACCGTATCTTTCTTTTCGTTTTTGAAACATCTATAAAAGAGGGCATGCTAGTTTCCTAGTTTAACAAGCTTTCCCTACAGCCTAAAAAGACAACAAACAGCTCTTTAACCCAACAAAATGAGTGTGTTTGCCACTTACTATCTTTGTTTATTTTTTAGGAATTTTTATGATCTTTCACTAAAGGAAATTGTTACAAATAGTTCATTAGGTTGTGCCTAAAGAACTGAAACGCTTTTTCTTTCTTCCTCCTATAAATAAATTCCTAAGCGGCAAAACAGGGCTAATTATATCGTCCTTTGAGTTTCACAAATTTTTAATAAATTTCCTAGATATTGTAAGAAACCCCCAATACGCAAATCATGCACAGCAAATATTGTTACTTTGTATCTGGAATTTTTCAAACCAGAAAAAATACGCTTTTTATTTTTCGTCCATTTTTGGAAATTTGCAGGGGCAAACACATGGATTTTCCTTAATATTTTTCAAAATAGACATAAATAAAAAACGGCAAAACGTGGCTAATTTTGTCACCACTTCTTAAGTATGTATAATTTAATTATTCTTTCAGAAAAAGTATTAAGAATCTCATATTGTAACATCTTTGTTATAGGTAAAATTAGTGCAATCAGCAGCATTTTTGCTAGAGCCTATTGCGAGGGCCGAGGGGAGTAAGGTACTGTTGGAAGACCGAGAGAATGAACTTTAACAAATATTACTCTATTAAGTTAATGGTAAAAATATACTCTATTTTAAGGCGCCACGGCAAAAAACAAAAAAATAATTATACCCCAACTCTTTATTTTCGGAAAAATTTTGAGTTGGTAATGTCAAAATCGGTTAGGAACCTTAAAAATCGCTTGACCAAACATTAGGTATGGGCAGTTTTAGACCACTCCTTAAGGGTGAAAATCGGCCTAAAGGGCGAAATAGGCAGTGGCATAGCTAGACCAATGGGGGCCCCCCCGCAAGAACTTTTTTGGGGCCCCCCGCCAAAAAAACAACCTCTTGAGTTCATGATTGGGGGCCCCCTCGACGTTGGTACAAGGATAGTAATTATTCCAATTATTTCTGTATTTGGGGGCCCCCTGTCACTGGGGGCCCCCCCGCAATGCGGGCCCGCGCGGGCCCATAGTTACGCCACTGGAAATAGGGTGTTTTTTTGATTTTTGTGCTGATGGGTGTGTTTGTCGTAGACATAGACATGCAGTTTTCTGGATTTTGTTAAGGTTATTGTGTATTTTTAAGGAAAAATTCTATCTGCCGGGAAATGGGTTTATTTCCAATGGGAAATCGTCTACGGTCAAAAAGAGCATTTTTTTAACACTTTTTTTCTTATAACTTTTGAAATAATTGAAAATTTTAAATTTTTTTTCAAGGCTTTTGTAGATCCCGCAGAGGTCCATAGCCGGTAACGAGAGCACCCCCGCTTAGGGGCGACATCGGGAAATTTGTTTTTCGCCGATCAGAAAACCAGAGATATTTGGTACGGGGTGTCATATATCGTTGGAAAGCCCTTGAGAAGAGTACAAAAGAGATGCAAAAACATTTTTAAAATTTTCACGTTTCAGGCCCTTTAAAGCGAAAAAACACTTTTTACCACTTTTTTTCAAACGTTTTTCTACATGGTTCACGTATCTCCTCCTAGGGCATTTATACGACTCTATTGGGCTTTTGAGCCTTAAAAGCCCAAGAAATGCTGCTCCTGGCGTTTTACTTTTAAACTCGATGGTACTTTTACTTTTTGAGATATGGTTCTTTAAATTCAGAGGTATGAGATGGTACTTTGGAGGTACGTACAGAAAAAAAAAGTACTCTCCTACTCTGCTTCGTATGCTCTAAATATTTCTTTTTCAAAGGGGTAAGTGCAATCCCCTTTTTTTAGTACCTTCGAGGGGGGGAAGTCGAGTACCTCAGCGAAATACTCACGAAAAACGTGTTTTTCCGAAATTTCGAATTTGACCTTCTGTACCGTTCGCAATTTTAATCGGACAGGGTTCAAAATGGTACCGGACTTTAGGTCATATTGTCCTCTTTAAGAATCTAGTTTGTTATTATATTTCTGATTCCTACTTCGGGAGCTACGTCTATGTGAAGGACGTCCTCCTTGGGTAGCCGCAACCAGAAGGGGACGTTGAACCGATTTGACAGAGGTATCGTTGGAAAGGCCATTTAAAATGTACCAAATGTGTGCAAAAATATTTTTGAAAAAATGTACTAGGTTGGTACTTTAGTACCCTTTTGTACTTTTAGAGTGCCGTGTAGGGGGTAGGTTACCCCACTCTGGGGCTAATGGCATCGAAGGATTTATCAGCTCGAAAATTTCCTTCAGTTAAAAGTTGCGCCAAATAACACTTAAACGCACTGTACCCTTTTCGTACCTGTACCTTTGCGGGTTCGGGTAGAGAGGTACTTTTAATACCACGTTAGTTGTAGGGCGCACTGTAAAAATAAAAAATAAAAAAATAGCTGCTTTTTACACAAAAGTGTGTGGGTTTTATTGCCTTTGTACCCATTTTATTGAAATTTATTTTTTATTTATACTTATTTTTGTACTAAGTGTACCGGTTTGGAAAAATTGGTCGAAAAACGCTACTTTTTAATCTTTGTACTGTACCATTTTTGAATTTCATAGGATCGGGCTAAAACTCATATGGTATTTAGTACTTTATAGTAGTAAAGTGTACATGAAAGGAAAACATTAAATTTATTAACATGCCGGGTACATGAGGGGTACAAAGTTGTGTACCTCTGTTTAAGAAAAGGTAAAAATAGTAGCTGGCCGGCCGTGTTTGATATCGTTGAAAAGCCCTTAAAACTAATACTTTAAAAAAATACAAATGTTTATAAAAAAAAGTCACGTTTCAGACCCTTTTGAACGACAAATAGTTTTTCGGGCTCTCAAAAAGTGCGAGGTGAGTCCACTGTTGACCACTTTGCTCCTAAGATTATTCTGTGACAAGATTGTCCTTTTAGAACCTAATTCAGTATAATATTGTACAACCCAAGATGGACATTTAATTTAAGTACTTTTAGTACTTTTGGTACAAAAGGTACTTAAAGTCTGGGTACTGTGCAGATTAAATTTTTAATTTAATGTGTTTTGTAAAGGTATCTTTATGTAGGCATTTAGTAGGCTTACTGAGGCCTTATAATGCGGTTGAACTGAAAAAAATTATTTCTGTACATAAAAGGGTACTTTTGGTACCGGTTTGTCGAAATACGCAAAAATACTCTATTTTTTATTTGTTTTACTGTACCGTTTTTGCTTTTTATAGGATCGGGCTGAAACTCATATGGTACTTACTACTTTATAGAAGTAAAGTGTGCGAGAAAGAAGAACCTTAAAGTTATTCCTATACCCCTGGGGTACATAGTTGTACCTCTTTTTTAGAAATAGTACTTACTTCCTTACTGCACACTATTTTGAACCTAAGCTCAAAACCCGATTTGTTATTTTAACGAGCGAGTTCTACTGTTCACAGAAGTACTAGTAAAATCTTTTAGACCTTGATTTTTTTATTCTTCTTAATGGTGTTATTAGGTTTTATATTATGTATTTTCTATTCTTTTCTTTCTGGTTCTTGGCTTGACTCGAAATCAGAGGAATCATGATCCCACTGATTGGTCCAATACCTTTCACGTTCAGCTTGGTCGTTAAGTTTTAGTGGTTTTGACGAAGTTGCAATTTCAGCAATAGTTATTTTGTTCTTGTCGCTTTTTGAGGTCTTTCTTTGG
Source organism: Gerris lacustris (assembly GCA_951217055.1). Classification (NCBI taxonomy): domain Eukaryota; kingdom Metazoa; phylum Arthropoda; class Insecta; order Hemiptera; family Gerridae; genus Gerris; species Gerris lacustris. Next base: position 46,502,138 of record OX578276.1, read on the forward strand.
TTTGTTTGCTGGCACAATGGTTGTCTAATGTTGTTGCAGTGGTATATTACACTCTAGTATTAATACTCTTTACACTTTGGTATCTTGACAGAGAACTGAATTATATTTTACAGATTGACAATACAAGTAATATTATTACTTGCTAATATTATTTATCAACATGTCCCCTCCTCTTTTCTGTAATCAAGTTAACCTTAACTTGTTTACCCATTCAAAGACAATATATGTATTCTGTTATTCAAATACACACACACAAATACACCTATATGATATATAATTCATTTTTAAAAAATAACTCAACATAATAACAACATAACAATAAATTCAATTTTAAATTTACCTTAACCTTAGAATTTCTAACACTTTACTTAATTGAGGTGCCGAAATAGATTTTGTTAGAAAATCCGCCACTTGATCTTCGGTAGCTACATTTTTATAATTGAATGTTTTATTTTTTACTTGCTCGTTTGCAAATGCCACCTTTCGTATTAAGTGAGCAGACTTGCCGGAGATCACTCCTTCCTTAGCTAGAGTGACTGCCGACTGATTGTCGCAACTGATATTTACTGTGCCCATGTCTTGACCGTGCAGATCAGACATTAGCTCTCTAATATAGATGCCATGCCTTAAGGCGTCTGTTAAAGCCGCTAATTCAGCATCACAAGTTGATAGCGCAACGCTGTTTTGAATTTTTGATGCCCATGATATTAGCCCGTTGCAACTCTTAAATAGATACCCCGTAGTTGACCTAGACTTTTCATCTCCCTTACCATCCCTCCAGCTCGCGTCAACATATCCGACAAGCTCCGTCTCCCCTCCTTTCTCAAACCAAAGGCACATATCTCTCGTCCCTTTTATATACCTAATGACTCTTTTCATTGCCGCTAAGTGAATAGCGGTAATGAACTCCCACTATAGCGGTTGGTATAGTGAATTCCGGCGAATGCAACGGAATCACCTTTCCTATAGATGTACACACATTTGTCCGTATCTACGCTCTTAAATCCCTTTTCTGTTAAATGTGCATCAAGTGTTTTATTCCAAACTCTCCCACTCTGCTTTAGTCCATAAATGCTCTGTTTTAAATTGCACACTGTTTTTTCTGTACCTTCTTCAAATCCTGGAGGCTGTTTCATGTAAATAGTTTCATCCAACTTCCCGTATAGGTACGCCGTTTGAACGTCATAATGACACATGTCCCAACCTTTTTCGAGCAGCTATTCCCCAGCAGTTTTTCCTAGTCGGAGTTCTATTTTTAAGATAAGCAGCTGTACCCACTGCTTCGGCCCAGAATTTCAGGGGTAATTCTGAGTCGATCAGTAAAGTCCTAGCTCCCTCAACAATTGACCAATTGGCTCTTTCCGCTACCCCATTAGATTTAGGTGAATAGGCTGTAGTTTGTTGTTGCTCTATACCTAATCCCTTAAGTAATTTGCACACCCTTCTATTAACAAATTCTGTTCCGTTATCACATCTTATTCTCTTGACTTTACTTTCATTGTTGTTGTTTGCCCACAAAATAAACTCTTCTAATTTATCAACCGTTTCAGATTTTTCTCTCAAGAAATATGTGAAAATCTTTCTGGAATAATCGTCTACTATTGTTAAAATGTATCTAGACCCTCCCATAGATTCCTCCTCTATAGGTCCCACTAAATCAATATGAATTAGTGCTAGAATTTTCTTAGACTGAGCTACCATCACTGGCTTGAATACTTTCCTTGCGTATTTAGCTCTAACTCAGGGTAAGCATTCTCCCATTTTAGATTTTTTATCAAATTTTAAATTTCTTACCATATTATAATTTATTAGGTGGTCTAAATACCATTCATTAACATGTAATAGTCGTTTATGCCAGATATTTATAGATGCTATTGCCGCACACTCATATTCACACTTTTCAGATACAATGTAAAAATCATTCATGCGTTCAGCTCTCAAAACACCCTGACCATTTGCACTCTCAACTATTCCACACTCATTATCAAATCTCACACTCTGATCATTCTCAGTTAACTTGATTACAGATATGAGGTTACCCTTTAGTTGAGGTACTAGTGGAACATCCCTCAGATGGTAGTCGGGCTGTCCTGATTTCTTAATCGTGACCTCTCCGATCCCCTCTGCTCGTATGATGCTGTTGTCAGCCAGCCTTATTTTCCTCGTACTGCTTCTTATATTAGTAATAATTTTCTTATCGTTGGTCATGTGGCTGGTTGCACCGCTATCTACGATCCAATTTTTCTTTTCCCTTGTTTTCTCGTTACAATAGTTGCTGGTAGCAGTCCATGCAACTTCGCAAAACTCTTCATTTTCCGATTTACTTTTTGATATTTTTGCATGTTGCTTTTTCTTTTTGTCAAATTTATATTCCTTCTTTGCTTGGATTAAACCAACACTCCTTCGCTATGTGCGAGGTTTTGGAACAAATAAAACATTTTTGTTTCTTAAAGGTACTAGAACTAGAATATTACTTGCTGATATTATTTATCAACAGATGTAAAAGTTTAGCTTTAATATTGAGTGTTAGAGTGGTGTAGTGGTTTGGTTAGTACTTCTCTTAATGTCCGAAGGGTCGCCACATTGTACTCCCTGATCTTTAGTTGCTATTTCTTTTCCCTAACATACTTGACAGTCGTTTTGTTTCTGTTGGTTAGTGTTAAATAAATGAGGAAAAGGTAGACATAATGCTGGTTGAGTTGAGGTGACTTTTTTCTTCGCATCAGCATAGGAAAGTTTCTCCAAAACTTTAATTTTTTCTATAAGCATCGAGGGCAGTTTTTATCCTTGACCGAATGTGGTGTACCATTTAATTGTTATTTATGCACCTAGGGAGTAAAGTAAGCCATTATTCCCTGAGCGAAAAAGTTGGTTCTTGAGGCGAAGCCGAAGGAACCATGGTCCCTAAATCCCGAGGCGAAGCCGAGGGAATTAGACTCTTTAATTCCCGAGGCGCAGCCGAGGGAATAACTCTAATTAGCTCCCGAGGCGCAGCCGAGGGAGATAATTATCGCGAGGGGAACAATGGACCTTTACTCACGAGGTACATACAATATTTTATCTCCAGTAGGAAGAAAATACACATTTTCGTCCATTGCACACTTTTTATTTATTATTTTAATAAATAACAGTAATTGTTAGCACTTTTAATAGCAGATATAAGAGATTCAATATTAAAAACAAATAAGAATTGGAATTAAACTCAAATAGAAGGTTATTTAGATGCAGGTTATAAACATTGAATCTATGATAAACATGGTCAAAAAAGCGCAGTGCCGCCAACCTGATTTCAACAACTTCATTACATTTGCCATTCATTTTCTACTGTTTATAAAATAATTAAGTTGCAATCTTTACTTTTTTGCCCTACTTTTTGAGTTCAGGGATGAAAAGACCTGTTTTAGTCCCTCTAAACTAATTCAAAATCATAACTTTTTGTCCCTACTGGAGATAAAAATTATTTTGAATGCTTTTGTTTGAGTTATGATTATTATTGTATAATGTTTTAATGTTAAAAGTAACATTTAATTATTTTTAAATCCATTATTAATATAAATGTATATAAATTAACCTTAAGAGATATTTATATATTGACACTCTCTTATAGATATAGACAATGACTTTCTTTGTACAACAATTTTTGTAAGTATTACCATCAATATCAATCATAATTGACATTATTATATTTCAACAGTAATTACCTAATATAAACACAAGACATCAATGCAACTGATTATTTTTGGCATTTTAGAAATAAAGACTGATGATAACCTTATGATGAAGTGATGAAGAGTTGAAACGTTTCTTAATCAATATGGATTTAATGTTTAATTATCACACCTAAATCATCCGTCTACTATATTAATAATTCAATTATAAAGGTGCTGAATTCAACGTATTCGAAACACTTATAATGGAGATTTTTAAGACGTCATTGGTGCCACAATATGTATCAGTGTACTGAAATTTGAGGCGTTCAAAACCAGAACGGGCCAACTCACAAAACAGGCTAAGTGGTCCTTACACTTGGTTTTAGCTTATATTTGAGTGTCATATTGGTCTATTTTAAGTTATCTTATTTCTCAACAGATAGCAGCATGTGTTGCATGTGTCCAGCTGCTTAAAGAGTTGTAAATCTACAACCAGAACAAGCAATGTGTCTTGGCCCTCAAAGGTATCTTAGGTCAGGACTCTAGAGGGATGGTTTTGAACACCTCATTTAATAAAAATACACCAATAAAAACAAATCTTAACAAATGTTCCATGCAACATGTCGTTAACCCGAAATAATACAAATGGAACATTAACCTCTCAACACAGGGTTATCAGTAAAAGGCTGTCAGTTCCATTTAAACAAGTCTGCCAACCTTAGGGAAATTTAAACTTGGCAATAAAATGAATTAAAACTTGTAGGAAAGGTACATTTTTTTTTCTTAAATTGTAATGTTTTTACAGCTGACAGCATGGAGTTAGTTAGTAGAAACTTATTAGATTTATTGAAAAAGTAATTCCATAAATTCTAGCTACAATTGCACACTTACTAGAGAATGAAATAACCCACAAATAATAAATACTCCAAAGAATATAGTCAATCTTCATTGACTCCAATGCAAATTTATATCGGGGGGAAAAAATAAACAAACATTTAGGTAACTAACAGTTGTATTTTTAATAATAATTAACATAATATAACTCTTATATTTTAAATATATATATAATAGATTTTTTTTTTATATTATTTCTCAATTAAACACGATGTCCTTAAGAATAAAAATAAATAAATTAAAAAAAATTGACACCCTTTCTTTTTAAATCAATAAAAAATTATAATATGGCATAATCTTCTAAAACATGAGAAATTCTTCATATAAAGGCAATATAAACAGTACATTAATATAACCTTTTTTTTAATCCATAATAATTTTAACAACATTTTCCAAAACAAAATTTTAAAAAAAATGCATACACTTTTTTTTTTAAATTAAGATTTTTTTTTTTTTTACAAAAATATTTCCATTATATATCTATTTTTACGTATAATCATTTCATATTTTTAATAAATATACATTATACAATTTAATTATATTTTAAAAAAATGTAAAAGTAACATTTGATAAAATAAATCTCAAAAAAAAAAAATTAAATTTATACAATTAAAACAATTCATACCCTTTGTACAATTGAATACCTACTAACTAAATAAAATTTCAACAAATTTCTAATAAAATAAAAATTTGAAGAATTTTTTTTTATATATAAAAAAGCACATTTTTTTCTACACCAAAGTATTTTTTATATTAGGAAAGCATTGAATTTGGCGAATAGCAACAAAACAAATTTAAATATATTTGCTTTTTTAAAAAAATAATAATGATAATAAGAAAGAGAAAAAGCAAAAAAAATAATTAAAATAAAATCGAAGTGCAATTAAAGCTTTATTATTACAATAAAATCAAATTTATTTTATAAGTACAATGAAAAGGTTTTTTAAAAAAGTCTTTTAACAAAAAAACACCGGAATAAAAATGTATTATAATAATATAATGATAAAAATGGACTGGTAGCTAATTAAAATAAAATAAAAAGTTCATAATTAAATACTAAATATAATATTTTTTAAGGCAACCATTTAAATGCAAAAAGGTAGATATACATATTTGGTACAATTATTAATATAAAATATTTAAGAAAATTCTTTCGCTTTTTTTCTTCTTATATGTACAAAATTAAGTTATAAATTAAAGAGGTTCTTAAAATGTTAACAAGTCAACATTTTTGGACTTTTAATTTATTTAAATTTGCATCTGAATAAAATATAAAAAGTGGACATTTTTTTTTTTTTTTTTTTTTTTTAAATGTAAGATTTTTTAAGTGATGTAATTTTAACATGAGGAATTATTGTAAATGATAAAATTCATATGATTTGATAGCTATAGAAAGAGAAAGCGTTAAAGAAATTCTTTAAGGGTATAAACAAGTTAACCCGTAGTTGAGAAGTTGGAAGGATTAACTTGCTTGCTTCTTCCTGCGGAAGAATGAGAGGACGTTCTGGCGTTTGTCCTTCCTCGTGTCGTGCGACTCAGAGTGGTCTGAATGGTCAGCACGATCGTTACTGTTCACTTCATGGTAACCACCGGGTAGCGTTGATGATCTCTGGTTGTTATTCGTGTATAGAGCATTCTGTAATTTCACAATAAAATATTAGTTAACAAACTAATCAATTACTTTTACATACCTATTAATATCTTAATGGTTTGGTTCTGAAACTAATCAAATTTAATTGCAGTTTTTGATTTCCAAAACAACTATTTTTATTTTATGTAATTAAAACTCAATTTTTAAGTTTTTGGTAGTTTTCATACTACGGAAAGTTTAAGTTTTAATTTAAATCAAATTATAATTATTATTAACTACGGGAAACAGACAGTGAAAAATACACTCCAGCGCCGGGATTTGAACCACGGGTCTCCTGTATTTCCAGTACAGATGCTCTTACCAACTAAGGCGCTAGAGTGAATTTTTCACTGTCTGTTTCCCGTAGTTAATAATAATTATAATTTGATTTATATTTATATAATTAAATAATATATTGTATATATGTTTATTGGAGTATATATATATTTTTTTAAATCAATTAAAACATTCTTTTTCCTCCTATCTTCTGTGTTATTTTCAGCTATATTTCACCCTACACTTCGGGCTTTGTCAGTCTAGTAACACTTTTTTCTTCCCATTCACATGAGTCAATACATAAACTTTTTTCCCCACAAAACATAGCCACTAATGTACATGTACAGAAAAACTTTTAAACCTAATGAACATTTTTAGCTCCACAGTTAGACTATTAGAGGGAAACTCCTAAGAAGCAAATATACAATATAGTGTTTAATTATATTAATAATTAATTAAGAAAATGATGTAATATTAATCTTTTATGGAGCTTCTTGTGTGTTATTTATTAACTTACATTGTGATCAGAGGTACAAACTTCATCCTCCCCTCTACTATCTGACTGTCTAGGATTCTCTACTTTGTTTACATTTGCACTATTTATAATGTCGTCATTTGTTTATTTGACTTTACTTTCTAATTTATTTATTTGCATTCACTTTTTTTTCTTTACTCATTAACAGGTTCATGGCAGACCACGTTCCCGGTACGTGGTGCTGGTCGGGTCAATGGACCCGACCCCTGGATCGTGCTCTCCCCTCTGCACTTCTGTCTTATTTCTAATATCTAGCCTTACTGTTCAGATTTGATTTAACTAGTTAGCCCTCTAGAGCACATCTCTACGGTTCTACCCCACTTTTCCGCTCTTGCCTAGCTTTTTCCGTTCTTTAATTATTGATACCTATATATATCTCACAGGCACCGCTCTGAGCCACACAGTTAGTCGCACGCCATGATCGTGTTAATAAAAATCCTCTTGAAGTGATGATTAAGGCTATGTAATTAAATATTCGTAAACACACAATTATTATGTAGAATAAATTATTTTTCAAAGAATGGCCTTTTTAGGGTTTTTATTTTTAGATATATTAAAATATAAAATAATAAAAGAAACTAATTTCTTTTTAAATACTATATTTTGCTAATAACCACTGATTTCTAGCAAGAGTACCACAATTCTCTATAAGAAGGGTACTAAGTTGTAGTAAGTTTACTAATAAATTATATTATCAAGTTGTGTCCTGACAGTGACAACTCACCTCAAAATGATTTGTTATTGCTAAAGCAACCTTATTTATTCCAATAAAAATGAAGGTTGGTTTTGAATTCTGTCTCCATATAGATATAATAACTTAACTAATAATATATCTAAATTAATTTATTAATTTGACTTTTTGTTAATTTTAAATTTAAGCCTGTTGCCAAGGGCTTAACAGTTCGTAATAAATAAATAATATAATTTAATTAAAATACAAATAAGTTTAGCAAATACTTACATCTTTTCCCAAATGTGTCAGATTGGAATAAACTGAAACAAAATTTAAACAACAGAAATTAAAAAAATAAAATTAAAGTAATTTATTTACAATGTCCAATATATAAGCATATTCTAACATAATATATGGATATTAATTTCATATGTTTAAGCTTAAAATAAAATTTTATATGAATATGAAATCCTTCTGAAAAATCTGAAAATTGAAACAATTATAAAATGTTGAAGCATATAATTCTTACTTCCACTTTTTATTGTATTTGTATTATTGAGTATGCAAAATTATTACATTATATTCAAAGTATAAAATTTAATAATACAAATTGTAGACAATAATAAGTGAAGTTGATCATTTCTGATTAAGCTATGGTGTCGTCACTGGATCAGAAATCAATAAAACTTTCACTCAATAGAAATCTCTTCACCAAAAGTAACATTATACAAGTACCATAACGTAAATGTTTAAAACAGCTTTAAACCACAATAGAAGGGAAAGAGTCAGTTTAAGAGTTGAGCAATGTTTTAAACAAGTCTTAACTATTACAATGACTTACAGACTGTAAGAGATGAATTTTAACTATTGACAACATGGGAAAATCTCATTATTTTGAAGCATACAATGACAGCTGTCAAAATCTCAAGCTCTTCCTCGATTCCCATGCTGTCAAATCTTTCAATGCATATCCTACAGACGATAATTTGTCACATTTGTTTACTATTCAAATTGCCATAAAATTAATTTTATTAGTAAAATTTTGAAATGCAAAATTGCTGTTTATTAATTGAATTTCAAAACACAATAATCTACTCCCTCATTATTGACAATGCAACATAAAATAAACATAAATATTACTGAATAACACATAATCCACCCACATAACTAAAATATTAAATGACATAGGATAAACACAACTATAAATAAAATAACAAATAATAAAAATAATAATTTGGAATAATGTATAGATATTCCTAAACTTAATTTCAAGAATTAAGTGAAATAAAGATGATTTTTTTAAGCTCATAATGTATCTTGAGCAAAAAATTTCCCTTATTTACTTTCCCATAATTATTTGAGATTAGCCCAAAAGTAAACATTGTATTCACCTAAAAATAACTAAGCCACAACACAATTTACAAATAAACTTAGTATTATGTATATTTGTAAATTATTATACAAGAAGGTCACAACATAAATTTGATGAAAGACAGATTTATATTATTATATAAATTAACACAATACATAAAAAAAAAATGTATCCAACATTTTAATATTTAATGAATAGTCATGTAAGCTAAATGAGTTTGGAAACTTAGTAAAACCAACATAAAAACCATTTTTATATTATAGACAAACTTCTATAAGTCAAATTTAAGGGAATATAAACTTATTTAAAAAAAATATCTAAAAATCTGTATCAAATATAATACAGGTAATGTATAATAAACAGGGGGTACTGTATAATAATACAGGTTATTAAATGCAAAAGTATATTGATGATGTGGAGTTCAGTCATGAATAATTAAAAATAGTTTTTAATTTTAAATAATTTAAAATTAAATCGGATCAAGATTGCACTTTTTATTGCAAATAGTTCTAGTCCCCTGGTTTGGTTTTACATTTCATATATAAATATATGATAATTTTTTATTATTTTAAAATAATTTTAATTTAAATCTGTTGATATTAATTCTATTAACAGATTAGGTAAGAACAAGGAGAATTACAAAAAATATCTGAATTTTTGTCAGAAAGAAAACAAATTTGACTTATAGAGTTTAAAATAGTTAGTTATGACTTAAAGAAGTACAAAGAAAAGAATTAAAAATAATGAAAATTTCATTGCACTAATTTGAATGTATGTTAACAATGAAATTGTAAATATAAATAACATTATATTAAATAGATAGAACAATTAAAACATATAACAGCATACTTTGTAGGTAATATATGAAAAAGTAAATTATAAAAAGAAACCCATCACTGCATTCTACATTCCATATTTTAATTTATAACAATTTTCAAAATGATTTAGACTAAAAAGGTTAATCCGGGCACACATTGAGATGCAGGTGACCTAGAGGACGGCAGCACATTTTTTTTAATCCCAAAAAATAAGAAAGCATGTGAATTGTGATGCATAGCAGACCAGAGCAGTACTATGCCACACGTGGCCTACCTGATACAAGTAGATCTTGCGTCTCAATTTGCGAGGTCTCGTATATTTTAGGGGTTGAAAAAACTGTCGTCAGCTTCTTAAAGAACGCCCAGCCTTGGGGGACAATTTGATTCGTCCAATAATTGATGCTTGATTTTTTGGACAGATTAATTTCATAAGTCTCAGGAATTGGAGTGTAAGTAGAGATCATTTTAAAGGATTCAAAGAAACTCTCCATGAAATAATACATGATTTATTTATCAAAGTAGCTTTGACCATTTATAAGACCATCATCAGTCCAATTTTAATGAAATTTGAAAGGTACGTCATATTTAGCCCACAGAAAGTCCCATGTTTACTTAATCTCTCCATACCCATTGCTTCCTCCTCTTTTTAGGGTTTTGAGGTCATCTTAGAAACCCTTATGCTTGTCCGATCTTGGATCATATCTCCTGACCTATTGCAGCATATTTTTATTTAGTAACATTTTTTTTTTTTTTTGTAATTTTTGAGTGGGATATCATTTGAAAGGTATTGAAATGTAGATAAAAAATATATATAGCGTTTCCAAAATGGTGGACATTTTACCCCCAAAATTACCAAAATAAAACCCCAAAAAAGTCCCCCCTCCCTTTGCTACCCTATAGGGACAGGTCTTAGAAATGAGGAAAAAATACATAAATATACATCTCTGTGGGCCAATGATATTTCCAGGAGTTAATGTGATTGTTTGTTGAATTATATTAGCCCACAAGATATATACAACATGTTTAGTTTGAAATATATCTCATTCTTTATTTTATACCCATGCCACTATAGACTGCAATGAAGCTATGAACCACACTAATTGGTAGAGCATTTTTTTAAAAATTGTTTTTAGATAGTTTGTAACTTAGATTTAAAACTTTAGCAAACAAAATTGCACGGTGCTATTAAAAACATGGTTAATACATCCACTGTAACTTGAATTTTAAGAATAAATTTAGTTTTTTTTTTTAATGCTGTTCTTTTAAAGTCCCAATAAACTCATTAGGTTTGGAATTGGCCACTTAACAAAAAATCTACTTGATGTAATCATTAGTGTGTAACAAGTCTAACCTATCTGAAATCCAGTACTAGATATTGTTAGGGAAATATGTTGTAGGCATCCCAAGGTGTTTTTACTCTAAAATTGTATCTTGTCTGAGAAGCCGTTCCCGGCACTGTGTGTCTATAATTATACTCGTCTTTCACATCAACAAGTTGTTCAATCTTTTATTCCTTTTGTCAGATATAATACATACTTTTATTTTAGGTGAGCTGCAACCACTTCTTAGAGTTAAATAACGATAATATAACAACTAAATAATAATATAATATCTGAATAAACAAAGAGCAATTGTTTGCCTTAATTTAATTTTAATTTCACAAATATTATTAAGCGTACAATTGGTTCCAGTTCTAGTAAAGAACTTATATAGAGAACATAAATTTTACTAAGACATTTTTGTTAGAGAATCAAAGAAATTGTACTTACATGAAAATCTCTTTTTTCCCTTCTCTTTTTTTCGAAAGCATGTAATAATAAAATATTTATTATAAATAAAAAAAAGAGGTTCTAAATGAACAAGTATCACATAGGAATCATCTTCAATAGAATAATAAAATAACAATTAGTAGTTTGATTAAATAAAAAGTGTGTTATTGGAATAACAGCAGAAATCATCTATCTACAAGACTTATCATATTATCTTGATGTAGAATGCTTTAATTGACCTGAAAGCTATCTCATTCAATTCAGGTCAATAAATAAATTTTAAAAGGACACCTCACTTGACAAATTTCATTTACAATTTTATTAATTACCCCTTCCCTTAAAAAACATTGTTCTGCCTTAAATTTTAAGGGGCTCTTCAGAAATTCAATGCTACAGTAGACATATTAATTTCTATATAGACCTATTTTTCTTTCTTACTCATGTTTAATAGGATAAATGTTCATAAAACACTGTTTTATTACTATTATGAAATTTGCAAAAAAAAAAAAAATTCCCCAATCTACTATTTACCTTTCTAAGCAAGTAACTTTTAAAGGAATTTGGAAGAGGCAGTATTCACTCATAACGGAGGTTTTCATTAATAAATATAATCTGTTCATTTATTTAAGAAAATTAAAAAAAAGAAGTATAAAATGCTTTTAGCTAAAAAGAAATTTTAGTTTTATTGGAATTGAAATCAAGTTTAATTATACATACCAGTTCCATGTCTGAAAGAATTGAGATCTGTAGGCCAGGGATCTCTCTGAGGAACAGGGGGAGAGTTTACTCTGCCTTTAGCTGGAGGTGAAGAGGCAGGTAATGGAGGTGGAGCACCATCTGTAAAAATCAACATTATGTTTATCAATTGTTTTTATTAGCTGTAACCACTATTAATGTTTATTATTTTTATTCCTAAAAAGGAACCTTGGTAACTCAAAATTCTCAGTTAGTTGAAGTGATTTTGGTTTCCCTTGCTAATTTGAGATAGCTAATAATCTAACCTTGATAAATTGAATAGTACGCATCTCAAAGTGAAAATATATGCCCTTAAATTTCAAATTTTTGCATAAATACAACTTATTCAATATTATTTTAAGTAGAATGGACAGTAGAGGCATTTCCATATGAGAAAAATAAATAATTTGTCAGATATAAAATAATAACTATAATTATACAAAACACATTTCCAACCATAAATGGTCATCTTTAGCAGCAAGAAGAGGTGAAATGGAAAAAGAATTAGTGAAAGATTTAGGAAAAGTTTGAATTATGATATCTTTAACCCTTTAAATTTTGGGTGTGGTCAATAAATAATGAAACACAGGTTTTATAAAGAATAGGAGTAATTAATAAGCAATTTTTAAGTCAGGATATTTTAAGAAAAAAAAGAATCAGGTAAGTCGAAGAAAGAATTAAGTACATACTACTCTCTCAAAATCTTGATATTATTTTTTTTAAACAAAAAACTGACAATTGAATAATAGTCAAAACTTGACAGTTGGGGCAACTACTTGTTTTGTTGTGTTGTATATTCGAGAATACAAGTGTTCCAGACTTAGAGTGTAGGCTTGATCTTAAAAGTTTTTGCATTTAGTTAACTCATTATACAAATTAATTGTACTTGATTAATTAATTAATTACGATTATTCCTCATCATCTCAACAAGAAACCTATATTATCTCTTCTTTAAAAACTAAACAAATGTAAATTAGTTAAAAAAAGGTACAGTAGAGTCTCGTTTATCCGGACCCCGCTAGTCCGGACATCCGTTTAATCCGGACCAAAAACTATGTACCAATTGGAACCAGGGCCTGTTAAGATTTATTAATTGTTAAGATAATTGGAGTTTCTGGTTTTATTGTCAATTAAAATGTATAAAATTGTTCCTAGTATAGTTTATAGGTGTATATTCAAACAGTCTAACACGAGGAATACCCGGTATTTTGTTAAAAATTAACAGATTTAAGAATAAGTAAGAACATCAATAAATCTGTTTCGGTTCCATAGAAAAATGTAGGGCGGAAGATATAAAGGAAGTGTATTCCAGGAAATACAATTATATGTGACTGAGATGGGGAAGGGTTTTAAGAAACATGTAGAGGCGGCTCAACCCAGTTCCATGAAATTTTGCCAAGCCAACAATGTCTAATGTCTCAACTTTTTGTGAAATGATTATCGCTCCTCGAATATCATATCGGCACTAAGCCTCTTTCTCAGGAAGTCCCTTCTATACCTGCCACCTGCGTAATAGATAGCCATTTTATTTTAATTCATTTGATATTTGACATGACTGGTGACAGAACAGCTCTTAACTTCTTAGCTCTTACTGTGGACCTACGTTGTAAAAGCATGTTAGAGACTAATAGAAGTGATTTTTACGATAAAAACTTCGATTTTAATAGTTTTACTCTACTAAAGCTTGTTCTACAGACACATTAAAACTAATTCCGTTTAATCCGGACTTTCGGTAATCCGGACTGGGTTCGGTCCCGTTAAACCCGGATTAGCGAGACTCTACTGTATGTTGTATCATAAAAAAAAGGGAAACCGAACTCTATTGTAAACACTTATGTGTATGTGTAAACAATAAAACATTTCTTTCTTCTTTCTCTTCTTTAAAACCGACAACAAAATAAAAGTATTTAGCAAAGTTGATTTGTGTAGGTCCTAAAAAGGGTCCAACCAAGGGAAAACACATCATAAGAGTCAAAAGGAATCTTTTACAATCTACCAACGGTGTTTTGGCTGAGAATTTGAGGCACATAAATCAATAATAAAAAATCTAAATCAATAGTAAATATTTATAATCTTTTAAATATAACTTTAGGAAAAATTTGCTCAATTTTACTCTTTTAAGCTTTATTAACTAAAAGATCGAATTGGAACTTGTATTTAATAACTGAGCTATAAAGAAATAATAAGAATATTTTAGAAATCAATATGGTTCAACAAAATGTTAGAGAATTGTTATGCGAGATAAATTTGTTTACCAGGAGAAGGTGAGTTGATATCAGAGGTACTGTAAGTTTTCCTCTGCTGTTGTGCCAGATTATTTTCAATATTCTGGTTCCCGTTGTTAAGGAGTAATGAAACAGGACGTCCTCTCACTGCATCTAAGGAAAAATAAATAAAAATTAAAGATTAGCATTCTGTTAAAATGTAATTGAAGGAAACAATTCTGTAAACTGGACATAGGATCGAGAGTAAACTAATTAGTTACCGTTGTTGACTGGAGCTCGGGAAGGAATGGGAGGTGGTGGGTCTCTAGGAGGAATGGGCGGCCTCCTCGAGACTTCTGGTGTAGAGTCCTTGCTCGACTCTGCACTAGACCCACCTGTCTCTCTACTTACTGCACTCGGTGAACTATTCTGTAACATTCACCAAAACAACATACATTATACAAGGCATTGCGTGGCTCTTTCATTGTAGCGACCATAATACAATAATATTAAATATAAAGAAAACAGTTAATCATAATAAGTTGATAGTTAAAGAGGATGATATATCATCTCAAGTGTTCACCCATAACGCTCACACAAAAAGTTTAAATTAGAATTTTAAGACAAGCCTGACAACATATAATTGCAACCTCCCCGTCTTCACCAGCGATAGTTACTTTTTTGCTAAGTGAAACCTCTCCTCGAGAACCTTCTCTTGAGAAATCGATGAATTCCTGGGTATTGAAGACATTGGACATTATTTGAGGACTGTAAGAAAAATCATTGATGCCCAAATCACAAGAAGAAGAAGGCATCAAAGTAGGTGTTTGGACAAAGCTGAGAATGATCAAAAGACATGTGTAAGCGCTGGATAGAGTTGGATGGCTGGAAAATGTTTGAAGAATAAAGAAAAAAGTACATCAAAATTACCTTGTTATTTTCATCATAGCTCATGAGTTGCATGCTGGGAGGAAGCTGTGCATGGAATGTGATCTTATTGACCCAGTCTTCCATCTCAGTTTCACTAGGAGCTAGGAACAAGAACTCTGAACCATCCGTGCAGCACAGCCTACAAAAGCAAATTAATACAATATAATATGAATCATGTAAGATCATACGAATACAAATAAGATCTATAAAACTAAGTGTTGAGAATCATTATCATGATAATATAACTTGATCACTTAAGTGTTTATAGTTACCTGAAAACGTGTTTTCTCTTTGTGTAATCGCCAGCTTTTTCACAGGTAGCCTTGTAGATAATGATGGGGGAGGTAGCAGCCTTACTGTCTACAAAATCTTCCTGGTCCTTGAAGAAGCACAGTAATTGACCACACAAAACTAAACAGAACAAAACATGCAATATTATAATAAGTGTAAAAGTTTATAACTGTTAAACTGATCAAGATTATTTTCTACAATAGGTAGAAATTGTAAATTGGTCATATTGGTAGAGTATACGACACAACCCAAGTAGCACACAATGTCCAAAATATGTCCTCTGGATGTCAGTTAATCCAAAAACCATCCAATCCATTTTAATATCTCTGATGGATATCTATAGGATATTCGGCTCAGACATCCAGGGGATATCCTTAAAAATATATCCAAAAATATTTATCCATGGGATATCCAACCATTGATGACCCCTGGATGATCTTTTCGAGCATCCTGGGGACATCCATAGGATAACATAAATAAGAGGGATTCAAAGTTCTTCTTTCAGTTCAGTTTGATTTTTCTGTTATTAAATAAGAATGTTGGTGTTCCTGTTCAGAACACGGTTCTTATCTTATAACAGTTTGATTTGTCCTTTGTTTACCATTTGCTATCAAGTTAAGAGTTTTTCAAGTTTTTTAAGTTCTAAAAAAATAAGTGAATTTCTTAACATATTTATCTATTACGTCGACTGTAATTAATAGTGTTATTAGGAGATATATTTGTTGAGTTGTGTGAGAGATGAATAATTCCGTTGTTTCATATCTCTTATCAAAGGCAAGTACTATTTTAGTGTAAAGTCTCGAAAGGTCTTCGTAACTCGTGATTTGTAATTAATTATATTTGTTCAATGAAATTATATCTAACATAATAACTTCAAAAAATATTGAAATAATAAAAAAAAAATAAAACTATTTAAAATAAAAATTGTAATTGCTCATTGCTTTATATTTTAATTTCGTATTTACTTCTTTGTGTAAATAAATAATCATTGTTTCTTCTAATTTTTTTTTTAATAACCCATATTATAGTATCAAATTTTTATAAGTGGAAATATATAAAATATTTGAATATTGGTACATAGTGAGGATAATCATAGGATATCCATTGGTAATAGAGAGTTAGTCTCATGGACATCCAGTAGACGTTATTATCTCCCTACAGAATCCCACAGATATCCTGAGGACATACAATCATCCTATAGATGTCCAAGAATACATCCCCTGGATATCCTTTACTAGACGATCCAGAGGAGATCCTGACATTGTCCACATTTGATCCAAATAGATATCCTGTGGATGTCTAAGAAGCATCTTTTTGCCGGACATTAACATCTCCCATGGATATCCATGGGAGATGTCTATGTCCAAGGCTCTATACCCCTGGGATATCCATTGGATGTAAGTATTCTACTTGGGAAAGCACTATTATGAGAGTGTTTAATTTATGAAAATGTTTATTTCTTCCTCTGACACTTTAGCTAGGGATTTATTTAATAAATTAAACAGCCACCATTTTGAGGAAAGGTAATTCTAAGTAAGCTTAATGGAAATGGTATTTTCCATAGGTATATAAAGGTTTAACTAGCATATCCATTTAGTCAAAGTAATGTTTATTAGTTTAAAATATAGCCATGTAAAATTAGTGGTAGGAACTGGAACACATAATAATTTTACCTGTGTAGAAAGATTTCCAAGAGCGGAGTGGTGCTTTCTTGCCTCCAGACTGTAGTTCATGTTTCCGATCAAGAAGACCCTGAATTTCTACAGGTGGAAGCTGTTCTAACTGCTCAGCACCAAACTTCTGAAGTTTTCTAAAGCTCTGAGTTCTTCTTCTTGTAGTAAACGATGGTGTTCTCTTTGGTTTCTTGGGGTCAGCTTTCATTGATTCAGCTCGTTTCACATCTAGGAACAACCATAAACATTTTGAGTTTTCCAATAAACTAAGTTATTAATGAAACACCATACGAGTAAGCATAAGAAAATGCATGTTATAATAGATTCTGGTTTTTTCAAGTAGTAATAGGCTCTAATAATAGAAGATTATTTATTACATAATCTTCATAATAAATTTACATTTTTAATAAAAAGTTAATTTTGCACAATGTAGAAATTCATTGTAAAACAGCTGATCTAGGATTGAGCCATAAATCTAATTATTTATGATGAATTAAAATTTTATCAGAAATTACCATATATCTGTTTACCTTTTCTAAGACGATCACCAAGCATAGCGGAAATACTGCTAGATTTCTTTGTTTCTGGTGATCCAGGTGGAAGTAACCTAAAATGGAAAAATAGCAATAAATAAAATAATAATACAATCATTAAAAAATAGCAACAATATATATTTTCATTTATAAATAAATAAAAATTCCAGCACAAGTAGTGGCTAGTTGACTTTTCATGTTAAATGTGTCATGCTAAAAAACAATTTTTTTCTCTAAAATTGTTTTTTTTTTTAAAGTCACAAGATTTGTTTTAAGCTACACATACAATACTAATTTAAATTGTTAAGAAATTAGTTCATGCAAATCTAGCTATTATTTTTATCATGCAAATATCTTTTAAATATGTAATTATCAAAAAGTGGTTCAATAAAAAAAAATAAAAAACTATTTTATTTTTTTTTTTGTTTTTTTTACAAAAAATATAAATATAGTGGCATTTTATTACATTTGTGATACTCAATATCAGAGTGAAAATGGTAAGAAAAAAAAATTGGGTTGACAATCAAAACGAAACTGTCTTATAAAGAGTATTAGTGAATTTAAATCTCACCAACAGGAGCTTGGATACATTTCAGTTCAGGATAAATATATGTCAATATACATTTTTAGTTTATGCTCTAAGACTCACAAGAGTGTACAGACAGACATTTTTTAAAATCTACTTTTTGGTCTCAGGGGATCTTAAAACAACTAAATCCATCAAAATCAAATATTTTCTCTCTATAATATTATCACTGCTTACATGAGAAAGAAAATACTTGTTAAAAAATGTGGTTTTTTTTCCAAATGAAAAATCTTTTTAATAGCAGACATTCATCCTTTCATTTAAAATAATAAATAGGGGGAGGTTTCCTTAACTTGGACACAGCAAAAATCAACTATCGCTGATATAACAGTGGTGTGATAGCTGAGGAAGGTTGCTAATGCAGTGATGCCAGACACTGACAAGTTGTACGAAAGAAAAAAACCTGAATTATTCTGGGGGAAAGTGTCCAAGGAAGGTAAAGGAAACCTCCCTTGCCACATAATTTTCAGCAATTGTCTTGTTATTTTAAGAAGTTTTACATCACATACATAGATATGGCAGTCATCAAACCTTTCATCAATAGTTGACTGAGACTTAGTAAGAGGGTAGACATAAGTCGGAGGAAAGTCGTAAGTGTTATCCTTGAACGATACTGGAGGTGAAGTAATTCCACTGTAAGGAGAGCTGATTGTTACACTGATTTGGGGTGAACCATGGCTTAGTACTTCAGCCATTCCACTACCTACCTTCTCTCTATCATCAAAACCACTATGAAGCAGAAAACATGCATAAAACTAAATATATTCATGCAGAGAAAAATAAATAAAATAAGATAAGCTTTTAAACCTTAAAAAGAAAAATAGTAGTTAAATAAGAGACATACGTGTTTATACTGTCATACAATATTTATGGCCAACTAAATAAAATTATTATCTTTATTATTATAACATCTCTTAAATGAGAGGATTGGTCACATCAATAGCCTACATATGTGACCTTATAATGTAAAAATGTCCTTCCTATCTGGGTATTGAACCCAATAGGCTTACAGTATTGACACTTGTACAAATAGATACTCATTTTAAAACTTCCCCACCTAAAAATCATTATTTATTTTATAAGAAAAATTAATCATTAATATTTGATTATTTATTAAAATAATTCTATATCATTCAGTAAAAGACAATAACTAAACTATTTCTTTTGATAAATTGAATACAAGAAGGATACAGTAGGGAAAAAAATGTATTTTATAGCCTATAAATTAATTACATGCAATTTATAAATATAATTAATTTCTTAAACATAATGGATAAAGTGGTGGTTGTCCCCACGTTTATGGCAAATGTGTTGAGGATATAAAAATCTCAACTACAGAGATTTTAAGACTATAATTTGTCATGGTATAAATGGTAACCCCATGTTCGAAACCAAGCAAGTAGGCCTATCATTTAGGCCCTTTTTATAAACCCTGTATAGAGTTCAGCAACTTCACACACCAATTTGGTGCCTAAGTGAATAAGGTGTGATGAACAGACATACATATAAATTAAAGTGCCGTGGGGGCAGAATCGAACCTGTGACCTCAACTTTGATTCATAGACGTGTGAGCAGAGGTGACCAATGCCTTAAGGATCATGGCTACTTTAAACCCCTTTCAGAGAAATAACTAATTTAACTATAACTCAATATAATGAACAGAAATGCAAGAGAAAATTTGTTCTTCCATGGACCACTAGCCTTCTGAAAACAGAAGGCGCCACTTTAACTACATCTCTCACCGATGCTATCTTGAAAAAATATTTTGTTGATTGATAAAACCTTTTTCAAGAAAGAAAACAAAGAACTCTTGGTTTTCCTTTTGTTTCTAAGCTGTAACGTATGTTGAGTATGATTCTAGAATATTCTCGATTAGGGTAATAATCCTTGAAAAACATACTTTAGTCTGTTGTCTTGCATTCTCCACTACAGGAATTAACCAATAGATAACATTATTTTTTAAAAAACAACAATCTAACCTGAAACATTTTAGAGTTTTTTACTTTTTATATGATGCAGTATAGCTAATGGGTTTTCATTCCAAGATATTAGATACTTTATTAGTAATGATTTATCATGCATTCAATTAGTTTCAACACACAAAACAGATTTATAAATAAGATGTTATTAATTTGCATTCATTGACCAAAAGAAGGAAACTTCAATACCTGTTAGATTTGTTTAAAGAAACACGTAGAAGTTAAAGAAAATTGTTATGTTATGTAGTCTATCACAGTTTAAATAAACATTTTGATTGATATTAACTACTTTATGCCTTGGTGCGCACTTGTAATAAACAGTTTGGTTTTCCGGTGAAATCCACTTCACCAAGGAGTTGAAGTCAGATGTTTTGCTTCTACTACTGGAGGCATCTTCAGGGGTATGGTGCATCGTGATGTTCACTTGAACAGCATTGTTTACTTCAGTATGTCTTGTTGTTGCTTCAAGTAAATATCACGATGCACCACACCCCTGAAGATGCTTCCAGTAGTGGAAGCGAAACCAAGGACTTCAACCCCTTCGTGATGCGGATTCCACCGGGAATATTAAAAGCTGTTTATTACTTTATGCCTTTTAAATTAAGCCGTTAATAAGCAAGTAAATTAACATTTGGGATGTTTTATTTACTTTTTTTTTATGTTCTGTTTTTTATCAAATATTTTATTAAAGGAAAGAAAAACAAATTATCATAATGAAACCATAGTTGTTATTCCAATTATCTAAAAGTAGAATTTCAGAACTTAATTAGAATGTCAGAACTGACTACTACTGAGATAGACCACATACACATTTATTGTTAACATAAACCATGCAGAGAGAAGAAAGAATGAACAAACTAGAGAGGTAAGGATGTAGATATGATTCATACCTTGAAGCCTTATCATGAGATTCAGGACCTCCATTCATCTCACTAGATACCTTTCTGCGATCTGATTCCTGCTTCCTCTCCTAATATTAGATAAATTATTAATAATAAAAAACTAACAAATAAAATAATACTGTAATAAAAACATAACTTATAATAAAAATTATGGACCTGGCGCCTTCTTAAGATTATAGCAGAAAAATATGAATAAATTAAACATCATTAATTTATTAACTGACTGAAGATGACCTTTTAGGGTCTCAGAGTAACATGTAATAAACTGTTATTTCTATTCACACCTTAAAAAGTCTGTCACTTCTCAGCCTATTAAGTATTTACTAGTTTCCTTGAAGAGGAAAACTAAAATTTTGAAAAGACATATAAATAGATATATCGATATGGCTAAGAAGTGAAACCTCGTAACTACCAAAATGGTGATTTTGAGATTCTCATTATATTGGCCTTGGGGGAAGTGAAATAAAAATTCCTTTACATAGAAAATGGGCAGTCGTAACATCTCGTATCAGATTCGCAAACTATTTGTTATGTGATAGCTTATAACTACGATAGACAGGTGTAGTGACACCTCGTATATGTGTTTTGGTGAAGGTTAGTTGTGACACCTCAAAACTGAGCTGCTAATTTGTAAGCGAGACATTGTATGTGCTTCTGGTGTATTTGTTTTGGCGAAGGTTAGTTGTGACACCTCGTATGTGTTCGCTTTATTAAAGAAGTGACATATTGAGAACTCGTAACTACATTATTTTATGAACTGTTATAATTTGACAGTTACCAATGTTTCAGAAGGGTTACATGTTGTACAAATTTATAAAACACATAAAAAACTTAGTCAGTTAAAGTAAATTTATTTTTTTAAATAGTTATTTGTTCCTCCTGTAAACCTGACATTTTGAAGATACGAGGTATCACTTCTTAGCCATCGATATGTCCTTTTCATTCAAGAATTAAAGTTATTTTATAATATTATTACTACAGTAGAACCTCATAAGAAGTGTCTCAAGGGGATTAGGGAAACAGTCTTGTTATTGAGGTACTCTTTTTGTTGAGGGTCATGTTATCAAGGTTATTTTGGCTATCAGTCGTGTTATCAAGGTTTGAGGGCGGGGGGTTTCAAGTCTAGACTTGTTCAAGGTCGACCCATTCCTCTCCTCAGAGGTTGACTTCTCAAAACGACTTGTTCTAGAGGTTCTGAGTTACGTTGTGAATTAGAAAAAATCCGTGTTATAGAGGTTGTTAATTTAACATTATGTGTTATGGCAATCTCAAGGGGATTTGAAAATTGCACTTGTAATTGAGGTTGTCGTGTTATTGAGGGTCGTGCAAGCGAGGTTCTACTGTATTATTATTATGCAATTTTGAATTTTTATTGTTATTTTTATTAGTGCTATAGCTATTGTTTTCTTTATAATTTTATTTTCCTTTACCTAGTTATCATTATATTTTTGTTTCATTATTTTGTTAAACCTTTATTATTGGGTGAACTTATATTTTTTAATGTATTGCAACAGATTACAACAGACAGCTTTAAGCTATGCTTGTATACTTTTTCTTATATAACGAGTTGATTAATATGTCTAATTAAAAATAATAGTATATTTAAATTGAAAAAAAAAAACTTGTTTCTTGAATAATATTTTAAGGCTATTAAAAACTGTTTTTAAAACAAGTTTTTTTTTTTTTTTTTTTTTTTTTTTTTTTTAGTTTATTGTTCACTTCAACTACAAAGTTTTTTTTTTTTTTTGTTTTAATAAGTGTTGTTAAGAGAAATACAATTAGCATTTTGATTTAACATGATCGGGTGTTCTCCCAGTGGTGGCACTCCGTAACATTATTATGCATATGTATTTGCATATACATTGTTTAGATAGTGTACATTATAATTTTCTTCAGTTGATTCTTAGAAGATCTCTTGGTTTAAAACAAGTAGAATGATTAAATGAGGAAATAAAAAGTAAAATACCGGATGAATTATGACCAAAGCTGTTGAACACCCTTCAAAATCAAAATGAAAAATAACAGTGGAAAATCTTACATCTGCTATCCTCTGAACTTCTCTCCTCTTACGTGCTTCTAGTCTTTCCTTCTCTATTCTCTCCTTCTCAACCTGCCTGGCCATCATCTCTGCCTCTACCTGTTTTCTGAACGACTGCTCCAGCTTTTGACAAAAACAAAAAAAGTTTTGAGTTAGATAATATGTTATGATATCCATTTTTTAGATTGTTTTACAAACTTAAATATACCATTATTATTGAAAAAATGTATAATATAATGTAGCTAGAGATGTAAATAGATTAGAATTATAAGAAGATCAAAAATGTTTATCACATTTTCTGTTAATTAATTAGATAATGAAATATAATATTTACTATGCGTTGGTCAAACTTTACCATGGTTATCCTCCTTAGAGAGTTGAACTTGTCTTCTTGAGCTTGGATAGTTTTCTCAAAGTCTTCATGTCTTCTGAGAAGATCTTCTACTTGAGCGATGGATTCACCTAACTTTCCATCGTGAAGTACTGGCCTTCTGCTTTCCAACCAGTTTTCAAGTAGATCTGCGTCTCTCTTAAACATCTGAATAAAACAAGACATTCCAAAAGATGTATTTAAAAAAATCTGTCATGATATTGCTTGTATTAAACTTAATTATATGTGATGGGTTGATAAGGTTCAACCATCACCATCAGCATATAACAGGTATATGGGTAATTTAAAAGAGGGTGATGTTTGTAATTATGTATATGTAAGAGAATGCATCAACATATAAATTTTAACAATATTATCTTTTACTTTCTTTAAAAATCTTGTAAATACCAATTTCCAGGGGCAGATCAAGTGGATCTGCTCCTGGAAATTGGTATTTACAAGATTTTTAAAGAAAGTAAAAGATAATATTGTTACAATTTATATAAAAAAAAATAAAAAAGTTTAATTACAGGCCTGAAATAGTCTCTCATGGGACAAAATAAAATAAAAACATCCCTTATCAACCTAACACATATAAGTAGCTACTCTAACAAGGGACGCAACCTAATAAAAATTAATCACTTCGGAAAATATTTTTATTTTATTTAGTATTTAAAGGTTTTTGTGGTAAAATGTAATTATTAATTAATATTTTATAAAATTTTCCATTACAGCAGGGGAAAATAATCCTTCTGACTTTAACTATATTCTTTAAACATAGATTTCACCCAGTCTTATATGATTATTGTAGTATTAAAATTGACTAAATTTGCAATTTTTTCAAATAAAAATCATCAGAACTATTTTTGTGTTTTATGGAGGGAGCAATCCAAAATGAATTTCTTGATTTTTCCAAGGGATAGGTTTTTTTTTTGTCCCCCCCCCCCTCATATTTAGTGGTTTGGCTCTACATGTCTGCAATAACTACTGACAAACATTTTTACACCACGTAATTCAGTTGTTCTGTTGTTATTAAATGTTTTGTGATCCAGAGCAATATGGTATTGGGCTGTTAGTAAAATATTATTATGATATTTTATTGCTTATAAATAAGCTATAATAATAATAATATAGAAGTCAAATTAGCTAATAAATAAACCCATAATATGAAAATTTGCACATTCATGGTTCTGGCATAAGGCATAAGTAATTGATGGTTGGTATGTATATTGCTCCATAAGCTGAAAGTAAAGTTGTTGATAGAATACAAAAATGTTGAAAATGTATAGTTGTTCTATGTAGGATGAAATTATGTTAGAAAGTTTAGGTTGAAAATGGAAGTTTGAGATTTTGAAGGAATTATTTTAAGAGCTTTCTTCAAAAACTGGGACATAAAATTAGATTGACGGTTTCCCTTAACTACCCTAAACTTAATGTCACCTTAAATGATTTAAATTCATTAAAGTCGCTTAAAAATATTCTTACTGTGATGTAACTTCTTTTTATTGAATTTATAATATTATTATTACTTTATTGCTACTTCTTTTATTTGTTTTAGTTACACATAATCATCTTAAGGCTATCAGTATTTTTATTATTTTAATTACCATGCATGTTATTCGAGATATTAGTAGTACTATATTTAAATTTTTGTTACAGTTTTGTAAAAATCTGTTGTTCATGTTTTGATTTCTTTCTTTTTTTTTTTTCTCTATTTTGGCTTAAGGGCTGGTGAGATTTTTTGTATAATAAAAAAATAAAATAAAATAAAATAAATAAATAAAAAATAAACACAAGTAAATAATTCTTTAGAAGTTGGGTCAAACAAAGGAATAAAAGTCTCACTTTTGCGATATTTCGATCCCTCCTTGGATCATTCTCAAGCTGACTGTCTAGAAGATTACATCATGATGATTATTATTATTTTAAAATCGGTTTAGACGTTAAAATGTAGTAAAATTGAATCATAGTGATTCTCGTCATTTAGCTGAAAGCAGGTTCTGTTTATTGCACTATTAGTTTTAAATTAATAAATCCATTATTCTAATATATAAGTTCCTCATATTTATTAAAAAATATATTTATTTATTTTTTCTTTCTACTCCTTTATCACTTCAACTTATCTTTCACTCCGTTCTTCTAAAGAATTGAAAACTACAAGGAACACTTTTAACTAACTTATCAAGTAAATAAAGTTACTTAAGCAAATTGACTAACATATAAAACAATCAATTCTTAATAAGATTTGAATGTCCTTATATTACCTGAGTATCAAGGTTTAGTTCATAGATAACTCCTCTCTTCTCCCACGTCTGATCTAGCAGAGCTTTCCTCTGATCCAAAACTCTTATTTTGTCCTGGATATCTTGAGATAAGAAATGACCCTGAAACAATAACAAAAACAATTATTCATAATGGTTTACCAGTAGTGATTACTTTGTAGTTGATATAGGTTGTTCGTACCGATATATATAACAATGTTTAAACAGCATACTTACTTGTTTAATGAGGAGCTGGCCAGAGTGATTAAAGTGAGCGAATGCTTCTTCCCTAGATTTGATTTCAGCAAAGTGTTCGTGATGTCTTGATATAAGAGCTTCAGCACCTGGTACATCTTGAGCCAATTCTGGACTAGTAACCTTTGCTATCATTTCGTTTGTCCAAGCCCTGCAATAAACATTAATGATTATATTTTTACATACATTTATTTATTTTCTTGTAAATCAGCCAAAGGTGTAGAGAAAATACCAGGATTAGTGAGATAATAATATAAAAAGCTATATTAGCTCATTTCACCCTTTATTTCTGTTCCTATTGAGAGGTAATAAATCATAAGCGACAATTTGAAAACTTTACAGTGGAGCCTGAATATATTTGTTTTTAACTTCCAACTTTGTTAATATATTTCCATTTGCTGTCTACCTTTGTTGTAAAATATTAATTACAGAATGCTCATTTCAATATTTAACCCTTAAAATATGTAATGAGATAAAAATCTCAAATTCAAAATATGGTAGTTACATGAGATTAGATTAGATTTGGAGTATTGTTTTTTTTTTTGTTTATTTTGTAGACTAGCTGCTTTTTTAGCCACACTTTAAATAGCCGACATTCAGTTAGTCTATTAGGTTCTTATATTGCCCAGGTGCTCATATACACATTGGCGTAACTAGGATAAAACTCTAGGGGGGGCTAAGCCCTCCGGGGGGTCAGGGGCCCTCCCCCAGAAAAGTTTGAAATTGTAATACCCTAGAATTAAATTCTAGAGGCTCTTTTTGCCTAATAAAAAGAACACGCAAAAATGTTTTTGCTTCACTTTTGTATTTTTCCAAGGGCTCTCCAATGATATATCACACCCCGTACCAAATATCTCTGGTTTTCTAATCGGTGAAAAAAAAAAAAAATTCCTGATGTCGCCCTTAAGCGAGAGTGCTGTTAAAAAAAAGTTCTCGTTACCAGCGATGGACCTATACGGGATCTACAAAAGCCTTGAAAATTGATTTTAATTTTTCAATAATTTCAAAAGTTTTACGTAAAAACGTGTTAAAAAAAACGCCTTTTTTGACCGTAGACAATTTCCACGCATGTAGAATTTTATCCTAAAAATACACTATAACCTTAACAATTTTCATAAAACTGCATGTCTCCACGACAAACACACCCATCAGTACAAAAATTAAAAAAACACACTATTTCCCCCTTTAGGGTCTATTTTCACCATTAAGGAGTGGTTTAGCGGGGTGTGGTAACTGCCCTTACCCAATGTTTGGTCAATCGATTTTTAAGGTTCCTAACCGATTTTGACATTACCAATTCGGAATTTTTTCCGAAATTTCCCATGCTTGGGAAAGGGGTGGAGAGCATCAGCTGATTTACTTTAGTTGTTTTCGGTTAGGCGGGCGAATGTGCTCCAGAGCTTACTAGTTTTTCGTTTTCGTTGAACGTTATTCAAACGAAAAAAATAATCTATCAACACTTGGGCTCAGGTTTTCGTGCTCTTGTTTGCCAGATTATTCAATAGTTTTTTGAAAGTAGATAATATTTATTTTAATGCATTTCGTTTTCTTTTCAGTACAGTACAAATGTCCGTAAAAAACCAACTTGGATTTTTTTTTCTTTTCTATTTTTCTAGGGGGGGCTAATGTTCGTCTAGGGTGGGCTTAGCCCACCCTAGCACCCCCCTAGTTACGCCAATGCATATACAGTATGCACATAGCTGTAAAGCCACACTCTTGTGAAGTACATAAAATCTCTAATAACTATCCATACAACTTGTATTATATAATTGGCTTTTCTTACATGAGTTCCCTGTACTGATCAAAGTATGCTTGTATTTGTTCAGCTTGGAATAGTTTATCTTTCCTTTGTTCAGCCTTCTCAAGCAGTGTTGTCCATGATTCCAGCACCTCTTCATGTTTAACTTCTATATGCTCCCTAGCATCTGGGAACAATCCTGCCAACCTTCCTCCTTCCTCTACCACACTCTCAACCTTTAAAAGATAAAAGTTTTTTGTTAAAAAAATTATAAATATGCAACACATTATAAGACAATTATAAAAAAATATTAATTAATTTAATAATCTGCGCACAAACGATTAGGACCGACTAGATGGCTCTTTATGGCTATTCTATGTCAGTGAATGGTGTCATGGAGTTAATCTCCACTCCTATCAAAATAGATATTTAAGTAAAAAAATATGAAAAGCTTCTTTGTTTGAGAACAAAGGATAATATAATTCACTGATGTATTTTTTTTATATTTGACGTTCATCTAAAACAAATTAACATTGAAAGAATTGAGTTAATTATTGATTTTTTTTTTACCTGATCCTTGACAGCTGCTAAATCAGCATGGAACCCATCGTGCTTTCTGACTAAAGACTGAATTGTTTCTAAATCTTGACCATAGTTATCAGTAGTGATAGCTGCATCTTTCTCTTGAATCCAGCTAATTGTTTCGTCCGCTGTACGATCAAAAACATGAACCTGTTTCGCTCCCATCAAAGCCTAATTTATAAACAAAACAAGAATACAATTAAAATCCATGTAATTGAAACTTTTGTATTTGAAAAAACCAATTCCAGAATCTTATCTTGAACCAATACAAGCTAAGTTATATAAAAACCAATCAGTAAATCAAATTAGTTGGTTGCTGAACCATAATAAACATTGTCTGGCAATTAGTGCTATACACAGCTTCCTCACATCCTAATGGTGGTTGTTTGGATCGTTTTTGATTCCAAGTGGGGTTTAATTTATTTTTATTCAATATTAAATATGGATAGACATTTGAAATTAATATAGGACCATATATGGGCTACTTTCGACAAACCATCCAAATTTCTTCATAATCGGATAAGTACTTTTAAGGATATAGTTATTAACAATAAAAACAATTATGTGCTCAGGCGCAAGGAAGCAATGGGTACAGAAGGCTTAAATTTAAATGGTGCCAACAGTGAGTTAATTATGACCTATCATTCAAATTTTATTAATATGGCACAAATAGTTTAAGACTCGCAAAATCATTGGCTGACAGACCAACACATATCCTGATTTTTGAAACAGATTTCTGTCAAGGAATTTTTAAAATTCTAAGACAAAAAATTTCGAATATTTTGCTTCTGTTAACTTTAGTAAGCTTGGAAGCAAAAAATTGTAATCTGGATTTGACGATTTTAATTGATAAAGGACTTATTTTGTAGAGTGGCCAAAATAAGTCTTTATAAATCTGTAATCTGACACATAACAACAAAAATAATTTGAATTTCTACATGTTATTCTAAGACACATGATATAATAAAACATGGTATGGTTGAGACTTTCATGGTTTTGAAAATATTATGACCTTCCAGGGAAAAATTAATGGTAAGGATGTCTAGTTGAGATAGTAATATCTAAAATTCAATGGATTAACCAAATATAATTGAAAAATTTATTGGGATTGACAATATGAGGTAATAATCCATGGAAGGCTTAAAGCTGCCAAAGTACACTTACAGCTATATATGCAATGGAAATGAAAGACTCAGGGTTGAATTGTCACTCTATCAATAGGCAATATGAGTTACTCATTGTTAAAATAGAGGAAGAAGAAGAGGAAGGTCATATCATCACTGTAATAGGTAAAGTTGTGAAGATGAAAAGGAAGGGAAAAGAAAAAACAATAACACGTTTTTCAAAGATTATTTGGAAATTATACAATGCCTAAAAAGTTACAACTCCAGTGGCGTACACAGGGGGGGGGGGGGGGGGGGGGGGCCCAAGGGGCCCTGGCCCCCCCCGAAATGATTACATACCTAAGACCCGCCATACACTTAAAACCAAAAAAACACAGTAATGACAGATGCATTCGAATTGGCTGTAAATATTTTCCAAAAAAAGGAATTAATTAAGTATTATCTTATGGTGTGTATACACTTAATCACCCCAAATAATCTCGGCCCGGATTTGCCGATATAATTATATTCATTCAACTCTATACCGGCCCGATTGCCGGCTGGGCCCGGATTTTGCCAATGGAAT
Source organism: Gerris lacustris (assembly GCA_951217055.1). NCBI lineage: Eukaryota > Metazoa > Arthropoda > Insecta > Hemiptera > Gerridae > Gerris > Gerris lacustris. The sequence goes on from OX578276.1 coordinate 46,532,521, forward strand.
TGAATTTATTAAACACTATACTGGCCCGACTGTCGGCTGGGCCCGGATTTTGCCGATGGAATTAAATTCATTCAACACTATACCGGCCCAAAGTGTCGGCTGGGCCCGGATTTTGCCGATGGAATTGAATTTATTAAACACTATACCGGCCCGACTGTCGGCTGGGCCTAGATTTTGCCGATGGAATTGAATTTATTAAACACTATAACGGCCCGACTGTCGGCTGGGCCCGGATTTTGCCGATGGAATTGAATTTATTAAACACTATACCTGCCCGACTGTCGGCTGGGCCCGGATTTTGCCGATGGAATTAAATTTATTAAACACTATTCCGGCCCGACTGTCGGCTGGGCCCGGATTTTGCCGATGGAATTAAATGTATTAAACACTATACCGGCCCGACTGTCGGCTGGGCCCGATTTTTCGCCAATTTAATTCAATGATTTTTTGTGGTTTTAGTCCAGTTCAATAGCATAGGTTGCATTATAGGACAGCTTCAATTCATTACGAATCCTAATGCAATGAATTGAATTTGGATTCGTAAAAATAGACTGCTCCTATTGACAGCTAGGCCCGGATTTTTTGCTACAGAATTAAGTGCATTGAATTGATTAGGATAAGTACAATGAATCGGCCTGATTGCTAGTAGGCCCGATTTTGTCGATGGAAATTATGCACCAAAATAAATTGGGATGCGTCCAATAATAGACCCGATTGCCGGCTTGGCCTAGTTGTTAAGCACATTAAATAAATGAGGCCCGAGTCAACTCGAACTTTTGCCGATGGAATTAAATTAATTGAATTAAAATATGCACACTAGACTGGCTTAAACGGGAAAATGATGGTTGTGGATTTCAGTAGCAAATTTTTGTTTTGGACCAGGATTGTGTGTAGAACGCTACGTGGGTCCTCTTGTCTATGCGGCATTCCCCTCTTGCTGACTCAGGTCGGACTAGTGTTCATCGACATGTAGTGGGAAATCAGAGGCAATATAAATAAATTGGTTTATCATTTTGTGAAAAAACTGATTCATATTACATAGTAATAGTAAATTTAAATCTAAAAACTCAAAAAGCGTTCAGAAAACATTTGATGTTAAATGTCCCATGTAATTACCCAGCGAATGAGCGAATGATTCTTTGGTTTTGCAATAGGTATTTAATTTTCTTAGAGAAGAATTCTCTTCTAGATAAAAATTTGAAATTCGTATGCGCTCCAAATCCACGTTTGCTTTTGCAGTATGGATCACGTTTTGCTTCCGAGCTTACCAAAGGAAACGGAAGATATGTGACAGTTCTGAAGAACGAACAATTTTTATGTCTCCTATTTCAAAAATTCCAAGACAGAAATCTGTTCAACATCAGGGTACAGTTTGGGTCCCGTGTCCGCCTGTCCTTAAATTTTTGCGAACCAACATATCTTAAAAGCTATTCGTCCAATTTTATTGAAATTTTGATGGTAGGTCATAATTAGCCAGGTTATAACATTGCTGGTCCCGTTTCAATCTTCCCACCTATTTATTTCTCTTCCACATTCGCACAGACATACATTTATTTACACCTATATCTTCAAAAGTACTCATCTGATTTTTATGAAATTTTAATGGTTTGTTTAAAGTAGCCCGCAGATAACCCAAGAATAATTTCAACCGTCTGCGCTCTTAAAATATTGCTATATTGATACTTTATTCATGTTAAATTTACTCAATTTTCCCTCCTTTTTTAAATTAGTCAAAATTGGTTCGATTTTTACATGATTTAAAGTATCAATTTACCAAAATTTAAACAGCGCAGACAGTTAAAATTAATCTGTGAGCTTCTATCAGATAAGTTTTATAAAATCAGATGAATATTTTTGAAGATAAGGTGTAAATAAATGTATGTGTGTGCACATGTTAAGAGAAATGGTGGCAGGTGGAGAAATGTGGTGGAGGGACCAGAAGATTGGACCTTATATTGGACCAACAATGGACTTTTTATATTTTTTTTGGCTAATTAACTGCCATCCGAATTTCATTAAAATCGAAAGAGTAGTTTTTAAGAATTGTTCGCCATGATTGAGCGAGAGACAGACTAACAGCCAGAAACGGCATCAAAAATGTCTGATAACTGGAACAGATTTCTGTCTTGGAATTATTGGAATCGGAGACATAATCGTTCTTTAGAACGATCACATCACATAGTGAGGTGTTACCTCATAGGATTTTAATTTAATTAAATATGAGGTTAGAAATTGAAATTAGAGTGTTGAAATGGGGGAGAAATTACAATTATAATAAATTATGGGGTATGCTAAACCCGCATATAAGTTAAATTAGGTTGGGCCCCCCCCCGGAAAAATTTTCTGTGTACGCTACTGTACAACTCGATGAAAAAATTCACTGGTGGTTCCAACATACCTCTTGCCTTGCATGAGCAAGTTCTTTGAGATCCTCCCAAAGTTGTTGGGTTTCCTTAATCTTTGTTTCAATAGCTTCGGAATCAGGGTGGCCTTCGGCAATTAAAGCACCTCCTGTTTGTAAACAGTTGGCAACTCTCCCTTCACTCGATGCAAGTCCACTCACTACTGAGTCAAACCTCTGTAAAATAAAAATACAATTATTATAAAACAAGTAAAGATGTGAAGTTGAGTAAGAAAACTATGTATATATATATACATACTATGTATATATATATATATATATATATATATATATATATATATATATATATATATATATATATATATATATATATATATATATATATATATATATATATATATATATATATATATATATATATATGAATATTGTATACTTTGTAAATGGACAAGATTAAGAGCATTGCTAAAAATAAATTACCTGTATGAGAATCTCAACATGTTCTACATCCTGTCCGTAGTCTTCAGAGGCAGCTATAGAAGTCTGGTCAGTTATCCATTCTGCTACTTCCTCAGCTTCATGTAAGAAAACATATAGTTTTCTACTCTCCATCAGTCTCTCCTCTCTCTTTTTCGACAACCTTTCCAACTCGTCCACTTCAGTCTCAATGAAAGCCTGTAAATGTACATTTACTAATATAATAATTTTTATATACATAATGTACATAACTAATATAACGTTTTAAGAAGTGGTTAAATACTCTGAGAATTAGACCTAGTTATACCAAAATTTAAATCAAATGTTCAATTTAACAAACATTCTATCATAAACCAGCACATAACATTTCTATCATAAATAAACCACAATAGTATACAATCAAATTAAAATACCTGCTTGGCTGTGATTGTATTGGAGTCAAAGTGTCCTCTCTGAAGAAGATTGTCAGATAGTTTAGCTAAATGCCCAACAGTGTTTCTAAAGGCAAGAATTTCCCTTCCGATACCCTCGAGTTTCTTAAGAAGCATCTGAACAGATTCCTCATCTCTTCCATAATCAGAAGATAGCAGCATTGGTTTCTTCTCTTCTAACCACCTCTCTGCTTCGCTTGCTTCTGCATAGAACTGAAATAGTAGAAAATAAAATTAGTTAATAATTACAAGATAAAAAGAGCTTTTTATATACTACGTTTTTAAATTTTCTGTTGAATCATATGTAATGTTGATCATATAATTGTCATTGTTATATATAATGTTAGTGAAAAAAAAAAACATAATTCCGAATTTATTTGCTTCACATAATAATGACAACCATCTAGAGAGCTGATCTTAAACCTATAAAAGGACAAATCTTTGAACAACGGATCTCATCAACACCGAATCTAAACCGTGCCATTGATATGCCCCTGTGTTGGGACAGTAAGAGAAGAAAAATGGTGAACAAGTAAAGAATTACAGATGCAGGAAAATTAAACCTATACCTAGGACACAAGTGTAAAAAAAACCTGGGTGTCACACGACAATTAATTTATTTCTTTGTTTACTTTTCGCTGTCATTCAATGTTTACCTCTTAATAAAAAATCACAAATTTGAAACCCGTCAAAATGAAGATTGTAAATACTATGGGATATGACAAAACAAATAAAATAACTTGCGGATTTTTTCCAAACTAACTTTCCATACAGCAAAATTTGCTGAAAACCAATTAAATTCTGCTGAAAGATGGCTAAAAGCATTAAAATAATGCATTGTCATCGTGCTCTGAGCTATGCTAAAAGTTTCAAATGTCTAGCTATTCGGAAAGTTTGTTAGAAATCGATTGCCAGATTTGTACCGGACAAAAAAACAAACAAACAAGAATGAAAGCTAATAAAAACGTAGTAAAATACCATAAAAGAAGAAATATGGTAAAATTAAATTTCATTGTCAACTTAGACAAGAATAATAATACCGACAAGAATAATTAAGCAGTAAGAAAGAAATGATCTTCAGTGTTACTTAATATACTAATTCTTATGAGCGGCAAAGTTAAAGTACTTTTTAAGATTTTATATTTGCAATGAATATTCTAAAAAGCTATAAGGTCAGCTTTTTTTATTTTAAAGAAGGCAAAATATTAGGCTGGAAGTAGTAACTGGTATATTCTAAATTCTACACTACAGTGGGAGAAATTCTTAGTTAAAACACTATTTGTGACTTTTCAGCAACCTCACCTCTAACAATGGGTATTCTTGGTCAAGACGGCTAATACCCAAAGAGTGAGTTTGAAATAACTGTAATGGACTAAAATTAGTTGTTACCTGCAGTGAACAGGTTTGCATCTTTTCGGTACAGATATTTTGCTAAAGCCTTTCAAATATAATGCAGTAGAACATAATAATTTTGAGAACATATGGTACTTTATGGTGTTCACTTCCTAAGAAACTGCTGGAAAGCACAACTGAGTAGAATCCCTTGACTAAAGCAAAGACACACAGTAAAGCTGGTTATTATAAGAAGAAGGAAAAAAAATAGTGAAAAACTTGTAACGTTTCAAGGTATAAGTATAAACAGTTGTAAGTTATCTAAAATAAATTCTATCTACAGAGTTAAAAAATATCTCAAAAATGAAATTAAACATATCTGTACCTCCTTAAGTAAAAGCCAAATTACAAAAAAAAAACTTTTTTGGTTTGCACAGCATTACGCTGGCAGATAATTGTGGAAAAGTATTGTAACTTCTTTGTTAGTTAAAAAGAGATAATCTATATTATAATGTAGTAAATTTTGAAGAAAGACTAACTTTTCTGTGTTAAGCAAGCAATTACTCGAATGTGACACAATCATTTTATCTCTAAGGTATAATATTTAGTTTGTAATTTTTTAAACACCAACTGTAACACAAGATAGACTAACCACTTGATGCATCTATCTATGAGGTCATTATAGTGGATATATGTCAGAAAAATCTAAGGTGTACCAAAGTACTCCAACATTAACGTTTCAAGCTGAAGACACCACCCAAAAACAAAACTATCTAACTTAACTATCTAACTAAACTATTAAATAAATTAATATAATTAAAATACCATTTGTGATTCAAGTGCATCTATGAGGCGAAGTCTGCGTACACTGGACAGGTCTTTAATATGAGAAAACTGAGTGTTAAGCAAGGCAAATGCTTCTTCTATTTTAGTAGAAGCAAAGTGACTGCTTCGTACCATATCACTGGCTCGTCTTCCCACTGTGGAAATAACTGGCTCTCTACTGCTGATCTCTGATTCTAATGCCTGGAAATATTTTAAACATAATTAATGTATAAAAAAATAAAGAGAAATAGCAAAATGTGCATTCCTCTGTGGTAAAATTATACAACATTTCTGCTGTTTATTATCAAGGTTTAACAAGAATGTTAGATGTAAAGTTACACGACAAGATAAGAGCCAGCGTGGCCGTGTGGGTTAAACCACGTCTGCTCGGCCATCACTGAATCATGAGTGGAACTATATGGCTCACTATTGATCACATCATACTCGCTTCGGCGGTACTATGTACAGAAGTATGATATGTGAAGTGGCTGGAACTCTCTACCGCGGGGCGTAAAAAGGGCCTAAGTGATGGCCTAATTGCAAGGTTCGAACAAGTGGTTCGTCCTACCCTTTCTAGTAGAAAGTACTAGACTACTACTACTACTACACGACAAGATCATTTATCAGACTTGTCCAACATCCAAATATTGGACATATTTAGATATATGTCTATAATTTCCTACATAACTAAGATCGATTATGGCCATCTCAATAAGCTTTTTATTAATGGATTACCTGATGTTTCTTCTGAAGGCTCTGTACAGATGTTAAACTGTTGCCTAGATCAGTACTTGCTGCCTGGGGTTCTTTCTCAGCTAACCAAGCCATTTCATCATCTATATCCCTCATGAGCTGATAGAGAAGCATTGCATCTTCTAGATTATCTCTCCTGATCTGCATAGGCTCACTGAGTCCATTATACCTGTGTCAAAAAATTGGATACCATTGAAACAAAACATATTATAAATAGAAAAAAGACAGGGAAATAACAATTATTTTAAAAAATAGTAGAAATTACCTATCAATGAGTGTCTTTGCCCTATCGTGAAGTTCATCTCCCATGAAATGATCGTCTCTAGCAAAGGCAGCAGCTGTTTCTCTTAACTGATTAGCCTGATCTTGATGAGATGTTACATCGTTCTCAAGAAGAGTATGCCTCTTGAGCAGGTTTGCAACACTTGCAAGATCTTTACCATGATCTTCACTCTGCACTTGATTCTCTACTTCATCTATCCAGGACGAGAATTCCTCCAAACAACGCTTGAATAATTGAGCCTGCAAACAAACAAATAAATTAGAAATTATAATTTAAGCAAGCTTAGCAAGCTTCTTACATTCAACAAAATGCACTGTGTCTCTCTATATATCAGTAAATTTCATGTGTGTAAAGATAACTTAAGTAAAAGTTTACCAATTTAGTTAAAATTAGGTATACATGTTCCTTTTACCAATGGTCAGGCTAAGATCATTGGACAGCATTGTTGGTCTAAATGTTTGTGCACAAGGCTTGCTTCAAATTTAAAATTGAAATTTAAGGACGGCATAGGATCCTAAATGCTTTATTGAGCATAACCTCCCCATACCAACACTACTGCACACAATGCCTAATATTTAAAATTTCTAAATATGATCTTAATGTTAAACTACAGATTTCAATTTAGGTTATTTACCTGATAAGCCTGTGACAACCTCTCCCTTTTGGTCTGGGAGGTTTGATGAAGAGATTGCCAGTCTGACTCAAGTTCGTCAATCTTTGCCCTGATTTCCTTAGTAGCATAATGGCCCTCACTGATCAAGTCCTCTCCTTCAGTCACGACTGCACCAACTCTTCCCTTATTAGCTGCCAACTCAGACTCGAAGGCAATTTGCTTTTGGATCTTACTCTGCAAGTTTGAACCGTCTCTGTAGTTTTCATCAAGAGCCACTTGTTGCTTCTGCATAATCCATCCCTCAACCTGTAATTGAATGTTTATCATGATAAAGTTATTTGAAAATAAACCATCAATTTCAAATAGAGAAACTATTGAGAAAACACCAAAATCCTAAAGAAATAGGATTTTTGTTATAATAATGAATAAGTAAAAAAGAAAATGCAGTAATAAAAAATGCCAAAGCTGAATCTATTTCACCAGCTTAGAAGCAGAGCAAACATAAGCTTAGCAGATATATGGCTTAGCATTCTTTTAATAACTAACTGTGCAGGCAATTCCCACACACACTCCGGTCTGCACAACTGCGCAGGTAGAAAGAATCAAATTTTTTATTCTTCTCAGGTCACCTGAACAAGTCAGAATACTTGCGCAGGTATGACTTTATAGCACAGGCACTCAGGTATACCTGTATAGGTTACCTGTCAGGAATACCGCAACGTGTATGGTCGGCTTTAAGCTCTCTTTCTCTCAAGCACTGATGATGACTGCTCATGAAAGCCACATTCGCTTCAATAAAAAGGTATTGTGAAAAGACAATTTCTCTCTTCTTATCTCAATATATGTCATTAGGATTTAACCCATGTCTTAAGAGCATCCAAAATATTGAGACTCATACTGCGAAAGTTTTAGGTAAAAAAAAAAAACTTTTTAGCTTGTAGTGTAACTGGAACCAAAATACTTAATCTTAATCGCCTACAACTTTTACATTCCAGAATTGACATGTTAAAGTAAAAATATGCAAAAATTTATGCCTGACTGCCCTTACATTTTGATAAGGGCATCCTGGCATGTCTAAGCGCTCCAAGGGCTATTTTTTTTGACACATGGGTTATAGCAGAATCAGCAATGATCAGCTTTATATCTATCCTAGCTTGATTTAGACTAAAATATTTGTTATTATTTTAAAATGTGTTAGCCTTTAGTTATATAAATAATAAAATAGAGTCTTCAAGACATAAGTTACAACAAGATAAAGAGTTTACCTCATAAACATTTCTGAGGAAGCAGTGCAGTTGCCTTGATTGAGCAAGAGTGCTAGCCCTAGCTGTAGTACTCTCTCTAAGCTTGTCTTTCTTTCTTTGAAGTGACTCCAGAGTGGTAGTAATTTGCTGAGAAGCATAATGTCCTGAACCGACCAGTTCTCTTCCAGATCTCTCAGCATCTTCAACTCTGCTCAGCTGAGCTTCTACTGTTTTCACAAACGCTTCGTGTTTCCTTAATAGTTCTTCAACTGCTGGTAGTGAATCCTACAACACAATTAAGACATTTTTAAGTACTTATACGAAAACCACAATTTACATCAACAGTTGATATCTATAGCACACAAAACATATTTTATATTGTGAATAAGAAAAGAAGCAAAGAGAATTAATACTCACTCCAAGATCGTCATTGTTGAGATAAGCAAGTTTGTTAGCAAGCCAAGTGTCAGCAAAGTCAGCCTGCTGTTTGAAGGCTTGAAGTTGATGTGCTTGAGACAAACGCATTCTTCTCTCTTCCCAAGCACTGCTTAGGCGAGAGCGCAATTCTTCCAATCTAGCAAGATCCTCTTCACACTTTAACTTCTGACCTTCTTCTTTCAGTGCTTTGAATGTAGTCTGTCTTCCGTCTATCTCAGCCTGTTTGTACAATCATTAAATAAATGAATTAGATTTATTCTAAAATCATGTTTTATTTATTTATTTAAAAAAAAAAAAAAAAACCCCTAGAAGCTTTTTAAGAAATCCAAGGCAAAAACCCTTAATAGAATTAATTTCTAATTCCAAGATAAGGTCTTTAGACTTATGTCTTAGTTACTTGTTCCAATCCCACCAAAGCCCAGGTTTTATCCAAAGGCTAAGACATCTAGAGCTAAGCAGGTGGTGGGATGAGGTTTGAGAAGGCTTGACTCTACTGCTAATGACTAGGCACCCGTGAAGAAATTAAGTGCTAATAACCCGTTTAAGGGTTGAAAAAAATGATTTTGGTTAAACTTAATTTTAATTAACTGAAAATACTAACTAAGAATTGGAAAATATCGACTGTGAAATAATGAAATAATATTTTATGAATAGCGAGGATCAGTAAAAAGTAAAAAACACAATGTTTTAGTTTACCGACGTTTCGGAAAATATATTTCCTTCTTCAGGGTAAGATTCTGAATGATTTCAGAACTAAAACATTGTATTTTTTTTTTTTTTTTTTTACTTTTGACTGATCCTCGCTATCCATAAAATATTATTAAAATACTAAGTTTAATAAAAATTACAAAGTTAGATCAATTTCTAATTATAAATATTATTTACTACACACTTTTATTCAACTTCACTTGCTTGTGAGATACAAATTTTAAAATCCCCAAATTTTAATTTTAACCCATTTCATTTCCTAATTAAACTGCTATTTTAATCATTTTAAATTTGAAAAAATAAATAAATATTATCAACTGTTATTGATCATAATTAACTGGAAAAAATTATATCATTAAAATTTTTCAAGATAAAAAACAAAAAATTCTTAATAATAATTATAAATTTTTAGTCCGAGTAATTTTTATTTTTAATGGCAGCTTAAAAATACTTTCATAATGAATTATACTACCAAATAAATAGGGTTTGATTTTGTTAAATGTATTTTGATGAAAGTTTTGACAAATAAAATAGTTTTTATAGTAATTATAAAAAAAAAAAAGTTCTAACAATCCTCAGCTTTTTTAGAAATCCAAGGCAAAACCCTTGATAGAATTAATTTCTAATTCCAAGAAGTATTTAGACTATAAATAAATAAATACATTTATTTAACTTATTAAGAAAAGCTTATGGATAGAATGGAATGAATGACGTGAAATTGAGAATTCAAAAATATAGGGCAAAGATATTTTAGTTACCAGAAGTCAAGAATAAAAATAACATTTATAATTTGGGGAGTTGGCAAGATTCCATTAGTCAATACTGTAGCTGTTATAAGCAAGGTTCAATTCTTAGACAGGAGAAGAATACATTTTTCAATGGTCATAATGTTGGAGAATATATGATACATTTTAATTATAAGTGTTAAAAAATCAAGATTATTTCATTTTGATAAAACAATACTAAAGAAAACACTGTTTATAAAATAATTTTTACTTTTCACCAGTTCTTAAGAAGAAAATAAAATACATAATTGAAAGATTACCTTTCTTTCGTGGTGAAGTTCAAGTAAGGCCTGAGCGTCTTGTACATTAGTGGGTAGCTGTGAGGAAGAGATTCTCTCTACAGTGTCAGTAACCCAGATTTCAAGTTCCTTCAGATCTGAGATGAACTTGTGTTTTGAGTGTGCTGAGCCAAGAGCAGCTCTTCTTGCTTGTGCTACACCTTGAGCTTCTCTCCAACCTTCACACACTTCGTTCAGCTTGCCTCGAATAGCAACAGCCATACCTGGGTACTTGCTAACCAGTCTCACACATTCCACATCATGTTCCTGCAACAACATCACAACCATAATAATTTTTAAAGTTAATGTAACAAGTAGAATATATAATAGATCTAGTCTGCACAAGCAGAATAGCAGTATATGACTGAACCTTAGCAGGGCCGGATTAAGGCACAGACTACATAGGCTGGCACCAAGGAAGAATAATTATTTTTAATAATTTAAAAAGCATAAACACTCATAGAGGACAGCAACCAATAATGAATATGATTTAATTGATGGCACTTCTTTAGATAGTTACTCCCCTTATAAAAAAAAAAACAGAGGGAGTAACAATCTAAAGAAGGTGTACGGGATGTTCTTCTTTAGACTGTTACTCCCCTATGAAAACAAAAGTGAGATATTCCTTTGTCCCAAAGTACATTAGACTAAGCATCCCTTTGTCTTAATTGTTATTTAGTCGAAGTCATTTACATTCTAAAAAATCATAGGGGAGTAACAATCTAAAGAAATACCTAATTGATTACAAAATAAATAGGTATGAAACAAAATAACAAAAATATCACAGCAACAATTAATTTTTGACTTGGAGTTAATTGGGGGGGGGGTAGTTAAGTGGGCGGTACACATGATGACTATGGGTACCACTTGTTTTTAGCTATCTCTGACAAGGTTTTAAAGGAAAATAGATTTCATTCAATGATTACATTATTATACTTTTTACTTAGAACATGGAAAAGCTTGGTGTCGCTTTGATTATATTTTATTTACCACATCAATTACGATCCACATTAAAGCTAGTTAAAAATTGGCTTCAAACCACCACGAGAGAAGACAGACTAAACTATTCGGTTATCATGAACCAAGAAAGGGACACTTTCAAAGTAATTATCTTTTGAGGATATTATTAGTTTATCAGCAACTTTTGCCTCAGTAAAATGGAGTCTGGAGTGAACCATCAAGCCACACAAGTATGTGTTAGGTGGTAAATATATTTTATATATCAGATAATCAATAACGGGTCTTTATTGATGTATTTCCTCCTGTGGAGGCTTAAATCTTCAGGCTAGAGGGCCACATACACTCTAAATCCTGCCCTGGAAGCTAGATGAATGAATGAATAAATTATATTACTCATACACACCTTAATTTTTCCATCAATGGCAGACATGTCTCTCTCGAGAGCCTCTTGTTTTCTGATAAGTTGCTCAACAGCAGGAAGATCCTTGCCGATATCTTCAACAGACATAAGAGAAGCTTTCTCAGCCACGCGATGTTGGGTATCTGATACATCACGGTTGAACTGGTGGATTTCAAGAGCTCCTCCAAGTCTTTCACGATACTCGCTAAGGGCACCTTGCAAACCTCTCCACCTATTACAAACAATCAATAAAAATACTATTACATAAATTGTTATTTAGAACCTTCTACAACTTAAAAGTTTGTAGAAGAAGCTCTCTTTTTTATTTCATAAAACTAATCAATCAGCCGCCAGACAACTTAGGACTACCCATTAGGACAGGTGTGGCAGCCTTGATGGTAGTGGAAAGAGAAGGATGAGACGAAGCACTAGTTCAATCCCAGCGATTAGGCCACTTACTTTGGCCCTGTTTACTAACCCCGAATAGAGTTCAGTCACTTCACACACTAATATACTGCCAAAGCGAATACTGTGTGATCAATAGGGAGCCATATAAAACGAAGTTTGCCTAGACCTGGGATTGAACCTGTGTCAACCTTAAGTCAAAGATCAGAAGTAACCTGCCTTTAAAACCATGGCTATTCGGAATCCTTATCAAACTGCCATACTAAAATCCACTAAATTAGTCAATTATAAAGTAGGTTGGAGGTGGTCTTCACAAAGCTTAATTGGTACCCATAAATTATAAAGAAGATAAGTAGTTACCTATTGTTGACAGCATCCCTCCTGGTTTGAACAGCCTTATCATCAGTACGTCCTTGCCTGATAAGTTTATCAGCCAGAGAATTAATTCCACGTATTCTTGAATCATCAACACGCATATCACTGTCTACATCATCCAGTTTCCTCTGAAGTGCAAGACAATGTTCATAATCACGTCCCATCTCACCAGCCTGCACCATCATCTCCTATAAAGAAAAGGGAAAAGGATGCCTTTAAGGAGGTTGTCACTGTACATGAAGACTAAATTTATCCCTATAAAATATTTTTTAAAATTAAATAAATAAAGGGCAAAAAAAAATAAAGGAAAACACTTACTTTTAAAAAGAGAAAAAATTACAAATGGACAACTTTATCATAATTTTCTAGTCTTAAAGTTAAAAGTATTTACACACTACAAGATATTGTGGAACTAACTCATGGTGAATAAAACTTAAAGCAGCAAAATTGATTAGTTTATACAGACTGGTTTTGCAAACACTTTAGCTGGTTATCATCGGTCGATGATCAACTGAAGAATGGATAAGAGATTTTATAGTGATGGCAAAGAATGAGATATTTAGGAATATTAGTGTACCTTATCTCTGATCCAAGCTTCTATTTTATCAACATGATTGTTGAACTCCAATATATCCTGTGCCTCTTCCAAACCACGTCCTCTATTAGCACTTTCCTCCAGAAGATTCTTCCACAGAGACATGAGTCTTTCAAGAGCTGTTTCTACTTCTCGAGAACACATGTGCTGCTTCTTAATCAGCGTCTCACCTGTATCAAATTACAAAGTTAAATCATAATGAAATTAGCTATCATAGTTTCGTAACAAAAAAGTAAATAAAGTATATTTAACCCTTTAACTACAAATGTCCATTAAAAACACATTTTTATGAAAAACGGATGTCAATAAGCATGCAGAGATGCAAAGATCGCTCACTGATAATTGCATTGACTCTGTGTACCTTATGTTATTTATTTGAAGTCAAAATGAGGGTTATCGATTTGAATAAATAAGAATTGCTGACTGTAAGTGTTAAATAAACTATTCTTCATTTTAAGTTCTATGGTCAGATAGCAAAACATAGTAAGTACATATTTGTATAATTTGATGTAAAAAGTTTTAAATTTTAGTACCTTTATCTTTGACGGCAGTGATCCTGTCCTGATTAGCAGTTATCTCGGCTTGGAAGGCTTGGTGTTTCTGCAACTTCTTAATCTTGTCTTCTAAGTTAGTTACTTCTCCCATCTGGGCTTCTACTTCAAGTTTCTTTAATTTCTCTTCAATCCATAGCTCAGCCTGAAAGAATAACACCACAACATAAACAATAATGAAACTATAATAACAAATTGATCCGAAAAGCTGAACAAAACTTTCTCTCGTATGCATAGAGATATTGAATTTAAATCCCATAATATCAAACTTAATTAAACTAATCTAATTTAAACACACTTATAAAGTGTTCATCGGGTAGTTGTTTACACTTTGGTCTTGAATTCGGAAGGAACAAATTTATTTTTCATCAATCTCTCGGAAACCAGATTTTTCCCAGAAAAACTGTTTATGTGGTTAAATTTTAAAAGGCTCCACTCATATGCTCAGAGGATAGAAATTATTAAAAACCACTTTTTAGGATTCAGGGGAGCTTAAAACACAAAATCTCTAAATCAAATGTTTGCGCCATTTCAATACCTCGTCGATAAATTATATACTACGTTAAGAGAAACTAAAGTTTATTATGATTATAAAAAAGTAAAAAGGAAGGTAAATTTAAAATATATTTAGTTATTATTATAGTTTAAATCACCTCAGCTACATCTCTCTTAAATTGAGCATAGAGCAAAGCATCTTCTAACTTCCACTTCTTAGTGACACAGAGTTTGCTGACTTGGTCTCTACGCTTGTTCACATGCTCTAATTTGTTGCTAATAAGAGCGCTCTCAATATGATTCTGTGCAAGCAGTTTCTCTCCATGTTCATTAAGAAGAGCCACTTTCTCTTCCTGAGTTTGAAACAATTTTTCAAAAGCGTCGTGTTTCTTCACTTGTAAGTCTACTTCATCGACTAACTCTCCAAAGTCTGAGTTGCTAAGAGCAACTTCTTGTGTACTGCAGAGAGTGTCAATTTGTTTGGCGTCCTTCAAGAAGAAATGAAGATCAATTAGCTGGTCAAGTTGAACTTTCTTTTGTTGCCAGGCAGCATGAAGTTTCTGCCTCTCATCAAGCAACTGATTGAATTTTTCTTGAATTTCCTGAAAAATGAAACAAATTATTAATTTCACATTATTTATTTGTCCAATTTAGTTTTGTCTTGATACTAGCAATAATCCATGCTGACCAGCCCTACCCTAATCTGCCTTTGCCATTAAACTTTGGCTGGGAATTCAAGAATGACCATTATGTTCCTGATAAGTGTATGCTACCATGTGCTCCAGAGACATTTCTTCACCTTATTAGGGGCTCTTGTGTTAAGAGAAAATGTTCTCCACCATGTAAACGTCTTTCCCACAATCTAAAGTGCACTTAACCATGTGTGTGTGTGACAACAGTGATGTCCATCAAAGCATGAAGATTCATCGGAGGACTCATATGGTGTTGATACATTGTTTTAAAGAGGATAATAATGTAGCCTCAGTTATTAAATAATGGTTTCTATCAATGGATAATACATTTTAAGAACAAAATTATACTACTACGTCCTACTAAAAATTGTATGTATTATTAAAGTTATTGTGAGTAAATAGCAGCAGAATAATTATTTTTTATTCTTTAATAAATAACTGATGGCAGCATTTATAATGGATCATAACTCACAAAGGGTAGAGAATAAATTTTTTTTTTAAAGAACTAAATTTGTTCTTTGGCTCATGCAGAGCAGAAAATGTTCTATGCAGATTTTGCGTATGAGCACTCTGGAAGGAGTTATTCTTGATGTAAAGAATAAATGCCTGGCATGGCAGTCAAACAGCCAAATTGAAAGATAAACACCTGGTACTACACCATTATGTAGCTTACAATAAAGAGATTCCACATAGATGCACATTCCCTTCACAAAAAATCCCACGAAGTAGGTAAATGTGCAGAATGCTCAACTATAAGCTTAAAACTAGTTTCATATTTTAAAAAAGTTATGAATAATTCTACTTGTATATTATATATATAATATAATAATAAATATTAATACAAATAATATAAGTAATATTAAATATTATATAAATATTTTTTAAAACAGGCTTTGAAATTTTCATAACAATTGTGGTCGTTGATTTTTTACATAAAAAAACTAATAATTTGGTTTAAATATTTTTGAATGCTACCTGAGCAGCATAATGTTGAGACTGAATAAGCTCCTGTCCTAGTTCCAGGACAAGTCTGAAGTTCTCTTCCCTTGCTTCAATCTCTGCTTTAATAGCTTCATGTTCAGTCTTTAAGGTTTGGGCACTCGCTGCATCGTGTACCTTCTCTTCAGTCATCATTGTTGCTTGAAGACCACTTGCCCAGCTCATTAAGTCACGAACCTAAAGTTAAATCAAATAATAAAATAAAATAACAATTATAACATTTATAAAACACATAATTACTGATATTAACAGAATTTTCAACAATATTAAAACAAACAAAAATGTAGCATATTGCTAGTTAATTTGTTTTGAGAAATGATATCCAACAAAATTTAGATAAACAGTGGAGTCACTCGATTAGGAATAACTTAATTGTAGAAAAAAAGCTTCCAACCTCATATGGTCTTGTTCAGTGCTGAAAGAAAGTAAAAAAAATTGAAAAAGAAAGATTTGTTGCAGAGGTTAAGGGAAAGATTTAAATCTTTATAGATCTTCTTTGACAATTTACATCTTCAAATCTTTTGGCATCTTGAAGGCATTCAAGATAATTTAAATTTACATTTTTTACCACAACCACCATTTTTGAATTGTTCCAAATCCTCTGGAATCAGTTTTTTTTTTATTGTA
Organism: Gerris lacustris; assembly: GCA_951217055.1. Taxonomy (NCBI): domain Eukaryota; kingdom Metazoa; phylum Arthropoda; class Insecta; order Hemiptera; family Gerridae; genus Gerris; species Gerris lacustris. The sequence continues at coordinate 46,549,149 of OX578276.1, forward strand.
ATTGTTTTGTTAAGGATGATTAAGCTTAACACTCAACTCAAGGTATTGAAATATAAAATAATACTAAATATAAATCAGGCACATAGCAGTAAAGGGGTAAACAGAAAATGTGTAAAAAACAGATAGATTTTAAAAAAAATTAAAGTAAAAGTTAAGCCAACCTGAGACAAGAATCTTTGCCAATCGCAGCTAGCTTGTAACATTTCTCTGCGGTAAGCAGATTTGTCTTGCAAATCCGTCCAATTAGTAACTACAAACTGCTGCTGTTCTTTGATAAGCGCTGCATTGCTGCCTGGGTAAAGCATTTGTAATTTGGATGCATCTTCAACCAAAACCTGAAATAAATCAGATTATTTATTAAATTAAAGGTGAAAAAAATACATAATATGTAAAAGTAAGTTATTTCTAAACTACAAGTTATAACAGCATCAACCAGCTAAAGTAAGATATTTTTTGTAATACTTTTCAATTTTCTTGCAAGTACTTATTTTCCTCAAATTTTAAGATTTTATGGTACAAACAACAGATGTTGTTTTCTAGATTCCAATATATTATTGAAACTTTTAATAAGAACATATAGTACTCCTTGGCACTACAATCCATGTAGGGTCTAGGGTCCTAGTCCCTTCCGCAATGCCTCTCCACACCCCCACACCTCATAATCTGTTGTCTTTAGACACTACCTTCTCAGCCTCGGTCTAGCTCTTACCCTTGTTCCTTTGGGTTCCTTTCAACATATTTTAGGGTTTGTTTCTGGAGACATCTGATTTTTAAAAATTAAATTTCATTTGACCCTATCCAGTTTACCCTATAGCTGCTTAATAGCTGAATGGTTTTGCCATAGGCCTCTGCTTTTTTTCTGCCTCAAATATCCTCTCTTTGAATTACAAGTGTCCATTTTTTAAAGTGTGGCAAATATAATATAAGAAGTTAATTGTGGTTTAGGTAACTGGATGGGTACCTGGAGTTGAGCTTCAAGAGCAACTAAATCATTTTCAAAGCCTTCATGTCTACGAAGAAGAGCAAGGGTGGAGTTTAAATCTCTTCCAAGATCATCACCAAGGGCTGCCTTCTTATCATGAATCCTTGAAAGAGCATCAGCCACATCTCTATGGAACCTGTGAATCTCACCGGCAGCACGTAGTCTCCCCTCACGGTTATCCAACAATGACACTAACTCAAGCCAGCAATCACTAAACAATCGAAAATATAATTAAAGCAATTTATTATTCAGATAATGTGCCATTAGAAATAAAATATTTAATCACAAATGAATTGATTAAATAACAATAACCTTAACTACTAATTATTCAAATCAAACATAATTATTATTATTCTTATTAAAAAAAGAAAATCGATCTGATAAATCCGATCAAAAAGTTTTCACATACCTAACGATACTGAATCAAAATATACATGCTGGATGAAAATTTAATTATAAGGTTAAATTTTTAAATAAATGGACAACAAAATAAATACTTTTAAAACTAAAATCTTAAAAATTTGAATAAAAATGTATAAGACAATAAATAAATACTGAAGTACAAATTCTTGTTACTTAAAAATACAGACAAAATACAGAATGGGGCGGTATAGTATTTTCATTTTTAATTAGTAAAATAAAAACATTTTCTAATTAAAACCATCTTATTTATTTAATTTACAAGAACTCATGTAATTAAAACTCAAAACTATTGAATAACAACATATATGCTTTAGTAAAATAACTATTTAATTCATAAAATAATATATTAGGTATGTTTTTGGTTTGATTAACATACCATTGTCAATAGAATGTGTAAATCTAATTTATTTATTTGTTTTGACCAACATTTTGCTGAAATAACTCATCCTTACAACAAAACAAAATTTGAATAGCAAAATTGGGAATTTACTATAAAACAACAATCCCAAATGCTTAGTGCAGGCTGGTTTTAAAACGTTGTTTCTTTTGAACATTTCACACATATTTACTTAGTTTGCTAACTAAAATAAATAAATAGATAGCATGAAAAATATACAAATAAAACTAAAGTTACCTCAAATGCTGAAGTTTGGTTTCAATGTCATCAGCGTAAGGGCTCTTGTTTGCAATCAGTTTATTTCCAAGTTCCTGGCACTGATTCAGTCTCTCGGAACCAGCTTCTACATTACGTTTCAGGTCGTCAAATTTGCTTTGTAAAAGCTGTAAGAAGAAAAATACCATTTAATCAGAAGAACTATAAAACTTTCTTTCTTGGATTCGATTAATTTCAGTTGTGCTCTATCAGAATAAGAAGTTACAAAAATAGAGATTCAATTTTTAAGTTTTTGGTAGTATTCATACTACGGAAAGTTTAAATTTTAATTTATATCAAATTATAATTATTATTAACACTGGGAGACAGACAGAGAAAAATAGACTCCAGCACCAGGACTTGAACCACGGGCCTGTACATTTCCAGTGTAGCGCTCTTTCCAACTAAGCTACGCAGGAGACAATTTTTCTCTGCCGTAACCAATAACTAGTCCCGAATCCAAGCTTTCAATATTTCTACAAGTTTAGCAAGTCAATATTTATGACATTAGAACTAGACCGAGAATTAACGCTTATAATTATAAAGTACTCAATTAGTACCTGTACCGTGTACAATCAATTAGAAATTCAATTTTTAAGTTTTTGGTAGTATTCATACTACGGAAAGTTTAAATTTTAATTTAAATCAAATTATAATTATTATTAACACTGGGAGACAGACAGACAGAAAAATAGACTCCACGGGCCTCTACATTCAGATACTGGCACTGATTCAGTCTCTCAGAACCAGCTTCTACATTATGTTTCAGGTCGTCAAATTTGCTTTGTAAAAGCTGCAATAAGAAAAATACCATTTAATCAGAAGAACTATAAAACTTTCTTTTTTGGATTCGAATAATTTCAGTTGTGCACGATCAGGGGTAGAAGTTACAAAAATAGAGATAAGATAGAGTAAGATTAATCAAAAAATAACTAAAAGGAGGTTATTTGCACTTATGGATTCTCTGATTAAAGAAATACATAAATTGTCTCAGCCAAAGCATGTTACCTCCAATTAAGCTAATTAATTCATGGCAGCTAAAGGTAGAAAAATTATTAAGTTGGTTCATAAAAATATAAACCCAAAATATAAGAGTAGAGCTTACCTGCAGATGTTCATAATCTTGTCCGTAATCGTCGGAAGTGGCAAGCTGCATCTTATCCCTGATCCAGCTCTCAAGCTCAGTACTTTCTGAATCAAACTCATGCCTGTAAAGTGATTCCATGAGTCTCTGCTGCCTAGCGTTGGCTAGTTTCTGTAAGTCTCTCATCTGTCCTTGAATAGAACTCTGTTTTTGTGTAATGGCTTTGCTATCTGGATGCTTTGAGTTGACCATACTACTAGCTGTGTGACCCATCTCAGTAACAATAGCGTTGTAAGTATCTAGTTCTAGTTCAACAGCCTAAAAACAGATAAAAATATATTTATAAATTATAAGATATTTAATAATTCATTAGTTAATATATGACTTATTGAGATATTATAAGTTACCTTGTGTTTAGTAAGCAGTTTAGAGGCAGAGTCCCTGTCACGTCCGTAGTCAGTAGAGCTAAGAACACCCTTGTGTTCAGTAAGCCAGCTTTCCACTTCACTTGCTTCACTGAAGAACTGCTGAGCTTTCAATGACAATTCTAGTTTCTTAGACCTAGCCATAGCGACCTCAGCCAACTCTTGCCATGCTTCGCTTAACTTCTTGCAAAGGTTATCAACTTGCTGCTTCTCAGGGTGACCCACTTCAATCAAGTGATGACCCGCTGCTAACGTCTTGTCTATCATAGGCTGATGACCGCGGATCTCAGCTTCGAGTTTCTTATGCTTCTTAAACAGAGCTTGAGCTTGATGAAGGTTAGTTCCAAGTGTGTCAGATGAGGCAAGAGGGAGATGCTCTCGTATCCACCCCAGCTCTGTATCCACTTCAAAACCAAATTTGTGGTATCGGAGGGATTCTTCTAGATCCTCCCTTCGTTGTCTAGCAGGGTCTTGTAGAGCGATAAATCTATAAATAAAAAAATTTAAATAATATAAAAAATAATATTAAAATGACTTTTTCAATATAAAAAAATCTTAAATTCAAATAGCAATAACTTACTTGTCCTGGCATTGTTTGCTGGATTTAAGAATGTTATCTGCATCAAAATGCCCCTCATGAGCCATTTCTTGGCCTAAAGCTACCAAATCTCCAATTTTCTGTTCCCACACACTAATGTCATTTTCCACAACCTGTAACACAAAAAAGCAAGTGGTAAGTAAAAGAACACCATTGAAGAAAAAAACCAAAAAATATTTGAGTATATTAATTTTTTCTTAATGAAGAAAGAATGCCTATTATAAAATAAAATAAAATCTTATTAATTATGATGTAAATATTTTTGGTATTAGTAATTATTGTTAGGAAATACTTTATAAAATTATTTAATTGTTTCTTCCATATGCAGTGGCGGATCTAGATCTTGCGGGGCCCTGGGCGAGACAAAGTGGCGGGGCCCCCTAGGATAGAGCGGGGATTGATGATAAAAAACAATAAAGTAACTTAATAATAGACCACTTATGACTTAATCCTATTTTACGGCAAATTTCCTTCACTTAGGACCAGTCAAACGTTTTTGCTCTCAAAATAATTCAAAACTTTTAAAATAATTACAATTCTGCTCATGATTTTAATCTAAAATACTATTTGAACATAAACCCCTCAACTTATATAGTTTTCAACTAATCATCATTTTCTTTGCAAACGTAATTGAAAAGAAACATTTTTATTGTAATAATTAAGCTCTGTTATACTTAACTATTTATTCTTCTTCATGATATTTTGGGTTTTATGGTTAAATTATAATTGTAAATACAAAGTTAAGCTGTGTTATTTGAGATCAGTCCTACAATTTGAAATCTATACTCGAGCACTTTAAATTTACTCCCAGAATTCATATTCTCAGCTTATAACTTTCCATTTTAGTGACGAGTTTTTAGTTTAATTTTCAAAGACACATTTTAAGGGGGGTCCGGGGGTCCTCCCCCGGAAAATTTTGTAAATATGACCTCTCAAAACAGCGTTTTTATGCATCTCTGAGGTGAAGTTTCTCTTTGACATCAATTGGTATAAAACTGCACTAATTGGCCCAATTATTTCGTACTGTCCGATATACTTAGTATTTTTTACTATTCCTTTTTACAGGATTTGTCTTTTTTACTTATCTCTGTACATTGTTAAACGATTAAGGTTATGTAGTATCTCGATAAATTCAGTGATTTATTTATTTGTTTTAAAAAAAATACACGAAATGTCACGTTTTATAGGGTAATGATAGAAGGTTTTTGTTAGGTCAGGTCAAAAAGTACTAAACTCAACCTAAACTTACGATAATCTTCCATACTTTTCCCTAAAATTAAAAAAAATTGAATATATCGAGATGCTACCGAAATCGTTTTTGTAATGTAAGAAGAGTGTGAAAAAAAAAAAAGAATTGAATTTGACGTTTAGATATAGGTGGGGCACATAATTAAGATTTACACCACAGAATAAATAACAAAACCGTCATCATTTTGAAAAGGGGGAGGGTGAGAAAAACACTAGGACGTTAACTCACTTAATTTTATATGGAGCGGGCCCCCACGGGCTATCTTAAACATAAAAATAATTAATCTATATATTATAACTTACGTATTTGACTTTTTTATAGCGAGGGGCCCCGCGAAAAGGTAGTTAGGTATTAGGCTCTACCATGAAAACTAAATTCGACCTAATTTTATAATTCTAATATTTCATGTTTTGTAAATGGCACGGGGCCCCGGTGACAATCTCCACTAGGAACTATAAATTTGCCTGTAGAGTATAAGTATTTTATTTTAATTTTCTATGGCGCGGGGCCCTCCAAGGCGCGGGGCCCAGGGCGGTCGCCCCCCCTGGATCCGCCCCTGTCCATATGTATTTTTTAGAAATTATTCTATTATACTAACATTTTTATGATATTATATGATATGATTTTTAAGATATGGTACACAAAAATCCTATGAACATTTTTATGATATTAAGTTCTAGGACTTCCGGTGGTGACCACATCATGTTTGAAGTGTTTTCTGATGTTTCACCTTCAGGGGTATAAATGTGAAGATGCCTCCAGCATAGGAGGAGAAACGTCGGTAAACACATGGAACATGATGAGGTCACCACAGGAAGACCTAGAACTTAATAATTACATCAAGTTGTGACCATACCCGATAAGGTTTAACTTTAATGACAGGGGAGCCAACTGCTCTCCTATACAAGCTGCCAAGGGACTAACTATAGTCAATATATCTAATAAATCTTTTGAGATTTTTCTATACACCTTCATGAACCAACACTAAACAAGTTAGCTCAGAGGAAATCCCTTATCTAAAGTACAAAGAGTTACACTTGAGGCTAGCTTATCAGCCAGTTATTTTCCCCTAATCCAAAAGTGACTAAATAATTCACTCACTTGATGTTCTTGCAAGAGTTTTTTGCAATTTCTAAGATCAGAGCCAAGTTGATTTGATTGCAGAGATGCTTGAAGCTCGGTAAGTTTAGTCCTTGCATCCTCCATGGTTCTGTTATAAGAATGCTGTGCAGATGCTTGCCTCAGTCTCCTTCCTTTCTCCATTGAGCTCTGAACAAGTCCTGCCCACTGAGAATTAATATCTTCCAGTAGGGAATCCACTTCTTCACTCCTGTAGTTCCCTTCTGATACAAGAGCTTTACCACCCTAAAGACAATAATAATAATTTTATAGACTCTTTTATTTTAATTGTTTTTCACATAAAATATATTTATATAATTAGAGGTAGATCATATGAAGAAAAAATGATTTGACAATAAATAATAATAACCTTATTGACGTTTCTAAGTTGTCCTTCGTTAGCTCTCAGTTCTCGTTCGAACGCTTCGTGTTTCTGTAGTTTGCGCTCAATGTTGTTGAGATCCCTGTAAGATTCGTCTCCGGCAGTCTTAAGTTTTTCACTGAGCCAGCTGCGAAGGTCATCCACATCTGCTGCAAAGTCTTGATAGTTTCGTGAGTTTAATAAAGCTGCACGTCTCTTAGCTGCCTGCTCTTTCACTTTGTTTCTCCTCTCAAGCACCTGGTTCCTTCTCTTGTCAATACTGCAAAAAATCAAATTAGCACGTATTCTGTTTAAAAGATTACTTATTTAATATTATTTCATTTTCCCTTAACAGTGAGGCTATTCAGGATATGGTTAATTTTACTTAATTGGGTATTGCAGTTGGCAAGGATGGTCATAAAGTGCAATCAAAAAGCAAATGATGTCTTTGAGCAAGTCTATCAGGTACGGTAGAGGAATAAAATGTCTAGGTAAAACCACTCTTCATTTTTCGAAGCAGTGCCAAATGTGTTGTATACTTTAGGAAAGTAAAAAAATAAATTACATCCAAAGCTGCAGACTTTCATGAACTGTTGATACAAAGAATTTAAACATTTATTTGTTAGAAATTATCAAAAACCCTAAATTTTGAGAGAGAAGAAAAAAGATGGCAAGATATGGTCATTAAGATTAATTGGATGAAATGAAATTGGATTAGGCATACACTGAAAAATATAAAGGACACCATAGAAAAGGAGGCCTTGGATTAAAATTCTTGGAGTGCAAGAGATAGAGAGGAAGACCAAAACAGGGGTGGTACAAAACTATCCAAACTATGGAAATAGAAGTAGCCCAAATCTAGAACGAATTAAAAGGATGGTTGATAATATTCTTACTAAAAGGGCTTTATTCATGCTCTATGCTCGAAGAGGGACTGGACTGATGGTTATTTCTTTTCACACTGATAAGGTGACAAATATATATTTACAGATATTTAAGAAGAGCTGCAGGCAAAAGTAGAAGAGAGAAAGAATAAGAAACTCCACATAATAATTATAAAAGTAATAATTATAAAAGTAATAAATACTTACTAAGGTGAATCATAGTGATCTGCTTCAATGAGTTTATTGGCAACATCGCTGAACACCTTAAGCCTATCATCTTGAGCCAAAAGAGTGTTCTCAAAGTCTTCATGCCTCTTTAACAAGGCTTCAACTTCATCCACTGAAACCTTTAAAGTCATATTTATATTAGATTGTATATTAAAAAAAAACTCCACTTTGCTATTTACATCTGAGATTTACAAAAGGTAAGACACCCTTAATAAAAATACATAGGCTACTTACACCAAGATCAGTGAATTCAAGGAATGCTTCATGACTAGAAGTAATGGTATCAATATGATCTGCTTCTTTGATAAGAAGTTGTAAGTCCAAGCACTGCCTCAGCCAGTCTCTCTTCTCTTCCCATGCCTTTTCTATGGTAGCATGCTCAGTCTGAAGCCTGGTTAATCTTTCAGCAACTTCTGACAGGCTCTTATTCCTGCTCAGGAGCTGCTCTCCAAGATCACACACTTCCTTGTATCTGAAACAAACAGCATTATCGGTAACATGATGGACGTTAAAGTTATTACAACAGCTTAAAAAATAAACCGTACACAGTACTTATATTGATGTGACTGCAACCTTTTATTTTGGCTTGCAAAAAGAAATGGTGCAATTTGTGAAACTCACATTTTATGACTGGAGAGCACGGTCTAATTAAAACACCAAGAATTAATTCAGTAGCTAATGAATAAAACACTTATTCAATACAGTGTATGGGCACCTTAGGATGAAGATTTGTTGGCTAGACAGCAGCCTATGTACAAACCTGGCCCTGATGTTAAATATAAGACTTTGTTCAGCACATAAAATGGTCTAGGACATCTTAGTGCATGGCTGCTGCAGTTAACTTCATAGTGAAGTTCCTGGTCTTTCAGTTGTGACTATATTATATCTTAATGGGTCAGAACCTCTACCCCTTGAGTCATAAGATATGATTATTTTGTGTTGACTTACTCATCAGAATGTGTTTTGATGTCTTCACCAAGTTCCTGATGATTCTTCAACAAGGATTCAGCGGTGGCTACATCCCTTGCTGAATCATCTGAATTCAATGCTTCTTTCACAGTTGACATCCAGTTCAACTAAAGAAATAAACACATTTTTTTTTTATTATTCAATCCTAATTAAATAAATTGTAAAAGTAAAAATAGAAGAAAAAATATTTTATGTAGATTATAATTTAAAAAGTTATAAAAGTTACCAAATTTTTAGAACTGTTCATGAATATCTGGTGACCGACAGCATTCTCAAGACGTGATCTTCTGTCAGTAGCTTTGTTCTATAACAGATAAATAAAAACAAATACATATTTGAACATTTAAATACAGTATTTCAACATTTTTAAATGTTGAGATATTTAAGAAGAGCTGCAGGCAAAAGTAGAAGAGAGAAAGAATAAGAAACTCCACTTGGCTTAGAGGCACAACCCATCCTGCACACAGTGGAAAATGCCTAGTTTCTGTGGCTTGGTCACATAGAAAGGATGGATAATCAAATACTACCCCAAAAGTCCATGAAGCAAAGTGCGAGGGAAGGAGGCTCAGGGGAAGAAGAAGAATACTTGGATGGACAACATCACATCCACCGTGGGCAAGAGAGTCTCAACAACATTGTGGAAATCCTTTTGGTCAACCTCTACACCAAAGGATAGAAGAAAAGTTAAATGTAAATTTCAGTGAGTATTTTGATAAAAGATGGACTATCAAGAAACTCTAGTTCAACAAGGTAGGGATTCTTCAAGATTAACCTTTGTGGCTTGGCCTGTCAGGGTTGCCCACAAACCCCCGGGTTTGATGGCGCAAGTTGCGCCATCAGAATGTTTGGGGGAGAAATCCAATTTTGGGGTATTTTTTTAGAGGGGGGGATTTGCACCATGGACCTTGGGGGGTATGGGCATCCCTGGAGCCTGTAGTGTCAAGAATAAGAAGAATTAATACCTCAATCAAAAACACATCTTTATATGCATTGTACTTTCCAGACCTGCATATCTAATCTTCTAAGGATCAACCTTAAGAAATATTACTGCAATAGGATTTAAATAAATTCTAAGTAAATTATATCTCATAAGATTCTAGAGGGGAAATAGCCAGTTTCTTTTTTTTAGAGTGAAGAATGTGAGCATGGCAAAGGAAACCTATAGAGATTACTAAGTCTTCCCTTAATCGTAACTTTATACAAATTTAATGGAAGGGTCATCTAAGGTTAAATTTAAATTAATTTTACTTACTTGAACTTTGTCCCATAGTTTCAGTATTTCTTGCTGCCTGTTAGAAACATTGCCCTTTTCATTTGGATAAGATGACTGTACCCTGCAACAGAAAGCAAAGAATATGTCATAGGTTGTACACTTACAAGTCAAAGGTTTTTACTATAAAATGATAAATTATAGATTAGAAAATAACAGATTATATAAAGGTACATACATAATTGTGCTCGAAGATTTATAAAAAGCGACTTTTTTGAGCATCTAGGGCCAAGTGATTCAACAAAAAAAATTAGTTCTCATGGTCCATCCATTGAATTTAAAAGTCTCCTCTTTTATATTTAAATCTTAGTATAACATTAATACATAATTCTAAGAGAAGGTAGCAACTTGTATCTTCGTCCTCTAAATAGAGTGAAATTTGGAACCCAAAAATATTTGGCAATCAACTTCAACTTAAAGCCATTTTGACAGCCATTGTCTATCCTTTAAAACAACATTTTTATAATACAAGCAACCACTTATAAATGCAAACCGTTCATGAGTTAATTTAAAATATAATTTATTTTTGTCAGGGGAATTAATTCTTGCATTTATTTATTTATTGTACTGTACACCCAAACCAATTTAAGATTACATTAGGCGGTGTACTTACGAGTTGGCTAGGAGATTAACTCTATTGACTTTCTCATGGACTGGTGCTAGTTCTCTCTCCAGATTCTGATGTCTTCTCTGAAGAGATTGTACAGTCTTGAGATCGGGTCCTACCTCAGCTGAATCCAACTGGGTCATTTTCTCCAGCATCCAGTCTTTGGCTTCCTCACAAGTTCGGTTGAATAACTCAACGCTAAAATAGAATAAAAAAAAAAAATAAGAGAGGTGGAGGTGTATTCATACATTTTAAGAGTTAGAATGATACTGTATTAATAATAAAGTAAATTTAATAATAGTAAGTTAATATAAAATAGTAGTTAGTATGATTACCTAGAAGCACCTTCAAGACTCTTTTCCTTCTGTGCTTTAAGCCAGTTGAGATGATCCCACTGCTGGTGAATCTGAGCCTGTCGATTTCTCACTTTCTCAAGCTGACTGTGTTTCTTAATAACAAACTCTTCTACCATCTCGTCTAGTCTTTCTACCCTCTTACTGCTTGCTGATAAATCAGTTAGGAATTTCTAAAGAATAAACAAATTAAACATTATAGTATATAGATGCAAAGTGTGGACCCTAAATAAATAGGTAACGTGAATAATTTGGCTACACTTCGCATCTTCAAGAAGAAGATTCTTTAAAGAATTTGTAGCCCATTGCAATGAAAAAAGGATGGAAAGAAGAATGGAGAATTTTATATAATAATGAAATAAATATGATATTCCCCAAAGCCAAGACATTTTGCACTTTATCAAGTTGAGAAGGATCGGTTGGTCAAGGCATATGTTGAAGATGCCACAAACTTAAACTTAGAAACAGCTCCTGGAAGAAAGAATGATAAGGGTGTGTAGGAGAGGAAGACCAACATGGGGATGGTTGGACGATGTTGAGGGTGAACTGAACTGAATGGGTAGAAGAAGATGGAGAAGGATAGTGGAGAATAGACGTGTATGGTCAAGAAAGCCAAGGCCCACCCCAGGCTGTAGTGCCCTGTAAGTAATTCAATAATTAAGTATCTATTTAACTAAATTTCTCCGAGGAAAATAAAATAAGGTAAGTATTTATTTATTTATTTATTTTTTTATTTAAATATACATATATATATATATATATATATATTTTTTTTTTTCATAGTTTGGTCATCCAATTTTATCCCCAAAACTAATTTCTCATTTTCACTAAGAGGTAAAACTTAACTGAATGTGTCAACAAAATTTTATTGAAATTGGTTCAGCAGTTTAGGCTCCACATTTTTGCACAAATAGATGACTTCATTTCATACATACATTTTCACTAATTTTTAATGCTAAGTGAACCTTAATGTGTAAATCCATTACAATCATAGAATCAAATGTTTGTACCATTACAGTATTAATAAAAAAAATCAACATCACAAGATTGTTCTTATTGGTATTCATGCCTTAAATGAGCTACTTCCCAGCAATTATTCTCAATACTAAACATTTACTTTGATAACCACATTGGAAGTTTGTTTTTAAAATAATTTGTTCTTGTGACTTTTAAGGTGATGGAAAAGCAAAAAATTTAAATCCCGTTTCTCTAGGAGAAAAGTTTAAAAAAAAAAATGTTTAAAGACAACATCTTACCTCATATTTCCTCCTGGCAGTCTCAACATTTTCAGATTTATCATCAGCCCTAAGTAATTTCTCTTTGTCTTTGATCCACTTTTCAAAATCATCACACTCACGGTAAAAACCATACAAGCAGATGGCATCTTCAAGAAATGCATGTCTTTTCTATAAAAAAATAAAACATACCACAAAGGATTAAAATAAACTGAATAAATAGAAATAAACAAAACAGAAACATGATTATATTTAAAAGATAATAGGGTTATAGAAAAAAAAAATATATATATTATTTCAACTGAAATACAATAAGGAAAAATTGATTACCTTTGCTAACTCTTGGAGTGTACTGTAGGTATCGTTGATTTTCTTTAATCTCTTTTCTACATCCTGGTTATCATCTATTGGTTTAGGAGTAACTGTAAAGACATAAAAATAATAGTACTTTATAATGAATCATATATTCATAAACCAGAGAAGTTGTATTTTTAGGATAGTAATATGATAGAAAAGCTATCTTGGTGTGTTTTTTCTTGTGTGTGATCTTGTGTTTTTAGATCACATTTCCCATTCAATGCTAGAGACTTCTTCATGGGAGTGGGAGAATCTGCACTATTGCTAAGCCCATAGGAGGCAAGAGGTAGGGTGGCACACCCCTTGCAGCCCCTAAGGATAGTATCTGTTTCACGAGCATTTAGACGATAACACCTTCACTGAACACCACCATGCCTCCTCCCTCCTGAGAGATCCCTCATGTGGGTAGCAACATTATCAGTTGAGTTTGTTAATGCCCCCAGGCAGCCAGGTGTTTAGCCAAGGAGGGACCCTCTAGGAAAGTAGGTGGAGGTAGATTGAGGGTTAAGGTTCAAGTTGGACACCAAAAAGCCCCCAGCAACTACTATCAGCCCAAACCCCTCCACATCTTGCAGTGCAGCTTTAAGGTGCGTTTACACCTGACATTTATTGCATGATATTTATGTCAGACAGAAATCTCAGTAGTGTAAACACCGAAAAATGTATGTCTGAGATTTATGTTTCTACTCTCAGCTATAAGTGTCAACACTTCTATACCAACAAATGTAAACACCGATTATTTGGAAATTCAAACTCCTCTTCGTACATTTATTGCAAATTTAAGCATTGTGAGAAGTGTCAGACATATATCTCCGACATAAATCTCAAGCAATTTCTCTTAGATGTAAACACTCAAAGCGATTTCTGTCTGACACTTGACATTTATTGCTGGAGAGAAGTGTCAGGTGTAATCGCACCTTTAGCCTTACAAAGTAACAACAGTTCATATAGCTACTTCCTCAGACCATCATGAAGGCCCCTTAAGATAGCTGCCAACATTAGAGGATCTATGTTGGGGCTAACACCCATTGAGATGCTGTCTTTAATTGGAAGACTGCCACTTCATTACCAGAACTAGCTCTTTGCTTAATATAAATCTAATTACAATTTTTTTAAAACAGTTAAGAGAACTGACCTATTGGTTTCTTAATAATTGTCCTCTTAACAGGTACAGTCTTCTTAACCATTTTGGTTTTTTTAACCCTTTGTACAGCTCTGACTTTTTCAGGTTTTCTAGTAGGAACTTGCATTATTTTGGGTTCAATTTCTTTAACGTAATTAGCAGGTACAAAGCCATCCTGACCGTTGGCTTTACGAACACTCCACCAGTCTTGATTGGTTTTCTTCAGAAGAAACATTACCTGCAAACAAAAAATTAACAATTTAAAAATAACGATGATAATATCAATGTTGACATTATACAATTGACTTATGCAACTTAACAAATTTTCTGTGAGTTTAGTATTAATAAGAAAAAAAAAAAATTAGAAGAATACATAAGTTATAAATTATCACGCTAGCGAGCTATTCCTTTTAAGTTTAAGTTAGTAATAATAAAGGCAATAAACTCCACCACAGTAAAACTCAGTCCTAAAGGTATTTACTCTGGAACTGGGTTTATACATCAAGGGTTAGCATGCGGTTAAAGCCATTGATGAACTAAACACCTAATAACGTTGTCAGGAGGTGGTATGTCGGTGATGAATAAGGTGATCTTCCTGGGTTTCTAGATTCTAATTCAGATAGGATACTTAATTTAGAAACTAATGCTTTTATTTCCTAGATAACTCCACTAGGAGTAACTTAGTGAGGAAAAGTCAATTTTGAAAATAATTAAGTGATAGTTTAATTTTAAATGTACAGAACGAATGTTAAATAGATTGCTCACCTCTCCCTTAGCCATGACCATACCCTGACCGCTGAAAGGGTACAGAGATTTTACTTGTGGTACAGACTTCTCTTCATTCACAGTCCTGTACTCCATCCTTTCAATTACCTCCTCCTCCCAGACTTCTTGAGGAACCAGTCTAGTTTCATTAACCCATTCTTCTACTTCACCGCCACTTTCATTCAGCAAACCATCTCCATCTGCTGACAGCTGGAAAACAAAATTCAAATTTAATTAACTCAGAACAATAGCCGACTATTTAACTTTAAAGTAGAGACAGTGGATGTAAACATGAAAATCTAATACACGGAAGGTTTATTATTTTATGTTCAAGCTTTTGCCAACTGAGCATGCTCTTCTATTCTTTATTTAAATTATATGCAATCATTGGCTATTTATGTGTTTTATTTTGTATTATTTAAAAAATGTTAGGTAGTGGTGCCTTATCGTAAATATTAAAGATTCATTAAAATCACTGGTTACCTTCTAAAATATATGTGTTCGAGACAAACATTTTTAAAAAATGGTGGATTTGTCAGAAGGGGAATAATATGCTGTCAAAGTTAAAAGTGGATTCCTCAAAGAGGAGATCTTACGTTATAATATCACAAAAATAAGTATAACAAGACAAATTTAGATAACCGTTGGTAGACTTGCAAACCAAACCACTTAAAGCCTTGCCTTTTTTTCAGTTTTACTCCATAGTACTGGGGAACTATAGTGTAAAAACACTCCGCTTTTATATTATTTTATAACTGCTATTACATTTAATAATTATTAAAGAAAATGACAATTTTTTATTAATAACAATTAAACAATTTAGTAACATTTATTGGTCGTTAAAAATTAATTATTTGACATAATAATTTAACAAATAAATAAATTTTACGTTTTTCCTTTATACAATTTGGCTGGTTAGAAAATATTCAGAAATAATAGTGATATAAACAGAAGTGTTTACAAACAAATAATAATTCCCATATTTTCAAATAGTGATTTTAATTTTTCTCACATAGGTTGGCTATGGATTATTTTGGTTAGTAGTAAGCCTATTTCTTTCAAAATAAAACTATAAAATGAGAGAATAAAGAAATGATTACCCCTACCAAAAGTAATTAATTTGAAAATTAACAGTCCTGTACTTTTACTGAAAGAAGGCTTTTAACTGCAAAAACAGTCATCTTCAGTGCTTGTGAGATAAGATTACGTTAGAATGAAAAATAGTCAGTGAAAGACCAAGTTTATTGTTTCTACCTTGATTATACAGAACTTAATCTTAACTTGATAAATTTGTCGTCAAAGGACCACAATACATAATGCTTAATACAAACTGGTTTTGACCACTTCAGTTCACTAGATTAATGTGGTGTCTTAAAAATTAATTTATATTGCCAGGGTAGGAGAATAAACAGGAATTGAAATTTCGCTGACTTTTTGCTAGAGGTTTATTTTCTCTACACCTAATTAAATGACACCAACACCCCTCTGCTAATTTTCATAGTTCTTAATGGGAAAATATTATACCTCAAGAGTGTTTATGCCAGCCTCAATGAGCTTTGATGCTTGTGAGTTCAGGCTCTGGATGTCGGTATTATAAGCCTTGATTTCACCCTCAAGATCCCTGTGTCTCTGAATCAATGCTTGGGCACTTGGTTCATCAACTCCATAATCGTCACTCTTAACTAAAGCCAGCTTCTCATTCATCCAAGATTCAGCTTCATTTGCATCTGTATAAAACTGCAAAAAATAAAAAACATAATTTAGTACTCTATTCAGAAAAGCGCAATATTTTAACTTATTGAAAATATTAAATACTAAGTGATTACCTGGTAAGCTTCAATGGCATCCTGAAGTTGTTGGTATCTTTTCTTGGATAGATCAATAAGTTTCTCCCAGTGTTGTTGGAGACTCTGAATCCTTGCCTTGATATCTTGGGATTTAGGATGGCTGTCATTCACCAAAGATTTCCCTGATTCCACCAACCTCTCGCACTTTGGTTGACGAGTTCTCATTTCGTCCATTAGTAACTAAAAATGGCAAATCACAAATCCCATTTAGCTTAAAAGAATTAGATTCATATTTTAAAGATAAGAAGTTAAATTTTAATATTAACATTTATAACTACAAATGTTTTACCTTGTGTTTCTGAAGTAGAGATATAACCTGCCTAAGATCTTTGGCAGAGATACCTGTAGTACAAATCCTCTCTTTCTCCACAACCCAGCCTTCCTCATCCTCATGATCTGCTACAAATTGGTAGAAATTTCTGCTCTCTTCAAGTCTCGCTCGTCTAGCAGCGCTTTTTTCCATTAATCTAATCACAATAGAAAATTGATTGTATTGACCAATATTTTTTGGAAATCAAACATAATTATAATTAGGACACGTTAATAAAAACGCACTGGTGGCTTAATTTAAAATAATCTATGTAAAATTATCTTTGGAAATACAGTAGAACCTCAATAAGAAGTGTCTCAAGGGGATTAGGGAAACAGTCTGTTATCGAGGTGCTCTTTTTGTTGAGGGTCGTGTTATCAAGGTTATTTTGGCTATCAGTCGTGTTATCGAGGTTCGAGGGCAGGGTTTTCAAGTCTAGACTTGTTAAAAGTTAAAGGTCGGCCCATTCCTGTATAGAGTCGCGTTATAGAGGTTGACTTCTCAAAACGACTTGTTATAGAGGTTCTGAGTTACGTTGTGAATTGGAAAAAATCCCTGTTATAGAGGTTGTTTGGATAATAATAGTCTCGTTATAGAGGTTAATTTAACATTATGTGTTATGGCAATCTCAAGGGGATTTGGTTGTCGTGTTATTGAGGGTCGTGTAAGCGAGGTTCTACTGTAGTTGGAAGACTGAAGTGACATATTGAAGTGGGTATTTTGGTTAGACAATTACAGATTTTTTTAAAATTAATTCTCCAGTGTATCCATTTAAGTGTGTAAAAGAATCAATAATAACAAAATAATTAATCAAAAACAAAAGAACATAGAAGAGTTAATTATGAACTAAACGAAAAGTGGAATAATTTCTAGTTTGAGCATGAAACTTTAACGACAATATGAGACTTAAACAATAAGCCATTATGTTTTTACAAGTGATTTTAAATTAAAATGTTTAACCTATAAACTTAATTTTGGTAATACAAATCCACAAAATTTTAAAATATGTTTAGAAGCTGTTTCAAAATTAAGATAATGATAATTAATAAAGTATACATACTTAGTATAAGCCTCATTGAGTTCTTCTATCTTGGTCTGAAGCAGAGCAGTCTCCTTGTGGCTAGAAGCAGATGCATGCTGCTGGCACTGCCTTGTTAACTTCCTCACAGTTTCACCCATAGCTACTGTTATCTGCATCTCAATCAAACTGTGTTTCTGAAGAAGATCTTCCACACCTAGAAGGTGCCCTCCCACATCTTCACTCTGGAATATCATCTATACCCAAAAAAAACACAAATGTAATTAGTTTTAAACAAAAGTTAAAGTAAAATTAAGAATATAAACTAAATTATTGTTAATACAAAGCCATTACTAAAATAAAAATGGAGGGGAAGAGAAACATTATAACATGTTATAAGCAATATTGAGAACAGTAACCTTTACGAGGGCTTGATAGAAAAAAATTAGGAACTGATCATTAACAGTACACCCTGTTCCTAGGTTGAAATATTACATATGTTTAGAGAAGGTTAATCATTGCACAATAAGTCACCACACCTCATGACCACTGCCTCTTTAGAAGTCGAGAAGGCTTTCCAGGTATAAGAATGGAAAAGATGTGGTCTGGATTAAACGATTGGGATGTTGGATATAGCTAGGTCTCGGACAAAGGGGACTTAGAGATTGTGAAATTAGAAACATAAAAAGGATAAGATATTCTTCTAAAATAGTCTGCCAAATTAGTGTGGCATATGGCATCCTCACATCCTATTCTTCCAGAACAAATTTAGTTTCATGTCTGTCCACAAATCCGAGTCATATGATTAATAGTGTCACTTTATTGATGTAATGCTTTTACAACCCATTTTTTCGAATTTATTTATTTAATTGTTTCTCCCTTTTTGCTTCTGAGTCTACCAAAGGTAACGGAAGCATGTGTCCACTTTTAGTGAGCATTTTTTTTTTTTGCTTCTAAATCAAAATTTCCACTTAAATTTTACGTTTTAGACCTTCCTAAACAAATTTAGTTTCATGTCTATCTAGCTGTCTACGAATCCTTGCCACATGCATAACTTACCTGATTTTTTATCCTATATTGATGAAATTTTTAGGGATTACAAGGGTTAGTTAGGCCCTAGATAGTCCCCTATGGATTTCATTGTGGAGCAATGGTAGCAGGAGCAAATATAAAATCCTCCAAACCTATATGTATCGGGACCTGATGGTCCCAATACATAGAGGTCGCTCAAATTTGGAGACGATGACTTATAAATTTCACCATTCTTGAATCAATTGTAGCCACTTTGGATAAGCAAATGTGAAATCCTTGTCATACACATAACTTCCACAATTGCGATTTTGATTAAATTTTCAGGGGGATTCACGTTAAGCCCTATATGGTCCCATATGAATGTCATCGTAATTTGATTTATAGTAGCCACTGTGTCAGGGCAAACGCAAAATTCCTCTTAACGTCAATCCTCACAGCCTAATAAACCGATTTTGCTCGAAATCGATGGATAGTTAGGGATGGACTAATCAATCATCAGATAAAAGTTCAGCACTAAAATAAGGAAATTCAATAAAATATAATAAAAAAAAAATAATTGAAGGAAAATAAAAGTTAATAAAAAACTACAATTACAGTATATAAATAATAAAAAACAAACAAGAATTAGGATGCTACAATTCCTGAAGTTTAACTAATAGCTAGAAATATTAGGAAATTAATTTAACTAAAGGAAGAAAAATGAAACCAAGCTAATTTTTCAAAAAATGTTAAAATAGTAATAATTAGAGTTACACTACAAAAACAAATGATTGCTTTTTGGTGGAACTACAACTTCCTTGATCAAATTAACTTATGACTTATGGCCTACATTTTATAGTGCTAAATAAAGAAGAAGAACTACAGATAGTTAAAAAAAAAATCACATTAAGAAAAGTTTATAATTTAATCAATGAAAAAATATATAAAAAATAATAAGGAAAAAATAAAAAAACAAGTATTAGATTAGTTCTACAAAGAATTAAATTAATTAATATTACTAGAAACATACTAGGTAACTAATCTAAGAATTAAATAAACAAATATTATTAGAAATGTACAAGGTAACTAATCTAGTTAATAAATATTATATTAGAAAATAATAATATGAAGAGTCTAATATCCCATAATTTTGTGATGTCCAGGTGTTTTACTATCTAATTATACAGTATTGAAATCAGTTGTACCTCAATTCATATTAAATATCCCCATAATTATAATCACTTGATAGTTGGCTACTTGTTAATTAGTAGCCCTACCTAAAAGTTAGAGGTGGTTAGAGATCTCTAACCACCTCTAACTTTTAGGGAGGGCTCCTAATTAACAAGAACCGATAGTTGTTAGGGATTTTTGTCATAAAATTTAATGATTGTCGAATATTTTATCAAAATAAGCAGAGTTAAAATTAATTTATCAATTTTGCCTCAGAGTATGATTGTTATAAACTAATAAACTAAAGTTCACCGAAATCAGTTCAGGAATCCATGAGTATGCAATGCACTGATCACAGACAGGTATTTTTTTAAAAAAACACTTTTTTGAACTCAAGGTATATAAAAAATAAATCCATAAAAAAAAAAAATTAAAAAAAAAAATAAAAATTGCACCACGATGCTTACTTTTTAAAAATGAGAAAGTTCAAACAAAATGCATTCATTGAACGAGCAAGTTTCATAGTATTCAATGCAACTATGTTATATATAAGTTACTACATATACTTCTAACATCAGTAGCAGAAACCCTAAATAATCTCCTAAAATAAGAATATGCTTCCTTCCTATGTCTTTATAGGAATAATATTCAACTAAATTTATTTCTTCAAACCCTAAGATTTTTAGAGCAAGCTAATATAAAGAATATATAATCATATGCGATGGGAGGTTAAAATACAATATTTGAATGTAACATGACTTCCTCACAATATGTGAGATTGAGAAATTTATTAATTTTCCTCACACTTGATTTAAAGAGGTATCACACGAAGGCATTGTGCTAGTTTACTTAAATGCGATTACAACATAAATTAATTAAATTATTTTATAAATTCCTCCCTCATTCAACCTATTTTTACTACGTTTTTATTAGCTTGCTTTCTTGTTTGTTTGTTTGTTTGTCCAGTACAAATCTTGCAATCGATTTTTAACTAACTTACTAATCTAAAAATTTGAAACTTTTAGAATAGCTCAGAACACGATGACAATGCATTATTTTAATACTTTTAGCCATCTTTCAGTAGAATTTAATTAGTTTTCAGCAAATTTTGCTTTATGGAAAGTTAGTTCGGAAAAAATCCGTTAGTTATTTTATTTGTTTTGACATGTTCCATATTAACAATCTTCATTTTAACGGGTTTCAAATTTGTGATTTTTTATTAAGAGATAAACATTGAATGACAGCGAAAAAGGAAAAGTAAACAAAGAAATAAATTAATTGACGTGTGATAACCAGGCTTGTTTACACTTGTGTCCTAGGTATCGGTTTAATTTTTCTGCATCTGTACTTCTTTACTTGTACTCATTTTTCTTCTCTTACCGTCTCCTACACGGGGGCATATCAATAGCACGGTTTAGATTCGGTGTTGGCGAGATCCGTTGTACAAAGATTTGTCCTTTTATAGGTTTAAGATAAGCTCTCTAGATGGATGTCATTTATGTGAAGTAAATAAATTCGGGACTATTTTTTTTTTCACTAACATTATATTATAACAATGACAATTATATTATCAACATTACATATGATTCAACAGAAAATTTAAAAATGTAGTATATAAAAAGTTCTTTTTATCTTGTAATTATTAAGATTTTATATTTTAATTTTTTAACACAAAGAATTGGCTTGGTAAAAGAAAAAAAATCATCAAATAAACTAAGTTTTTAAAAAGAATGAGTATTGTGAGGAGTTCATCAAATCTTGGAAGGTATAAAAGAGCTAGAGAAAAGTTTATTGAACTAAATTTAAATTTGATATTTGTAAACATTTTTATATTTGTGTCACTGAAATATCAAATCACTTCAGATCGCTATGAAGCATGGACAAAAGCATTAAAGTCTATCAGAAGATGCTTAGCTATTGAATTTTATTTCTTTTAAAACTACTAAATAGAATCATTTGCTTATATATAAATGATTATTGTTATTAAATACAATATTAACATCAATTAAATAAATACACGAATAAGATGATCAATGATAAGCTTTAAAATGAATAAATGGGGGGGATAAATAAATAAAAAAACCTAATAAAATTATGAACTACTACATACCCATGGAAAAACTTTCCAGTATAAATGCCTCACTTTGACAGCCTAACATTATAATGAATAACATTTTTAATTATTTTACCAACAAAATTTTATAAATTATATTAATAACTAATGTTTGGAGGATAAAACTGAGAAAGGAAAATTTTCAATTACATTAATTAAGAAAAGTTAAATGTAATTGAACATCAAGAATGTTGTTCAATTACTTACGTTTTTTTTTTTGTGTGTTTTATTTTTAAAATTTAACTTTAGTGGTACCATCCCCAAATTAGTTAAAATGTATTTCTCGATAATACCTCTATGTTAAATTGAGTATTTTACAATAATTCTGAAAATTTCATAATTTAATTTTGAATATAACATTACCATACTGAATATGTATGACAAAGTTAATTGAAAGTGGTCCAGCAGTTTAGGCTCCATG
Organism: Gerris lacustris; assembly: GCA_951217055.1. Taxonomy (NCBI): domain Eukaryota; kingdom Metazoa; phylum Arthropoda; class Insecta; order Hemiptera; family Gerridae; genus Gerris; species Gerris lacustris. The sequence continues at coordinate 46,571,723 of OX578276.1, forward strand.
TGTCTGCATGGATAACAATAAAATCCTTTGGAAACACCTTTTTAGAACTCAAGGACTTTGATACTAACAAAATTAAATTTTTGCATCATCCCAATACTTTTTCTATAATAAACAATATAATTGGATATAAGATAAATTCAAAATTTAAAAGTATTTCAGTAATAAATATATTAATATTTGTGTAGTTTAAATAGAATCAGAATTGAATTACCTCTAGGTCTTTGATGGTAGACATGATTGTATCTATTTCCCTGAGTAAAGCCATAAGAGCACACATAGTTGTTAAGCTAGACTTGTGTTTTTCAAGAAGGGCTAAAAGTTCAGACCATTTCTCCATGACTTCGGTTGAACGTTTCTTCACCCTGTCTGCACCGTGGTAATTCTCTCGAACAAGCTCGTCACACATTCCTTGCAAATCTCGGAACCTTTCCTCCTGATAAAACACACATAGAAGCACATTTTAAATTTTATATTGGTTAAAGAGATTACAATTCCTAAACCCCTCTCTCAGATCACATGAGGTTTGGTTATTAAGAAGATTTACACTTAAGTGAATAAAATATCCCTTGGAAATAAGGCAACTAATATTAGGTAAATCCTGTAATTTTTAGTAACTCTACCAAGGTAATTTTTAAGCTGCTTATGGTAGTTGCTAGAAGTAGAATTAGGAGGGCAAACCACTTATTTGAAGCTAGACAATTAAGCCACTTATTTGGGCCCTGTTTATTAACCCTATATGGAATTCAGCCACTTTACTCACCAATATACCGCTTAAGTAAATACAGTGACATCAATAGTGAGTCATGTAAACCCAAGTGCTAGGGGATGGGATTGATCCTGTAATCTCAACAGTCAATTTAAATCTATATCCATTTTAAATTATTAATTGGTAAAAGAGATAACAATTCCTAAATCCCTCTCTTAGATCACAAGAGGTTTGATAATAAAGAGGAATTACACTTAAGTGAATAAAATATCCCTTGGATATAAAGCAACTAATATTAAGTAAATCCTGTAATTTTAGTAACACTACCGAGGTCATTCTTAAGCTGTTTATGGTAGTTGCTAGAAGTAGAATTAGTAGGGCAAACCACTTATTTGAAGCTAGACAATTAAGCCACTTATTTGGGCCCTGTTTATTAACCCTATATGGAATTCAGCCACTTTACTCACCAATATACCGCTTAAGTAAATACAGAGACATCAATAGTGAGTCATATAAACCCAAGTGCTAGGGGATGGGATTGAACCTGTAATCTCAACAGTCAATTTTTTGTCAAATAGTTGAACAAAAGAACTATTGTCTTACCGATCATATCCTCTCTGAACCCCAGCTATTGACCCTGGGTCAATAGCTATAAACCATGTTTTGGTGTAAGCTATAAGCTAATGTTAGCAATGATTAAAAATGAAAATTCTGAATTAAAAAAAAAAAATAATAATAATAATAATGTTACCACTGTCACTCACTTTGAATAACATGATTCTTATTATTATTATGAAAAAAAAAAAAAAAAAAGATTTTACTAATAAAGACAACAGTTCAAGCTGTGGCAGACCACAATGTAAAATAGTAATAGTTAAATTCGTATTCTATTTTCCTTGTTTTTTTTTTTAGCCAGTCAGTGAAATTTATAATTCTACTGAATATGTAACAATAGCTCAACAAGTAATAGATGTCAAGATCCAAACTAAGGAAGGGCATCATTATACAAAAAGGAGTGTCCAGAGAGTAAGTGCCATCTGCCCATCTCTCCCTCATGAAATGGAAGGCCACACATAAGTGTCGCTATTTAGGCAATTATATGGGACAATAGTTAATGTTTAACATATAGTCTTATAAATATCAGCCTGTTTAACATATGATGTTATGCATATCAGCCAGCCTACCACTTGTAAAATAAATTAACAAAAATTCAAGATAACTATTTCTTGAAAAAAAAATCGTTTGCTCTTTAATTCTGGCACTACCTAGGCCTAAGGCATTCAAGGCTTAAGGCAAAACAATAATTATAAAAGCGTATTTTAAAACTCTGAAAAAGTTAAAGCTATTTAGCTCCAATATTTGTTTTGCTACACAGCAATACTAAAATTTTGTAATACTTTAAAATAATTTTTTTTTAAATATTGACACATTCTATTTAGCAATGGTTTACACCATTTTTCCACAGCAATACTTACTTTTTTACAGATAACTTTAATCTCCTTAATTAAGCTATACATATGTATTTATTTATTTTTATCAATATTCATTCTACAATCAAAACAACAAGGAAAAAACAATTATACATACCCTGGCCATGATATCAGCACTGATTGCTTCATGCTTCTTAACTGTAGCATCAACTTGTGTTAAGTTACTTCCGTATCTTGGATCTGAAAGAACCTGGATCATTTCCTTCAAGAAACCTTCCCTTAGCACGCTCTGTAACAGAAATAATAATAATATTAATAATCAGAGTATTTAATTAACAGTACAAAACTTTTAGCATAACTTATTTAATAAGTGCATAAGTAATATAATCTGACCACAAGTATGTAGACAATTTAAAGCTGTTAGAAAATCTATCTAGTTGTTAGACTATTATTTCAAAGATTTTTGATTGGATGGAAATTTTTAAAACAGATATCTAATGTAGCTAAAGTGTAGAGACACCTTGCAAGTGCTAGGTATTGAAACAAACAATTCATTAAAAAAAAAAAAAAAAAAAAAAAGAAGATAAATAACACACCTTTCTTTCAAAGTTATAATTAAGTTGTTCAAGACGTTCCTGTCTAAGCAATTCAGCTCTTAGAACTACTTCACGCTTGTGTTCAGCTCCTTCCAACGTCTGCCATGCTTTTTCTAAGTCATGAACCAAGTGACCATCTGATGGTATGAATATCGCCTGGTTAAGAGACTTTAGACGTGTATTGATGTGGAAATACAGAGCTTCTATCTCACTACGATCTTTGTACCTAAATAAAACATTAAAAAAAAAAATCAAATGAGCATTACAATATAAATACAAAAATCTTAAATAACACAAAATAAAAAACGTTTTTCTTATAGTCCATTTTATTTTAAATGATTTGTACATATACCATGTTGCCCATCACTTTATCCCTCTATATTATTTGATCGTTAATTAACAGGGTTCTTAGTTCGTGAATTGCTTACATGACCGCATCTTACAAATAATAATTACCAGAAGATCTATATTCTATTTGGTTTTGACCCAACATCTTTCAGGAAACTACTTCTTAGAAGGGACATCTAATCACATGTGGATATTTTGAATTTGGAGCTAAAAATAAATTATTCTTCAAAATGATCACAATACTTCCGTTACCTTTGGTAAGCATAAAAATAAAATAATTTATTTGAAATTGATGAAGCTTACTTTGGTGGTTTTTCAATAGTTCTGTACTGTTTAAAAGCCAATAATTCTTTTTGAATTCCTTCAAGTGAGTTAGGGAAATTACGATCTTCCAACTGAATGATCTTCTCTTTGATCCACTTCAGAAGATTAGTGATCAACTCTTCATACTGAAGTTTCATCTTGTCAGCATCCATCATTTGACCAACGATCTTTAAAAATAAACAAATCATGAGAAAATATGGTATAATTATTATTAAGAACATTTCAAACCATAATAATACTATTATAATAGAATACATTATCAATTACAATAGTGTCCTTAATGACAAAATATTAGGATCATCCTTTAAGGAAAATAATAACATATTTATTAATAATAATTTAATTCATAAATGTAATTATTTTTAATTAAAAAATTGAAGTTATTTTAAAATAATAATGTTACTATTAAAACCAATCTCTAGTTGATGTGTCTATTTATTTTTAAAAATACACATTCTTCTATTACTACAGAATAAAATCAAATGATTATTTTTTACTATATAACATCTAATCATAAATTCATAAATATATATTGATGAATAAATAAATTTACATAAATATTGTGATGATAAATAGTTAGAAAACGCCTTCTTCCATACATTTTTGAAGTGTATTTTGGATTTTAGAAATAAAATTCAGTTTCAAATAAATTTTGTTGTTTTTCTTAAATAAACAGTTTAATAATTTTATTTAACAATAGGGAAATTTAAAAAAATTAAATTAAATAAGAGTTGTAAAATAGGTATATATATAATAAAATAACTATATATAATAAAATGACATATAGTTAGCAAATTATAACTAGGGTAATTTTATTTTAAAATAACTAATAACATTTATACTTATATTATATTTTTATTATATTTTAAAATCCACCAGAAACAAAATTAATAACAATACATGATTATTCTGCAATTTAATAAATTGCAATCAATCATCTAGTAGTGTAAAATTAATCATTGTAAAATAATCATTCCTTTAATCTTTTGAAAACAAAACAGGTAGAAAGTTTAAGTATAATATACACGAGTAAAACTGTTAAGTTTTCTATTATAACTTGCTACTTTAGACAGAGAACTGAACTTATCTAGAACTGTTTGTAGAGTAACCTGGTTTCATTCAGAAACTAGATCACTGGGGAGTTGGTTATTTGTAGTTATGAAGTTTGTTAAATCAATAGTGTTTTCACTTCCGCATTTTTAATAATTGCCTCTAAATCATTTCCTATTCTAAACCATGTAACAAAATATTAGTACCACCATTAGTTCCGATACACTACTTGTAATAAACTTTCTCATATACATAATTACTCTGCCCAGTATTTTCCATTAGTTAACTCTAACGGATTTCCATGGTTCAATTTGATTATTATTGAACATTCTAATCAAAATTTACAGTAAAAAAATAATACTACCCGTCAGGTAAATCACATAAACCCTGACCACTTATTTCATAAACTATTTTTTTTTCCTGGAAAGCAACTTAAATTGTTTATTTAAATTGCATACAATTATAATTCTTTAATCAAAATCATGAAATTCTTATTTTATTTGTATTTAAATATTTATTGTACATTTATTTAAAAACCTCTAGTCTCTAGTCTAGCCAGTTAAAAATTGTATTTATTTATGTAATAATACTTGTTCAATAAGTAGTGAGATATAGGAACTCTATCTACTATATATTTGATCAATTGTATTATTATATAATTGAATAATTTTACTATTTAAATTGGCTAAAAATTATACATACATTGGCAATTCTTCGTCCACTCTTCATTTCATTTTTCATACGAGCAAATGTGTGGTAGTAAGAAGCAACATAGGTAATGATGGATTTTTCATCTGGCCTGTTTGTATCCACATCTGAAATATAAATAAAATCATTGTAAAGTCAATTATAATGATCTGTTTTTAACAAATTATTACATTTAACAGATTAATATATATTTAAGAAATAAAGAAGCATTTAAAAATAAGTGAGGCTTACCCTCGGCATCGAGAAGTCTGGGAATGCCCAGATCCCGCTGAGCAATATCGAAGGCATTGTTTAGATTATCAAAAGGCTTCTGGTGTGCGAGCGTACTGAATTCAAACAGGTCTGGTCTGTGTGAGTGTATAAGGGCATTAAAACCAAGACCACTTCTCCATGAGCCTAAAACATCAAACAAATTCATAGTAATATAAATATACCAATGTATTAAAATTAATCTACAGGATTTAAAAGAAAAAAGTTTTGAGATTATTGACTTTGGTTTAGTAAATTCTTTTATTTTTTAAAATATATATATATATTTTTTTTTTTTTTTCATATTTTAAATAAAATAATAAAACCACCAAACCGTATAAAACAAACTTCAAAACATATAATATGACAAAACCTCATTTTCTGCCAAAATATTAAACACGGTTTTTTGGCTCAGTATTATGAAAGGATTTATGGTTATCAACTGGTGTTTTTTTAAAATATCTTAATGTTTGGAGAATTATACATTTCACATTTTATAGAGAATTGATTGACCCAAGATATCAGGAACAATGCTCCTGCAAATGGCTATGGCTGAGAGTCGATGAATTTAGTAGAAATGGGGATACTGTCTTTAAAGAGGGGGTGTTAAGCACTCTACCCTCTTCTGGAGAAGGTTAAGATACACCTAGTGATCATCTTGTAGTGAGATTTATTTTATTTGGGAAACTTAAGATATATGTTCTTATAACAAAAGCTTCCATTCACATGTCTCTTTATATTGGCTACAAATACTTCTAGGCATTGACATAGCTAAGGCTTGGCCACCCCTTAAAAAATCAGTTTTGACTACACTCAGTTAGAGCAGTAGGGGTGAAGGACTACAGCCTCCTCCCTTCTAGAATTTCTGCCACTGCTGGAATGTTTCAAGGTAAGTATAGGTTCCTGTGATAACCTTCCCTTCTTCAACATAGGTGTGTTTTGAAAAGGACGCCAAATTAAATGGATATTGGAACATCAGTAATGGTGGAGGCCAACATCCCTCATGTATTCACACTAATGAAAGATTTGGCATCATAATAGTTTTTTTTATAAATTTTTCCTATTCTCAGTAGGAGTGCGCATCTGAGAATAAGAGCTTTAAGTTGCAGCAATATTTATTGTTCTAGTGAAAGAAGGCACAGTACTAAAGAGGGCAGTTAGTGAGTTCCTCACCCCACAAAAACTGGGCCTAGAATTCAGCAACACTGTAGTGAATAAGCAGTAAATTCATCTTAAAAATTAAATAATTACCGGTGAAATCGTGGATGGCAACACCAGGATAACCAGTGGTTTTCCTTTGGCACCAAAGCAAAAGAGCATCCTTGGCTGATTTCTTCTCACTTGACTCATTCTCTTCATCCTTAACAATACAAGAAATAATTAAATTATTAAACAATATGATATAAAAACGTTTAAAAGGTACACTAAAATCTAATTTGACGATATTAGATTAATGATACCACTGGTCGGTAATTTGACAAAACATATAAATATCTGTGAATATTATGTCTCAAATAGACTGAAGACAGGGAAACACCTGGACACTGTGGGAAAGTGATTTTCCATCATTCACTGACACTTAGTATGTTTTGGTCAATTTGAGACGCCTATAATATGATACAGATATTGGTGAACAAGTAGATAACCAGTGGCTCTTAAATTACTCCTCGTTTGAGCAAGATGTAGAAATACACCAGGAATAATTTAATCCACAAGTCATTAAAAAAAAAGAAGAAGCATTTTCATGCCTCACCTCTTAATGAACAATCCTCAAAATTATAAATATCTTTGCAAATCAATTGAATAAAAAGAGTTATTAAAAATATATAATAAGTATATTTACCACATCGATTTCAATTTCTTGAATCTGGAATCTGAGAATGATAGTCCAAATGAGGCCGAGGATGAGCCTTGGATTGCCATCTACAATATCTTCTGCTCCTATACTCTCTAACCGGACCTAAAAACAAAATTAAAATAGACTGCCAATTAGTGTGGCACATAGCTTCCTCGCATCCTATCATGTACTTTATTATTATATTAACATTAAAATTATTGTTAATTGTGTAAAAACTATTAATAGTTTTAGCGATCTTTAACACTTCATAGTGGTGTCGCTGTTGGTTTTACTAAAAAATTGTATTTGAAAAAAAATGTTTGTCTCATTGAATAGATGAAGTTAGATTTTTTTCCCGACCAAAAATTCCAATTTTAAATTTGAAGTTCACGTTTACGCGAGCGTTGCTCGTTAACGCTTGGACGGATAACGTTGTCCAACGAACTCGTCCTGGCCATTGGTAAAACGAACATGTATACCAAATTTCATCAAAATCGGTCGACATTTACTCAAGTTATCGTCGCACGTTTCATAATTCGCGGACACACAGACCGACAGGCAGACAGACAGACACGAGACCAAAAATGTTCCCTGATGTCTGAAACGGATTTCTGTCTTGGAATTTTTAAAATCGCAGGCATAAAAGTTTTTCGTTCTCAAAAGTGAACACAATGCTTCCGTTACCTTCGGTAAGCTCGGAAGCAAAATCATCATTTTTGTTGTTGACACAAAATTTTGATTTTTTTGGAAAAAATTAAACACTTTCCACAAATGTTATATAGTTTTGTAATCTACTCTTCAATACCTTTCATTTGATACCCCACAAAACATTTCAGCAAAAAAAAATTATTTTCGCGTGACGTGAATTATCCGCCATTTCGGATTTGAACAGCTGATAATTTTGAGTTCGCTATATTTTTCCTGTGTGCGCGTCAAAACGATCTCTATTACTGGAAAGTTTCATGTTTTTCTCCTTTGATTCAAAAGTTATTGGAACCATACAAAGTGACAGACAGACAGACACAGGAACGAAACTATAAGGGTTTCTTTTTTTGGTTTTACCAACGAATCCCTAAAAAAGAGAAATTATTGTAAAAATGTACATTTAGGAAAACCAATTTTTTGCGTTTTTAGCGAGTAGAACAGCTTGTAATAGCTAAAATGTGACACAATAATTTAACTTCCGAGGCACAGATTTGTAAAATCTAATTTTTACAGTATACCCTTTCAATGCTATTAGTATTTCATTATAAAAGTTTCATTCCAGTTAAAAATTTGAAAAAGTAGCGGCAACTCAAAAAAAAAACCGCTGTTGAACACACTTTGGGAACTACAGCACGTTTTAATTATAAATAATAAACTAATATGGATAAATAACAACTAATGTATAATAATAAATACAAGAGCAGAGCAGTTTATGAAAAGACACATTCCTTGGTCCTTGGTCCAAAAACTTAATTGTGTAAAATGATCATTTATACAAGCATGTTATTATGAGTATGTAAGGACCATTTTGTCGTTTTAAATAATATTTTTATTTATTTATTTATTTAAATAAATAAATAAATAAATAAATAAATAATATTGGTTTTACAAGCGTCATCTTTACAAGAGTTCTTGTTATTAAATAATTATTATCTATAAATGAATGAACTATGCATTTAGTGTCTGGTTGCATACTTACTAATTATTTTTAACATCCTTAGATCAAAGAGGATGTGGTTAATTAAATGAATGAGTTAAGCGATATAATTATCTCTCTTGTCATTAATAAAAAGCAATCTAAACAAATAAAGCAGTACTTCATACAGATATTTTCTGCGTAATTATATTCTTCTCCTATTCTGCTGATACTTCCGAACCCTTCCAATAAAGAGACGACAGACGACAGACTTATGCCTCTCCATCTTCATAGGGAGGTCTAAAAGTATCACCGCAAGAGAGAGGGTAAAGAGGAAGGCGTGAGATACATAGTAAAGTTAACGCTTGATGGTTTCAATTCAGCGTTGGTAAACTCGCGAAGAAAAATTTATCTCGAAGACATAGATGTGTTTACAAGAGCACATCTTATTCAAAAAGAAAAGGAAATATAACGTTTTAATGGACAAGACACAATTATTCTAAATGAAATTAAACCAGGATTTCCACTAACAATTGAAACACTTCTTATTTTCGAAGTTAGTTTAGATAACTTATCGATCTAACTTTTTATACCTAATTTTTTATTAAGCCACAAAACACGTAAATACTTTTCATTCGTTCATTTATCATCATAAATATGAATAGTTAAATTAATAAAGTATTAAAAGAAAAATAAATAAATGACTAATGGATAAAATTGAATAAAATAAAAGGTTCATCCAAGAAATAACTGTTATAGATAAACAAAATAATTAAAAAAAAAAACTAAATCAAATAAAAAGTAGTTCTACATTTAGAAATAATAGTTTTAATCACACCATTGTCAATAACATCTGGGGGGACGGTAGTGCCCCGGCCAAGTCGAGCATACCTGCACCATCCTTTACTGGAACCATCTCAAGGCATTTTGTAGCCCCCTCTGTTATCTTATTATAAAGATACTTAGATAAATAATATAACATTTATTTTAAGTTAGAGTTCATTGCAAACTAAACGAGAAATAAAAATTTCATACCTCCACCATAAGATTTATGAGCCTAAAGTTTTGTTATTATATCACTGATCTATTGGCTCATCATAATTAATTCTAATGCACTTGTAGCAATCCTAGAAACTTGAAATTTTGTTTATAGGTAGAATTTAATGACTCTGGTATATTAACAGAATTTTATATTGGAATAAGAGTGATAGATCTTTGATCTTTATTGAGTGTGTAGCTCGAAGATTGTAAACACGCACTCCCCGCTCGTCCGCACTCGTAGACTAGAGATAATTGTTTAGTAGTTAGTAAGGAACAGAGAATAGAGAGGACAAACATCCCTTTGTACTGGATGTATTAGGCCTAGTAGAACTTAGTTGGATCCAACCAATGATCTCGCAATTTTTTTACACTAGTGTTTTTGTTGGGGTAAGATTGTGCTAATATCAATATTATGTTTTACTGGTAACATTCATTAAGTTCTGAATTGATAAAAAAAAGTCGGTCCGAGACAACTCAGACAAACTTCCTCATATACAAGTTCATAATTACTTAGCCAAGTGTATTCTACTTATTAGTTTTCGTACGTACATTTAATTACTGAACATTTCATCAAAATTTACCATAAAAATAACTTCTCCCGGGCGGGGAATCGAACCCGGGCTCTCTCTGTCCGCGATTTAAGCTATTTTCTCAGGAACTAGATTTTTTCCGGGAAAACGGCTTATATCGTTAGATTCGTATTTAAATAGACTACATTTTAGATTTTTTTTTATTCAAAATCGTCGGAACCGTTTTCGAGAAATAATTTGTTTCACGTTTTTTCAGAGTTTTTGGGGGGTAGCGCCCCTAAATGTGGAGCTAAAATTCATTTCTCGATTTCGCCTGGGGGTATGATTTTTCTGAACATGTATGCCAAATTTCGTCAAAATCGGCCCAGTAGTTTAGGTTCCAGGCGTCTGCACAGACGACAAACAGACATTTTTTAAAAACCAGTTTTTTGGACTCAGGGGACCTCAAAACGTGTAAATCCGTCAAAATCTCAAAATCGAATTTTCGCGCCATCACAATACTTTCTCTTTATATGAGAAAGTAAAAAAGTTTAAAATCTTATAGAAAAAGAAAATTCAATTTTTTAATGAAGAAGGATAGATATTAGAAATAAAAATCTAAGAAGTTAATTTTAGATGCACAAGCAACTAGTAATTTAATTACCTCAAAATTTGTATCATATTTTTATTTTAAATTTTCGTTATATTAAAAGCTTTATCCTTTCTTTTTCTTCTTTTAAAGTTTCTTCTAATAATAGCCTTTTTAAAAATTCCTCAGGATGGAAATAAGAAAAGGATTTTAGAGTGGGTTCTTAACAAGATGAGGATAAAGAGAAGGCAAGAGACACGTGTTGTCTATTCTACGCTAAGTAACAAGGTGTATTCACTTCAAGCCTCTGAAACCAGCAGCTAACGGCAAATAATTACGAAATGCATGTCAAACATGTCAAGAGATATCACTGAATAAGGATGTCATGCTTGAGACATGAGTATAGGGGGCCATGTCACGACATGGTTTGAATAAAAGAACAACTTGTAGACAACCTCCTACATCTTGTAAATACAAACCGTTAGAAATGAGATGCCAACATTTACAAACAGTTCCAACTCTTTGATACAATATACGACTTTAACATAATACATTTTGTAGTCAATATATAAGTATTCATTTCGACTATATTATTATACTCGCAACTAAAATAAACTAGAACGCGACACAGTAATATGTCTAGTTTTCTAAGCAGTGATAACAAAAAAAAAAAAAAAAAACGGGACCCAGTGTGCTCTTTACCTAGCTCTCTGCTATTGACACAAACTACATTATTATTTCCACTAGCATAATAACATTCATTGTGTTTTATACAAGTACCCCATATTATACTGATCAAAAAATATTATTTGGGTTATTTACCCAAAAGTGGGCCAATTTAAGTCAGTAATTTGTGATAAAAAAATAATGTTGAAATCATACAATTTTTTTTACTTTCTCATACAAAGAGACAGTATGTACATATTGTGATGGCGCGAAAAAGTTATTTGAGATTTTTTATGGATTTAAACGTTTTGAGGTCCCCTGAGTCCAAAAAAGTGGTTTTTAAAAAAGTCTGTCTGTCGTCTGTGCAGACGCGTAGAGCCTAAACTACTGGACCGATTTCGAAATTTAGCATACATCTAAAAAGCTATTTTTACTTTTTTCAGGCCTGTAGTCAGTTTACAAGAAGTTCATGACATTTTTCAGATCGATGTTTGGGAAGAAGAGAAAGGATTTACCAATAGATGTGAATTTAGAAACTCCAGACCCAGCAATTAATTCTGAAGAAGAATCAGGTAATGAAGATGATGAACACGATATTATACTTTATTTGCCAGAAAGGCAGCTATTAGCTAAGTTTGTATTAGTAGTTTCCGTTTAAGTGATTTATCAGAATTGCCTAATGTAAGTAAAATAAATTATTTATTTTCCCACATTTAAAGACCAAACAGCCAAAAGAAATAGGCACTGCCACATTTGCTGAATGTACTGCCACCAATTCATCATCTCTATCCCAATCGACAATTGCTTCTACTTTAGACACGATAGTGACTGGACATCCAAGAGAATAAAAAACGGTAAGCCTAAATAGATTTCTGGAATATGATAAAGCTACAATCTCCGAGCCAAACTTTCACGCTATCGCTATGCAGACAAATCACCAACCCAGATGTTTGAACTATTTTTTATTATATCAGTTCCGAAGCTCCTGGTAGACGAAACAGAAAAACTGTTCCTAAAAAAGTTCAGGAACAGTAAAAATGTAAAAATCAAATTTGCTTCTATGAAGTGCTGGACCCAGGACCCTCTGCAGTCCATAAATCCTGAATATCCGAAATGGATGGATGGATCACAGTGTCCCCCCTTCTTCAGATAATAAGAGGAAAAGATGTGCTTGTGATGGATGCAAATCCCATATTATACACATGTGCAGTAAGTTACAAATTGGATGATGTATTCTTTGTTTTCAACTTTTTTACTATAAAAAATAATTTGATTATACTTAAATTTATAAAAAAAACTATATTGGCATACCTATATTTTATAAAATACATGCCACATTTGCTGAAGTACAAAAAATGTGTAAAAAACCTTCCCACGGATATTACTACTAGGTAATTGGGATGTAATAGATCAATTTTAAATTTGTCAGTTTCATAAAGAAGTTGAATCTGTAACGGGTTATTTTAAATGTAAAGCAAAGCAATCTATCCAAATACACACATCACACATGCCAAAATCAAAACAATAAATATTATTAACTTAGTGTAACAAAACATCTCGTAGGTAATAATACATTATATCTCAAATCTTAAGGGTAGTTTTGTGGGACCTGATGATCAATTCTGCAGACTAAATTCTTGAGGAGGATTTGGTGGGAAGTTAAAGATCAAATTTGATTATATAAATCTGTACCTCAAGGTCAATTATTTTAAACCAATTTTTTTAAATGTGCTTCTTTGCTAGTAAATAAAGAGATGATCAATATAAAAATGTTTTAAATTTTGAAGAGAGACTGCTCAATTTTGTAGAAAATAGATCTCTTATAATTGCTTAAATATGGCTTCCTAATATCTTACTGAGGTATAATTTTTTTATAAAACCTTTCAGAACTTAAGTATATTGCTTTATTGATAAATTATATTATTTGAGATATTTTAATAAAATGTTATCTTTTTACCTTAGTATGTAAGAAGGCAAGTGATTTGTTAACATTTTCTATCTTGTGAACCCTCATTTTGCCATTGTTTGGTTTGCCTAATTTCTCGCCTGATATGATTTCTAACAATTTGAGCAGTTTCTTCCCGTCCGCTAGATCCGTGAACAGGTCCTCCACCTCCATCCGCGCCTGAAAATCACAAAAATCAAGATAACGTGGTATTAAATTTAAAGAAACACAATAAATAGATTAAGCTTTTCTCGCGATTCGAGGGAATATTTACAGAAAGCCAAATAAAGTTAAAGAGGGTGTTATGAAAAGAATAAAAATTAAAGATAGATTAAGGTCAGATTTAAACTGACACGGTGTTAATGCACTCTATTTTTCTTTGTCTTAATGAAAGCGGAATCTGGAAAAAACTCCATTCATTAAGTTTTTACATTATCTTTCAGACATTTCAACTTAAAATTAAGACTGTAAGACTACTGTAGTTAGATGATGTGAAAATTTGTCTAATGGCTAGTTTCGAGGTGAATCAACACATGAATAGTTCCTCAAATGTCATCCAAATAAGTTCTTAAGGTGTCGGGAGACATTTTAGGAAAAAATTCTTTAGAAGAAGAAATCATCAAGAGAAAATGTAAAGAAAGACTTTCAGACAGAACAGAGGTACATTTGTCTTCATATAATATGTATGTTGAAAACTAGGTTAGGTTCCAGTTGCATGGAAGTTTAGGAATAATTCCACACTCAAGTTCGGTGATCGCAAGCAACCGTGAGATTGGTAATATGGCTAATTGAAGACTCGGTTGTCCGGTAGTACCCTTGTGTCGGTAGTACAACGAATTTAAGCATATTTATGCTTCCCTAAATTTTCAAGGTTTAAAACGGGTGGTATAGTCACGTTCGTTCCGTAACTCAAATTATATATACCTTGTGGCATATTGTTATTTTGTAATAGTCCCAATTCTGCAATATTCTTAAAATAAATTGTACTAAAAAAAGTGATTACTAATTACGTAAAACAAAACCAGCAAATATACATAAGTTGATTTCCATAAAGGTGAGACATGTTTCACACTTATAATGATTTAACACATCGAGTGGATTGGTAAAATTGCTGTTTTATTTTTTTTTTTTTTTTGCAATCACCTACAAGTTCTGTTGATCAGGGCATAAAAACATATCACCTTAACCTAGAACAATAAGATCGGGCAATGACAAAAAGGAGTTAAAGAAACCCCTCTTCCCTAATACCAATTTCTATTTGTCTAACGCCGACATAATATTATGTAGTATGTAGTTCAATTCCCTAAAAGGTGAAATATATTTTAAATGTATCACCATATTAATTAGATGAGTTATAAGTTGTTGATCCTTCAACCACCCAATATTTACGATTATCCTATAATATTTATAAAGGAATAAAATAAAATGTCTCTCCGACTCTCCGCGTAAATTTAAATTTGTTTATTTAACAAAGTAGCTTTCAACTTTCAACCTTCAAAAGGCTCACTAGTTCCGAACGTGGAAGAAAAAGAGTTACATTAATAGATTAATTTGTAAAAACTGAGTCTACTCCATGTCGGAGACCAACTTGAGGCTCATAAAAGAAAATATTGCAGTTTATATTTTCTTTAAAAAATAATCTAAGTCGGCCCTATATACCTCAAGGTGTTGGGGTTTGCAGAGACTCCTGTCTCCGGCCTGCACTAAATATAAACATGGTATACTCTAAAAATATATGCTTTTCTCAAATAAATTTATCTCTGACGGCTAGGAGAACGGCTATACTGGCTACAGGGTAAAACGATACGATTTAGTCTTTGTAAGGACTTCTGATACATACCTTTTGTAAAAATGAGTTCATCCATTTGGTAAAGGTTTTCTTTTGTATGTGTAGCCGCTCCTCTTGGAGAGCTTTGATCCGCCCCTGTTCAAACTTGATAACATCCTCTCGTTGTGTCATGTCACCCAAGGCCCAGGGCTCATGCTGATGTCCTAGAATCAAACAATAAACAAAATCATTAGTTAACAACATCTCACATAACACATAAAGCAAGCAATCAACAAACATCAAATTCTAAATATACCACTTTTTTCGGGCGCCCTGCATATCCGGTCACTTTGTGGCCTTCTAAAAATCCAACTTATATTTAAATTTTACATTATTTAATTGGACATTGGACAATGACTAATATCATATGGCATACTATAACTGTAATATGGATTTAGTCTGGGCATAGTAAAAGATATTAGAGGAATACGTTTGGCAATGATAGAATGTTAAATAACAAAATTATTGTAGCAGTATCATTTAAATGGTTAAAGGAGGGCAGATACGGCTCTCAATAATTCTTGATCAGATTCTCAATACGTAGTGGAACCTCCTGAGATCTCGCTGATCTGGGAAGCCCAACAAACCTGGAAAAGTACCGTAGGCAGGGCGATGCGAACGGTTGGCAGGATGAGGGACCAAGTTAAGAAAAGTTAAGGTTGCCCATGACAAAGAGTCATGGAGGAATCCATTGGAGGATCGATGACAGGATGGTGGAACAAACCTGGAAAAGTACTGTAGACATGGAGATGCAAGCGGTTGGCAGGATGAGGGACCAAGTTAAGGAAAGTTAAGGTTGCCCATGATAAGAGTTATGGAGGAATTGAGGCCCGAAGTTTCACCTCAGAATTTACAGGAGTTAAGTCAAGTCAAGTCAAAATTCTCGATAGTAGTTTTGACTATCACAATTATTTTTTTTCCGTATACGCCGAAACATTATCATCCAGAAAAAAATGTCCAAATTTAGATTTTTTTTTTCTTATTTACTTCTTATAATTTAAGAATCTCTTATTTATAAAAAAATGTAATTTAAAAATTGCTCCCTAAAGGACGATAAATTCTCAAAGATACTATATCTTCGTTGTATTTTCTCATAAGGCTTCTTTTCAACAATAAAATGGATGACTAATGAATAACCCAGTGACGTATACATTGAGTCTGTAGTAAAAACAACAGTTAAAAACGCAGAATATTTGTTCATTCATATTTACGTCGCTAATTAGTCTAATTGGGTAAAAGGAAAAATATTAAAATTTAAATTATCACGACTATAAAAATTACCTCTTAAAGATCTTTTCTATTAATTTCCGTTAGAAGGAATGAATTTTCTTGTATCTACTGACATTTTTTCACTTACTTACTTCTATAAGGCAGAACATTGTGGATATTTTTCTTCAAACTTTATACACCAAATGGTAAAGGAGCACCCTACTCCTAGGGCAGTGTTTCCCAAACTTTTAACATCTGTGTACCCTCTCTATAATTTTCGTAACACTAAGTACCCCTCGTTAAAAAAAAATGCATTTCTATTTTGGTTGTCTTTAAATATTTAATTCTATTTTTCTAATTGTGTCAATCGCGGGGTATTGTTCTTTAGAAAAATGAAATAATATAAATATAAACTACTTTCTTTCTGTAAAACGGTTATAATTTGTTCCCGCTTAAATTGGAACATTGTCAACCCTTTAGGTGTAATCCTTTTTAACACTTTCTATTTGTCAAATATTTACAAATTATTACTCTTCAAAAGTAATTTGTCCAAAGCCAAAACAACTAAAATAAGAAAAAGCCTCTTAAATGTACAAGATAAAAATAAAATTGGCTCAGCCGAGAATTGATCTTATATTCTCCATGGCGAAGGACTCAAATCTATTAAAGCTCCAACAAGCCTTGATAAAAATTTAAGCAAGCAGTAGAACCTTAAACATCTCGTCAAAGGATCTCCACCAATTTAATGAAGATAAAATAATGTTAATAAAGGAAGAAAACTAATCCCGAAATTGGAAAAAATTCAAACTTATATTACATTGGTTCATGTCCATGTCCGACCTAGATGCATGTTTACCATTATTATTACTATTACTTTTATATATATTCTTTTTATATCTTATGTTATTAAAGTAAAAAAATCATTTAGAAGAAGTTAGTTTTTTTTAAGTTATAATAAAATTATTGAAACGAAGGTGAAGTACTTTTAATAATGATCATAAATGGTATTTAAATGCAGGTCTTTTAAAATTAACAAAAGAAAGAAAGAAAAAAGTGGATGTTGGAAAATCTAACACATTAAAAACATGGAAACAGCAAAATATATTTTACATCATTACTAATTTGTTATTATTATTAAATAATCTGTCAATTTGTGTGGCACATATTTGCCTCAGGTTCTCTAGTTGGATGAGATTTGGATATTTTTCGATTCCCAGTGGAGTAACATTTATTTTTATGCAGTAGACTAATTATGATAATACCTTCTAAATTTAATCTAAATCGGTTGAGTAGTATTTAAGATATGGTTCACCAAAAGTAATGAACTATTTGAAAGTCACGAGACCAAAAATATATTTTGATGTCTGAAACGGTTTTCTGTCTGTATAAGGAATTTTAGAACTCGGAGACAAAGACCAGACATGTTTCGTTCTTCAAAATGATCACAACACAATGTTTTTTTCTTTCTGTAAACTCGGGAGCAATTGATTCACATACTAATAAAAATATTTTGTTTAAAACCATCACTTTTAAGATATATAGGTAAAAATGTTCTTTGACGTGACGTCTTAAACGGATTTCTGTTAAAGGATTTTTTGAATTCCGAGACAAAAACATATTTCGTTCTTTAGAATAACCAAAGCACAATGCTTATTACCTACTGTTATTAATAACTTTTAAATTTGAAACCATATTAAAATGAGGTATGTCTGTAATTTACAAAAGGACCATAAGGACATTTTAAACTATTTAAATTTAAATTCGAACATTAAATTTTGAAATTAACTATAGCATACAAACAAAATAAATAATGTCATTTTATATTAGGTTTGATTTGTTTAATAGTTTGCAAGAGTTATTCAAAAGAAAAAATATTTCACTCCAGGAAAGACAATTTATAAAAGATGAATGCAAATAAATTCCAGTTAAAATTCTTTCTTTAATATATAATATTAATAATGTTTACTCAACATTACAAATTAAGTACCTAGTTCGCGGAATTTAATTATAAATTCTATTAAATCAACCTTGCTAATAAATAATCATTTTAAACTCTAGTTTTTATTTATTTGATAACTAAAATTGCCTACGTAATAAGGTGTTATTATACTAGAAATGTATTACAAGTTCAAGTACTCTAGTAATCTATGATTTCACTTTTTCATTGAATTATAAATTGCAATATCAATTGACATATTTAATAACCTAAGTAAGAATTTATACATTTTTAAATATATATTTTTACATAATTATTTATTAATAGATTTGTCCTTATCTATTGAGAAGTTTAATAAAAGTAATTTTAGTTTTAGTATATAATTAATTTTAAAGTAGGTCAGCAAAGAATATGGAAGTACAATTCTAAATTCTAACAAATAAAATAATTCTACACTAGGCTAGTAATAGAGTCATAATATGAGAGAAAAAAAGAGGTCCGAGACAACTCAGACAAACTTTCTCATATACGAGTTCATAATTACTTAGCCCAGTGTTTTCCATTTATTTGTTTGTATTTACATTTAATTATGTATTACTGATCATTTCATCAAAATTTACCATAAAAATAACTTCTCCTTGGCGGGGAATCGAACCCGGGCTCTCCTTGTCCGCGTTTTAAGCTATTTTCTCAGGAACTAGATTTTTCCCGAGAAAACGGGTTATATCGTAACATTCGTATTTAAATGGACTATATTTTAGAATTTTTTAATTAAAATCGTCGGAACCGTTTTCGATAAATAATTTTTTTTCACGTTTTCTTCAGAGTTTTTGGGGGGTAGGGCCCCCAAATTTAGAGCTAAAATTCATTTCTCGATTTCGCCTCGGGGTATGATTTTTCTGAACATGTATGTCAAATTTCGTCAAAATCGGCCCAGTAGTTTAGGCTCCAGGCGTCTGCACAGACGGCAGACGACAGACAGACAGACATTTTTTAAAAACCACTTTTTTGGACTCAGGGGACCTCAAAACGTGTAAATCCATCAAAATCTCAAAATCGAATTTTCGCGCCATCACAATACTTTCTCTTTACATGAGAAAGTAAAAAGAGGTTTAAACCTGACTAAACTAATCTGAGTCAGATTTAAACCACTTTTTCGACTGCTACATTAAGTCTTTTAATTTTACATTTCTATTTGTCTTTCCGACACTTAAGATGAGACCAGTAGTGATAGTGGTATAAAACCGGCTTCGGTTTTATAAAAGTCGGTTTTATACCACTAAAGTTACTTTTAGTGGCGGTACCTTTCTTAATTCCTAATTCCTATCCCATATGTAAATAGTTGCTATCGCTATCCCTAGAGAACTAATGTTAGGAGATATATTTTTTTTTGACATTGTTATAGACAGAGAGAGAAGTAATAATTGGTCCGAGAGCAAAAGATTCATGGAACATTATTATGCTCTATGTTTCATTCTCAACAATATTTTATACATGTACATAAAAAATGCATACTAGAATGAATATACGAGTGGTCTCCATTTAAACAGAATAGAACAATATATAAAACAGTAACATTCTATTTTTTTAAAAAATGTTTAATTACATTGTTTTCTCGAAAAAATTCAAACGAAACCAGGGAGGACAAGATTTTACGTAATGTGATAATTGGATTTTAATCTAAGAATTATAGGTAGAAGAGGACAGAATTACTTCTGAGAATCCGGCCTAAACAGTTCGTTTTGCCGACTTCTTCTAAAAACAATTACGTAAACATTTTTTTTTTTTTTATCATTTTAACTAGTTATAGTAATTTTCTGAAACAATCAAATATGTAGTTGAATTTTAACATTTCTAGAGAAAAGAATTTAAGGTTTTAAATTCTTTAACTAGTTTTAGTAATTCAAGTTATTGTTTCAATAACAATCAAATTGGTAGAATTATTAACAATTCTAGAGAAAAGAATTTAAGGTGAACCAGTTACCGTTATGCTTAAAGAAATTTTTATGTTTTTCTTCTCTAAAAATTTTAAATGATCGTGACAATAAAATAACCATTATTTGAGTAAATATTTACAAATATATAATGTGAGACGTTGACGAGTTACTACCAGTGTAAATGAGTTACGGTTACGGCCAAAATAGGTACAGTGGCGTAGCTAGGGCATTGACCACAAGACATTTTTAGGGGCCCTCACATTTGCGTTCTGAACTGAACCCTGACAATGGTATAGAAGTACGATTCCAAATAGTTAGATTTATTATGTTCTAAAGGGGAGTATAATAAAATTTATTTAGAGTATAATAAAATAACGCCCATCGACATTGGTACATTGGATTTTGGTGGCCCCCTGGCACCGGGGGCCGCCCGCAATGCGGGCCCATAGTTATAGTCCTGCATCGTTTCGTCGCTTCCGACTCATCAAGGGCCCGACGATGCCCACCCAACTCTGGACCTTTAGCACATAAAAAAGATAAAATATTATCAGAGACGAGCGTGCTCTCATACCGTCATTCTTGCTTGGCTGGCAAAACACATCAGCAATGTAATACCGTGTTTGCACACTACAAGAAGCTACATAATTTGTGTGAGTGAGAGGCTCCAAGGGATGTGCCACGCACGCGTGGCACATAGGAACTGTTTCAACATCCGACATTCGTCAATAAGATGTTGGCTCGGCATTACGCCATGTCCTGCATCGTTTCGTCCCGTCCGACTCATCAGGGGCCCGACGTTGCCCACCCAACTCTGGACTTGCCATACTTGCTTGGCTGGCAAGTTGGGTGGGCATCGTCGGGACGTAATGCCGAGCCAACATCTTATTGACGAATGTCGGATGTTGGAACAGTTCCTATATGTGCCACGCGTGCGTGGCACATCCCTTGGTGTCTCTTACTCGTACAAATTGTGTATTATAATAATTAATATACATTATTCCCTATTCCAGTCACTAACACGAAATATTTGGGCACTTCTACAGAAGATAAAGAAACATTAAATATCGTACACAGGACACAGATAGGGTTTATCAATAGAACTCAACAGAAAAATCTAAAAACTCGATACCATCTTGAAATAGTCATATCATGGTAACTTGGCCTAACTCGGTTTTTGAAATAAGCCGCTGTCATGTGTTATTATTAAGAAGAAAATAATTGTAAGTAACCTCCAGAATATTAGATGGTTACGTCCACTAAACCAGATTTTTAATGAATATCATTAAAAATAAAACCAGCCATTAATTAATATTGAATATTTAAAATAATAAAAAACACATCGTCTTAGAGGGAAATTGCACAAAAAAACTTTTAAAAAAAACATTAAAGCCACTTCAAAGAATCTAAAATTGGAATAATTTCCAAATCAAATATACATACTTGTTAATGACAAAGGTCAAACAGGACCAAATCTCAAATGACTTGACGTACAAATATGTTTATAGCTATTTAAAAGCCACTAAAAAATTAAGATAACAAATACCGATAAGAAAAGAAGTCGGCACACTTGAAAAGCTTTTGTTATTAATATAAAAATTTGTAACGTAATACAATCACATTTTTAAAACGAAAAAATGTCAAGATGGATTAGAACTATCTTAATTTGTATGATATTTTTTCTTAAATCACTGATAAAATGAAAAATAAATTCACAAACAAAAATAATACAATAACCTGTAATAACATAGAACATATAAAACGAGTATATATTGAAACGCTGATTCTTTTACTGTGTTCTTTTACTGATTAGATGTACCTGATTCTTTGATTGTGAAGCTTAATGTGCCGGAGGTTTGGCCGGAAGGCTCTATATTTAAAATTTTTCGGGGGCCACTTAAGCCAAGTATGTGTTTCGGTGTTAAAATTGAAGAGGAGACATCTGAAAATGTTACAGGCGACGCCACGGAGGAGGCGAGAAATGGCTCAGTCTAATGGGGTTTTTTGAAAGCCATATCACAAAATGTCAGAGGTCTGAGAACTAAAGCAGACACATTTTTGTCGTCAATCTCAGGTTCCGATTATGACCTTATTTTCATTTCCGAAACCTGGTTTGACTCAACATCTCTTAACTGCAATTTCTTTCCATGTAATTATAGTGTCGAACGCTGTGACAGGAACCGTACAATCTCCAGATGTTTAGATGGGGGCGGAGTCTGTACAGCGATAAAAAGCTCTTACAGATATAAAAGACGTTTAGACCTTGAGTCAAGTCAAATCGAGTGTGTCTGGATTGAGCTATTTCTGCCAAATACAAAGCCTTTGTTAATCGGTAACCACTACCTTCCGGACCATCTGGACAGCAATGAATTACTTCTTTATATACAAAACCTCATAGATTTACTTCCCTGCAACTCTCCAACCCTTTTAGTCGGTGATTTTAATATCCCCAAAATGGATTGGACAAATTTTATCTATAGTGGCCCCTCTTCTAAACTTTCTCGAGCATCACACCTGTCATTGCTGTGTCAATCTCTAAGTTTGCAACAATATAACCTCATCAATAACTCAAATGATGTAACTCTTGATCTCGTCTTTTCAAATTTCCCGTCCCAGGTTACCCGCTGCAGCGAACCATTAGTTCGCGAAGATAGTCACCATCCATCACTTGTTATCACTCTCATTAAAATGTCGGCGTCTTCTTCTAAATTAAAAACCAGCTTCTCTTTCGTCAATTACAAAAAGGGAGATTATGAATCACTTCTAAATTTCTATTCGAGAATCGACTGGTCTCTTGTTGAGAAAGAAATGAATATAGACAGTAAAGTAAAAATCCTAACTGAAATAGTGCAAGAAGGTATAACGCAATTTATTCCGATGGGTGTAGTAAAGCGAAAAAAGTACCCTTTGTGGTTCTCTAAGGAGCTCATATACTATATAAGCAAGAAAAATTACTGCCGCAGGAAGCATAGCAAAACTAAGAAACATATATATCTTAATCTACACCGGATCTACCAACGCTTATTCAAACAACTTTTCAAATCTGATCTCCGCCGACATAGGCATGAACTCGACCTATCCCTCAGAAAAAATACTAACCTTTTTTGGAGAGAAGTAAAGACGATGCAAGGATCTAATCAACGAACTTCCTTCTGCCTCGCCACCGCCGATGGAATCATATCCGACCCTCCTGCTGTGTCTAAGGCGTTCGCTCAACACTTCGCCTCCGTCTTTCCTCATTCACCGACTATTTCTAAATCAGTTACTGGACCAATATCCCCATTTTCTCTCTCCACAAATCAGGATCCTCAGTATATCCATATTCCCGTCATTACTTCCACACACGTCCTTGAATCTATATCCACCTTAAAATCATCCTATTCTTGTGGCTCTGACAATATTCCAAGTTTTTTAGTAAAAAAGTTCGCATCCGTATTCGCCCCAATTCTCGCTTCTACATTTAATTGTTGTCTTGGTTCTTCGACTTTTCCTTCCCTCTGGAATCAAGCACTTATTGTCCCGATATTTAAATCAGGTGATCGCTCCGATGTTAAAAACTACAGACCCATATCAATTTGTAATGTTTTTTCTAAAGTCTTCGAACGCACCCTACATTCCTATTTATCCTCCTTAATCTACCCTCTTCTTAATCATCGCCAACATGGCTTTGTTCCAAATAAATCTACTACCAGCAACTTGCTATCTTTCTTATCTTATCTCGGTCCAACTGTTTCTAAAGGTTCCCAGGTAGATGCAGTTTTCTTTGATTTCAGTAAAGCTTTTGACCTTGTTAACCATTCCATCCTTATCAACAAACTTACGTCTCTTTCTTTTCATCCCCAATTAGTATCTTTTTTTAGCAGCTATTTATCAAACAGAACTTGTCAAGTCAAAATAAGCAGCCACCTTTCGAAATCTTACTACGCTTATTCAGGAGTCCATCAAGGATCAATTCTAGGCCCGTTGCTGTTTCTTGTTTTCATTAACGACTTATGCGAAGTGATTAAATGTCCCTTCCTATTGTTTGCGGACGATTTAAAAATATTTTTAAAGGTTGATTCTCTTTCCTCTTGTCAAATTCTTCAGAATGAAATCGATGTCATATCTACGTGGTGTAAAACAAATAAAATGATTATCAATACCGATAAAACATCTTTCATATCGTTCTCACGACGTCGACACCCTTTGCAATACAAATATATTCTTGATGGCACCATTCTCACCCGCTCCGATTCTGTTTGTGATCTTGGTATTATATTAGATTCAAGACTTAAGTTCGATCTGTATATAAACTCAATAGTTACTAAAGCTTCTCAGCGTCTTGGTCTTATCCGTAAAATCAGTTACCATCTTTCACTAGAGTGCTTCCAATGTCTTTATGTTTCTCTTGTCAGGCCTCTCCTTGAATATGCTGTGCCGGTTTGGAATAATCTCGCTTTGATCCGCTCGGATCAAATCGAGAGAGTCCAGCGGCTTTTTGTGCGGATCTGCTATCTTCGATATTTCTTCAGGAGAGTCTACTACTCATATGAGCATTTATCTGAGAGACTTGAACTCTCGCCTTTGCGCCAGAGGAGAAAAGCCTATGAAATATTGTATCTCTCGAAGGCCCTTAATGGTGAGTTGCGCTGTGAGGAAGTTGCCTCTCAAGTTGTGGTTCTACCTGTTGGACGTCGAGCTAGCAGGTTTGCGTATATCAGGCAGATATCTGACATGTGTCCTTTAGTCCGTTCCGTCCATGGTCTGAATTCCCTGTGCCGTACTAACAGTAATGTCCAAGTCTCTACCTTATCTAAACTTAAATCCATTCTATCCCTCCTTTCCCATGGCCAGTAATGTTTACTAATTAAGTAAACTTCTTGAGCGCTTATCTCGTGGCTGTATGGCTGCATAAGGCTCATTAAAAAAAAAAAAAAAAAACGCTACAATCAAAATGTTCTTTTATAATCACTGATATCTATACATATATTTATATTTAAAAGACTTCTCCGTTCTTTGATATATCTAAACTTGCCATATATATAGGTATTTGTCATTTCCCAAAAAAAAAATAATCAAAATACTGATACGATTTCCAAATACTCACTCATTTTTAAGATGGCGTTTATTTATGTGCATATATTAACCCAAATTCCAACTAAGAACTAAACCGCATATTCACATTAATTTTGCTAAATAGCTTTATTGATATAGACCAAAGACCTCAATTAAGAGAGGATTATTAGATTGCGGCCATTTTGTTTAAAGATTATGGTACATTTTTGGTTGCTATATCTCACAAACTATTTGTACTAGATAGAACCTTGAAATTTGGAAATAATGTACTCCTTTTAATATAAATATGTTCTGTGGAAGAATTTTACGATTTGATTTTTGAATTTAAGGTGGTGACCATATAAATGTTTAAAAGTCACTCATCACTCATCCATACTCATCACTCATCACCATTACTAAATCTCGAAAATCGTAAACACTAGAATAGCCAAATTTGGCAGGGTGTCTTCTTTGATGATTTTGATCCATTATTTTAATAAAACTAGATGCAATATGATACAACACAATGAAGCAAAGCACGGATATACGGCTAGTTAAAGATCAATACCAAATGTTCACCTGCCGACACTAACTTGGCATTTGATGCACTTTGCTTTCTTTTACGGTTTTATCTTTCAGTCCTATAAATGGTCTGAGAGTTATCGTGACTCTTACATAAGCCTTCTACCTGACTTGCCCGAATTACCTCCCAACTCTCTCTCTAACACTAAACCTGATGCTCTTAATGAATTTCTGGTTTCAACCCTGAAATACTGCGCCACTTTTTCTAATATGTCTTACACTATTAATAAATCCAAACAGACTTCAAAATTAGTAAAGGACTCGCCCTGGTTTAACGCAGAATGTTATACCCTCAAGAAACGTCTCAGAGCTCAGTTAAGACTTTGCCAGAAAAACATTTATTCGATTATTTCCGACAACAATCTTTTATTCCTCATCAAAAATCAGTACCGTAAGCTAATTAGACATTCTAAAGCAAACTACAATACTAAGTATTTAGAAATCCTTTCTGATTCTAAAGACTCTAAATCATTTTGGTCCGCTGTTAAGTACTTCTCTCCTCAAAAATTCTCTGTATCTCCCCTCTCCGCGGAAAGCTGGCTTAATTTTTTATCATCAATTTATCCACCTAGGTCAATATCTCTCACCATTTTGGACCCCTCTCCACCTCATCCTTTTTTAGATATAGATTTTACCCTAGACGAACTACTCTCTGCCTTATCTAACTGCAAAAGGAATAAAGCACCTGGCCCTGATGGTCTCCCGTACGAATTTTTCACAAATCTATCTCCTAGTTGGCATCTTAATCTACTAAATCTCTATAATAATATCCTTCGGTCGGAAAACATACCTTCTTCATGGTCTGATATAAAATTGATTATGCTTCACAAAAAAGGCGACAAGTCAAACCACTTGAATTACAGAGGAATTGCCCTTATAAACTGTGTGGAAAAAATATTTTCAACTATATTACTCTCTCGTCTCACCCACTGGGCTGATTCAAACAACATTCTGCCAGAAGAACAAGGAGGTTTTCGGTCAGGCAGGTCTTGTGTAGATAACCTGTTTATACTTAATACCCTTATTTCCTCTCATCTTATAAAAGGTACTCCATATGTTATTTCGATTTTTGTTGATTTTTGCAGGGCGTTTGACTCGGTTAAGCATTCGCTTCTTTGGGAAAAACTCCTCAAGCTAGGCATGAGTGCCAAGATAATTAGACTGCTTCGCTCTCTTTACTCTAATGCTAAAGTTTCAATTAATATAAACGGCTCCTCCTCCGAAAGTGTGGAGGTTACCGAGGGTGTCCTTCAAGGTGAACCCCTTTCTCCTCTATTATTTTCTTTATACATTTCAGATTTAATTGATTTCTTCTCATCCAAGGGGTTCAAAGGCGTCAAGTTATCCTCAGCTAAACGTCTACTTATGCTCCTTTACGCTGACGATATAGCAATTTTTGCTCTCTCGTGGACAGATGCTCAAGAAATTTTAAATAATCTTTCTGAATACTGCTCGCTTAACGCTCTCAAGCTAAACACCGAAAAGACCAAAGTTCTCACCTTCCATAAGTCTCCGAAAACAAAGCGCCTTAGAACATTGTCATATAACTCCGTACCCCTAGAATATGTAAAATCCTTTACTTACCTTGGTGTACCTCTTTCCTCCTCTGGTAAATTCTACAAAGCCTCTACTTTCTTTATTTCGAAAGGGAACATTGCTTTTGCTAAGGCCCGATCTATCCTACTTAAATCTAAATGCTCTTCATGGTCCACTACTGTTAAATTATTTGAATCAGTTGTACTCTCTTCACTCCTTTATGCTTCGGAAATATGGGCGCCTAGGTATGTTGAACCTCTCGACTCCGCCCAATCTAAATATTTTAAGTTTCTCTACTTTTGGCCTCGTTCAACACCCCACTATTTACTTCGGGTGGAAACTGGCACAAGATCCATAGCTCTTAAAGTTTTTAAACAAATGACAAGCTATATCCTCAAAATTTTAGCAATGCATGATGATCGGTTACCTGTCACATGCCTTAAAATTCTGTACGACCTCGACACTAAACCTTGTAACATCCCCTCATTTAACTGGGTTACACAGTTTAAGCAGTTTTTAGGCCCTATCGGATTCTCTGGAGATTTCACCCTTGATTATAATTTATTTAACTCAGCATCCAATAGTTTAATCTCACAGCTTGAGAATCATTTACTCTCTTCTGACATCCATCGTATCCTCAACAGCCAGCACTCGCCTCTTTTCCGTTTTGTGACTTCTTTCCCACTCCTAGCGGAAGGTTACCTTCAGTCAACGATTTCTTTCTCTTCAAAGAGATTAATCAGTCAAGCTAGACTATCTAGTGCCTCTCAAACATATTTTTACCATCAAAAACAACCCCATGTAATTTTTGACAAGGTAGTTTGTCCTGCTTGCCTAAATGACTTGGAATCCCTTCAACACTTCCTTCTTTCCTGTTCAGCATACTCTTCCCCTAGAAAGAAATATCTCTTACCTTATTCGAACCTTTCTCTCACAGATATACTTTACGACCCTGATGATCTAAAAGCAGCGGCTATATCTACATTTATCTCTGCAGCTCTGTCTATCCGTCATAAAATTTTATCCTAACGCACCTACTTTTCTTCCCTCTCCTTTTTATGTAGCTTTATATCTTTTACTCCCTATACATATCTCCTATGTTTATGGCACCCCATGCATTATTTTTACCACAAATAAAGTTAAGCAAAAATAAATAATAATAAAAAAATAATAATAATAAATAAATAAATAAATAAGTAAATAATGAGTATCAAGATATATTTAATTTTGTTATCCTATGATATATATTTTTATATGTGTGAAGTGTTTTGTATTTTAATTTCCAATTTGTTTTTCTCTCTCTGTACTATTTTAACTTATATGTACATTTGTATACCCCTTTGCAGGGAAACTTTGTTTCTATAAGCAAATAAAGATTATTATTACAGTTACCATCTTTCACTAGAGTGCTTCCAATGTCTTTATGTTTCTCTTGTCAGGCCTCTCCTTGAATATGCTGTGCCGGTTTGGAATAATCTCGCTTTGATCCGCTCGGATCAAATCGAGAGAGTCCAGCGGCTTTTTGTGCGGATCTGCTATCTTCGATATTTCTTCAGGAGAGTCTACTACTCATATGAGCATTTATCTGAGAGACTTGAACTCTCGCCTTTGCGCCAGAGGAGAAAAGCCTATGAAATATTGTATCTCTCGAAGGCCCTTAATGGTGAGTTGCGCTGTGAGGAAGTTGCCTCTCAAGTTGTGGTTCTACCTGTTGGACGTCGAGCTAGCAGGTTTGCGTATATCAGGCAGATATCTGACATGTGTCCTTTAGTCCGTTCCGTCCATGGTCTGAATTCCCTGTGCCGTACTAACAGTAATGTCCAAGTCTCTACCTTATCTAAACTTAAATCCATTCTATCCCTCCTTTCCCATGGCCAGTAATGTTTACTAATTAAGTAAACTTCTTGAGCGCTTATCTCGTGGCTGTATGGCTGCATAAGGCTCATTAAAAAAAAAAAAAAAAAAAAAAAAAAAAAAAAAAAAAAAAACGCTACAATCAAAATGTTCTTTTATAATCACTGATATCTATACATATATTTATATTTAAAAGACTTCTCCGTTCTTTGATATATCTAAACTTGCCATATATATAGGTATTTGTCATTTCCCAAAAAAAAATAATCAAAATACTGATACGATTTCCAAATACTCACTCATTTTTAAGATGGCGTTTATTTATGTGCATATATTAACCCAAATTCCAACTAAGAACTAAACCGCATATTCACATTAATTTTGCTAAATAGCTTTATTGATATAGACCAAAGACCTCAATTAAGAGAGGATTATTAGATTGCGGCCATTTTGTTTAAAGATTATGGTACATTTTTGGTTGCTATATCTCACAAACTATTTGTACTAGATAGAACCTTGAAATTTGGAAATAATGTACTCCTTTTAATATAAATATGTTCTGTGGAAGAATTTTACGATTTGATTTTTGAATTTAAGGTGGTGACCATATAAATGTTTAAAAGTCACTCATCACTCATCCATACTCATCACTCATCACCATTACTAAATCTCGAAAATCGTAAACACTAGAATA
Organism: Gerris lacustris; assembly: GCA_951217055.1. Taxonomy (NCBI): domain Eukaryota; kingdom Metazoa; phylum Arthropoda; class Insecta; order Hemiptera; family Gerridae; genus Gerris; species Gerris lacustris. The sequence continues at coordinate 46,601,949 of OX578276.1, forward strand.
GCCAAATTTGGCAGGGTGTCTTCTTTGATGATTTTGATCCATTATTTTAATAAAACTAGATGCAATATGATACAACACAATGAAGCAAAGCACGGATATACGGCTAGTTAAAGATCAATACCAAATGTTCACCTGCCGACACTAACTTGGCATTTGATGCACTTTGCTTTCTTTTACGGTTTTATCTTTCAGTCCTATAATACTGATGATAATAATTGAGTAGCAGGTCCGTTCACCGCGGCCATCAGTGTCCTCATTTTAGTTACTTTTTTCTTTCCTTTCCATTTTCTCTTCATTCTGTCAAGTCTTGTGGTGGTTTTTGAGCGCTAAAATGCTTTGGAAAGGTACGGTTCAAGGTTTCGTTGCAGTTGAGGTAAAACCGTGACGGTTATTCTTTTGAGATTTTTCTAAACAACATGTCCATCATTTTTGAAGATATATATATTTATTTTTGTATCGTCTTCACATCTTTTGTATTTTTTTTTTTCGTAGAGATATGATTTAATTCTAATCAGCATAATGTGGCAGTTTAACTGAAAAAGTGTAATGTTGTATGTTTAAGCACAAATATAATATTATTTCTCTTCATAACCTAAAAGTCGTAAATAAAATAAAAGGCTAAGCAATCATTTTTTTGGCATGATCCATTACCTCCCAATTACCGAGTATGGTGCCAAAATCCATCTTTTCCGATAATCGACAATGTTTTTGTAGTTAACGTTAAAGATCAGCTATCATAGAATCCTTAAACGGAAAGATTTCCAACTCCCTTCTTTATCTACCTGTGTTAGACTACTAGCACTCCACGGGAATTTGACGGTTAATATTGTAACTAAATCTTTTACACCATTCAAAATATTTTGAGTTTCTTAATTCAAAGAATTAAATTTATAAATTAATTTGTCAGTTTACTAGATTCGAACCCGGAAACTTTCGAATTCGGAGCATTCGCGCTCGCGCATCTCACACAGCCACCGAGGCTGGTTTTTTTTATTTCGTTTATTTACAAAATAGTACAAATGTCTATATCTTATATTTTAGAATTCGAGGAATGTCAAAAGATCATAAGTAGTTCACAATTTTAACCGCCATCTGCCCGACCAGCGCTAGTGGTCTTACACCTCTAGAACACTGGAGTTGGATACCCCTGTTAAAGATGAAAAAGAACGCAACAGGGTGTCAATTTCAATTCCTTCTAATCGTTAACAATGGTTTTGTAGTTAAAGTTTAAGTTAAAAATTTATATTATTATGATAGGTAAACGCCCTCGAAAGTTCAAAACAGACTGCCAAGTGGTGTGGCACATAGCTGCCTCGCATCCTATCACATACTTTATTGATTTTATGCTTTTACAAGCTATTATTATCTTTAATTGTATTCCACGTTTTTTTAATCTGTCAAAATTGTTTTGATTTATTACATGAATTAAAGTATCAATTTAGCAAAAGTTAAAGAGCGCAGACGGTTTCAATTAATCTAGCTATCTGCGGGTTACTTCCGATAAACTATAAAAGTTTCATGCAAATCAGATAAGCACTTTTGAAGCTATACATGTAAATAAATGTATGTTTGTGCGCATGTGGAACAGAAACAAATGAGCGTAAAAGGTTAAACTTATATGGGACCAACAATGAGCTAGTTATGAACTACCATACAAATTTCATTAAAATCGGACGCCTAGTTTTTAAGATAATATGTTGGTTCGCAAAATTTGAGCGGCAGACCGACAGACAGACACGGAACCAAAAATGTTCCCTGATGTCTAAAACGAATTTCTGTCTTGGAATTTTTGAAATCTGAGACCTAAAAATGTTTCGTTCTTCAGAACGATCACATAGCTTCCATTGTTCGGTAAGCTCGGAAGCAAAATAAAGAAAGAAATAATTATTGACAAGTTTTAAATTCTACACATTCATATAATAAATATTATGTTGACCTACTTTCTATGGACAAATTATCTTGATGAGTCAAAAAGTAGATTTGCTAAAACAGTGGGAATTTTAGTTAAATAGAAGAGAAAGTCAGTACTGAGAAGGAAGTAAGATCAAAAGGTGATAATGGGTTAAAAAAAAGAAGAAAAACTAGTGGAATGCGATGTGCGTGCGGTGCGCAGGGAAGAGTTGAACCAAGGTGCAGTACCGTTCTATATAACGGCATAGCAATTCAGAGTCATCGACCACTGCAATCAGACTCTAAACTCCTGCCTTTCAGCTTCTACTAACCACTCGTATCATATAGAACCTTATTCCCCTCCTTCTAGCTTTACTCACATATGTTTTCTAACTAGAATTTTTAAGAAACAATAATTGAAATAGCCATAACTAATTGATCTATACCTGAAATTAGACCCAACCCAATTCTCCTATGAACAATTTAATGAATTACTTAAAAATGGTTTTGCTCTAAGCTACTTATTAATAAACAACAAAATACTACCTGAGTACTTTACATAAATCCTATTGAGAGTATATATGACCCAGGTAGAATATTAAGTACCTGATGTCATAAAGGTATACTTAGCACCTAACAAAAAAAAGAGAATCAAGCCTGATTAATAAAAAAACATCAGTCCGATAAACACGAACACTACTTTCTCATATGTACATCGTAATACTGAATTTAAATCCTATTATATATAAACAAATTTAATCAATTTACTATTAAATGTTAGCTTTCATTAAATGTCAACAAGAGGTCGTTTACATATTATACATTTTTGAGGTCGTTTAATATATGTATATATTTTGATATTTTTACCTATTATGGTCTTGGTGAATTTTTTATTGGGAAAAATACTCACATGGTTATATTTGGGTTAAAATGGACTACATTTTGAAATCGTTTTCGAGAGATGTATTTTTGTACACAATTTTTCAAGAATTACCCTCCCCCAAATTTGTAGGTAAGTTGTTTATCGATATCACCTCGGGAGTATGATTTTTCTAAAACAAATTGTGTCAAACGTCATAAAAATCGGTCTGGGTAGTTAAGGCTTCACGGGACTGCCCAAGACTAACAGACATGTTCTAATAACTACCTTTGAACTTCGGTATCTATTTCTTATAAATATTATAAAGGAACAATAAATCGAGGATTAATAATACTCAGGGATTAGAAACAAGGAAATATTCATAGGTAATTATTATAAAGGAACAATAGATCAAAGACTAATAATATTCAAGGATTAAAAACAAAGAAATATTCATAGATAATTATTATATAAAGGAACAATAGATCAAAGACTAATAATATTCAAGGATGAAAAACAAGGAAATATTTATAGTTAATTATTATAAAGGAACAATAGATCAAAGACTAATAATATTCAAGGATGAAAAACAAAGAAATATTCATAGATAATTATTATAAAGGAACAATAGATCAAAGACTAATAATATTCAAGGATTAAAAACAAAGAAATATTCATAGATAATTATTACAAAGGAACAACAGATCAAAGACTAATAATATTCAAGGATGAAAAGCAAGGAAATATTTATAGTTTATTATTATAAAGGAACAATAGATCAAAGACTAATAATATTCAAGGATGAAAAACAAGGAAATATTTATAGTTAATTATTATAAAGGAACAATAGATCAAAGACTAATAATATTCAAGGATTAAAAACAAAGAAATATTCATAGATAATTATTACAAAGGAACAACAGTTCAAAGACTAATAATATTCAAGGATGAAAAACAAGGAAATATTTATAGTTTATTATTATAAAGGAACAATAGATCAAAGACTAATAATATTCAAGGATGAAAAACAAGGAAATATTTATAGTTAATTATTATAAAGGAACAATAGATCAAAGACTAATAATAATCAAGGATTGAAAACGAAGAAATATTATAGAGGAACAATAGATCGGGGATTAATACTCAGAGATTAAAAACAAAGAAATATTCCTAGATAATTATTATCTGGGAATAATATTCCGTTAATTAATACACAGGGATTAAAAATAAGTAAATAATATATCCTGATATTTAATGTAAATAAAATTATACATCGAGTATTAATTCTGAGGGATTAGAAATAAGGAAATTTCCTTAAATACTTATATTTAGGTTTAGTTGTAAAGTCAGACAAATTATAATAATTCTATCAAATACCATATTACCTGCTGTGTAAAGTGCACCATATTCTACGTAGTTCAGTAGTCTCATAGTTTCCGACACTGATACGTGGGTTTCCACAGGTGCGTCGTAAAAATTATTTTTTACAAAAGGCATTTTTTCTTTTTATTTTAAAAAATCACAACGCAACAAAGTTCACCAATTAATAAACTTAATTTAAAAGTCAAATTACACTTAATGTTATTTCACGTAACATATCCACTGTTGTCATTAACTGTTCACGTAAAAAGAAATAATTTAAATTTGTAGCACATTTTTTAAAAAATTATATAATAAAAAGAAAAAAATAATTAAATAATCATATTTCCAAATTTTTTAAATATAAATTTCTAACTTAACTAAACAAATAAATTATTTACAATGTACTCTATTACCCATAAAAGGGATTTGGTACGACTAAGAGAAAAACTTAAATAATATATTTCATTTAAAAACTACCACTCTGAAGTTATTTCATCCGTAGGAGACAGAGAGAAAAAAACTGTTATCAACCTACTTCTCGTTTATCTGATAAGAGAAGAAAAATATAATAAGCGAGGGAAGAGGGGGAGAATAGAACAAACAATCACATATTTGAAAAATATTTTTCGAGGTAACAAAGATAACAACTACTAAACATCGGAGATGAGCTCCAGATATTATTATATTTGAGAACAATTATAGTATTAATAATTGAAAGATGAGAGACTGTTTGTTTTCTTATATTTCTTTTATTATACATTTATTTTATATTTAACGTTATAAACGTATATGTACACTATTTAAAATGTTCTTGAGTATATATTTAGAATATAAATATAATAAATTAACCATTTTATAAACTCTGCCAATTAGTGTGGCACATAGCTTTGCTCGCAACCAATCATTAGGCAAATGGTCACTTATATATATAATGAAACAATATAAAAACTATTTGACGCTTTAAAGAAGAAAGAGAAGGAGACAATTAATGACATATATTGACCATACGTGAGCTACTTTAAAAAAAAAAACATCCAAACTTCTTCAAAATGGAATGAGTACTATTAGAAATATAGGTATCTATAAAATACTCTGCCAATTAGTGTGGCACATAGCTTTCTCGCGTCTTATTTCGTAAAATTTAATGATTTTATGCTTTTAAAACTTATTAACATTATTATCCTATTTATTTCACTTTTCCAGTGTTGTTCAAAATTGTTTTGATTTTTTACATGTATTAAAAGTATCAATTTAGCAAAATTTAAAGAGCGCACGACCATCGAAAACGAACCATAAACATTTCATAAAAAATCAGATGAGTACTTTTGAAGATATAGGTGAAAATAAATGTATATTTTTGCGCATGTAGAAAAGAAACAAATGGGCGCATAAGGTTGAAACTTTTATGGGATCAACAATGGGCTAATTATGACCTACCGTACAAATTTCAATAAAATCAGACGAGCAGATTTTAAGATATGTTCATTCGCAAAAATTGAGCGACAGGCCAACAGACAGATACAGAACCAAAAATGTTCCTTGATGACGGATTTCTATCTTACAATTTTTGAAATCAGAGATCTAAAATTTTTTTCGTTTTTCAGAACAATCACATAGCTTCCGTTACCTTCGGTAAGCTCGGAAGCAAAATCATTCTTTTATAATCACCTGCAATGTCAATAACCTTAATTAAAATCGGACAATTAGATACTAACGTATGTTGATTGTCACACGAGACCCAATGCATTTCTGATTAGAAAATTTTGATTTTAGTGACAAAATAAAAACCGACTGCCAATTAGTGTGGCACATAGGTTCCTCGCATCTTATCATGTACTTTATTGTTATATTAACATTAACATTATTGCTATATTACTTTATTGTTATATTGTTTATTCTGTGAAAACTGTTAATAGTTTTAGCGATTTTTAACACTTCATAGCGGTGTCGCTGTTTGTTTTACTAAAAAAATTGTATTTGAAAAAAATGTGTCTCATTGAATAGATAAAGTTAGATTTGTTTCCCGACCTAAAATTCGAAGTTTACATTTACGCGAGCCTTGCGCGGCAAATTTCATCAAAATCCGTCGACATTTACTCAAGTTATCGTCACACGTTTCAAGGATTCGCGGACACACAGACCGACAGATAGACAGACAGACTGACAGACAGACAGACACGAGACATAAAATGTTCCCTAATGTCTGAAACGGATATCTGTCTTGGAATTTTTAAAATCGGAGACATCAATTTTTTTCGTTCTCAAAAGTGAACACAATACTTCCTTTACCTTTGGTAAACGCGGAAGCAATAAGATCTTTAATGATACAATGTTTTTGGTATCTTCAGTAAGCTCAGAAGCAAAAATTTAAAGTAATGAAATAAGAATATAATGGACGTAAGATATAATATATTTGTAAAATAAATTAGTATATAGGCGAAATATATTATATATGGTCCACTCTATTTTAAAGATATATAATAATAGTATTAACAAAAATAATAGCTAAAAGGGTCCACCACGACACTATAAAATTATTACAAAGGGTACCATTTTGGATTGGATTATAAAAATAATAGCTTTAATCACGCGTAATTGATATAACCATTAAGTAATTAAAATATGAATCTTAATATAGATTGTAAGAGAAGATAAAATTAGTAAATCAAATTGGAAAGTAATAATTATTAAAAGGTAAATAAGACCAAATAAAACGATAGTAAAAACTGTTTTTATCGTCGTAGCGTTCTTCTTATGGCTACTAGATGTCATTCAACTCCTTAGTGATACGTGACTTATAACCAATTCAATATTTACTCTAAATCGAATAAATGCATGTCAGTTTTCACTTAATCAAATAATGCAAGTGTTCGTTAAATACTATAATAGAGTAGAGACCTAATTTAATTAAAATCAGTGCAGTATGTATGAGATGCGTCTTCACAGACGGTCGACAGTAATTGTTTTAAAACTACTTTCTGTATATTCTCTCGTAAATCCATTAAAATATCATAATCGTCATCAAATTTTCGTGCTATCACAATATCTCCTCACAACATATACTTGGTATTATATATTTGAAAGTAGTTGAAAATGTGGTAATAAATAATTCAACAAAAGCTCTCTCTCTACAAAAGCAACTTTTTAATCGCGAAACTAGAACACGTTCTTTCTCAAAATGACTCACACGTTAGTGATTAAAAATCCTAACTTTTAGGTTTTACGGTTGACTTAACTGTTGCCGGAAACAATAAACCGTGCTTAGACAAGATCGAACACACGGCTGATTAAAAAGTACGAGTAGCGAGTAGCTCTCTCAAGGCACATTTTACTTTTCACCCACGCCAATTTTTCCGTTTATCTTTCACACTCATATTTTTATTTTTATTTTTTTAAATAAGTACATTTCATGATTTACATTTTATTTTATTCAGTTACATTTAACTTAAGGTTAGTTAATTTAAGGTTCTACTGACAACAAAACTTTCATAAAATAATTAATAATAAATTTGTTATATTTTTAATATAAGCCATCTGCTAATAACCGAATGGACTTTATTTTTGCCAGAGGACGCCCTTGTCAGATTACCCGTTATGTTTCAAGCGACTAAATTATTCAGCTCAAGCCATTATACTTCGTTATTCTGACAGCGCGGGAAAATCGAAAAAAAAACGGGAGGAGAGCCAATAAGAGCTCGAAATTTTGGAGGGTAGTAGGTCGGACATATTCTACACATCTTGAGTAGGGCCAACTAGGCAAACAAAAATGTCATTGGATAACCTTAAGATAACTGCCTAGTGGTTTTATTTTTTCCCTCACATAGTTGGCCAATCTGAGCTGCTAGATTTACAAAGTATAATGGCAAGAGTATAAACCACTAAGATGGGAACAGTTGGTAGTGTCCGGGGGAGTAAAATAAAGGCCTTATAGTCTGGTAATCAAAATATACCTACTTGCTAAAAAAAAACTGTTCTCCTTTTTACGTGATGGCGTGAAAATTCGATTTTGAGATTTTGTTGTCCCCTAATTCCAAAATAGTGGGTTTTAAAAAATGTCTGTCTGTCATCTGAAGTTTGTAGTCTATGAAGACTGGTGGAGCCTAAACTACTTAGATAAATTTGAAATAATATGTTTAGAAAAATCATAACCCGAAGGGTAATCAAGAAATTAATTTATCTCTAAATTTGTGGGCGCTACCCAAAAAACTCTTTAAAAATGTTTTTTCTCGAAAACGGTTTCGACGAATAAGTAGTTTATTTAAATACAAATCTAATCAAATAAGTTGTTTTCCCGGGAAAAAGCTAGTTCCTGAAAAAAGAGCTTCAAACAAGGATTACATTCGTAATAAAGAATGTAGTTTATATTTACAGAAATAATAAAACAACAATTGATTACTATGAGGCCCCTAGATAGGTAAAGCTAAATGTATTTTTAACTCTTTGTACTTATGTTGACACAACGTCGCGACAGATACCCCACACCTGTCTGTCTCCCAATATAGTGTAATGTGTACATAGTGCGCTAGGTGTGTATATGTATAAAATAACATCACTCATATTTATTAAAAAAATCATTTAAGTAATCTAGATCGTGTAGTTTATAGTCTGTAAAGTATCCACTTCACTGATTCTATATGCATAAAATCATTAGAGATAAATCCTTAAACAGAATTTATTACACGTATTAGTACATTTTTTAAGTCTATTGAATAAAGCAAAAAGAACAAAAGTTTTTTTATGGGGGGGGGGGGGGGGAATCAGAGAAGCTGTAAATCCATCAAAATCTCAGAATACATTTTTTAAATCACAATACTTCCTCTCTAGATACTAAGTATATGAGAAAGTGAAAAGATTAATATTTGTTAATTTATATTTACTTTGTTACTTATTAGTTTTACCACTTGGTGCAGCACTTATATAGTTTATTTTGAAAATAAATAGGAAAAGTATTTTTTTTTTTTCACCCAAATATCAGAAAAGAGATTTCAAGGGTATTATCCGTTTTGGGTGTTTTTAAGATCATTTTAGTGTTTTTTGTGTGTAAGTCTGTCTGGCTGTGTGTCAGTCTGTATCACGCATATCTCCCAGAGTTTTAAGCTAGAGAGTTGAAACTTTGTACAAAAAATTCAGTCATTACATTTTGTTCAGCCACCCGGAAAATATGGTTATGATTGATGAGGAAGAGTTCCGGTATGCCCCGCGTCCAATTTATTTATACATGTACCTTTACATAACTTGTTATTTCACATTATTAATAAATAGAGTCAAACTCAAAGGTGAGGGGGGGGGGGGGGGGAGAAATTCCAGGCTTTTCTGTTAGGTGAAGAAGAAAAGGAATAATGCTATAAGATTTGTCATTTTTTGTTAGGTCATAACTGACCTAGAAGAATTTACTTACTTAAATATTTGATTTTTACAGAAGTTAATTGAGTAAACACTATTAAAAGTCAGATGGCAATGCCGAGATTCGAACTCGGATCTCCTGTTTACTCGATTTGGATCTCCTGTTTACTCGATTTGGACCTCCTGTTTACTCGATTTGGATCTCCTGTTTACTCGATTTGGACCTCCTGTTTACTCGATTTGGATCTCCTGTTTACTCGATTTGGACCTCCTGTTTACTCGATTTGGATCTCCTGCATACTCGATATGAATCTCCTGTTTCTTGTCAAGCGCTGGCACTAAGTCAGCGAGTCCTCGAACATTTAAAAAAGGGCGTAAAGGAAAGATTTTGTATTTTAAAATACTACTTTATATTAGAATATTATTTACACTCCCTCTCTTCTCACTTTTTGAAATTTTGGGGTTAATGCATTAGGCGGAAATCTTTAAATTTGGGACTATTCTAAAGATTAGCTACAATTGACCTATTAAGATTAAAAATTTAAATATTATTTTAAGGATAGACCAAGTAGAGGTTAATGACACAATGACCACTCTTTTAAGAAGAAAAAAGAACATCCTCTTGAGTAGATTGAAATCTCCCCAAAAACTATTACGTAACTAATCAAGAATGGTGTATTAGAAAAAAAAACTTAATATGAAAGCAACTAGGTTATATTTTAACACTATTATAAAAGATATAAAGGCTAGGCATTGCCCAGCAAAATTAATCCTTAACATTAAAATTTATTATGTCCGACAAAAAAAAAGAAACGATTTAAAAAGCTTTGACCTCCATTTGCAAAAACGACGAAAACATTATCAGTTTGAAAAATGGCTTTTGTATTAACCTCTTTAAAAGAAGATGAAGAAAAATGAAAAAAAACATCTGTTAGAAAGAAAATGGCTTTTACAAGCTACTTAGAAATGACTAATGCTTGACTGTTTGTGTCGTTACGAACGACTAATTTGGCTTTAGTCAGTGCTGACTGCTGACATTAGCGTCTCGTCTTGAGATTAGTAGGTCTATGGATAAAAAAAAAAATCTAGAGTAACTAACGTTTAACACTTCAATCTTCAATTGGTAAAAGTGACCTTCAACAGTCCATAAACGAGTTCTGAAAGCCTTTTATACGAAGTAAGATTAAATGTAAACAGAATACAGAATTCGTTTGTATGACGTCTGCTTTACTTTGATAATGTTTACTTAATAACTCTTAAGTCTAAGAGTTATAAGAATCTCTTGAGAATTCAATACCTAATATCTCACTTAAACAAATCCATATTAAGAAAAACTTTTAATTAATATAAAAAACAACGAAGAACTTCATAAATTCCTGAACAAATTCACAAATGAAAGAGTTTTATTGCTATTTAATTTAATAAATCAAGATTATAACTTTGAAAAGAAAAAATCACAAATAAGGGTATGGAATTCGAGTCGATATTGATCAATAACTCCAATCGATATCTCGCGAGTTAATATCTTACAACATCTCAAGTTACAACAATTTATATAGATCTTAAATATAGACTGTAAGGTAGAGCGAAAATTGAAACGATTAGAAATGTCAAGATAAAAACTAAGTGGCCCCACTGTGTATTGAACCTATAACTATTTCATTATAATAAAACGCTCTCACAAACTGTCATTTCTCATTAACTATTAGAGGTGGTTAAAGTAGGTGGTTAATAACGCTCTCATTAAATATTTTGTAAATTATATGTTAGTAATTACATTAAAACAAATAAAAAGACAAGATAACAAACTATGCGGTCCCACAGTGTATTGAACCTATAAATTTCTTATTATAATAATTATAAGGCTCTCAGAAGTATAAATTATGAAGTTTATTAAATTATTAATTATTAAATTAATGGTTTCAAATCTCAATTTTTTTTTTTTGTTTTATTATAAGGAAAGGCGCACATAATTGACATTTTGAGCTTCCAAGGACCTGTCAATCATTCAGAATTGTTAATTTTATTAATTGTTAACTTTATTATATATCTAAAGATTTAAATATTGAGATTAGAAATAATTAACAAGTCAATATGTCATAAAGTGAATATTAACACAAATTTATATATAATTTTGGATCAATTAAATTTTTGAAATTTAATAGGGAAATAGCTGTCATAAGCGGCATTTAAGCGGCGTTTAGACGATCAACCTTGTTGTCAATATGTCATGTTGAAGACAATGTTTATCGTCTGTGGATAGGTTGGAGCAGCGATCATAGAATCCTTAAACGGAAAGATTTCCAACTCCCCTCTTTATCTATCTGTGTTAGACTACTACCGCTGGTCGAGCTATTCGGCGGTTGAAATTGTAACTAAATCTTTTACACCATTCAAAAGATTTTGAGCTTCTTAATTAAAAAAAATAAATTAATTTGTCAGTTTGCTAGATTCGAACCCGAGATCTCTTGCATTCGAAGCAATCGCGCATCTTTTACAGCCACAGTGGCTCGTTATTTTCTTTTATTTATTTACAAAATAATACAAATGTCTGACAACCAGTATTTGTTTATATCTTAGAATTCAAGGAATGTCAAAAGATCATAAGTAGTTTACAATTTTAACCACCGAACAGCTCGACCAGAGCTAGTGGTCTTACACCTCTAGAATACTGGAGTTGGATACCCCTGCCCCTGGGTTGGAGGTTGAAATTTGATGTTGATCCACAGGTTGGAGTAAAAAAAATAATATATATATCATGTGGGACAAGCCTCTTCTTAACTTCATGATAATAACGAGGTATAAGAATTCTTCACTTATTTTAAACCAAAAAACCTCATCCAAAAGACTTAAATAAACTGTAGATTGTATAGATAACTTAGTAAAAAGTAATGTCTGTGTTAAATGTTGTCAACTTGAATGTCCACTTGGTTGACAACTATGTTGACAACCAAGTGGACATTTAACACAGACTGTGTGTTACTTTTTACTAAGTTATCTACACAATATACAGTTTCTTCAAGTTTTTTGGGTGGGGTTTTTGGGTTTAAAATAAGTGAAGAATTGTTATACCTCGTTATTATCATGAATTATGTTAAGAAGATGGGGCTCATCCCACATGATTGTTTTTTTTTATTTTACTCTAGCCTGTGGACCAACATCAAATTTCAACCACCAACCAATCCACAGACGTTAAACAGTGACTTCAACATGGCATATTGACAACCATGTTGATCGTCTAAAGCGGCCTTTAATCAGCGCTTTCACAGGCCCAATATTAAAGTGTTCACGTTGTCAAGGCATTCAAATAATTAGAGATCACGGTTTCATCGGTAAGATTCGGAACTAAACCAATTTGTTGTTTATTTTCCTTTGATAAAAAACATAGACTGCCAATTGGTGTAGCACATAGCTTCCACGCATCCTATCATGTACTTTATTGTTATATTAACATTAATAATATTGATATATTACATTTTTGTTATATTGTTTATTGTGTAAAAACGATTAATAGTTTTAGCGATCTTTAACACTTCATAGCAGTGTCGCTGTTGGTTTTACTAAAAAATTGTAATTAAAAAAAATTTTTTTTTTTTTTTTTTTTAAAAATAAAATTAATTCTTTTCAAAAAAACATTAAAACAATCAAAATTAACTTTGGTAAGACTTTCTTTTCCAAAATTCGTTTTCATTTTGATCATTTGTTTCTCTAAATTTACAGTATTTCAAAAACCTGAAGAAGCCTAGGTTCCCTAGGCGAAAGCTTGTTTTAATCAAATATAATAAGGACTTACATTCCAAAGAAACAACCAACTACTTATATAAAAAAAAAATGTTCGTCTCATTAAATAGATGAAGTTTAATTTTTTTCCCGACCTAAAATTCCAATTTTAAATTTGAAGTTCACCTTTACGCGAGCAACGACGGATAACGTTGTCCAACGAACTCGTCTTGGGCATTGGTAAAATGAACATGTCTACCAAATTTTGTCAAAATCGGTCGACATTTACTCAAGTTATCGTCACACGTTTCAGGATTCGCGGACACACAGACCGACAGACAGACAGACACGAGACCAAAAATATTCCCTGATGTCTGAAACGGATTTCGGTCTTGGAATTTTTAAAATCGGAGACATAAAATTTTTTCGTTTTCAAAAGGGAACACAATGCTTCCGTTAACTTCGGTAAGCTCGGAAGCAATAGGCAAGAAAAAAGTATGAAACAATGCCTACTTTGTCAAAAATATGAAAGGAAAAAACAAGATTTAATAATTAGTTATGCGTTAATTTTGTGGAGGAGTATATTAAGACAACTGGTTTTTAAATTATACATTTATATTATTTTTATTTTTTACCAGAGACATCACACGTATTTCAAAGCCTTGGCCGATTGAGAAATATTAACTTCTGTTTAACGGAATATAATTTGATAATTTGTTTGACCTTTTTAAGAATAAAAAAGTATGTAAATTGACTGAAGGTGCTAAAAGTTTCTTTGGTAACTTTTAGGTGTTTAAACTTTACAACTTTCAGGCCTTTAAATTAATTTTAGCATTAAAGTTCACGTAGAATACGTTTATTGTTATACCCGGAAATGCATTTATAGAATTTAAGATGTAAAGTAAAATAAAAAAAACTTGAACCTTACATAGGTCCGAAGGTTACAAATACTACCAAACTAATATTATACTTTTAAATCAAAGTAATAAATTAAAATGATTGAACTTTAAAAAAGTAATAAAAATTTTAAGAAGTAACAATAAACTTTACAGGTCAGGTTTACACACTTTTGTGTTTTTAAATTCAAAAATTATTTACATGAGGGGAAAAAAGTACAATAAAATAAGTCACACTAAAAAAAGAGAAATAAATAAATACACATTTACAGCAAGTATGATATCATTGTTGTTTATGTTTTGTTAAGTTACTGAATGCAAGCAATATACAAAGCCAAGTTGAACTTTACAATGAAACATAAATCAATTTGAAATACAAGTATAAATAGAAACATCAACTAAGTGTGATTCATATTGACATATTAATATTAACTTTATTTAAATATCAAGTAAAGCCTATTATTAAGTTCATTCGACTACTTAAAGTGACAACTTGTTTAGTTTATGAAAAATAACAATGAATAAGTCTGATAATACGTCAATGATATGTTGCTATTTAAAACTAAATACAAATATTGCAATTTGAAAAGGATCTTAAAGGAATGAAAAATTTTCAAATACAAATGTTTGGAAGAATATTTTGTAATACTTTTTCTAAGATTTGCATTATTTATACTAGTTGGTCCCTAGGCCCCCTTAAGGTCTCCATAAGACCTATAGACACCTCTAGCTGTCATAGGAGGTTCTGATATTATCTAAATTTAGAAAATGCACACTCATCGAGAACACCTCGATCATAATAAAGATACTCGCGTATATGTTTAGTGTATTATATAAGGGTAGTTTATATATATATATATATATATATATATATATATATATATATATATATATATATATATATATATATATATATATATATATTCAGGGATTTAAGACTCTTTAATAAACTTCATAGAAACGTGTTTGTTTTGGTTAATTTGTTTTTCAGCTCCTCCTTCCCAATTTCACTCCTATAGGCTTCGAATTTTGAAAGAATTTTCCTCAGTGGGTACTTATGTCCTAAGAAAAAGTCTTTATTAAATTTGTTTAAGTAGTTTAGGCTAGGCTCGATTACCGTCTTTTCACTTTCTTCCATTTCCCTATTTTTTTTTTAATAAATAAATTAAAAAATAAATAAATAACATATTCTATCTAGTGAGTGGTTGTGTCCTAAGAAGGAGCATTTCCCCAAAATTTCAAAGTCCTAGCTTGGCTTAACACGTCTAAAAGCTTTGTGCTTTCACGGGAGTTTTCGGTTTACGTGATATTAGGGACTATTACGATATAAGTATGTTAATAGGAAAGTATACTGTAAAATAGATAGTGCCACAATAAAAAATAAAAATTACGATTGTCTGGGAAGACCGCTGTTTTTCTCTTCGGTTTCTCTCGAACTTTAAATTATTAATACATTTATTGCTTCCGAGTTTACCCAAGGTAACGTAAGTATTTTGATAATTTTGAAGAACGAGATTATTTTGTCTCCACAAATTTAATATCCCTAGACATAAATCCGATTCAGACAAAGGGGAATATTTTTGGTGTTGAGTGTGTCTGTCGGTCTGTCCACCAACATTTGCGAACCCCCATCTCTTAAAAACTACTGGTCCGATTATAATGAAATTTGGATGGCAGGTCATGATTAGCCTCACATTTCAACTGTCTGCGACCATTTAATAAAATTAGATCTGGGAATCGAAACCGATCCAAACAACCACACCTTTATTTTCCAGTAGGACTGCATTATTTTATACTTATGCGACCATTCATAAAGTATGTGCCACAATTAGTGTACGAGTTCAACATCAAAGAAAGACATCAGATGAATAAATAGGGAAGATAAAGTGACAATTACGATGGTCGCTTTACTGTATTTTTTCTTCTTCTTTCCAATAACCTGATCAAAACAAGTACCTGATGAAAACAGTCACGTGACTCGGGTAGGTTAAATGCCAAGCAGACCTTCATGCTTGCCAACTCACGAAAAGTTTAAGGTTTCAAGTCGAAGTAAAAGTAAGCCAAGTCTCACAGGGCTTAAACACGTAAGGAGATATTTTATCGAATAAAAAGAGACAAGACGAGAGTGGAGATAGAGGAATTCGCCGTGTTGCATCACCGAACTACGTATTATTGCATTAGTATGCAGTACGTGAAACATTATAGCTAAGTCTGATACTGATGAATGCAACAAGCAATAACACACCAAGCACCCAGCTCTGCGCCATAATAACATGAAAATGAGAATCAAAAGCCAACGTTGACAAAATTAAATTGCATTTCTTGACCGTAATTCTCATTCCGCGCCTCTCTACTTAGAAAACTGCACATGTCGGCATCGATCTTCAATTAATTATGCATTCAAAATGCCTCCATAAACACATTTTTTTAATACTTTCTTCAACAATCCAGCTTCTAAACTACTTTTTATTTTTATATAAATGATCTTTTACAAAGATTAATTGAACCATTATTTATAATTTAAATTGCACTTAAAAAGATAAAATTATGTTTCAAATATTTAATTTTTTTTAGTTAGTATGTTTCAAGTATCTAAAGGTCTTCAATCACGATTAAATGCCAAGAATAAGATCAGTTAAAAGAAACGTTAAACAAAAATGCAACGAATATTTTATTAAAAGTAAATAGACAAAGTATAAATAATACGAATAAACGGGATTAACTGTTGATATTGATACTTAACTATCTCTAGTTTGAATCAAACTAAACCGGTTTAAGACTAAACGCAATCATTAGCTGAACCGTCGAGAAAGGAAAAAGGATTTCTTTTATAAATAGCATTTGTGAGTAATAGGGCTCAAATGCCGTAAGTCCCCCTTACTTCCTTTCTGTATGAGGTTTCTATATGTGTTAGGTTCGCACAAATTAAGACGAATTGCCTAACCCAGTCTTGAGACTTTATCATTAACTAGATATTTGACTTTCATCTATTAACTAGATATTAAGATACTAACATTTAGTACTTATATGTTATTAATTCTGAGAAATATTATTTGTAATACTTAAAAAGAGGACTATTGATACCGTAAGTACAATGTGAGATTTCCATAAAAGAAATCTAAGTAACGTTAAAAGATGAAAAAGTAATCCCTGAACCAAATTACACAAAAACAGAGAGACAACTTTTTTAGAACCAACAAGAAGAACATACGAAAGATAAATTAAATAAGGACAAACATAGTTTTTAAAATAAAGTGGTTCGCAAAACAGACAGACACGTCACCAAATTTAAATACCCTATAATGTCTAATACGGATTTAGTTTTTTTAATTCAGAGACATACAATAATTTCGTTTTTAAGAATGAAAAAATCACAATTGGTTCCTTTACTCTTGGATAGCTTGAATTAATGTTGCAATAAATAGTCTGCCAATTAGTGTGGCACATAGCTTCCTCACGTCCTATTTCGTATGCATTAATGATTTTATGCTTTTACAACCCATTATTGTTAAATTTTTTCCCGTTACTTAAATCTGTCCAAGTTGTTTTGCTTTTTCACATTAATTGAAGTATCAATTTAGCAAAATCTAAAGTGCGCAGAAGGTTGAAATTAATCTGGGGCTATCTGCGGGCTACTTTCGACAATTCATTAAAATTTCATCAAAATCATTCTGTCTTGAAATTTTAAAATCGAAGCTATTAAAAATATTTCCTTTTTTGGAAGGATAGCATATCTTCCGTTACCTACGGTAAGTTCGGAAGCAAAAAAGGCATTTTTAAAAATAATAAAAGGAATTCATAAATTATTAGTTAATAACTCGAAGGTATGGTACAAAAAGCGATTTGAAAAGCCAACCTATATTATAACGTTATCAGAGATTATAAATTTAAATGATACCAATAGTTAATCTTTTCAAAATATAATTTACAAGTGGTTATTGCTCTCAAAAACATTTAATTGAACAAAAATTATGACATGAATTAATCATATCACCTTTAAACACAAATAAGTAATTGCGAGAGAAAGATTAAACCAGAGATTTAAAAAAATGACAAATTATAATAATTTATTTAATGATTAGGACATAAGTGGTATCGGTATTTAATCTCTAATAAAATAATTATCTATTATAATAAAAGACATTTGTACTTATGTATGCATCTATCCATGTCCACAATCTCTATTATCTTCCTAGACGCCCCAACGGAACTTATAAAATGTCGACTGTAGAATATTTAGATTACGGGAAAAAACGTGATGAAGTTAGTTTTTCGAAATTCGACCCAGGAGCAAACTTTAGTCAGGGTTTAATTTTTTATGTCATAGTCATAGATCATCTGCGAAATGTCATAAGTTCGCATATTATTATTGAAGTAAAAATTCTTTAGGCGCGGTAAAGTAAATTGGCATGGATTAAGCAAAATCGAGTAACGAAGTTTGTGTTTCGAATCTCGTCCAAGTGAAAGATTTTTGAAGTTAAATTAACGAAATTGCATGTAAAGAAGTTACAAAAACAAAGACAACTTCCTATAAAGCTAGCGTTTGCTACAGCCATCAATAAAGCACAAGGATAGACTCTCAACAAAGTAGGGGTGTTTACCTGACCCTGAGTTCAGACATGGTTAGCTATGTGTAGCAACGTCTAAGACAAAATTTGATAACCTTATTGTTAAAATTGAAAATGGGTCGGATCAAGAAAAAACAGAAGACGATTCAATGTTATATTAAAAAAATTGCACTTCTTTAGATTGCTACTCCCCTGTGTTCTTTTAGAATATAAATGACTAACTAAATAACTATAAGACAGGGGGATGTTTAGTCCAATGTACTTTGGGACAAAGGAATAGGAATATCACATTTCTGTTTTTATAAGGGGAGTGGAGTAACAGTCTAAAGAACATTCCATACACCTTCTTTAGATTGTTACTCCCCACAGGTTATTTTATAAGGGGAGTATGAATCTAAAGAAGTGCCCAAACAATATTTGTCATTAAGAAATATTTAATTTGTTGTTGTACTAAAAAATTTAATCAAATACACAATAAAAATTATAAATTACTAATTGACGACATTCAATAATTTTTCTTAGGCCAGTTGTATTTATGAACAAAAGACTTTGCTGCAAGTTAAATATAAAACCGATAAATGGATATACCATAAGTATTATTAGTAGTTATATTCGTAACAACATTAGTTAATTTAATTTCTAATAAAATTAATTGTAGAATATATTATAAAAGAAAATTGGCTTCACCATACATGTATTAATAATAATGCTCCTAACTTAACAATGTATTTAATTGGAAGTAAACATTTGTTTTTTATACGAAAAAAAAAAAAAAAGAATGGATAACCATACGTATTATCAATAGTTTTGTTCGTAACGCAAACGAATTTCATATGTAATTGTAAATTTTAATAAAGAAACAAATATTGAAAGCTCAGAAATTAAATAGAAAAATCACTGCAGTCTAGAAAGACATCTTAAAGGAGCGCGCACAGACACAAAACTAACTGGAAGATGTGTCGTACTATGCTATGCTGGAGCGGCGTCACCATCTGTTGAAAAGCAGGTATGCAAAGGCATAATATAAACCACGTGCCTAAAGCAAGAACA
This sequence comes from Gerris lacustris, assembly GCA_951217055.1. NCBI lineage: Eukaryota > Metazoa > Arthropoda > Insecta > Hemiptera > Gerridae > Gerris > Gerris lacustris. Next base: position 46,621,637 of record OX578276.1, read on the forward strand.
GTGTTTTTTTGTAGGCAGACGCGTGGATATAAGCAGACACGTGTGTAGACCCAAGACCGAGAGGGGACCTAGCTCAACTCCTGCCGATAATTTTCCCTCGGATGCACTCCCTTAACTTTACAGACTATACACATCCAGCTATATTTATACTTCCCCTTATATAATTTTTTTATCACATACCTTAACACCCAGACAGTTCCTGTCTGTTTAAAAAGAGTTATGTTTTTTTACTTTCTCATATAAAGAGAAAGTATTGTGATGGCGCGAAAATTCGATTTTGAGATTTTGATGGATTTACACGTTTTGAGGTCCCCTGAGTCCAAAAAAGTGGTTTTTAAAAAATGTCTGTCTGTCTGTCGTCTGTCGTCTGTCGTCTGTCGTCTGTCGTCTGTCGTCTGTCGTCTGTGCAGACGCCTGGAGCCTAAACTACAGGGCCGATTTTGACGAAATTTGGCATACATGTTCAGAAAAATCATACCCCGAGGCGAAATCGAGAAATGAATTTTAGCTCTAATTTTGGGGGCGCTACCCCCCAAAAACACTGAAAAAACCTGAAAAAAAATTATTTCTCGAAAACGGTTCCGACGATTTTGATTAAAAAATTCTAAAATGTAGTCCATTTGAATACGAATCCAACGATATAAGCCGTTTCCCCGGGAAAAATCTAGTTCCTGAGAAATTAGCTTAAAACGCGGATGGAGAGAGCCCGGGTTCGATTCTCCGCCCAGGAGAAGTTATTTTTATGATAAATTTTGATGAAATGTTCAATAATATTTAAATGTACATTTGAAAACTAATAAATGGAAACACTGGGCTAAGTAATAATGAACTCATATATGAGAAAGTTTGTCTGAGTTGTCTCGGACCGATTTTTTTTTTATAAAGAACATCTTTTTAAAATATAGAAATAAATAAAAACCTTTCTTCAAAACTTTATCTAAATGACGTGAAACAGTCATAATAAAGATTAAGAAAGACAATTTACGATTAATTTGTTACTAACATATTTTTAAAAAAAATCTTTTATGGAATAATTTTTAATAATGTAGGTTATAAATTCCAGAATTACAACCTGACCTTTCCACATTTCATTTAGAAAATATGAGGGAAAAGGGAAAAACTGAATAAAAAAGTAGATACATGATTGTCAAAACACATAAATATCACGTAATAAAATAAATTTGAATTCTCACAAGATATTTGTGGAGAAAATAGTGTATTTTTACCGTGATACTTGTGTATTTAATATCAACAGGTTTAGACATCTTTAGTTGGACATCAGCAGTGGACTGTAAAATGAATATATATATATATATATATATATATTCAATTAAATCTGGTCTAAATATGTTGACCATCGAGATAGTCAACATATTTTGATCATGTTTAAAGCGGTATAGATCACTTAAAATTGTTAAAAATAAGAATAAGAAAGTTTTATTGTAGAATACCTAATTTTATATCCTATGCCTAATGAATTTGATATTAAAATAACAGCTTTAAAAAGAAGAATACATTATTATTCAAACTTGTATGAAACATAAAAAATAATGGGCAAGGCCCAATAGTGTTTAAAAAAAGAGTATGGAACTATAATGTTATCCGTATTATCAGGTTTTATGATCACAAATAAATGCTATAAAGTAGCTTCACTAACAAGTTATAAAGTGTCTTAACATTCCATAGTAACCGTTACTCCGAGCCCTTTTCTAGATAAGCCGTAAAAAATATCAAACTTAACTGTAAAAGTTGTCGGCCTAAAGTCATGGACCTTATATCAAGTGATAAAACTAAAATTCTTTTTAATAAGCTCCACGAATAGACGATAAGACCCGAAATGATTTCTCACTTCCAAGTTATAAGTAAAACTATTTGTACATTCTTCCTCAATTTCTGATACAACCAAGGATAGCGAGAATCAATTCAAAAGCGTGGGGTGGATCCAAGCAAGATGGTTAGCAGAATGCTTGGAAAATACTTTGCAGACCCTCACTCTACACTTTTAGGCAGGGTGCGAATAAGTAGGTAAGAGAGTCAATTCAAAGAAAAAATCGTTATACTTTTGACTGATCCTCGCTATCCTGATTATTCATTTTTAATTTACAGCATTCAAACATATCCACTTACTAAATACTTCATAACTATCGAAAAGAGTCAGGGATTAAACTATCAATGGAGGTGATTTTATTGGTTTAGAAGCTGTCTCCACGTAGAATGATACCTGTTTCACTTATCAAAGCAGCTTTCAGCCCTTATAAAGCCACTGTCAGTGTCATTATAGAAGAAGTAGTGTTGGAGTAATCAATTAATATGATGACTGAATATATAATAATATGTTTGCAGACCATCGTAAGACTTGCATTCATCATATTATATTGGGGAAGTTCCTCTACCTTGGACTGTTATGTAAGCACATCAGACTCAGACGGCTGGTACCGAAGTGCGCCAGCCCCCCTTAGGATTAGAAAAAGGTGACGGTCGAAGTGCGCCAGCCTCTTAGTCTAAAATGTCTGATGGGGGAGGTTAGGTAGGCCCGGGCCGCGGGTATACCTTCTTGCCCCCCGTCTAAACCCAAAGAACTTAGTAGCGGACTTCGAAATTGGAATCCAACAAGCCGATCGAAATGTCTTCCTAAGCACTTCAATTGCAGGGTGCAGATTTCATTTAGCACAAGCTTGGTGGAGTAAAATTCAGGATTTAAAATTTACTGAGGTCTACCGATGTTCTACCAACGATGGTCAACTGATGAAGTTCATATTCGGACTACCCTATACAGGCCCTGAAGAAGTTGAAACATATTATGTTGAAGATTTTATGAGCCTAAAAATAGCCATTGCAATGATCGATTTTGGGGCTATATCACAGAGAACTTTATTGATCCGTCGACGGCTAAATTTCCAATTCCAATGTGGGCTTCAAGTCGCCTAGCGTTGGTTGTTTATAATTATAAGGTATATAATATAATAATAAGTTTAATCTAGATTTGAAATGTGAAAGTTATTTCTAATTTAATTAGGAGTATGTACATAAATAAATCACACCTTTCAATATGTATTTTGTATGTGTACTCAATATGTGTATTGAGTCTATATTCAGACTCAATTGTATTATATGTATATTACTATTACCATGTTTGCAGAAGATTTTAGTTTTCATGAGTACCTTAATGTTAAGTTAATCTAAGCCCTAATAATAAATATTACATTTACTTACAGGTGAGTAATTTATGTAAAAAAACATTTCTTTAATTTAAGAGTATTTTCTGGCTCAATTTGGATTTTGTTCTTACGAGAACATTCTACGGATTCTCCCATGCACTGAGATTAGCTATAATGATCGCCGTATCAGTAAGCAGTTTGTTCAAAGTAACTTCAAATTGCTTTATATTGAGTATAATATGTGAATATTAATAACGATTAGTCCTTTAGAGGATCTGAGGGGGTGGATTACCTGGGTCGAGAGATCGGATTTACTCGGCGCACTTCGACCGTACCCTTCAAAAAAGGGGCTGAAGCACTTCCCCCGTGACCCAACCTATCCCGGCGCACTTGGTGTACAGCCACTCAGACACTTCCCTACCACAATTCCAGGGCCAGATGCAATTTTTTCAGTGGTAACCTGTAATAGAGCAGCTATATTAGCAACCTTGTCACCTTCATCAGCTACCACCCATAGTTCCAAGGTAAGGGAACATTACTAACACGGGCCAAAAATGATAAATAAATTAACAAATGTTATTTTACGTGGAGAGACAGTTCTTTTGAATACATCGAACATTTATTTCGTTTTATTAGCTCTTCTAGTTTTAATTAATAAAAAAAAAATCCGCGGCGCAACCGTCCATGGAGGGCTTAGCCCTGCTAAAGAGCCTATATATCTATATTGTATAATGGGTGACACGGGGTTAGCGTGTCGCAGCATCAACTTATTTAAAGAGTTTATTCGTATGTGACGCTAGATACCCATTCACCAAGCATAGAGCTCCTTACAGATACATTGAGACGACTCTAAAAAAGGCTTGGCAGGCGATATAAGTATAGGTATAAGGTACTTTACACAGCGATGCGTGGAGCTCCTTACTTGAATTGGGAATTTTACTCGTAGATACATTAAAATGACTCTAAAAAGGCTTGGCAGGCGATATAAGTATAGGTATAAGGTACTTTACACAGCGATGCGTGGAGCTCCTTACTTGAATTGGGAATTTTACTCGTAGATACATTAAAATGACTCTAAAAAGGCTTGGCAGGCGATATAAGTATAGGTATAAGGCACTTTACATGGCGATGCTGGGTGATGCGTGGAGCTCCTTGCTGGAATCGGGAATTAAACCCTATCTCTTGCTTCCAAAGCATGAATTATAACAATGAGCTGCTACAAGGTTTTAATTAATAAACATAAAAAGTTGTTACTCCAGGTGTTTATTTATATTATGAAATGGCAACACTACAATTCTCAAAAAGTTAGCCCAAAGTAGAGAATGAAAAAAAACAACAAAAAAAAAAAACAGAAGGCCAGACACAGAAATAGAATCCACGAATTGAAGGTAAAACTACAAGAAATAATAGAGGATATGTTTCTCAGGACCTTGAGACTATACTGGAACTGAATAGGAGATAAGACACCCTGGAATAGTTGAACCAAAACAAGAGAGATATCGGCTAGCATTGTAACACATACAAAAAGGACAATCTTTCCAACTAAAATAACACACAAACACAGTAAAGTATCACCTGATTACATCACAGAGTCACCTGACCTACCACTAACTCTGATGTAACAATCTTACCTGACAACAAAATTATAAATATCATCAACAACAACTGAATCAAATCAATAAAATACCTTACTTAAATATCAACACCAGCTAAATACCAAAAACATTAGGAAATCACTTGAAATTATTCCAAATTAAATCAGAAACTCATATTTAACAAAATTATGTGTTTAGTATTTTGAAATAGAATAAGGTATGTGCTTTATTTTTTCTATCAGACGAGTTCGTTAACTACCATAATCGGCACAGTCTTTTCAAAATGGAGGCCATTTAAAAGTTAATTTTAGCTATAACTTTTGAACTTTTAATAGTATCGTGAAACAAATGCCCTTAAATGCATTTTTTACTGTCCACATTGAGAAAACTTTAAACTCTGCTTTTCTTCTTACCCTTAAGGATCCACCTTATCATTAAGCAGGGCCGCCGACAGGGGGGGGGGGGGGGGGGGGGGGGGGTCAAGGGGGGCAAATGTCCACGGGCCCGGGTCTTCAGGGGGCCCGGCCGGGCCTCCAGGGGGGGAGGGTGGCCCTGGTTTTTTAATCCTCTCAGCGGCCCTGTCATTAAGAACATTTGCTACAGGGTACACATAGCACTATTATAGAGAAAACTTTATTTTATTTTATTTATTTATTTTTTTTTTTACAATATATACAACTTAAATGGTACAAAATCGAAATCAAATACATATATATATATATTTGTACTAAGGACGCCATCCTCTTTCATTTAACACCCCCATATAAAGTATTTCCGTTAAAAAAGTCCAATCCCTAAAACTTCAGCCTCTTGTTTTTGAGGGATGTTTTTGGTGCTTCCCTATATTTTGCCTGTGTTTGTTATTATATTACACATCACATAATATACAGACAGACAAACGTAGGAAATTATAAGGGTCTTCGGTTTTGCCTACAGACCTTAAAAACAATAAACAAATTTTCACATTATTATTAATTTTGTGTCTAAATAAAGATCAAGGAATTATGAAAAATTATGCGACACTTTATATCCGATTAATTGTTAATAATCACTTTTATGGAATATACCACATTATATGGACAGATAGTATCATGAGGATATAATAATCATTATACAATTATAGTAGTACATAATAAGAGGTTCTAATGGCTAAAGACGCATTTTATTACAAAACTTAAGTTAAAAAAAAAAAAAAAAATCGATTTGTGTAGCAAATAACTTCCTCGTTTCCTATCATTCAATTAATGGTCACATGTGTATAAAATTAAGTGTAATAAAATCGAATAAAAATATAGTAAAAATTATAATAAATATATAGAATATAATAAATAATTAGGATGTGAGCATAAAAATCAAATGATTCCATAAAAATAATGTTACCTAATCAAGCATTGAAAATGTGGTTATTTAGAGCTATTCCAATTTCCAGCGGGGTCACACTAAGTTTAATTCAATATTAAATGTGCGCAGTTAAAATTAAAGTGGGGTCACTGAGGGCAACTCAAGTGCCATACAATTTTGGTTATTGTGGTTTGCAAAAAATGTCACGAAAGGCCGACAGATAGACGCGAGACCGAAAAAATTCCCCTCATGTCAGAAACGGATTTCGGTCTAAGATTTATTTTTATTTAGAGACAGTAAAGTTAATTTCGTTCTTCAGAATGATAAAAATGCTTTCTGTTACCTTCGGTAAGCTCGAAAGAAAGAAAAAAAATGAAATTTCTAATAATTCAGGACATATTCCTCACTAATGTTCGGTAAATCCCCCAAAAAATATATTTTATACATCGAATGACTTTTTTATGTAAAAGTTAAAAGTAAAATTTGAATAATTATACCTTTACTATAGACGGAATAGGTTCATTCTTTTGTAGAAATGAGCGTAAAATGATCTCATCTTTTGGATGTAGAACTTAAAATATGATGGCGTATGGATAGTGATTATAGGGATAAGATCTTTAAAATGCTGATCTCTCAAGCGATTTTGATACGTTACTTTTGTAAAGAAATGTGAAAGTACAAAAGGTCTCATTAAAGATTCAAATAGGTAGGTCAACGACTTAAAACTCTATCATTAATATATAGGTATATAAATCTCATTTCAACATTGAAGAATAAAATATATATACATCTATAAAAACTGACTAAATATAAACTATAAAATTAACATGAGCAAGAGAGTAAAGGATCGAAAGAGCAGGTTGAATTCTTTATACGAAGGATCATTCTGCACACAGGTGCCCGAACGACGAAATAAAACGAATGAAAGGATCCGAGTTTAATACGAGATTAACCTTGAACGAAGAAGGAGTAGAAAGAGAAAACAAAAGAACAAGAGGAGACAAGGAAATGCAGATGACGTAGGTGGGGGAAGGACTAAGGATTCAAACCTGGAAGGATCCTGCAGGTTCAACATATCCTTCCTTACTAGTGAGGACTTAGTCGGCTTAGTCTTTACACCTTCAAACAATATTATAATCTCTCTTCCTCTAATAATTCCTTTTATTTCTAACCAACCAAAAAAAAAAAAAAATCTTGTAGAAAAAAAAGGTGGACTTCCAATTCAAAGAACAATTTAAGTTTAATATCATTCTTTATACGATCACAACTATATAAAGAAATATAAAAGAAATTCCAGGACGATTATAATCTTCTCACAATCACAAAGGGAACTAAGATCTCTTAAGTTTTATAAAAGAAGAATAATATACGAACTTAAGAATATTTCTTTATTCAGAAGAAACAAGCAAGTTTATCGTTTTTCGATCTAGAAGGTAGAAATTAGTCCTATTAACTAATCTGTAATTTAGTCGGGTGATGTCGAATTGGGCCCCCGGTCTGTTAGGGTCGTAAAAACGACGGTTGAATTGGGCCCATGGTCAGTTCGGAGGCAGTGTCGAATTGGGCCCATACCTCTACAATCATGACCTGCAAAATGGAATGCTCGCATCCACCTGCGTGGCAACCAATGCGTGTGAATCTTTTCATGCTAAATTTGAAAGACATTTTTATCATACCCATCCTAACATCTTACTATTTATCGAAGCAATCAAGAGTGTCCAGATTGATACCTACATTGGCATCCGAAGTTCAAAAACTCCTCGAAAAATTACAAACGGACGGTACAAGAAAAGACTTCAATTTCTGGAAAATTTGCACAAGAGATACACTGCTGAACAAATATCTAGATAACACTTCATAAAAAGCGTCTGCTATCGGTATAAGAAATAACAACCTACTTGGCAAAAAAATATGCTACTTCAAGGAATGACAAGAATACTAACATAGTTTTTAGTAAAATTCAGCAAAGGAAAAAACCCCCAAAAAAATAAAATAAATACATAATATAAAACTTTTAAAAAAATGACAAGGCCGAAAGGCCGCTCCTTATATTTTCCTCACTGTCCTGTGTTATTAGTCGGGACATTAGGTTAATATATGAATGGATAACATATCTACAGCAGTCATATCTACAGCTCAGGACTCCCTAACCCCAAAGTTAAAATCAATAAAACTGTAGATTAGGAAGCAAAATCCTTCCGCTGGATTTTGATATAAAATGTTGCGTTGAAACAGACATGGATCACATTACGTTATTGAGTAGGATTATTAGTAAGTATAAAAATAATTATACCTGTTGCCCGACTGACCAGGGGCCCAATTCAACTCCGACCCTTCGAGGGTTGACGGTAATTCGCCTAGCAATGTTTTGACCGTGTCCTAAATATCAAACCAAAAGCAAACTTGACTAGATAATTTGTTCTTTAACTGAGGACATCCCTCAACTAAATATGAATAATAATACTGATTATATGGTTTCTAAATTAATAAATCTGACCGATACGAGTACTAAACGATTTTACATGCAAATTTAATTCGTTCTGTATTTTCCATTTATAAAGTTCTTACGAGTTTTCATTACGATTTAATTATTATTGGACGTTCTATCAACATTATTATTATAAAAATAATCATTCTAAGCTGATTTAATTTTATTATTATTATCTCAGAAACAAGATTTTTCCTAGGAAACTAATCTGTATGGTGAAATTGGTATTTAAATGGAGTACAAGTTAATTAACATTAACCATAAAAATAATCTTGCGTCCTTGACGCCATACGGTTCACCTCGTGTCCCTATTACTTTGTTTTTTATAACGTTTTAAACGATTTAATACACCAGATATTAATACAGTAGTTTTCTTTAAAGAATCTTCTACAGTTCTGTGTTTTTAATTGCCCACATTCGGCAATATTTAACCCGTATTTAATTAATAACGAAGTGGCATTTGTGAACAAATTTTCTGTTTTATTACAGTATAGTTGTAGAGTCAGGTGTGCGAGAGTTCCTCTAACCGGTGTATGCGCCTGCGCGTCCCCACCACAACCGAGTAACCTTGACATTCGGAGGACAGATGAATGAGAAGAGAGCGTTATCTGCAAAACAGAGTTTAATAAAAACAGCTGATATCCCGAGTGCGGAAGTAAACAAAGACTCTATTAAACGATCAAGAAGTGATATTAGCCCTCAAAAAACTTCACCAAACCAACGCTCGCCAGTTCAAAAAAAGAAAATGGATAATGACAGCGAACTTCTTAACCGCTTTGAAAGGCTGTTAGATAAAAAATTAAAAAATGTGGCTTCTAAACAAGACATAGGAACGCTTGTAACAAAAATAGACAAGCTTTATGAGGATAACACTCTTCTTAAGGAAGAAATCGTACAAATTCACAAAACGGAAAAAGACATTATCCAGAGACTGGAATCTTTAGAAAACAACGCTAAACGTAATAATTTAGTATTTAAAGGACTTAATCTACTAGAAAATTCTATACCAGCCAACGTTATAAGACAATTTTGCCAGGAGGTACTCAAAATCGAGAAGGATCTGCAAATTAATAGGGTCCGTATTATTAAGGCTAAAGAGAACATGAAACCCCTTCTGGTCGCCAATTTTCCTATAGATAATGATATACACACTATCCTCAGCAAAGGTTCACTTTTATCTAACACTGATTTTAGTGTCCAAAGGGACTTTACACAAAAAGTTAGATGGAAAAGATCAAGGCTTTTAGCTTTACGAAGGGAGTTGATTAACAAAACTAATCTCAAAGTCAGTGTTATTAACGACTTTATGAAGATAGACAATATTAAATTCGATATAAATGACCAGTATGAGATAATTTTTAAAGGGGAATGCGGACTCAATAAACTATATGAAATTTGTGGCCTCGATTTGTCAGATTTCATTGCAACATTTAAAAAGAAACCAAATTTGTGACAACACCTAGATTTAAAACAACCAGATACTTTCACACAAAGAAGCATGGGCATTGTATTTTGGAACTGCAGTGGTTATAATAATTTTATAGAACATATTAACGTGTTTACAAACTATAAAATAATTTGTCTAAATGAAACTTGGAGAGTAGAGGAACTTGCTAGCCCGTCCTCGAACTTGCCGGATCATCACATTGTATCTAGCAGTGCTATTAGGGAAAAGAGCAGAGGACGTGCCAGTGGAGGACTTGCAGCTCTAATTGTCAACCACTTCACTGTAGACATCATAGAGAAGAATGAATATTGGTTGTTTGTCCGTTTAGTAAGTAAAGAATCTCGTTTATCTATGATCGTAGGAAATATATATTTTAAGCCATCTTTGGATATAGAATACATTTTAGACTTCTTTCATGAATCCTTATTATCAATAAACCAAAACTATCATAATGAAGTTGTTATTATAGGTGGTGACTTTAATGCAAGGGTGGGTAATCTTAATTTTGATTTACCTATAGTGGAAAATAATTCTAACTTATATAGAACGAGAGAAGTTATGGATAATAAAGAAGATAGACGTGGTAGGTTGCTTACTCAGGTAATGGAATCGTGTGGCTTTATTCTATTGAATGGCAGATCTCGATCAGATCGACCAGGGAGTTTTACTAACGTCACCCCATTAGGAGCGAGTACTGTTGACTTGGTATGGTGCAGAATAACCGAAATAGATCACATTCACGACTTCCAGGTCCTTACAGATGTACCATCAATTAACCACCTTCCTATAAAATTAACTATCATAGGCGACTATTCTAACAACACATCTCTCCCTAATTTATCTAAACAACAGGTATCAAAAATTACATGGGACGCAAGTAAAAAAGATAACTTCACAAGTTTAATGCAAACCTCACCAGCAGTCAGTTACCTGCCTTCAATGTCACCGGAAGAACTCTATATAAACTTCCTAAAAGCAATTAAACTAGTTTGTCATGAGTTACAACTAAGGCAAACGATTATATTTAAGCCAGGCCCTGTTAAAGCAAAACCGTGGTGTGATGAAGAGTGTCGCCGTTCAAAAAGAGAGCTCTCTAAATCTCTAAGACTTTGCAAAAAAGAAAAATTCAATGAACCCTTCAAATCCCAACTTTGTCTATCTGTCCAACGTTATAGAAAATTAATAAATAGAAAAAAGAAAACATTTAACACTCAGACAATAGAAAATTTATGTAACACAACCGATGCTAAAGGATTTTGGGGAACAATACGAAAAATAAAGAAAAAATATGTGCATGCTTCGACTAGGATTGATATAAAAACTTGGGAAAATTTTTATACAAATTTACTAAACGATCCTCAGAACACCGAAATACCTCTTACATCACAAGAATACTTGTCAGGAACGGAAATCATAAATCAAACAAATAATTGCTTGGATGAAACTATTTCAACCGATGAAATCTTGAAAGTCATAAGTAACTCGAAAAATAATAAAGCCCCCGGATCTGATGAAATAAGCTACGAATTTTTTAAACACCTGCCTGACAATTGGATTTTATACCTTACAGCTTTATTCAACAAAATTTTGGAGTCTGGCACCGTTCCTTTGGAATGGTCAACTGCGATAACAACTCCAATATTTAAAAAAGGAGACAAAGATGACCCAAATAACTACCGAGGTATATCTTTGACTAACTGCATCGAGAAATTATTTTTCGCTGTAATAAACAGTCGTTTGCAACAATGGGCCGAATGCCATCACTTAATACCTGATATTCAGGCAGGTTTCAGAAGAGGGAAAAGCTGTATTGACAACATTTTTATTCTAAACACAATCATACAGAACCATCTTAGACTCCCTAAAAGAAAAATTATAGCAACTTTTATTGATTTCCAAAAGGCCTTCGACAGTGTGCATCATTATACCTTGTACAGTAAATTATTTGACTTAGGTGTATCCCAGAAAATATTGTCTCTCATTAAGAGTCTCTACAATCACGCACAAACTAAGATCAAATTTAATAACGAGTTTACTGGACCCATATATATTACTAAAGGGCTCTTACAAGGAGAAATAATGTCCCCCCTGCTATTTAACCTTCTAATCTCAGACATCGAGCTATTTTTCCGTGCTAAGGGTGTGCAAGGTGTAAGTATTGACGGACTTGTAGATGTAATATTATTGCTTTTTGCAGATGATTTGATCCTTCTGTCCGACTCCGAACATGATATGAATAAAAAATTAAATATCCTAGCTGAATATTGTGAGCAGAAATGTCTACAAGTCAATCTAGCTAAAACTAAAGTTTTAAAATTTAGTAAAGGAAAACTATCTAACAAAACTCAAAAGATCTTCTATCGCGGAAATATCATCGACGAGGTTAAACAGTTTAACTACTTAGGAGTGTGTTTTTCAAGGAAAGGTTTGTTTGAAGCAGCGACTAAACAAGCAGTAAGCCGATGTCGCGCTGTAGGGGGAGTGCTAAGAGAAACTCTAGCCAGAGCAAAAAATAATTCCTTTCAAGCCGCACTTAAAACCTATAATGCGTGTGCTTTGTCATCTTTAACTTACGGTGCCCAGGTGTGGTCACTGCGCTACCTTGAGGATCTTGAAATAGCACAAAACTACTTTTTTAAAACTTACTTCTCACTAATGAAAAACGTGCCCCACTATGTCATTCGATCTGAATTCAACATAACACATGTCTCGGTGCTAGTATTGAAGTTGACTATTAACTGGGTAAACCACATTCATTCCTTAGAAGAAAACCATATTTTGAAAGTTTGTTACAATAGGCTCAAATATTTAGATTCAGTTCCGTCAAACAATCACAAATTAAATTGGTTCACTCAATTAAAAAAATTGCTTTGCCGAATAGACATCGACACAGATATCCTTAATAGCCCTATCAACACTCGTGCAAAACAGACTATATTAGACAGTTTCGAAAAGACTCTTAAGAGCGAAGACCAAAGAAGGATTGAGGAATCTTCTTATAACTTAATCTACAAGGTTATAAACTGTTCACACAATCAAAATACTAATTATCTGAACATGGGCCTGCCTTACAACTATATGAAACTTTTAGCGCAATTACGTACTTCTGGCCACAACAATCTAAAAATTACTATGAAAGGAATTAGTTATCGAATTAAAACCAATGTTCTGTGCACAATTTGTCAGCTTCAGGAACCAGAAGATCTACCTCATTTAATGTTAAGATGTCCTAGCTACAAAATCCTTAGAGAGCAATTTATCCCAAGCCAGTTAATAAGCGAGTCAAACCAAGATACCACCACTTTAGCCTCTATTCTTAATGTTTTTGAGAGAACTACCGCCTATAACATCTTCAAATTCTTTACTCTATTGTTAAAAACCAGATCTTTCCTTCTAAACGAATAATCGATACATTACAATTACATTAGGGATATGTTTATATCCATAAAAGCGTGAACTTACCTGTTTAAAACTGAAATTTATAATATTTTGAAATAACACACAGAATAATGCATCATCGGCAAGAAAATTATCACCATAAGGAGACAAAAATAAATAAATAAATAAATAAATAAATAAAAGAAAATCACAAAATTCCCATCATATTATCACACTATATATATTTAGATTAAATATAATAATCTTAGTTTTTCGACCGTTTGTTTTGACTAATGCAGCATGTTTATTTTGATTTTTTTTATCTTTGTTATGATTAAATTAAATAGAAAAAAAACTGTTTGTAATTTATTTTTTGTTATTAATTTTTAGTAATTTTGATTTTGAATCTTTGTTATGATCAAATAGAAGAAAAACTGTTCATAATATATTGTTTGTAAATGTAATTGTTGAGACACAACAAAAACTAGATGTATACTTTTATTTTTATTTTGGATCTTGTACGGGTGAAACCAATGTTATATTTATGTATTATTATCTTGTAAGCAACTCATTGTAACAAGCTGAAAAGCTTATATGCAATAAAATTTCTATTCTATTCTATTCTATTCTAAAAATAATCTTGCTCGGCGTGGAATCGAACCCCAATCTATCTTTATTTGATTTATCATTATTTTTATTTATTGTTATTACAAAAATTATTACATAGGAAACTTGATTTATCAAGGGAAAACTACTGCTGTAGTTCAATAAAAATTGGTATTAAATTTTAAATTAAAGATAAATTTCTCGATAAAGCCTAGAGTTTAGAGTAATGGTTTTTGTTGAACTTGTACGGCATTTCGTTTATATCAGTCCAGTAGTTAAATATTCACGCGTCTTCACAGACTACACAAAGGCATTTCTTTAAAATCATTTACGAGTATTTGGACTCTAGGGACCTTATGACATGAAAATTCATCAAATATTTAAACTAAGGAAAAAACATATATTTAGACTAAGGGACATGAAAATACATACAGGCATAAGACATGAAAAATTAATCTATGACAGACAAAAAAAATTTAAAAACCATTTTCTTGGACTCAGGAGACACTAAAACATGTAAATCAAAATATTAAAATCAAATTTTGGTATCACAATACTTTTACTCTGTATAAAGGGATTTTTTTTTTACTTAATGTAACTAGAATAAGTCTTTTAATTTTTTTTTTTTAGCTTATTCGGCTAATAATGACAGAGTAAGTGGAGTCAGTGACTTGTACATAATTTTTACATCAAATAAAGATCATAATTGAAATAATCAAACTATTACAACAGATCAATTTAAAAGGGCTTATAGAAAAACCATTTTTTGACTCAGGTATAATAATTAAGTGGTAACAATTTTCTAATTTAAGTATACATCTTAGAATGAGTCTAAAAATGCTACCTTGAATAACTAAAATGCTAAATCCAAATATCCTAATACTCTGGGCACCAATTCCCCAACTTAATTTCAATTAATAAAGGAATTTTGAAGATGGATTGAAACAAAAAAGTAATAATGATGAAGCCGGTTTGGTTCAGTATTCTGACCTTGGTAAGTTAAGGTCTTAATCACTAGGTTGGTGAATCTGACCAACAGGATGTAATATCCTTAAAGGACTCTAAGTCTTCGAAGGATACAGGATCACAAGAATCACGCGCTCTTAAGCAGCCCTCTAGGCCCAATTGAATCCTAAATAAAAACCCAGCTAAGAATATAACTCAAATAAATCATCCATATCCGTGACCTTGACAACTTCAAAATTTAATTATTAACTCGTTGCAAGTGTCTAAAACAGGATGTAAGTATGCAGGAAGATACTTCTTAAAGCAAAATTATTAAATAAAATAATAAGTAGTAAAAGTAAGTCTTCAGCACTTAATTTGTACATTTAGTCCTAAATTAAGAGTGAAACAGAATTATCGCTGATACGAATAACTACTTGTTACATATTTAGTTCAGTTATTGTTTCTAAGAATAAAATTCTAATATAACCTCTTCAGATAGTGTGACGGGAACATTCTTTGTATACAAATGTTTACCAAAAACAAAATGTAACCATTCAAATCAATTAAACGTTCTTGCTTTCAAGTCTACAGAGGGTAAATGAAGCAAACGTTTGGTTGCATCTCTATTGCTTGAGTACTGATTGAACAATTATAATACGTAGAAAATGCTTTGTGGCAATACATCATTTCATGGAGAGACTTATATTCCCTTTAATATGGACTCTACTAACATAAATTATCTTTAGAAGAGGTAATGTTATCTGCACATCAAGTGTCCACCATATATTAGTGTTTCATCTAATTTTTTGAAACTGAACAACTAGCAATACCTTTCGCTAGTTGTATTGTTTTTTGTGTTCTTTCTCAATGCTCTTTAAAGTTTTATTTACTATGAGTTTGATAAGGCTAATTTTTATTTAGAAAACCTAACCGAAACCTTATTATTTAGACAATCTTACCGAAATTTTAGTTATTAAAATCAAATCTTTTGATGATAATTTAATTTACATTTTTTATCTACAATAATTTTATTAGAGAGAAACGTCAAGTTCATTTACCCTTGAACTAAGATTCCAATGTTATTTATAAAAGTTATTCACTTGATGATCTAATAGTATTTCACTATAAAATACATTATTTGAAGTGAAATTTCCAATTAAAATTGTTTCATATCTAGGTAAATAAAGATGGAAAATATCGGTATTAAAATTAAAGTAACTCACGTATGTAGGGTATTTAGCTCAGAAAAAAACTCACCTGAAACATAAAAATAAAATAAATTAAAATAGGGATAATTATAACATTCTATAGCAGGGATCGTAAACTTATTTTCCAACAAGAGCGAATTATAAGATCAGAAAATTGTCGAGGGCGCACATGCCGGGGTTGAGGAGGAAAAAAATTCGACACTTTAAAAAACCTTTAAAACGTATTATAATTAGTATTGGTTTATCTTAGGCGGGTAGTTTTTGATGCCGACGAGGTACAGTGGCCAAAAAAACAAAACAAAAAAAAAACTGGCAATTTGGGTCATATCGCGGCGGGGGCATTAGAAGTACACCGAGGGCGGCCCCTGTTCTACAGTAACTAATACGAATTAAGTTGGTTATACTAATACAAATACGTTGGCTCACGCAGTTGTCACCAAAAGTAATATTCTGTGTCGACCGCGTGTCTTTGTTGTAGGTTCCGATGCTTTGGGGTCATCTTCAGAAGAGGATATACTGTTCTTAGAAAGTTATAAGCTACTTTCTTATCAATTTATGAGTTACTTCCTTATCATTTTTGAAGATACTTCCTTATTATTTAGTTAGGCCATATCATTTTCTGAAGATGTTTCCAACACGAGCGTGAAACGTTGGTCCAGCCATCGAGAAGTTGTCACTACAGGTTTGGTAATAAAATTGACATGGTTATTTCAAATTAACTATCGAATAAATTAATGAACATTGTCTCTAAACTTCAACATTTATTACTTCCGTGCTTACCGAAGGTAACGGAAGCATTGTGATCATTCTGAAGAACGAAACTTTTTTATGTCAATGAATTCAAAAATTCTTTGGTAGAAATCAGTGTCAGACACCAGGAAACATTTTTGTCTAGTGTCTGCCTGTCGCTCAAAATTTTTGGGAAATACAATTTCTTTAAAACTGCTTGTCTGATTTTAATGAAATTTGGATGATGCGTCAAAATTAGTCTAAAGAAGGTTCCATTAACTCGCATGCACACAAACTTTTTTTTTGTCTTTCTTTATTATATAGACAACTGTATGTTTTATGTTCTATTGAAGATGCAGACACCAGTATATTTTGATAACGAAGCAGCGCTTTGATTCTGGCGCAAAGCTGGAGCAGCGCTTGAAGCTTCTTATTTGAAAAAGTTAACTCTGATAATGATGAAGGAGAGAGAAAGAAACTTGATGAATATGTATTATAAAAGAGTAACCTCAGTTGTTTTTACGTCACTTATATTGACACTAGTGCGTAGTTAGAGCGGATCTTTGTTGGGGTGCTCAAAAACGTCGACAACCTCATTGGTTCAAGAGGACTTGGGTGGTACAACAAGCCACTTCATCTAGCAGATGTCTAAGAGCTTCTACCCTATTACAACAGCCCACAACCACTTAAGACATAAGACAAGTACGTCACTAGTAAGGTCGCAGTTTCAAGTTCCAAGATGTAAGAGTTCCTTGCTTAGAAATGTTAACGAACTGAATCAACAAACAACAGACTTTAAGTTCCTTAAAAGAAGTAAAAAAAAAAAAAAACATCACTATGTTCTTCACTTCTATTTCTCCTACACATCGCTTCAAAAACACGAAGTAAAGTAGGGAAGAAGAGAAAACTAAAATCCAATTAAAGAGAGATGATTCTGTTACTTCTCTTTACGTGACTTTCAAGTCGGTTTGAAATGCCGAATCAACTTTGAAGTGAAGCCACTTCTCTATCTAGACAAGACAAGTATGATTTCTAAGTCAGATCCATCAGTCATTAGTCAGGGGAAAGAAGTAACCTTTAGACCGTAATACAGGAAGGTTATACGTATACGTGTCAGATTATGCGGCTTTCTACATTCATCATATTATACATTAATATACAAACAGAACCTCCAAAAATATCCATTCTATCATATTTATATTTTATTAGCACTTAAAAAGATTAATTGTATAATATATAATGCGCAAGTCGGTAATTATGAGTTCGAACTAATTACAAGTTATATATTAAAACCAATTTCAAATCTAACATAATGAAACTGAAAGGTTTCAAATAATTACATATAGATGCACAAATTTGTTTCTACAGACCTTAACGCTTGTAAGCATCAACCTTTGAAAAATAATTATGGAAAGAAATCATCAAATAAACACATATACAAAACTAATAGATACCCTTTATATTTATGAAAGATTTGATTTTTACATTAAACACATCCATCAAGATGGATGTTGAATTAGTCGAACTCTTTTAAAACTTATAATTATACATACTAATAAGGTCTTTGGGAGCGAAACAGAAAAATAAAAAATAAAATGAACATTGGTCTATCAAGAAATGGATTATAACTACAGTGCACTATGGATTAACACCATTAGTTCAGGAAGATTGTATATAGTGTAGAAAATAACATTTTGTTTGGAGTTAGAGACAAAAAGTTCGGGTACTGAAAAGTACTTCAATGCAGTTTAATGGCTAGAAATAAAACTGTACAATGTATACAAAAATGCCTAACTCATTCGTGGGAAGAAGTCTTTATGGTTTTTCTCAAGATTTGTGTTCTTAAGCACTAGCCCATACACACACACACACACACACACACACATATATATATATATATATATATATATATATAAATATATATATATATATATATATAATATATATATATACACACACACACAAATATATGGATTACTTATAACATATGTACTAAAGAAATTCTAGGACTTCTATTGCTGAGCGATCACAATCAGTGCAAAAATTGAGTTTAGAATCAGGAAATCAATCAACGGAGTATTAAAACCGCTTTGAAAATAAGTAAGTTGCATACTAGATAAGAAGAACCTTTGTCTTCTAGTACCATTCAAGAAAATTAACTGCTTAGTTTAAGAGCTTATCTAACCACCCAAGAAGTATCAACTTCTTGAAGACTTTCTGAAGAACCTACAGTTTCTTGTCCTCAAATTTCATTAATTTCTTGTCCTTCTTAAGAGCCTTTAACTTCAAATCTAACTAAAGAACCTTAAGTCTCTTATAATTTCTTTTCAATCTTCAGCTTCCCTTCCTTTATTAGAGCATTGAGCTTTAAATTCTTCGGAAGAACCCTCAGTTTCTTGTCTTACAGAAGAGCCTTCAGTTTCATGTCCTTCTTTTAACGTATAAACACTCCTACAAAGACTTTAGACAAAGACCTTTAGTTTCTTGTACCTTCCAAGAACTTCCATTCGTTTACAATTCCCAAGTCGAAGAAGCTTGAATAACAGAAAAATATAAGGAATAAACATCTTCTTTCAATAAATGTACGATACGGGCAGCTTAATTTAAATCTTTTACAAAAGATTTAAAATCCATCAACTTATAACAGGATAACCACAATTTAATCCTTTAATTTTTTTCCAAAGACAGTTCTCCAGGACGTTTTATCACATCGTTAAGGAGAGCACTGAAAAGGATCAGGACTTGTAGACAAGAGTAATTTAAAATCGGAGGTATCTAAGAGCATCAAGGACTCGTTGAAATGTGAAAAGAGATTACATCTAGATTAAGGATACCATCACCTTGTAATTTCAACAAAAGCACTGAGATAAGCATTAAGTACTCTGTAATGCGGTTTACTTAGAGGTACTTGAACTGCAGGGTACCTTAATGGAAGTTGTTAAGAAGTCAAGCAATTATAATTGTTAAGTATGGCCGCTTTTTAGCAAACAAAGAAAAAAATACAAAGAGCAAAATAAGATGAAAGTTGGGCTCATAAGGAAAAATTTAACTTCTTCTTTTCTTAATCTGACAATCAAAAGAGCATTATAGATCAACTTTAAATCCTATAAATACAATAGTTTAGTGTTTAGTTAAATGTATTATTTTGTCTATATATAAAGTAATCTCCCATACTTCACAGTATGAATTGGAATCGTATTAGATACAATTAAGATATTTCCTGCTTTAATTACAATGGGCTAACATCCAAATTTAATCAAAATCAGACGAGTAGTTTTTTTTAAATATAATGGTTCGCAAAAATGTTGAACCAAGGACAGACCGGCAGGAAGAAAAGACGAGAACAAAAATGTTTTCCTGGTGTTTATAATGAATTTATGCCAGGCATTTTTGAAATCGGAGAAATAAAAAAAAATGTTGTTCATCATAATAAACATAATCAAGGGCCGGTGAAGCCGAGTGGATAGCGCACTCGACTCTGAAACCAAGGTCTTAACTCCGGCTGTGAGTTCGAATCCCAGAGAGGTGAGACATGTTTCACACTGATGATCTCACCGAGTAGTTGACTCAAGTGGCCGAATAATATCATATACCGGATGAATATCAGCAATGCAGACAGAATGACCACCCTAGTCGAATATAGATTTTGCTATGCATTTATTTAATTATTTTTTTTATCATATCCTGTTACTTCTGTTATTGTAAAAACTTTGTGTTCTGCTATTCAAAGGGTTTTCAATAGTTTCTTTGTAGCTTATGACATTTTATATTTAGTTAATTTAAACCCGAAATAAAAATAATAAAAAATAGTGTTAAACTATTCGTCTTCAAAGTGAAAATAGTATATTTTATTCTGTAAACTAGGTTTAGTTTGTAGTTGACGCAAATATTCCCCCTTTTTTTAACAATACTAGACTGTAAAAAAGAACGAGAGACAATGAATTGAACGAATAAACAGCTGAAAATTAACAGGAAAGTGTAAAAAACTACTAATGGAGAAGGTAATTACAAATTAGAAGTATATAACTTTTTTAACAACTATTTAATTTTTTTGATGAAGCGAGAAGTATAATAGTCATATGATAGGTTTTGAGTTCATTGACTCTTCAATATAATAGGTATATATCTCTGTACATGCGTTAACATCGTTTCTACTCGAATAGTGGCAATGTACATCATATAAAACACTACTCGAGCCCTAACTCTTGATATCTCTTTTCTCAAGATTGTCAATTAGACGAAACCAACGCTTTTACACTTCGGGAAGTAGATGCGGGTTTAAAACGATGAAAACCCATCACGCTATGTTTCCCAGTTAATAACAATCAAAGTGAAAAAAAGGGTTTAATGACATAATCAAACTAACATTACCAAGTTTTACTATCATAAAAGAAAATTAACTGTGAAAGAACCAATATAACACCGTAGCCTAGCATCACAACAAAACTTAGATAAAGATTCAGAAGTTAATAGCTTGTACAGTGAAAGCAATAAAATTATTAATTTATAATGGCACATTATAAAACCATTTAGTTACTTGTTTAGATAGTTACTTCCCTATCTTTTTTTTAGAATTTAAATTACTTTTACTTTTACTAAATAACAATGTATTAAGAAAAAGGGATGTTTAGTCCAATGCACTTTAGGACAAAGGAATATCACACTTCTGTTTTTATAAGGGGAGTAACAGTCTAAACAAGAACATTCCATGCACCTTCTTTAGATTGCTACTCCCCCTTTGTTTTTTTTATAAGGGGAGTAACAATCTAAAAGAAAAATCCAACATTTACTTTATTCAGCCTAATGCGCTGAGCAAGTGTTTAAGAATTTATTTTATATCAGTTAAATTAGTCAATTCAAAGAAAAGAAGGAAGATTCCTACATATTAATTTATTTATTTATATATTTTTTTACGTCCCAATCAACAGCAAAGGTTATTACAGGGCGGTTAGTATTTGATTATTCTTAAAAATACAATTTTAGTTTAATGGGAAACTGCCTAAGTCTTGCAAGGGCTGTTATTATTATAGGTATTATACGTTGAGAAGTAGTAAACTGATGTTAAGGAATTATTGGATTTATTCACAATGTTACAGTAGCTTTAGGATACATTAAATAATATAATTTTCAGCTACTGTAAACAAAACTCAAAGCAAAGAGAAAGATTTATTAAATTGATGGTGCACAAAACTCAAAGAGGATTCAATTAATGGTGAATGAACAATTAAAGAGCAAAATTGATTAAATTAATATTTATACAATATATTGATCAGAATAACAAGATTTATGGATAATTTTTGATTTCATACATTTACGAAAACCAAAATTGCCTTCAACATGATCTCTACCCTGTATGACTTTGCAGGCGCAAAACTATACAGAGCTAAACGAAATCCATTTAAACAGTGGAGTGTGATACCATATAGCACATGTTAGAGTCTTTGTTTCATCGACAAATATTGAGTAAATATACATATTTTCTGGTTCAATAGACCAGATTACCCTATTGAGTGAAGCGGATAATTAAATATTTGTTGACATACATATTTGTTTATTGCATGGCAGGGCTTCTCCCTTGTCCTTCTCAGTCTTTACTAAGGCATGTTGAAAATACCTGAACAAACTGACCCCCCGAAACTATTAAAGCATTTTATTTAATGGCTTGGCCTACATTATAATGCAATATAGCAATACATTACTAGAATGAAAACCACACGGAGCGCAGGTGGAAATTATTAAGTGTAATATAATTACACTCATTTTAATAGTAATATTCTTTTTCTACTCTTCAAGACCTTTAAATTGATGTAGGTATAACATGTTATGGTAACTAAAAACTTTTTTTAGTCGCCTTTACGTGTGAAATTTTAATAGTGGTATATTCTTTTTCTTCATTTCAAGACCTTTAAATTAATATATAACATGTAATGGTGACTAAAAACTTTTTTTTTAGTCGCCCACCATATTGGCCAAATGTGTCCAGTTGTCTCAAATGACGAGATGCACCTGTGTGCCGAATTTCATGTTCCTAGCTATAGTAGTTTAATAGTATATATATATGAATTGAAACAAGCAGCGGACAGACACCAACGGACAGACAGACAGACAGACAGACAGAGCCGTTATAAGGTTTCTTTTTGTACTTTGTACAGAAACCTAAAACGAATCCTCCCTGTATAAGTCACAGGGAGAAACTCTTTTTTTCTCTCTCTTATAATCGTTTATTTAGCAAAGCTACGAGGAAGGAATGTTTATCACAAATACCAATAATTAGCAAAATGATTACCACTTGAGATAATTATAAACTTCTTTTTTTTTTAAAAAAAAGTCAAAGCTTTAAATTGATTAAATTAGTGAATAAAATCTCATAAAAAAAAAGAAAAATTTTCAATTTATAAAGAGCATTTCTGTGCATAAGTAATACAGATTTCTTAATGCAGGAACGATGTATCTTTAAAAAAAAATCATTGGATAAAATGTAAGATTATTCTTTTATTCAATTTACAGGTAAAACTCATAAACATGCTATTTAAGGAATGAAGGAATGAACAGAAAATCACAATCTTAAATTTCATAGAGCACGATTTTTATAAATAAAATATTTTAATTGGATGCTTTTTTAAAAAGAATGTATTCTTAGAATTCTAAAAAAGAATTTACTTATAAAAAAAAGGAGAAAATAATAAGGTACAACTAAGTTCTTAAAAGAGTAAAAAGAGAGGCGATGGTATTCTTTTTCTAAAAAGAAGTTCTCTAAGAATTCAAACCTTGCAGAGTTGCAATCGTTTTATCTTGGGAGAAAAAGGGACAATTAATTTGAGATGTTTCTAAGGAAATAGTTGGATAATGATCCTCTACAGTCTACAGGTTAAAAAGACATCAATCTTAGGAAGGAATATTGCTTTGTGGATACTTAACGGTATCGTAAGACAGTCTTGACAGGTTGAGAACGATCTTTAACATCTTGCTCCCCTGTCATTTCTCACTTGTTTTCTCGCCGAATCAAACCAGGATCCGATGAAAAATGAGATATGAATGATAGGGAAGAACTTTCTTAAAGAATTAGAGAACTGGACAGGCCGTGAAAAATAGGTTCTGGTAACAAAAATGGTAAAAAAAGAAATTGTCACTTTGAATGATAAGATAATAAAAGTCTTTATTTTCCACTCTCCATAAAACCAAAAGAAATATATACAGTTGTAAATATACTTAAAAAAAGAATTGGATAGTGGAATATGAAAACATACGAACATAACAAAGTAAAAAAAATATGGATAACTATAACTGTCCCGCACATTGATAGTACAAACTGATATAAAAGTTATAAAGAAGTTCAAAATAACGGTAAACAAAGGACATAATATGAAAGGCAAACAAAGAAGTAAAGAAGCATCTATCATAGCAATAAGAAAAAAAAATATACAAACAAATAAGTTATAACTGTCAATACTTCGCGTTGAATGTTAATATAACATACAAATGTTAATATACAAGTAGGTGGATAATACGCCAAAACAGTTTTCAAAACAGTTTTGGCGTTCAAAACCACAGGGAAACTGTTTTGGTATTCAAAACCTCATGGAAACGGCGATTTCAAACTTTTGAGTTCTAGGTCACAACGGCAAATTGTTAGTGTTGTATTGAAACTGTTGTGAAAAAATAGCCTGGAAACTGTTATTGAATTGAAAACAGAATTGAGTCATACGCAGTAGGTATGATAAGCAGAGATATGATAACCTGACTTAATTATAATTAGTCTGGGAATTTAGAGTTTTCAAAATTGTTGTGAAGACTGTTTTGGAAACTCCTAAT
Source organism: Gerris lacustris (assembly GCA_951217055.1). Classification (NCBI taxonomy): domain Eukaryota; kingdom Metazoa; phylum Arthropoda; class Insecta; order Hemiptera; family Gerridae; genus Gerris; species Gerris lacustris. The sequence continues at coordinate 46,646,347 of OX578276.1, forward strand.
AGAAGCACTTTTGGTTTCAAACCGAAACAGTTTTCAAAACGGTTTTGAGAACTCATGGTAGGTAGTAAACTATTTATATAAATAAAAAAATCCAGTCAAGCACTTGCCAGCAAATTACTGAAAGGGTTTCTTCGGTCGTAAAATTTCATAAATAGAACATTATTTTTTAACTAAAATATGTATAAAAATGGCAATTTTGAGAAGCAAGATGTACATATATTATCCATTAGTTATTAGGTATGCACTTATTTTTTAGGGGTAAAATAGCCACCATTTTGGAAACGATGTACATTTGTGAAACAAATTTCCTTTAAAATGATACCCAACTTCAAATTTTCGAAAAATAAAATGTTGGGTGTTTATAGTTACGGCCACCCTAAAATTGGATTTTTTTTTAACAACTCCCGGAAACATTGAAGATGTATATTTTTGCCTTATTTTTAGGGCCTTTCCTAATTGGGTAGCGAGGAGGGGATACCCAACTTAAAAAAAACAAAAAATATAAAATATTGTTATCAATTCGCAATTGATCTCTGATCGCAGAAATTTTGAGTGGTTAAGTTCGCAATATTTTTTCTGTTTTTGGGCAAAAAATCAAATTCAAACCAAATTTCAAATCTGTAGCTTCAGTAGGTCGGGAGATATACTCCAATATGCGACGGACGAACTACCAAAAGCATAAGGGTTTCTAGGATGACCTCGAAACCCTAAAAAGGTACGTTCAATAGAATTTTAAATGGAATTCTCTAGATTTTAGAGATACAGTTATAAAAGGTTGAACATTTAATTTTTTTGCATCTTTTCTTATGAACACACCTTACCTTACAGGACGGGTAATTACAGAACGAAATATCGGTTACTACAAGCATATCTACTTGATGCAGTTGGTCAGTCTAAAATATGTCCCTTACCCGGGGGGGGGGGGGGCCCTATATGTCCCTTAGATACTTCAATGTTTCGAAACTTCGATGTCAACTTGTTTTGATTTCGCTAAAAACTCGGCTGTGTTGTTCCCCGGTTAACATATTATTCAAAATTAGTTGTTTTCATTACCAAAATGTTGTCTGTTTTAATGATTAATAAAACTCAAATAGTAAAACTGATCACATCAGAATAAATTCACTGACAATAATAACAAATGGAAGAATTGTTTCATTATATCTAATATTTTTATAAATTTTCTAATAAATGACAGTTGTAAAGAATGCTGCTTCTTATTCAGCGCCCATGCCCATTGAATGATATTATGTAATACTTACATTACAAAAACTAATTGGCATTAGCATAGAATTAATTTTGAGTAACCCAATACATTTTAAAAACTAATTGGCATTAGCATAGAATTGATTTTGATTAACCCAATACATTATAAAAACTAATTGGCATTATCATAGATTTCATTTTGATTAACCCAATAAATTATAAAAACTAATCGCCATTAGCATAGAATTAATTTTAATTAGCACAATACATTGTAAAAACTAATTGATATTGACATAGAATTAATTTTCGTTAATCCCATACATTAAAAAAAACCAATTGGCATTAGCATAGAATGAATTTTGATTAACGCTATACTTTATAAAAAAAAAAAAAAATAATTGGCATTAGTATAGAACTAATTTTGATTAACGCCTATACTTTTTAAAAACTAATTGGCATTAGCATAGAAATATTTTTTATAAAACTCTATACATTGCAAAATAGTCTGTTAGTAAGTACATAGCTTCGTCGCGTCTTAAAGCGTAACTTAATTATTTGTTGCTTATACCACCCAATATTGTCTAATTTATTAATTATTTTCATGTGTTTAAATCAGACAAAATTGTTTTTCTTTTCTTACATGTATAATACTATCAATTTAGCAATATTTAAGTGCACGAACAGTTTAAATTAATATAGGTCAATCTGTGAGCTGCTTTCGACAAACATCCAGATTTCTTAAAAATAAAATCAGTAAATTATTTCATTTATAATTTAATAACAGTATAATAATAATAATAATAATAATAATAATAATAATAATAATAATAATAATAATAATAATAATAATTAATTAATTAATTGTTGTGAGATACATCGATAATGAGTTGGAAATTATTGACAAACTTTATTACCTTCTAGCTTCTACGAAGGTTAAATTGTTTGCATTTTTTTAAATTATTAATTAAGATTAATAATTTTTACAATTATAATAATATTTCATAATTTAATAATAATTTATTTTATCTTCGGTAAACTCGGAAGGAATATAGGTGTTAGTAAATGCATTTTTGTGTGTGAATGTACAAAGGAATGCAGAAGGACCTTATCAACAATGGACTAAATACAATCTACATTGATATCAGACAAGTAGTTTATAAGATATATGTTGGTTCGAAAAATTAAACAACAGACAGACTGATAGACAAACGCGAGATCAAAAATATTCCCTGCTGTCTGAAAACGACTTCTGTATTGGAAATTGTGAATTCGGAGACGTAAAAAATGTTAGTTCTTTAGAATGAAAAAATGGAGAAACAAAGGAGAAGAAAGCAAGGAGAAACAATTTAATAAATTATCACAATAATTGGTTGTAAAAGCATATCAATTAAGTATGTACATGGTAGGATGCGAGGAAGCTATGTGCCAAACTAATTGGCAGACTATTTTTTTATATATTCTTGAAGTAGAACTATTAAATATAAGATTAGGAGAACTTTATAAGAAATAATACTCATTCATATTGTCATTTGAATAATAATCAAGGAGTGAGAAATACTGGGAATACATAAGAATAGATAATTTATTGTATTAAACACAATTTCTAACAAGATAGAAGTAGAAGACGGTATGTAACTTAAAGCGAAGAATTTGAAATCACGCTTTTAATTTATTACTTTATAAGTATTTTTTAATTAATTACTTTCTGTAGAAATTAATAGTAAATTAAAAATTGTAAATTTGTTTTTATTTTATTATAATTATAACTAAGCAATCCTGTGACGGGATTTACACAGTGAGTTTATCAAGGCAGAGTATATAAATGCAAACAATTTAACCTTCGTAGAAAACTAGAAGGTAACAAAGTCTATAAATCATTTACAGCTCATTATCTATATATCTCATAACAATTTATCATCAAGTAACAAGGACAAATAAGTTCAAGCATATAATAACTTAGTTAATCGGCAATAGTTCTTAGATCCTACATTAATTGTTTTGAACTTTTGACTTTTTGATGGCACTTACTTCAAAAAGATAGGAGTAAAAAGTTACTGCGTTGTTAAGAGAGGTAGAGAGCGCCATCTTCTGAGATCATTTCAAAGCTAATAAAATCATGTAAGTTGCAAAGTTCAGTCTCTCCGACAGCTATATTAAAACGAAATTGACTTTTAACCGCAAGCGGTCAAATAAGCACAAGAGAGATATACTAAGGTGGAACTAAAGTGCATTATAGTATACTAAAGATATTCAAATAAAATTTTATCAGTCACATCATCAAAGTATATCAGGAGAGATATAGACAGATAAAGATATTTATATCTCTCACATCATCAAAGTACAATAAAGAGAAAAAGAGATAGGTAGAAAATATTGTTATCAATTATAATATCTTTTAAGTATATTAAAAAGGAATGGAGGCTGACACATGAAAAACAAATAATCTTCACCATCACATATCATATTAATCTGCTATATCCTCGAAGTATACTTGTAAGGAAGAGAGATTGGATATATGAAAATATTTTTATCGGTTTTATCTGAGGAGACAGATAAAATAGAATGTATATTGGATATTAAGGCATAGGGGGGATATCTTAATACTATTTTGATAGTACCTATAAATTATTTTTAGGCATGGAATAATTTAATAAATTCTTTAACTGATTAAGTTTCCTCTATGACTTTTATTTACTGCCTTAATTATTTTACTTTAATTTTTTATGAATTTAGTTGATGGATCTTTAGGTATGAAAATTAAAACATTAATCAGTCTTTATTTCTAAAATGTTTAGAAATAAACAAAATTACAATTTCATTGTACAACAATGTTGTAAGTATTACCATCAACATCAATAATGTGATCATAATTGTTATAATTACTTTTAACAGCATTACCTTATATAAACATAAGACATCAATATAACTGATTATTTTGTCATTTTAGAAATAAAGTCCGATGATGACCTTATGATTACGGGTCGAAACGTCTCTTAATCGATATGGATTAATTGTTTTAATTTTCACACCTAAAGATCCATCATCTATATTCATATTTCAATTAAAACGGTGCTTCAACGTATTCTATAATTTTTTCTAAATATGATTACATAATCAAATATTTAAAAGAAAAATCTAAGGATGGAAGTAAGCTTTTTAAACAATGCATATTTCGTAAACTTAAAAAATGTAACTTTACTTTAAAACAGTTACTAAATAAGATAAATAAAAAACAATTCAATAGCTACTAAGGCTATAAAAATGCAGTCTGCTTCATTTCCTAGGCATTACTTTATTTTTATTAAAGTCAGGGAATAAATACCATTAGTACGAAAAAAAGTTCAAGTATTTTTCAACTTTTAGATCAAGTTCCATGAGTAAATTGCGACGTTCATACTCGTATTGCACAAACAATCAACACAGATCTTGTCCGGGTTTGTACTTCTCTCTCCATCTTAGGATAACACGTCTTGATAAAATAGCTTACTTCACAATATCCTTTGATGCAATGACAGCATACGATTACATCAAATATTATTTATTAAAGTATTTTCCGAGAATTTATAACCCTGGACTTATATTTGCAAGGAGTAGATTCGAGTACTGACAGTACTTAGGTCAAAAATATATACGGGTTCATATCCAAATCTAACATGCAATCCTACAATATACTGGATTTGTGTGTATAATATAAAATACAAGGATTTTATACTTTATACATGCTGAATTGAGGCAATTACTACGTTTTCATGAGTTTTCAAAATCGTTCTGAAAACAGTTTTAGTATTCAAAACCCCATGGAAACGGCAATTTCGAAAGTTTTGAGTTCAAGGTCTCAACAGCAAATTTTTGGTTTTGTATTGAAACTTTTTTGAAAAAAGCATGGAAACAGGTATTGAATTGAAAACAGAATTGAGACATAAGCAGTAGCTATGATAAGCAGAGATATTATAACCTGAATTAACTATAACTATTCTGGGAGTTTATAGTTTTCAAAATTGTTACGAAATCTGTTTGGGAAACTCCTCTTGGGTACACTTTCGATTTGAAACCAATACAGTTTTGAAAACTCATGGAAACGTAACCAATTGTTTGGTTAAATCCTCTTTCATCCTTCTGTATACCCCAAGAATATGTTGTGAAGATGGATATAACCCGTCATGCGGAATCGACCCAGAAACTGTGGACTTGTGAGCAAAACAAAATAGTTTGGAGGACAAGTTAATGCTTCTGTATTGATCAAGATATGAAGTCCCTGTGAGGGATATTTACTGGCATAATGATAAAGCAACAAAGAAGAAATAGTATTTACAAGCAAGAAGCCACACAGTCAGATGAGTGTTATAGACAAATAGAGCAAGAAGTCGAAGTAACGTCTTGGTCTTGGTTCAAAGGAGAGATCAACAGATAGTTCATAAACAGATTATGATCTAACCAGGGAATTTGCGATTTGATACTTTAAAAAAAAAACAAAGCTGAGTCAAATATGCGCTACATGTAATATCAAAGACCTAGAACACATAATTATAGATAGATATAGGAGCGTCTATGGAGTTCATCTTAAAGGAATAACATAAATTGCCTCTCCAACTTTCCACGTAAATCCAAACTGGTTTATTTAACCAAGCAGCTTTCAACCTTCAAAATGCTCTATAAAAATATTCCGGCCATAACAGACAGACATTTAATTATTTATCTATTTTGTCTAGCAATTCCCCTTCTTTGTATAAATGGTCGGATAAATACTTAAATAATATCTATAACCAGTATATGAGGAAACTATTATTATAAAAAAATTACGGCTGTATAGCTAATTGGTAGCCAATCCCCCCCCCCCCCAAAAAAAATCGGTCCAAGACAACTTAGACACACTTTCTCATCCACGAGTTCATAATTACTTAGCCCAGTGTTTTCCATTTATTAGTTTTTGTAGGTATATTTAATTATTATTGAACACATAAAAAATATAAAAATAACTTCTCTTCGGCGGGAAATCGAACTCGGTCTCTCTCCGTCGTTCTGCATCGTTAGATTCGTATTTAAATGGATAACATTTTAGAATTTTTTAATCAAAATCGTCATCGGAACCATCTTCGAAAAATGATTTTTAGATGAGTTTTAATTAAGTTTTAGGAGGGTAGCGCCCTAAAATTTGGAGTTAAAATGCATTATTCGATTTTGCCACGGGGTATGAATTTTCTGAACATTTATACTAAAATTTTGATGTTTTTGGACAAAATGGCACGGAAAATTAAATACTTTCCACAAGTTTTATATATTTTTGTAATCTACTCTTCAATACCTTTCATTTGATACCCCACTCAAAATTTTAAAAAAATATTTCTTTTCCCGTAACAGGAATTATCCGCCATTTTGGATTCCCAGTTAATCCGATCAAGTTGCTATTCTTATTTTTTCTATGGCCTAGCAGACCGCACATTTTGCATATTTTTTTATATTTTTAGTAAAAGCAGAAATATAGTTTTGGGGGGGACACGCAAAATTTTAATGTTTTGGACAAAATGTGACCGAAAATTAAACACTTTCCACAAGTGTTATAGTTTTGTAATCTACTCTTCAATACCTTTCATTTGATACACCACTCAAAATTTAAAAAAAAATATTATTTTCGCTTCACGTGAATTATCCACCATTTTGGATTTGAACAGCTGATAATTTTGGGTTTGCTATATTTTTCCTGTGTGCGCGTCAAAAAGATATTTAATACTGGAAAGTGTCATGTTTCTCTCTCTTTTTTGATTCAAAAGTTATTGGAACCGTACAGAGTGACAGACAGACACAGGAACGAAACTACAAGGGTTTCTTTTTTGGGTTTTACCAACGAAACCCTAAAAATGAATAAAAATGTTTTAAAATAATAAATATAAAAGCTAAAAAAAAATAATTAAATAAGCACATTATGTTTATCTGACCGTCTTATTATTAAGGCGAGGAAAATGTTAAACACATTTTCAATACTGCGTAAAATTGATGAAGGGTTGACGCTGTTTTTTTTAAAGATAGGAAGTGGGCGATGTTTACCAATAAAGATCCAAAGATTTTTCTTAGAAACGAAACCTACACAGGTAATTAGAGATCGTACAGATGTTTCCTGCCAGAATAATTTATCTTTTTTTAACACCCGACAAAACTATTAGTAAAGATCATGTTAACTTTAAAATCATATATTTATATATAATTCTGAATATGGAAAAATGTCGGATTTCACATTAGTATATGATATATGATATATTTATAACCATTACGAAATTAAATGATCATAGCTATAAACTATAATTAATTTTAGCTTCAAGTCACAGTCAGTAATATAAATGTCAAACTTTGGAACTCTCCCCTGTTGAAAAGGCTTAATATTAAGGGCTCAATTTTTTACAGTGTCCCAAGCTACTTATAAACTTAAGCTATGATTCAAATTTCAAAAGCCCATCCTAAGAGGAAGCAGAAATGTGAGGGTGAGACCGTTCAAAAACCGGGTGAATTGATTAAGTAAAGATACACTGCATGCTTACTGGAACTTGGCCTTGCTCACTGCCTTGCACTAAGATTAAATATATTTATTCGTTTCAAAACTACCGGAAAGTAGAAGAGGAAAAAGGGAAATAAAAAAATTAGTAAAATACGAAATAAAGATTAGATTATACCATAAATGTAATAAATAAACTACCTTACAAACACTATAAATTTGATTAATAACAAAATAATCAAATAATATGTAATTAATTATGATTCAGTTCAAAATCACAATGTAAGAGAGACAGTTTTGTTCAAGGTTGTCAGACAAATTCCTAGATAATTATTTGATTTAATGCTGAATTAACGTCATTTACCTTTTGAGCTAAAAAACAACTTACAATTAAGTTAGCCTTAACAATCTTTAGTTTAGTAATTTACTTAATACGTTTACACTAGAAACAAAATCCGACAAAATAAAAAATCCTACTAGTCAAAGAGGGCAAAAAAATCATAAAAATATATATCAAGAATCACGACTTTTAAGATACAAAATAAATAATTGTAGTAACCAAGTTCCGTTTTAGTTTTAGAAAACCGCAAATTTTCATGGTATTTTATACAGGTTTATATATTTAGAAGCTGACAGCCAAAACAGCATCTGTATATGTGAAAGATCGTGAACTGCTTGAACTATAAAGAACGAGTTAAGCTGTTAAAGTATTTAAAGAGTAATTACTATTGGTAACATGTTAGGTCAGGTAACGATGAACTCAATGGGTGTATTATTTAGCCATTTCGGAATAAAAGCTTCGATGTAGCATTGAATGGATGATAAAGTTTAGTTAGAACCAATTTCTAAGGAGAGTTCTAAGCTATAATCAAGCAAGTTGATAATAGCGTATTTGGATAATAGCTAACTTAACTGTCTGGGCCACAAAGGACCAAACTTATATGTAGTTGAAAGAGACCGTCCTAAATTCGAAACTAAATTATTTGGGGGAAAAAAAATAAAATAAAAGAAAGTTGAGCTCAGAAGGAAACACGATCAAAACTTTCCCATGTACATAATGATACTGAATTTATTATTAAACACATTTAAACAAAATGTTTAAATGGTTTGGTTATTTGTTTAAATTTGGTTTTCAATTTTCAGCAGAATTAGATTAATTTTTAATTAAAATTGTCGGAACCGTTTTTGAGTAATATATATTTTATTTACGATTTCGTCTCAGAGTATATTTTTTCTGAAGCTTGTTCATCAAACTTGGGTTCCACGACAGGCAACTGGACAGTTGAACAAGAGGATAATAGAACTCAGAGGACCATAAAACGTGTAAATCCATCATAAGTCAAAATTTTGGCGCCATCAAATTACTCTCTCTATAATATTTTTATATATTACGTATATGAAAAACTAATAAAACGCATTGATAAGATTACATTTAAATTTTAAAATAAACATTTCAAAACAATATTTCCAACCCTAAAGCCAACGCCACGCACACATAGATTATATAGAAACCTTACAAACCTTGTCGGATAGCCAAGATTTTACTAAAGGAAATCGCGAACAAATCTTAATCTCAAAACGGTCTATTTACTTTGGCGTCACAACACTACTAGTGGTTTCACTGTTTGTTGCGACAATTAGTTTAAATGAACGCCAAAAACTGGTGTTATATCTAAAGGTTATATCAGATAACTCTAAATTTAAGATCAATCTTAAAAGAATGAAGATATAGAAAGAAGATAGTATTTAAAAATTTCACTCTTTTAACTTCTACAGGCTTTGAAAAAATGATGAACGTCATCCCCTTAAGCCTTGATTACACGTACCGAGTAGAGTGGCGAGACAGCAATTTGTCACTCGGCCGAGAGAGTAGTTTGTGCGAGTGAGTGTTTACATGTATTTTCTCTAAATTTACTTTAAATGATTATTTATAATATTTATTGTTGATAGGAAGTTCTTGTTTGGGTGCATGCGCATTGAAACGAGTTGCGAGTAACCAAACAGTATTGTTCAAACGTGCCGAGCAGCCTAGCGAGTCAGTGCCGGTAGGGTGGGGGTTGACCACTCGGCCGAGTAAGTAGAAAGGGATCCGAGTGACTGTCTCGCCATTTTACTCGGCCGAGTACTCGGTACTCGGTAAAGTGTGTATACCTACCGAGCACTCGGCCGAGTATACTGTCTCGCCACTCTACTCGGTACGTTAGTATTAACGGAAAACAAAAAAATCGTGCAAAAACTGAGCGAGAAAAAGGCGTAAACATAGTGTTTAACATTGATTGGTTTCTTCCCGTACATCCATACTATTAAATAATGCCCAACTTGTCTGAAGCTTTTCATCTGGGATGGGATACCTCAGACCTGCGATTTAGGTCTATGAGGAGTCGCAGAACACCCCGTTTGTTTTCTCTTTGTCTGTAGATAATATCGGAACCTTGTCTACTGACACGAGTTGCGCGACTTTTTTTCTACAAGTGCTGAACACATATACCAACCTTTAGCAGTATAGAGTTGGAAATATTGGCAATTTCAAAAGTGTTTGTAACAAGCTGTTAATAGATGTAAACAATACAAGATAGTCATGCCTAATGAATTTTGTAAATTGGCTTTACATCGTTTGTTCAAAGGAATAAAAATGTATCTGAATGAAAGGATAAGATACGAATCTCAATAAAGGAATATCAGAAATATTAAGAATGTTCAATATGGTTGTATTGTAAGATCACTTTAATAGGCATTAATAGGATCAATCAGTTAATAAGTTAACAACAAAGAGATGATGTTTTAGCATTTCTTTTATTTATTTAGCACAACCAAAAACCTGTTGCATTAGGTTTTATCCTGTAATAGGACTGACTTAGAATAATAAGGCAACTTGTTACAGGATTACAGGCTATCTGTACTCGCACATCACCCAAACACAAGGCATATACCAGTGTTTTACATATAATTGGCAGTTAGAGGAACTCATGAAGCCGAACACTAACAGATTTAGATAAGGCATCTAGCTTTAACAGCGGCTGGTAATTTCAGAGGCGAAAATAACAGGGCATTCTACTCTATGATCCAGCGAAACTGGACATCTTAGATCTCACATAAAAAAAAGTCCAGGAAATACACTACAATAAAGCTTTTTTCATCTCCCTTATTCCACTTAAAGCTTTTTTTTAAACACGAAGATACTCTACATCTACTTAAAAGAGATTAACAATAGGATATAACGGTTACTAAATGACTGTAAATTACTTCTAATAACTAACCATGTAATTTCCATTCATTTACAAATAAGATTTTTAATTTGTACTCTTAATAACGTGCAGTAGCATATTTCACACTAAGTTACTCGAATAAATAATGCTTTAATGTTTCTGTCATTTCATTTACATATTTTTCCTGTAATAACTTCATGGAGTATATTTTCTCCAGCGAATAGATACACAAATGATTTTGAAGTTTCTATGAAACTTTGGTAAAGACTCATCTTGGGTAAAGACCACACCACTGTTTATTGTTGATTTTATCCTGTTTTTCATTCTGAGCTTACCGAAGGTAACAGGTATTGTGATCATTCTGGAAAATTAAATTTATTTATGACTCCGAATTCAAGAATTCCTAAACAGAAATCCATTCCAGACATCAAAGAAACATTATTGGTCTTGTGTCTCTCGGTCTGTATTCTTATTAGTATTATTATTATTATTATTATTATTATTATTATTATTATTATTATTATTATTATTATTATTAACACCTATATCTTTAAAGATACTTATCTTTAAATCTTAGCGCACATTTTAATATTGAATAAAAATAAATGTCATCCCACTAAGAATCGAAACAGGTCAAGATAACCACACTTTCAATCACCATGTGACCATTCCTTCAGTAATAGTATGCGAGGAAGCTATGTGCCTCACAAATTGGCAGACTTTATTGTTTAACTTATGTCTCTTTGAAACGAAAGGAAAAAGGTATTTTTAGTAAGCATAAATGAATATGAGCATAAACATATGTCATTTTAGAAAGCCTACGAGTAAAACCTAAATTGTTGAAAATATTTGGAAATTGGTCATAGGAAGAGACCTATATTTCATTTAGGCTGTATCAGAGATAGGCTGTTACTCTAAAGAAGGTTAGAGAAAAAAAGAACGAAACAGGTCAAAACAACCACCCTTTCAATCACCATGTGACCATTCGTCCAGTAATAGAATGCGAGGAAGCTATGTGCCACACTAATTGGTTAGATTACACTAATAAATCTAATGTAAAATAATAATTAGATCACACTTATATGACAAAACATTAAACTATACCCTACAATAAATTTAAAAAAAAATCCTATAAAATGATTAATTTAAAAATAAAGTTACAATAAACAATGGACCATAGGAAATATTATAAAGAGTCGAAAAAACAATCGACCTAATTAAATGTTCGATTGTTCTTCTCTTGTCTTCTTTTTATCCTTATACGATTGTATTTTATAATGCAAATGAAGATAGACATCATAATTGTCTGAGGTTTTACTGATAATTGATTTCAATAGGGAGCATGGGCATGTTCTTTTATAATGTATATTTACATATTATTTTATACATTATGATTTACTCGTTCCTTATCTATTGAAAGGAGGGCAAAGATAAAAAAAATCAACCTCATATAAGTATTTAAAACTGCACTATAGATTGTGCACAATCGTTTTATGAATAGTAGAATCTATAGTACATTATCGATTACTAAATAGTGAAATCTATAGTGCTTAATCGATTAATAACTTAATCTTAAATAAAGCGACATAGGATAAGCTAATTTTCACTGATATAAAATAAATATAGAAATCAAAAAACAATTTGGAGGTTCGCAAAAATGTATAGGGGCAGATCGACGAACTGACCGACTCACACGAGACTAAACAATTTCTGTCAATGAAATTCTGAATTTTGAGACATTAAAATTGTCGTTCTTCAGATTCATCAAAAGGTTTCTGTTACCTTCTGTAAGCTCGAAATTAATAGATATGACGAAATTAAATCGGTAGTTTGAACAATTAAAAACATCGTAGTTAAACAACAATAACATATTTAAACACAAAAACAAACAAGAACAAATTGCTAATCACATGTAAATAATACATAATTACAATAATAATTATCATGTAATGATGAAAACAAGATGCAAAGTCACATGCTATCACATCATAAATTCATGTATTGTGTACAAAAAGATTTCAGAACGAACCTCCTTTCAAAGGCCTCGCTATTTGTATCGTTGAAGATGATAAGAATTTTATGATATTTTGGTTCAGATTTCTCAAATAATATCAATCAATAGTCTTTTAGTGGACGAGAACTAGTTGATTGAATATTTCTAGCAAGTTAAAACTTTTATTTTTGTATTAGAGATAAATCATTTATTCCATCAGAAATGAAGAAGAATTGTTAGGTTATTGTTCGGAAGAGGATAAGCTGTTTCGATTTCCAGCGCAGGGCCGTCCCTAGGGGTTTAGGCGCCCCGAAACAAAGGCACTGTGGCGCCCCCCATTATTACCAAATTCACCAAGTAGTTTAAGACTAGTAGTTTAAGGGGCCTGGTGGTGTCCCCCTAGATGCGGCGCCCGGACCAGCTTGACCCGGTTGACCCCCCAGGACGGCCCTGTTCCAGCATAAATATATTTTTTATTTATTTAATATTAAATGTAAGCAAAAGGCATAGGTGCGTAATTTATATAAGACCATCTATGTGTTAACTTTGACATGCTACTCAAATTTCATAAAAAACGGACAATTAGTAGTATTAAAATATGGTCGTTCGCAAGAATACTAACAGACAGACATGAGATTTCAAAATATGAGTGTTTTAAAAAATAAGTAGGTTGTGCGTATGGGCGATAGAAAATAGGTACCTAACTCTGTAGGCTATATTTTATACACCATCAAAATCGGAAATGAAATTATAAAAAAAGTTCAAAAGGACCAAAATTAGTATGAACTTTTCTTTTAAATTCTTTTAGAGGACTTTCATTTGACTTTTCATTAGGGATGTTTATTACATATATAGATATCAAACATGTATATATATATCACACTAACCTTCTCCCCGCGATCCGCGCAGGGCTCATGATAGGTATTATTGGCTATATGTTTCCTATTATCATGTAAGTAGGCCTAGCAATTAAATGAAATGCCTGAATAGTTTTGTTGCGGGGCTCATGACTCATGATAGGTATTATTGGCTATGTTTTCTATTATCATGTAGGCCTAACAATTAAATAAAATGCCTAAATAGTTTTGTTTCCAAGGCCTTCTAAAAATAGAATAAGGACAATATTACAATATTATACATTATTCAATTCATTTCAAACAATTAAATACTCTCTAACTCGTAGTTTAAAGTCTATTAATAAATTTAAAAAAAAAAAAAAAAAAAAAAATAGCCAATTGGAATAACAATGCTTGAAATAACCAAGATACTCGTATGCTAAAAAAGAAATAAAGTAAATGAGAAAACAAACGCAGTCCAAACCAATCAGACTGGGAAGTCATAGAACAATCATCAACCATTAGGACATTAATTTAATTACCAGTCTCTTCTCAATACGGCAGCTGCACAAGTAAATATTCAATAACTCTGGTTCTAGGACAAATGATAAAAACTCAATATAACAAATTATAAATATAATAATAAAAACTCGATTTAAAAAGCAATAATGTAAAGTTTAAGTGCCCCAATCAGTAATTAAATCGGTCAACAATTGCGGACGCCAAAAGAACTCAAATTAAAAAAAAAAAGGGTAGGGGTTCAAAAAATTCTGCAATTCTGATCAATGTACAGACAAAACTTTAATGTTATATATACATTAAATATATATATATATATATATATATATATATATATATATATATATATATATATATATATATATATATACACACACACACATATGTGTGTGTAAGAGAGAAAGCGAAGTGAGTAGGAGAAAACTATTTCATAAAAAAACGATTAGGGGCTGTTATAACATAAATTTAAATTCATCATAATATAAAAGTGAGACGCATCAATGAAAGATATTTTACTAATCATAAGGTGGAAAATTAGCAATTTAACACATCCTAACTTTCTTTCTTTTAACAAACACGAAAGTTATCTTACTACTTCAGTGGCGTATCCAGGGGGGGGGGGCTCAGGGGGCACGTGCCCCCCCCCCCCCCCCAGAACCAATAGAGTAAAAAAAAAGATACCGCCGAATTTTTTTTTAATACATATTTTTTACATTAACCTCATATTCAATTATTACACCTAAGAAATGCATAAAAGCTCTGTTTTGACTGCAGACGGTGCCCATGACTTAAAGTAAGATATTGTACTGCAGTAAGCATCAGTATAACATTTTCTAACGAATACGTTCTAAAACAGTTATGTTGTTACTTGGGCGCGTAGATTTTTTTTGTTTTTTTTTTTTTGGGGGGGGGGGGGGGGGGGGGGGAGCAACTGCTTTGTTGAATAAGTAGTTCCCTTTTCTTGTTACTACTACGATACCCCCCCCCCCCCCCCCAATCTAAACTAACTTAGAATGTGCCCCTCCAGACCTAGCCGCTGGATACGCCACTGTACTACTTATAGATTATAGATAATACTAATATCGTATAAATAGCATCGAAATAAAAAGAAGCCTGTCCGATACAATTTACACTAAAAACTTTCTCATATATTGTATGAGTACATAATTATAATTTTTGAATATTCGTAGTTACATTTACTTATTATTAAAAATTTTATAAAAATTTAAAATAAAAATTCCTCCTCGATAAGGAATCGAACCTGACCAGCCACCCTTAGCACGTATCATAATATTCATAATATATCCTTAAATTAAATTTTCTTCCCAATAAAGCGACTCACTTAAATGGGGTAAGTAGGTATATGGATTCAAAATAATAAGAACAGTTTTTGATGAATAATTTTTAGTTGTTGGGGGCATCAGCTTTCCCCAGTTTAGAAGGATTACATAATTTAACGATCTCTAATCAGAGTATGATTTTTCTGAATGTTTATCCAAATTGGTTCATATAGTTTAGCATCCACGTGCCTACCTGAGTAACACACACAAATTTATTTTAAAAATCAAACCTTTCTTTGAATTCATGGAACCTTAAAAAAATCCATAAAATCCCAAAATCGATTTTATTTTGTATTTAAAAAATAAAAATAAAATATTGGTAAATAAAAATGTGCAATAAATAATTTTGAACCAAATTTCTTTGGTATTCGTGGAAGTTACAAATCATTCAATAATTATTGTAAAAAACATAAAAATCAAAGAAAAAAAATATAGGGGTTGCAAATAATAAAAAACTCAATCAACATTCGTGCAAGAATTATTTTTAAAAACAAAACCGAAGATAAAATTATAAAAAACTAACTAGTCGGATGCAGAATAAATATAGTTATGTATACAAAAAAGGGGTTGCAGAACCTAAAAATTAAATAAATAATAATAAAAAATTTCAATGTACGTGCTCTAATAATATATTGTTCAAAATTTTACTGGAATAAGAAAACACCTGCAGAACAATAATATATATTAAATTATTAAATGCTCATAAAATTCAGACATTAAGAAAATAAATGTATCAGGCAAAAGCAAATACGCTAGGTTGATTATGCAAATTTTCGTATAACAAAATAATTATACTTAAATAAAATAAAATAACAAAAAATCATTCAAAAACATTGTGAGGGGATGCAAAATATAATTAAAGAAAAACTAGGTTCTATATTGCGTGCAAATCTCTTAGAACAAAATAATTAAAAAGAGTAAAATCAAAATAAATAAATAAAATAAATAAAATAAATAAAATAAATAAAATAAATAAAATAAATAAAATAAATAAAATAAATAAAATAAATAAAATAAATAAAATAAATAAAATAAATAAAATAAATAAAATAAATAAAATAAATAAAATAAATAAAATAAATAAAATAAATAAAATAAATAAAATAAATAAAATAAATAAAATAAATAAAATAAATAAAATAAATAAAATAAATAAAATAAATAAAATAAATAAAATAAATAAAATAAATAAAATAAATAAAATAAATAAAATAAATAAAATAAATAAAATAAATAAATAAGGGGTTGCAAAAGCAATAATAAAAAAACTTGGTTCTATATAGCGTGCAAATTTTTGTATAATAAAATTCTTAGAGTACAAAAGATTCTTAGAGTAACAAAATACTTCAACTCCAAAAAAAAAGAAAAAAAAAAAAGTGTCATAGGGTTGAAAAGCTAATAAAATAAAACTGGGTTCAATATTCGTGCAAAAAAGTTTAGAAATAAAAATGCAAAAACCGAATTCATATGGTTGTATTTGTTAGGAGGAGCTTACTGTATATAACTGGCTGTTCATAGTCCCAGGCGAAGCTAGCGGACATCCTGAAACTGGCAATAAACAAATAACTGGTTTTTGTTTTGTTTTCAGTTGTTTTCATTTTCATTCATATCAAAATAATTTGTACATTTGAATTGCATTGTCTTAAGTCAGAGGTTTAAATCTGACTATCAATGAAATCTAACACATTTATAATACCTATGTGTCAGATTGTTTATTTTATAGGTACATACAGATATATAAAATTAGTTACATTTTGTATAATGTAAAATATAAATTTTATTATTTTTTGCCCCATTTGAAAATATGGGTATATGTAAATGGCACCATTTTTTTTAGCAGAAATAAAAAATAATGTTTTACAAAGTAAGAAAAACAGTGTAAATTGCACCACTAATTCTCAAAACGAGGTAAGGAAAATAGTGTAAATTGCACCACTGCCTTCCAGAACGATGTAGGTCAAACTACGTAAATTGCACCAATTCCTTTTAACATTGGGACAAAGGAATATCACACTTCTGTAATTGAAAGTGACAATATCTGTTAGCCTAACAATCAAATGAGACAAAGGGACATTTAGTCCAATGTGTTTTGTGACAAAGGAACATCACACTTATGTAACAAAAAGTGACAAAATCCAATAGTCCAATCATTAAGTTAGACAAAGGGACATTTAGTGGTGCAATTTACACAATTTTACTTACTTCATTTCAAGAGGTAGTGGTGCAATTTACATGGTTTGACTTACTTCGTTAAAAAAAACTTTTTTTTTTTAAAAAAAATGTATTATTCTTAAAGTACTTTCAAAGATAGTAAAGAACATTTCTTTTTTAAATCTAAAATTGTCAAATTTATGTAAATTTAATAGTTGATATTTTATTTTTATTAGGTTGTGGGGGTCCACAACCTAATAAATTTAACACACGGGTGTGTTAAAATAGATGCTTAGAAGTGTTAGGTCAAGAAGAGATTAAACATTTTTTACTCTAATGTAATAAAATAAAATTGTAAAGTCTATTGCTTTATAATCATGTACTAAGTTTAAATAGTTAAATGTATGCAGTGTATTTCCCTTTTAATAAATTCATTCAACAAAAAACAAATATTTACTTCACTAACTTAATTGGAAACATCAGCATAAAGCAAGCCTGAAGATGTCCCTCATGAGACGAAATATAGCTATATTTATGAAATTGTCAACATACACTTTTTTGACCCCTTGCAGACCCAACACTTCAAAGAGTTTGGGTTCTGAACGTATTTTAAAAACTTTTGACATATTTAAAAAAAAAAAAACATGTCCCATACGTTGCACTTTCAAAAGTGGACAAAAAATAATGGAATGACCCTTGAACTAGATATAAAAATGTCTATATTGTAACATTTTCAAATCAAGTTAATATTCAATTTAAGCCTCAGGCCTACGTTCTAAAGATTTTCTTTTTTAAATAAGATTTTACTTTATTGTTCTTGTCACTCATAAAGTTAGTCATAGTAAAAGAATAAAGACGTCAATCCAAAAACCAAAGTAACTTTATTGTACAAAGCCGGTTTTCAAAAACCAGTGGTCAACTTCAGTGGATATCACGAGTCGAAATGCGCAAGAGAAAGTAAATCAGTGTAGGAGTTAAGACAGAGGTTGGATTCTGACTACAAAAAAAAAAAATGATTGAAAAGTTGGTTATTAAAATTTGGAGAAAAAATTAAAATACAAACACGATTTTTAATTCATAATCAATGTCTAGTAATCTTAGTAGAGTGGACATTAAACCAATTAGACGCTGATAGAAGACGACGACAATCGTGACGCCACATACTAATTAGATTATTAAATACCACGGAATCATTTAATTATAATTTAAATGATAAACTTTAGGTTCCAGGTAGCTCATTGCTTACGTCCTCGCTTAACACGCAGAAGGTTCCGGTTTCGAATCCCAACTACGGCAGAAGGTATTGCGTCTATCCGGTTACGAATTCAAGTAATACGATTTATACAGCTGATAGAGCAACATGCCATAACCCCATATCATCAATTAAGTTATGTAAAAGCCCTCCGTTTAGAAGGTCTAAGCCCTCATAATGCTCTTGCGGCAAGGATACGTATTATTAAATTGACTTACATCATTAACATCGAAACAGGTAATTCTTCGAATGTATGATTGGATATCAATTAGAAACGCCTATATTAAACACGGTACTCACAGAGAAGAACATATAATTATAAGTGGTAAATATAAAAAAAGGTAATATCAAATGAAAAAAGAGTAAAAATTAATAATAGCAAAATTTAGCATGGCCATGAAACAGATTGGATTTTCTCTCTGAGTCTACAAAACTTATTGAACAAGCATAAAAATAATGAGCTAACCAATAAGCTAACAATAAACCATTAATAAAAAAAGGCAAGAAACCAGCAACCAGCTATAAATAAACATGACAAATCCGCCTGCATAATAACTCATCACATCGCGTACAAAAGACCCCCATTGTAAACGAAGTAACAAAACAGAAAAAAATATTTGTAGCATAACAATACTCCTTGAATTAAATCAATGTGTACAAAGTTTTTTTTAAATTCACCAAGTTATTGACTTTTCTTTCAGTACGATTGAGAGTTATATAGAAATTAAATAAACAACGCGTGAATACATATTACATTTATACCGATATATTTAGAGTGTAAAAAGATAAATATTAATACCTATGAATTTATTAGCATTTATACAATACATAATGTATATTTTTATCATCATAAGAAATCAATATCATAATTAACATGGCAAAAAAATAAATATTACTTAATATAAATATGAATCCAAGTATAAAAAATTTTATGTTAGCTTCTTTTTATGACATAAAAAGTTTTTGTGAAAAGTTTTCGAATCGGTTATAATTTTCAAATATTTAAGATGGCGGCCATACATGTATTTGAAGCTGCCCTATTACACACGTAAATCACTAATTATTTGCGCTGAATATAAATTGATTGTGTATAACATAATAGTTCATGTAATAATATTAAAATGCAAAGAAGAGGATTTCTAAAAATTACATGAAAACTAGATATTCTCACATAGTAAAATAATTTTAAAGTTTCTTGAAATTAGATTTTAAAACCCATAAAATTAATAAAAATACATTAAAACTAACAAACGGGGTAAGCGAATCGCGGGATCCAGCGAGTACATATATAATTAAAACACCGATAGATCGGTTGAAAGCCGATTAAGTAGAATACAATTTATTTTAGTTCATAGATGTCTTTCTTTGCTTCTAATAAGTTGTTCTTTGTTTCTAATAAGTTCTAATATGTTGTAGGCCGTTAGGTCAATTCCAATTCTCATCTATATAATAACAAATACTATTGGTGGGATGGGAATTTACATTAGAAATTCAACTACTCTACACATTTAATCTTTCGTCTTTAAGACATCAGACAGAGAAAGTTTTCTTTATCTTTTATCTGTGATTTTTCCAACCAGATTTTCAAAAGATGGGATCCAGATTTATCAGGATCGGTAAGGTTTCCTCATTTTCCAACACTGTTCCTCAATCCACCGGTGCGATGTTCCTGAATACATCTAAGAACCTAAGACCTAAGACGTGGGAACTTCCAACTCATTGTACTTCTTTCTCATCTCATAAAAGAGGATTATATAATTTCTATCCTGATAGCACACAGACTGACTGCTTTATTAGCAAATTTACTTTTTTCCCTCTAAAGGCACTCTCACTGATTTTTTTTCTTCTTCTAAGAAACCTTTCTTATTACTTAATACACTATTATTTCCGATTAGGTCTTTTTGCCTTTCCTTGCAGACTGTTATGCCATAACGCATATCTAATTATATTCAAAGGAATTATTAAAACTTCTTTTGTTTCCGCTGACTTACTTATTAAAGGTCAAGCTTTTTTTTTAACTTTTTATTTTTAATTCCCCATTTTTATTTCTTTACTTTTTTACTAACCTACTTATATACATAAAAACTGACAATACGAACAATATATTCTCATTGTAGGAGGGTTTTTATTTGGAATGAAAGTCCTTCTAATGATTATATGTTAAATGTGATTTTATGTTTGAGTCTATATTAAATCTCTTCAATTTAAATATATTTTCATGTACTTAGCAATATTGAATTAAAATCCCATAATATTTAATGTCATTATTTATTATCAAACTTATTATAAAGGGGTTCAACAGGTGGTTGTTTAAATTCCGGTTTCGATTTTAGCAGAGGCAAATTATGTGTCGAAATCTGTTCTGACGATTTTAATTAAATAATTCTAAACTATAGGAACTTTTAAACACAAATTTAACCATAAAAAAAACCGGAAGAAAAATTTTGTTTTCCGGAAAAAAATATAGTTTTTGAGGTATTGAAGAAAGAAAATTAATTTGATATATATTGCTAAAAATAAAACAATTATTTTTCCCTTAAAGATCTTTTAAACGATATGCAACATGAAGGGTATCCATTACTTTGACATTTGTACCCCGTACCCCTGTGTACCAACATTTTAACTTCATAATCTCATGTAGGCAGTGACCTTCCCCTTGTTTTGAATGATAGTGTGTAAATTCATCAAATTAGGATAAACTGTAGATTTGTATAAAAGACACTCATAGACACTGACACTCTTCAAATATATAAGATAAATATATATACTCGGTTCATATCATAGGCATCCACTAAGAAAGGATTTTGCGAAATTTTTATTTTTGTACCCAGGGGTACGGGGTACAAATGTCAAAGTAATGAATACTTTTAATGATGCATATCGTTGAAAAGCTCTTTAAAAGTACAGTAATTGTTGTTATGTACAGTTTTGTCATATTTTCATTTAGGAGGGGGTAAAATGTAAAATATGTAAACCTAATATTTTTCCATTTTACCCCCTCCTAAATGAAAATATGACAAAACTGTACATAACAACAATTACTGTACTTTTAAAGAGCTTTTCAACGATATGCATCATTAAAAGTATTCATTACTTTGACATTTGTACCCCGTACCCCTGGGTACAAAAATAAAAATTTCGCAAAATCCTTTCTTAGTGGATGCCTATGATATGAACCGAGTATATCCTCAAAATTTCAAGTTTCTCGGTTAAGCAGATTTTGCTGTGCGTTGATTCTATGTCAGTCAGTCAGTCAATCAGGACATTGCCACTTATATTATAGATTGCTGAATTAAAAAAGTAATCCTTCTTTGTATAAGGGAAAGTTTTGACAAATACACCAAATGTTATCAAAATCGATTGAATCTTTTTGGACTCAAGAGATCTAAAATTTTAATTGAAATTCAATTTTTATCTCTAAATCGTATTTTTACGCCATCAAAAGACTTTCTAATTATATATACTTAGTATGTACTGTACATATACATAGTATGTACTGTACATACATATAATTTTAATTGTTCATTAAAAAAAATTCACATTACATCAATAACTCCCAATTCATTCAAAACCTCCACATGACATCATATTATAATCTTGATAAGTATGATCTTGAACCAAACACATAAATATATATAAACGTAAACTTGTCTGTTGAATACGAAAATGACTGAACAACCTGTTTGTTAACAAACACCTTTCATTAAATTCACTTCTTTTTACTATGCTATTAAACACTTTCTACTTGATAAAAAAATGATTCTCATTAAAATATCACTACGAAGTTTGTCTTCAAAAAGTCTACTATTACGCATCATATATAATGCAAAGCTTAAAGTACAAAAATATGTAAATAATAATTAGAGTATAGTTGAAAACAAAATGTTAATGCTATGAATTAGAATTTAATAATATGTAATATTATTTATTTAATTACCTACTAAAATAAAATTAGAATTTTCTTATTTTTTTTATTGCTTAAACTAACTAAAATTTATTTTATAATTGTTTTAAGTGATAGAGATTTGTGTAAACCGATAAGAAGATCAACATATCTGGGTAAAGGAATAATACATTAATTTATAATTATTTTACAAAGATCGACTAAAATTTAATAATTAGTAAATACTAATTTGCCTCGCATATGTGTTATAAGGAAATAATCGCGATAAAGATTATAGAATAAGAAGGAAAATTGATCAAATAATTAAATATTGAAAATAGTGAAATTTGGAGGACATTGATCAAGTAATTAGCGCACTTAAAAATGGAAAAAGACAATTACTCCAATGTTTACTTTTGTATAAAAAATTGGGTTCCGAGTTTTTGACTAAAAATTATACAGTAGAACCCCGGAATACCGAACTAATTGGGACCAGGGTCGGTTCGGATTTCTGAATTGTTCGGATTATCGGGGGGGGGGGGGGGGGGGGTCTGGTTTTATAGTCGATTAAAATAATTAAATTGATGCTGGTATAGTTTATAGGTATATTCTTACGTTTCGGCATGAGAAATACCCAGTATTTCTGTTAATAGAAAGAGATATAGAATAATTATGAATAAGTTAGAACGTTGACAAACCTTTTTCGGTATTCGGTTCCATAGAAATGTAGGGCGGCATGTATAAAGGTAGAGTATTTCTAGAAATGCATTAAATACGACTGAGAATGGGAGAGGGTTTTAAGATACACCTAGACGCGGCTAAACGCAATTCCAGGAAATTTCACCAAGCCGTAAGTGTGTAATGTCTCAACAAAAACAACAGTTCTCTGGAAAATTAAATCCACATTTAAAACCATTATCAGCTCACAATACTGCAGTCAGTTTTTAAAAATCTTCCGAACAGTTCACATCGTTTTATTTTTGTTAGAAGAGTTTTTTTTTAATAAATTTTATTTGTTCAATAAATCATGGCTAGTAAAAGAAAACATACTGCGTGCTCGTTGCAAACGAAACTTGAAGTGTTATCGCGTTTAGACAAAGGAGAAAGTGTAACAAAATTATCCGTGGAGTTTGGAGTTGGAAAATCAACCATTTGTGATTGGAAAACGAATCGTTCAAAAATCGAACAGTTTTGTGAAAAGTCTTCAGTTGCTACTCAACAGAAACGTAATTGGTCATCAGGGTCAAGGTTAGAAAAACACGACGAAGCTTTATTTTTATGGTTTTCTCAAGAACGAGAGAAAGGTGTTCCATTGAGTGGCCCTATCATTCAAGAGAAGGCTTTAGATTTGAGCAAAAAAATAAACCCTGATATTCCCTTTAAGGCAAGTAATGGATGGTTGAATCGTTGGAAACAAAGACATGGAATCCGACAGTTGACGATATCAGGAGAGAAACTGTCAGCTGACAGTGGTGCTGCTTCTGATCATATAAAAGATTTTGCTGATTTAGCTAAACTTTATTCACCACAGCAAGTTTATAACTGATGTGATGAAACAGGTTTGAACTTTAAAGCACTGCCAACCAAAAGCCTTGCATCTAAACAAGAAGCATGCGCCCCAGGGTACAAAATAAGCAAGGAACGGTTAACTGTTCTAGCTTGCTCCAATGCAACAGGCAACCACAAGCTACCACTAATGGTAATAGGGAAATCTAAAAAACCTAGAGCACTAAAAAGCGTAAACATGAATTCCCTTCCGGTGTTTTATCGTCACCAAAAAAAAGCGTGGATGGATTCGTCTCTTTTCATTGAGTGGTTCAACATTCAGTTTGTTCCTGCTGTAACCAATTTTAATAAAAAAAAACGGCTTGCCTAATCGCGCTTTGCTTCTTGTTGACAATGCACCCACTCACCCATCGGACGGAAAATTAACTTGTGGTGACATAAAGGTGTTTTTTTTGCCTCCCAATGTTACACCATTGCTCCAACCAATGGACCAAGGGGTATTGTTGAACTTGAAGCGAGGATACAAGAAAATGTTGCTTCGATCGCTTATCGAAGAAGGAAAAGAAGATCTTTCGGTTCTTCAAAAATTGAAAAATGTTAACGTGAAAGACGTCATCTACTGGGTAGCTGAATCGTGGGACGCCTTGAAAGAAAACCTATTACGGAAAGCATGGAAAAAATTATGGCCGGATCTAACATTTGTTGAATCAGACGAAAACCCAAGGAGCGAATCACAGGAAATTGTTCAGCTGTTGCAAAAAATTCCCGGTTGCGAAGATTTGGAAGAAAACGATGTGAATGAGTGGGTTTCATCGCATCCCGAAGGGCATGCATTTTTTACTGATGAAGAAATAATTTCTATGGTTCAAAACAACCAGAACCATGATTCATCATCGAGCGATGATGACTGTGAAATCCTGCCGTCAACGAGCCACGCCGAGGCTGTTGAGGCGTTTCAAACAGCCCTAAATTATGTCGAACAACATGAAAACGCTACCCCTGCTGACATTATGTTAATAAGACGATGGCTTCGCACGGCAGCATCCGCAAGATATTCTTCACTACGCCAGACAAAAATAAGAGATTTTTTTTCACCACTACCTGGAACTACAGGAAACACTTCAATGTAATATGTATGTACATAAACAATTATTATTCGTATTAACATGTCACAGAAATTCACTCTTTTTAAATTACAGGATATACTAACCCGTGCATTTTTTTTTTTTTTTTTTTTTTAACCCCAAAAGTTGTTCGGAATATCGGGGTTTTCGGATTTGCGGGGTTCGGATTTCTGGGGTTCTACTGTATTTTGAATTAAACCATACAAGGCGTTTCCATAAGAAGAATATAGTTTTTTTTGTGAAAATAGCGGTAGCTGTGAAGGGTGGGAGGTTGAATTCGATTCTTTGTCTAGGAGGAATTATTATAAATTGAAAATTATAATAAAATCTTCAATAATAATTAAATATAACTAAGAAAAACACTGGATGTAGTATTATGAACTCTTTTGAGCTTGTCTACAGTCTTCGCACAAGTAGAATCGACGCGTTGACAGCGCGGGAAAAACTAGCAAAAGGGGGGACGAGCCAATGAGAGCTTGAGATTTTCCCGGACAAAAGGTCGGGCCAACTAGGCAAAGATAAATGTCTCTAGTGGAGGGGAGAGGCCCTCTGGATAACAGTATAAGAAGGCTTCATAGTGGCTTTATTTTTTCCCCCAGAGAGGTTGGCCAATCTGTGTGTCACTCAATTTCCCGCGCTGTCAACGCGTCGATTCTAGTTGTGCGAAGACTGTAGTACGCGTTGTTTCACAGAATTTTAAGATGTGCCGCCATTAATATATTCAATATTGTCTTCCCAGAAGTGTGTTAGTTTATATTTATACTAAGGAAATATGTATATTAAACTTGTTTTGACGTTCTTATTAATAGAAGCCAGAAATTACAAATTCAGAGAAGCTAGAATGCCTACTAAGGAACAACTATTAAAATGTGCCGACCCTGCCAGGATTCGAACCTGGAATCTTCTGATCCGTAGTCAGACGCGTTATCCGTTGCGCCACAGGGCCAACTGCTACGAGCTGGTTTTTATTTAATAAATTGATTGTGTCGACTGAAATACCGTACCATTGACCTTGAAGACATTAAACGTTTATCAAACTAGCTTTAGGCTTCCAATTTACATAAAGGTGTAATTGGTGCATTAATATACATACCTAAATTTTAAATCGGAATTTATTCATTTACATCTTAATATAATTCAGAACAGTTTGGACCCTCTCATATGATTCGGATTAATTTTGTGAGAAATATATTATATTTAAATATGTATTTACTTCAAATTAATGATCTATTTCCACTTTAATCCATTTATTGTGATTTCGAACCTTAGATTGATATAGTTCATTAAATTCAAACTTATAATTATTTCTAATTATGAACCATTCAAATACAATATTAAATATTATCTTGTTAGATATACGAGTATTAAGCTTTATTTTCCTAGACGCGACTCCAGCGATAGTCGCTCAGCGATTATCACTGAGGACTCCTCTTCTGATCTGAGTTTGCATGTTAACGTTTTCCTAGCTGAGCGACTCTTAACACCTCCACGATAGTCGCTGGGCGACTGTCGCTCAGCGCCTATCGCTGGAGTCGTGTCTAGGAAAAAAAGAATAGAAAATGAACAAAAAAAAAAAATGTAATAATTTATAAAAATGCACAATTACAACTCGCCAAACCGAATAATAGCGAGAAGAATTAACCAAAAAGCCGAAAGAGTTCGGCCCTGTGGCGCAACGGACAACACTTCTGACTACGGATCAGTAGAATCCAGGTTCAAATCCTGGCAGGATCGTTGAAGTTTTTAGAGATTAAATGCTTTTAATTATATATTGTAATTATTAATATTTATACTGAAACTTATTGCATGTAAAAGATTTTTGTTTTTGGCAGTTAGAAAGACAAACAGGAAGATAATATAAGAAATCGACTGAAGAAAAATAAAAAATAAATTAAGAAGGCGTTATATTAAAGACTTAACTATCAATAGAAAGGGTAAGAATTGGCCATTGAGAGAAATAAAAAAACAAGTTAAAATTATTTAACAGAGGTATAGGGGTGGAAAGAGCCAAAACGTAACGACCCTGCCAGGATTCGAACCTGGAATCTTCTGATCCGTAGTCAGACGCGTTATCCGTTGCGCCACAGGGCCAGCTGTGCCCTGATAACTTTATTTCTGGGCCTTTCTTAATACTACGTATAATATTTTTTCAAATTAAAGGACACAAATGTACTTAACCTTATCTACATTTAAGATATGAAATCAAAATAATATACCGATAGTATTTTTTTTAGAAAACCCCTTTTTAAACTACTTATTAAAATTAGTTTTGTTTAAGTAATACAAGTAGTTTTTAATGTTTGAAAGAAACTACATTTTTACATATTTAAAGTATATCACACTAAAATATATACATATATTCTAAGGATTCTTTATAGTCTACAGGCCACCATAAGAAGTGAGTCGCTGATTGATAAAGTTTTCTTACCTTATGGAATCGCTTATTTATGCCTTGTCCACCGATGAATTGGGTATATGGCAACTGGGCGCTGGGCCATTTCTTTTTTGTTGATATGCCAAACTTGCCCTTCTGCGGGAACATTGAAATGAGTAAATGAGATAGATAAAGTTTTGATTTTCACAGGATCTTTTAATTAAATTATTTAAAAAACAGTGGTAAAGGTGGCCACCGATAAGAGTGGGCCGTTTGGGGTGTCCACCGCCCCAAACATATCGCTTTGCGGGGACGTTAAAAAGAAAACGGCCCACTCTTATCGGTGGCCACGTGTACCACTGTGTTTTAAATAATTTAATTAAACGATCCTATGAAAATCAAAACTTTATCTATCTCTTTTCAATGTTCCCGCAGAAGGGCAAGTTTGGCATGTCAACAAAAAAGAAATGGCCCAGCGCCCAGTTGCCATATACCCAATTCATCGGTGGACAAGGCATAAATAAGCGATTCCATAAGGTAAGAAAACTTTATCAATCAGCGACTCACTTCTTATGGTGGCCTGTGGACTATTATTTAATTTATTAATTGAGAAAAAGGTATGCTATTTAAAAGAATATTCGCATACTAATTTATACCGATAAAATTAGGTTTATTATTATCATGTTATAAAGAGAATGTTCTGGCTTTTGATACGGTATAATCCCTTAATAATGCATTCGTATCTGTTTCATAGAGAATATAATTTTTAATGGCCATCAAAGCTAGACCATTCAATCGTCTTAAAATATGTGTGTTCTTAAATATGTCTTATGTCTTCATGAATTTTAATTTGGAAAAACTGCCTTCACAATAGGCCATTGACAATGGAAGAATGAGAAGTATTCTTATGCTTACAAAAACGTTTAGAAATGAGTCCACATAGCTAGTGGCGTAGCTAGGGCATTGGAGGCCCCCCGCAAGAACTTTTTGGGGGACCCTTGCGGTGCCCCCCCCCCCCCCCCGCAATGCGGGCCTATAGTTACGCCACTGGACATAGCCATGTCTTGAGACGAAACACAAGGCTTTGGGCTCAACACAAAGCTCTAATAACTGCAAGATATTGGAGCTTTTTGAAGAGATCATTTCCATCAATCAATTCCTCTTCAACACTCAACACAGTTTTAAGATTTGTCCATGTTTTCTTATCCTCTTTATCCTGTGTTCGCAGGTTTTCTATTTAATAAAAGGATTCAAAGATTAGCTGTGGTTTTCCATTAGCTGGAATCTTTCTTTCAGTGATGTGATTCGCTTTATCAAGAACATTTACTAAGTTGACGTAACACCGATAGGTTCCATGGGAGAAATTCTTCTTGTTCTTTTGGTAGACTTGAGTTTACTTATAAATAATACTTTCTAAATCCAGCATGGACTCCGATTTTGTCAACAAGCTCTGTTGGCACTTTTGTGGTGTTTCATTGTGTATTGACGAGTCGGATTAGTCAAGTCTATTTTATTGGTCAAAGGGTTTTTTCGTTAAGTGTACGCTCAGTCATCGCCAATCTCGCAAGGGTTCGGCCTTATTGATGTATTTTCTTGGAACATTTTTTACATTTTCTATCCCTTAACCATTTCTCCCTGTTTGGCGCCCCCTTCAGAGATGGCGCCTTCTGCGGTGGCGTAGTTTGCAGGATTCAAGATCCAAGATCCGGCCCTGTTTAAATGATGTACTACATATCGTACATGTACATACAATCGTACAATAAAAAACATTATTTTTTTATATTAATAAAGCCGGAAAATAAGCCCGTTACAAAATACATCGAAAAGAGAAATGCAAGAACGTTTTGTAAAAATATAAATCTTTTACAAAAGGAAATAGAAAGGTGATACATACATAATATATGCATTATAAACCTCAACTATTTTTATTTTAGTATCCGTTTACCTATTTGTTGCATTGATATATTCACCTGTCAAACCAGTTTAAAATCGAACGAATAAAAGTCGAATTGATAGCTGTTAAAACTAGATTGATGGCCCAGCGACACCGTTATGTTAATAAACATCGAAATTCAGCCGCTTATTTTCTATTCCATCAGAAGAGACTTTTGTTCATTTTTTTCACGGATCTGGATCAAAACTCCATCTTTAATATTCTGTCATGGAAATATGGAATAGGAATACCATTGTACAAAAAAAAGGGGTGATATTATTACATTTTACTAACCCATTTTAAAAAAGACAATACAGTCTTCTAATTATAATTTAATATAAACACGTTGCGATAGTGTATGTGTACAGTTTGTGCTAAATGTTTATTAGTGGGTTGACAGCGCGGAAAAATCAGAAAAATGGGAGTGAGAGTTCAGGATTTTAAAATTCTAGCTCTCCATCCCATTCTTTTTTACTTTTCCGCGCTGTCGACGCATACAACCAAACAATTAGCACAAATTGTACAGACGTTATGTTGTAATTATATTATTTTCTCTTTTTGTAATAAAGGGTGATCAGAAATGTCGAAATTAGTGACGTTAAATTGTCCATTCTACAACAACAGATAAAACATGACGACCCTGCCAGGATTCGAACCTGGAATCTTCTGATCCGTAGTCAGACGCGTTATCCGTTGCGCCACAGGGCCACTTGCTGCAGCCAGGTCTGGTTTCTATTTAATAAATTGGATTGAAATGACGAAGAACCTTGAGAGTAAACATAAACAATTATTGTGGATGTCTAATTGATCAGTTATAAAAATACTGATGATAAATTAGAAATAGGCAAACAAATTTAAGGTAATCTAGAGGTGTAATTTGAATTTTATAAACGCAGAAATAACATTAATACTATAGCTAATAAAACCTATAATCATTAATGAATAGTAGGATTTTATTAGTTAATGATTGGTCTTCTTTAGTGAACTGATTAGCTTTCATTAGTTAACGCTGGTGAACCGATTGATCTCCGTACGTGAACCGTTTTATCTTTGCCGGTGAACCGATTTATCTTTGCTGGCGAACTAATTTATCTTCGTTGGATAACCGATTGATTCTCGTTAGAAAACCAATAGGTCTTCTTTAGTGGACTGATTAGCTTTCATTAGTGAACCGATGTGGTTCATTATAAGTTCAATAATTAAATTTAACGAAACAGTCATTATTAAAATTAAAGCATTTATCTACGGTCACTAAGCAATATAAAGATTAATTTTCTCCGTTCATTCTGCCTTCTTTCATTAATGATGTCCGAAAGAATCAACACAAAAATGTCTAACTTTGCAGTAATTTTTTGTGAAAAAAACCAAACACATGAAAAATATAGGGAAGCACCAAAAAATCACCCATCAAAAACAGAGGGATGATGTGTAAGAGGTTAAAAATATTTTTTACCGGAAATATGTCATGTGTGACATTAAATGAAATTGGACACCCTGAGTACAAAAATATACTCGTAATTGGTTTCGTTTACCACATAAATGAAATGACATTAAATGAAATTGGACACCCTGAGTACAAAAATATACTCGTAATTGGTTTCGTTTACCAATTCATAATTGTTTTAGTTTTTAGACCATGTGTCCTTTAAAATTGAGTTTTTCGCAGAAGGGGGCTCAATGTTTTTTAACAAATCAACTAAAAAAAAGTACCTATGACTTTTTTACGTCGTATATTTTGTGTATTTTTATTGGAGTGAATAAATTAATTAAATAAAAGTAAATACAATTTCTACATAATCTTGATTGAAATAAGAAACGCATATCTAATCAATAAAAAACAACTTTGTTTTTCTTATCTGCTAAAAAAAACAAAGAAAATAAATAACCCGAAACGCCTACGTCCTAAGTATTTTATATGTGGAGCAGACTGCATAAACAGCATTCAATTAAAATTAACCCAGAATCAATTAAACGATTTCTAAGTAAGTAGGTCATTAGATAAAATGAATAGGTATGAATATTTAAGTGGATTTCTGGAGGTGTCTAACACAATAAATAAATAAACAGGATATAATCCTGAAATTTGAAGTAGGATTATATTTGGACAAAACCAATTTAAAGTTTTTTTGTGATTTAAGTGTTCTAAATTCACTTTCTATATAGGCGGCAACAAAAGAACAAATAAGAATAAGAGGAGTGTTTGAATTTCCGTGGGAAGATGGACGAGCCGTGCTCAACCTAGAAACTAACCTTACTCAACCTTAGATCGAGCCTGAGAGCGTTAACCTCTCCTTTGACTGCCACCAGCGTGCAGAGAACACAGCCTCAGGCAAGTGTATCTTAGCAGTTTTAATATACTCCATATCTTATATTACCACTCTATAATATATATTACATATATGTATATTCATTCAATCCTTTATATTGACTATCAATAAAAACATTTTACAAAGAAATATATCCTAATGAAGTGTACAGTTTACAGGCTTCCAGAACTTATAAGTAATTTTATTCTAAATAAAAATATTAGAGTAAACTTGGGTCTGCAAATGATTCTTTAAGAGCCAGATTGAAGAAAAACAACACAGAAATACGGATTTCCAACTTATTTTTTTCTCGAATTAGGTTACTGTAACTAACAAAAAGCATTTGCAATTAAACGTTCAGTAACATTTGCTTATTTAGGTATGTTATCATTTTTTTTTTTTTCTTTTTTTTTTTTTTTCTTTTTTTTTTTTTTTAGTAGTGCAATGCATTGCTGCCAGGGTTTGTCATTTTGAAATGTAGGTAAAGAAATAATATTTGTAAACTAACAAAAAACATTTTTAATCTATATATATTAAAGTCAACGTATGTGTGGATATGTGTGTGTGTATGTTCTTTATACAAATCTACAGTTTTAGTCCGACCTCTATGAAAATTTGCACACTTGACCTTCAAAGCAAAGGGAAAATCGCTGTCTACATGAATTTTCAAAATTTAAATTTTAGTATACAGGGGTACGGGGGGACAAGTAATGAATACCCTTCACGATGCATATAGTTAAAAAGCTCTGAGTACAGTAATTGTTGTTATGTACAGTTTTGTCATATTTTCATTTAGGGGGGGGGGGGTAAATTTAGGATGTTTGCAAATTATCTTATCAAAGAGGAGGGGGTATAGAAATAAGTGGGAGGGATAGAATCTAGATATTTTTGCATATTTAAATTATTTAAATGTTTCTTGATGGTAGTTTATAAACTTATCAAATTATAATAACACTCCGTAGCGAAGCACGGGTATCCAGCTAGTTTTAAAATAAAACAGCGGTTTGTTAGATTATTAACAACTTCGAAATAGTGATATTTTGATGGATTTACGCATATACGTTCTGAAAAATTATACCCAAGGCGAAATCGAGATGAATTTCAGCTCTAGATGTTGATTTAACAAAAGACAATTAATTGACTAAGTAACCAAATCGTCTTATTCTTCTTCAAGAAGGAACATAATGAATACAAAATTAAATTTGACTATATTTTATTAAACAACTCACAGAACAAATCATAGAATGAAACTATTTAATCTCCCTACATTAAATCCTTCAACTTTTCCTACTTCAATAAAACAAATTACATTAACCATTGACTATTGTCATTTATAAATATATATATTACATATTTATAAAAATTAAGTGGGAGTTGAAATAATGTACGCGGGGTTTATTAAAACCAAGTTTAATTTTGAAATATATTTACATGTGATTTCATTCAAACAAGACATTTAGCATTTGCATAGAACTATTTTTAATTAATAAAATTACGCGTATGATAAAAATAATTATAAGACGTAATCAAGTGTAGATTAATTAAAAGAAGAGTTCAAAGGAATTCCTTTGTTTTCAATAATCTCGATTAAAATGATGTAATAACATATTAATCATATTTAATGGAAATTAACACTCATGTAATACTTATGTTGAAATTAAAATTATTGGATTACAAATTCATAAAATAATATTAAAAAAATGTAAAAAAATTAAGTTTGTCTGAATTAATGCATTAGACCTCACAGAAGGTAGTATACTCGTATATAAATAAATAAATCTAAATAAAAGTAAAATAAGTAAAAATAAATAAATCAAAGGTATATACCTAATGAAAATAAATCTTTCTTCAGAATGATCACCGTTATTCTGAAAAAAGATTTATTTTTATTTTTCTAATAATTCTGGATTCAGAAATCATTTTAAGAAATTTAATTGAATTTATTTTATGATAAAAATTTAATGCTTGGAAACGTTCCAGCGGAAAATTAAAGAGAATTTTATGTTCAACAATTCTTCTTTGGAAAAATTGTCCCCGCTAATAATCATAATAATCCAGGAGATAGCGTGCAAAAAAATGTCTGACTAACATCAAGCTAGAATTTTGAGTATAAGTAAATGTTTTAGTGCCTTTTAGAAATATATGGCCGGCTAAGTTCGTCTGCGGGACATAGCTTGGCAATAGGCATTTATAAAAAACCCAGTAGAGAACGGCCGTGCCCCCCCCCCCTTTTTTGGTGGACAATGTGATTTTCATGATCCTGAGTACGAAATTAGTAGACCAAAAATAAAGTTGATGGTAGTTCGTCACTTAATAGGATACCTCTTTGATTTGAAGTAATATTTGACTAACTATGCTTGCACGCTATCTCCTGGACTATAAGAACAAAATTATTTTCTTTTTATAATCAAAATCATCAGAACTTTTTTAAAGAAAAAAATCTGCTATTAAGGGAGTCACGAAAGTCAAATAAAATAACCCTCAAATATTATGAGTGTTAAAAATATTTGCCTGATACAACTATATACTTTCTCATATGTAAAAAAAAATTACTTGGTCCAGTGCTTTCCATTTATAAGTTATTTGCTTACATTGTGGTTATATTTAATTTTTATTGAACATACCATCAAACTCCTCCCTGACTGGGAATCGAACCTAACCTCACCTAACAGCTATTTCTTCGGGAACTAAGTTTAGTCTGGGAGAACTATTTATAAGGTTAGATTCGTATTTAAATGGACTTCATTTTAGAATTTATTAATTAAAATCATCGGCACCGTAGAGAAATATTTTTTTTTCACGTTTATTAGTTTCTTTCACCTACATATAGAAATAACTAGTTCTTGGGGGCTAGCGCATCTATCTTTAGAGCTAAGATTAGTTCCTCGTTTCTCAAAACATGCGTATGCAAAATTTCACGAAGAAATCGGCCCAATAGATTTAACTCTACACTTCTGTACAGTCAACAGACAACGATTAAAAAAACAACAAAAAAAAAACAAAAAAAAAAACACACTTTTTTGGACTCAAGGATCTTTCAACGTGCAAATTCATAAATATATCAAAATCGAATTTTCGCGCCATAACGATACTTTTTCTCTATACAGATATACTAAGGTCATGAGAAATTAAATGTGCTCAGAAGATTGACATTAAAATAGGACTCTGATATTGCTCCACAATAAATTTGTTAAATATATTTTTTACGTCTAAGAATATAATAGAAAATGTGCAAATAGGTTACAGTAAGACTAAAGCGGTCCCTTTATAGACAAAGGGCATAGATTCATGCTCAAATGTATAGCGCAATATTTAACGTTGCTTAGGACTTAATTTTATTAAACCTCTGTAGGTTAGATTAAAAGAGACTTTTGGAAGATGAAATATATACTTCAATATTTTTGAGCAATTTTATTAATTGATTAGTAGCAGTTTAAACGTTTTTTTTTAAAGGTGGTGTCAAGAAATAAATTAAAGACTTTTAGTTCTCATGTTTAGCCGCATATCGATAATACATCATAAAGGAATGGTAAAAACCACAAATCTTCCATTCTATTAAGTAGAAACTTAACTCTTCCTTAAGTCTTGTGTCATTGGCAGAAAATAGAAATACGTGTATTGAGTATTGACTCAATCCTTATCGATTTCTTAAACAATCTATTGTTGAAACTTCACGTCATAGTTTTTCATAGACTCTAGACAATAACGTTAAAGGTACAAACCTATTCTTGTTCGCTACAAGAGAAAGTAAACAGAAAAGAAACGAAAGTTATCTCCTCACTAAGGTATGTTTTGAATACTAAATCACAAAAAATTTTTACTTCTTAACGATTTGGAACGACGGAGTATGTGAGAGCCCCCAGGCAACCGGCATGCATGACGTATTGGCGATATCTTAAGGTTTTAAAATTAGAAATGTATGTCGTATTAAAAATATGCAAATAATAACATTAAATGAAAATAAAATGTATATATATATACACAGTTTTGTAACACTCTTCCCTCTTCCCATATAAGGATTTATAAAGACAATAAAAAATTTAAGGACGATTTTTTTTGTAAAATACATTCATAATAGTCCAAAAAAAAAAAAAATATTCCAGGAGATAGCGTGCAAAAATGTGTCTCACTAACATCAAGCTAGAATGTATGTTGTGTAGAAGTAAATGTTTTGGTGCCTTTTAAGAATATATGGTCGGCTAAGTTCGTCAGCGGGACATAGCAGGGCAATACATTTGAAAAAAACAAACCGGTGCGGTGGAGAGCGGCCATGTCCTA
Organism: Gerris lacustris; assembly: GCA_951217055.1. NCBI lineage: Eukaryota > Metazoa > Arthropoda > Insecta > Hemiptera > Gerridae > Gerris > Gerris lacustris. Next base: position 46,682,735 of record OX578276.1, read on the forward strand.
CCCTTTTGGTGGGCAATGTGATTATCATGATCATGAGTACGATCTTAGTTAGTAGACCAAAAATCAAGTTGATGGTAGTTTACCCCTTGATCGGCGAACACTTTGATTTGGAGTAATATTTGACTAACTATCCTATTACGTGACAAACTACCATCAACTTGATTATTGGTCTACTAACTAAGTTCGTACTCAGGATCATGAAAATCAGATTGTCCACCAAAAAGCGCGGGACATGGCCGCTCTCCGCCAGTTCGTTTTTTTCAAATGCCAATTGCCAAGGCTATGTCCCGCAGACGAACTTAGCCGACCATATATTCTTAAAAGGCACCAAAACATTTACTTATATACAAAATTCTAGCTTGATGTTAGTTAGACACTTTTTTGCACGTTACCTCCTAGACTATAACAAAATACAAGATAATTGTTTTCTTTTAAAACAACCTCTGTTTATTAATTGAAGTTTTCAGATCTATGAAACACTGCAGTGCAAACAAGAAATTATAAATTTTGAGAGCCAGCTGATCTATCTGTTGTAGCGTTGTAGCTTGCTTATAATATAATACGCTTGTAATACGCTTATAATATAATATACAAAAGACATCTGTATTTTGGGAAATGACTGATTAGTCTTTTTTAATAGGTTTCTTGTACACACTATCCAAAATAAAATATACAAGAAACAAAAAAGAAACTGTATCTTGGGGCATCGGCTAATCGATCTTTTGAAGCGTTTTATGAATTTGCGAGCTAAGTAATAACAGTCAAATTTTGCACTTTTACTCAAATATTAGCGCCATACTTTAACATTACACATTTCACACTGTGACTGTGTATATTAAGAAAGTAAAAGTCGAAAGTTTAATCGACTAATTAAAAATATAAAAAATGATATAAAGTAAATTATATTCTCTAAAATAAAGGAAAGAAGTTGACCTGTAATAAGAGTAAATCTCTTTTTATGAACTTAAGTGTTTTAATTAACATTTATTCAAGCATTATATATATATATATATATATATATATATATATATATATATATATATATATATATATATATATATATAGATATATATATATAGATATATATAGATATATATATAGAAATATATATATACACACACACATATATATATATATATATATGTATAATAAAAGAGAAATAAGAAAGCTATTTAAAATTATTATTTGTTATAGAATAAAACCTATTTAATAATAACGGTGAAAATACATCAATGGTGATAATAGGCTGATAATAATGGAGAATAAAAATAAAAAAAGAAGTTGTTTGTAAAGACTTTAGATGATCTTTAGTATAAAGGATGTTTCAACTCCTTCATCAGTTTGAATAATAAAAAAAAAACACATTACTGCATCAACTTTATTTGTTCCACGTCGATGATGAAGTGGAACATCGCTCTCTGGACTATTTCAAAGCTCGTGTACTTTTATAACGGATATTATTTTTTTAATGCTTTCATACGGAGAAAAAAACCAAATTAGGACATAAAGCTAACGGGAGGTTAATGAAAACAATATTCATTCTCGATAATTCATCGAACAAACAAACAATAAGAACGATGTTTTTAGAATGATTTTTAGTCTACCGTGACTCATTATGCAGTTTTGATTGGAACAAATATTATAATTCGTACTAGTTATTGATTGGATGCTTCGTTAACTTTTAAATACCTTTAATGTAAAAATAATTAATAAATGAAGATGATTGTAAGCTAGATTTTTAAGAGTAAAATTATAGAGTAGGTAACCTACAGATTCAAACTTTTGGCCATCAAACTGACTCAAAATAACTTTTAATAAAACAACTTTTTCAAATAAAGTGGAAGAATAAGTATTATACGACTATAATACTCATAGAATAAAGACGATATCAAAAAATCTCATATACTCATAAGAAAATATTTTAAATGTACTCAAAAAGTACACTTTGACGTCGTCTTAAATATCGTTTATTTAAATAGACTGCCAATTATTGTGGCACATAGCTTCCTTGTATTCCATCAATAATTTACAGATTTTATGCTATTTAATTGTTTCCTCTTTTTTTAATGTCAAAATTGTTTTGATTTTTTACATGAATTATGCAATTGTTTTGATTTTTTTTACATGATTTAAATTATCAATTAAGCAAAGTTATAGACCGTATACGGTTGAAATTAACCTGGTGCTATCAGCAGTCAACATTAGACAAACCATCCAAATTTCATAGAAATCAAATGAGTAATTTTGAAGATATAGGTGCAATGTAAATAATTTCTGAAACGGATTTCTGTCTTGAAATTTTTGAAATCAGAAACATAAAATATTTTAGTACTTCAGAATCACACAGATTCCGTTATCTTCGGTAAGCACGGAAGCAAAATACCAAATACCTAAGTAGCCTTCCTGGGAAAAATCTAATTTCTAAAATATAAATAACAAATAATTACAAGATAAAAAGAACTTTTTAAATACTACGTTTATAAATTTTCTGTCATAAATCATAAATTTGAACTCGTCAAAATGAAGATCATAAATATGGGTCATGTAAAAACAAATAAAATACATGCAGCAAAATTTTGCTGAAAGATGGCTAAAAGTATTAAAATAATGCATTGCCATCGTGTTCGGAGCTATTCTAAAAGTTTTAAACGTCTAGCTACTCGGGAAGTTATGTTAAAAATCGATTGCAAGATTTGTACTGGACAAACAAACAAGAAAGTAAGCTAAAGCTAATAAAAACGTAGTAAGAAATTTGTTCCCGCTGAAATCAAAACCGTAACGTAAACAAACACTTGTAAGTACTGTGTTCAATAATAAATTAATTGAATTAGATATTAATTCAGTCCTCAGTCGATAAAACAAGAACTAAAAATTTACAAATACAAAAACCTAATAATTTACATATTTATGATAACTATTATAATTTAAAAGTATAATATTTATATTGTTTAGTTTCTATTTTAGTAGTTTTTCTAGTCAAAGATAGAATGTGTCTGGTCTAAAAATACAGCAGACTGCATGAGGGCCATTAACACTGATACATATATAACGGCGATGCAGCTGTCTACAAATACTGATAGAAAATTAACAGTAATTCACTAAAAGCTCTTAACAATATCTATGACAATAAAACTTAACGCACAATGTAAAGAATATAATAATAAACTTAAAACTGAAAAAAAAAATAGACTGCCATTTAGTGTGGCACATAGCTCCCTCGCATCCTGTCACGTATTTTATTGATTTTATGCTTTTACAAGCCATTATTGTCTAATTTATAATTTAATTCTAATTCAATTTTAATTTAATTTAATTTATAATTAATGGTTTTCCCCGTTTTTTTAAATGCGTCAAAAATTGTTTTGATTTTTTACATGAATTAAAGTATCAATTAAGCAAAAGTTAGAGCTTAGATATTTAAATTAATCTGGTGCTATCTGCGGTCTACTTTCGACAAACCATCCAAATTTCATAAAAATCAGATGAGTTCTTTTGAAAAAATAGGTGTAAATAAATGTATGTTTGTGCGCACGTTGAAGAGAAATAAATAGGCGAGGAAGGTGGAAACTTATAAGGGACCAACAATGAGCTAATTATGACCTACCATTCCAATTTCATAAAAATAGGGCGTGTAGTTTTTAAGATATGTTCATCATTAATTTTTTAAGGGGAACAAAAAATAATTTTTCGGATTTTTCCTGCCGGTTTTAGCCAATTTTTTGACTAAACACAAAAAAACCGCGAGTCTTTAGGCGGTCTAGAAGTACCCAAACATTGATTACCGAAGCAGTGGATTTTGTCAATTTATATATTAAATCAACCTAATTTCCAAGTTTTTTTTTTAAATAAATTGTTGCTCAATATTTTTGGACTATATATATGCACAACATGTTTGAGCACACCTCTGCGAAAAAAATTAATCGAATTCATTTGCTAGTTTTGCACCAATAAAATCGGCGACAGACACGCACACACACACATACCAATAAAACTTTAATTTTATATACATAGATGTATGCATGGTACTACATATTAATGCATTATACATTCAGTTGTTTTTGACTTCAAGGTAAATCCATGCCATATTTCAGGAAAATCGAGCTTTACGTTAGACAAATTTGTGACCACGAAACTAACAAATTTACAGACAGACAGACTAAATGCCAAACGGTCGAGTTAAAACAGGACCTCACTCCAATTGGTTAATTAATTTTATTTAAAAAAAAAATTACCTCAAACAATAAAATAACTTATACAGACACGAAATGATGATAAAAATAAAGGACAATAGAGATTGACATTAGGATGGCGTCAGGAAGAAGTGCTAATGTAAGGTAAAGAAGCACTTGAGTTTAGCGTGGGAGAAAGAAAACACTTGAGTAGATCAAAAAGGTCATATGTATGAGCCTAAACACGACAAGGCATTCCTACGTAGTACCCTTACAACCTAACAACTCTACCACCTGATCAATACATCCTTCTCTGGCTGAACAATATATATGATGTAAACATGTATATGATGAGTTATGAAATACATCATAACACGTATTATAATAGTCTATTCCAAGAATATAAAAATCTTACAGACATTCTATTTTATATAATATCTTGAATATGATGGATAAACTTAATAATTTCGAATTATAATAATCACCTGCACATTTTTATTACAATAATTATTTCAACACCCAAATCTAACTTTCAATATTAACTAAACGTTATCCTTAATGTTACCTTCATATAGAAAGCATTTTGATGGCGCAGATATTACACATTTTGAGGTCTCCTGATTCCTCAAAATGGGTTTTAAAAAATTTGTCTGTCGTGACTGCAGACGTGTAAACTACAAAGGTGATTTATATGAAATTTGTCATACATAATTACATATATATATATATATATATATATATATATATATATATATATATATATATATATATATATATATATATATATATATATATATATATATATATATCAGTAAGTTAACATGTGCTACTTTCTCATGATATATTTAATAAATAAACTGATAGTACCCTAAATATAGGGAACCTATTGATATCTTGCTTTATGATAAACAAAATAAGAGCAAAACAAATACATAATTTTTTCTATAACATTGTGCTTTATGGCTTATTTTTTTAGTGTTTATGTTATGATACTAAGTGTTTTGTTGGGATTCTTATTTCTAATTAATTAAAAATACTAGATATAGTTAAAATCAAATGATTTTAGATAATTGTTGAGATTATTTCAAATGTTTTTCATTATAATTTAATGTTTGAGGGAATATGATGATAAGAAGAATGAGAGATTTTAAGCAAGACGTAGAAAATAAAGATGACAAAGGTTAATTCTCTTGGGGTCTTAAACAGAAAAAAATATTTTGCGCACATCATATGGGATTAATTGTTTTGGTTGAGGACTAACACACGGAATAAATTAAGTTCGTAAACCGAAGTTATACTTAGTTGAATTTCTTCATCTATTACCCTTTATCGACCATCAAACAACGACGATTTAAAAAAAGGACAAATCAAACTACTCTATAGAAGTTATACTGTTTCATTAGGTCTTAGTATTATGAGTGTCAGATGTTTTAATAATAGCGACTAAATAAACAATTCCGGGGGGGAAAAGTTTTTTTTTAATAAATAATAATTATTATTAATCCTCCATAAGGGAGACAGGTGTAAATATAATTTGGCAAGAGAAAATAGTTTAAATAGCGAGGGGGGGATCCTAATTATTTTTTAAAATCACTGGATAAGAAAATAATGATGTCAGGTTACGTTCTCATTCAATTTTTACCCCATTCCTGATAACTGATAACAAAAATAACCATAATCAACCCTCAAGTGACTGATAACCAAAAAAAAAAAAAAAAAAAAATTAACTTAAAATTAAATTCACATTCTTTCTCAAATCAGGTCATATTAATTACATTGATAAAATATTTGCAAGTTTTTATCACAATGGAATTATATTTCGTTTAGGATAACAATACATTTATTACGAAACATAATATTTAAAGAGATCACATAGTATAAGAGGTATAATAAATTATAATCAACATAAGTGGATTCGATTATTTTGAGCCGAAAATAATTTATTTATGCTTCAACACTTATAGTGGCGCCAATCTAAATTATTTTATTTATCATTATTAATAATATATAATAATTTGTGGTTATTATTTGTGTTTATTATTATTTGTTTAATAAATGTGTGGCATAAGAACCTGTACAGGTTTAAGCCTGCCAAAGGGCTAATTCAACTATATGTGTCATGAATGTCACGGGGTTAGTTTGTGATCAGCTGTATAAATGGCAATATTGACATGCGCAAGGCGCAAACGGATGAATGCCATTTCCATTTCACTTAAGAAGATATCCATTTAAATTGTGATTTTGAAAAAAACACGGAGCATGGAGTCTTTTGCCAGAGTCGGTAATCGAATCCTTTACCTTTACTTTTCTAGGCAAAGGTAATAGCAATAATCTATCAGCATGCCACATCCCATTTTAGTCTTCATGGATTAGGCATGAACATGAACAAGTATTATAAATTACTGTTATTGTGACTGGAGTTTTCATTATTGGAATGATTATGTAATATCACAAAATAGTCCCTTATTAATGTCAACCTTCTGGGGTCATTTGCGAAGGCACATGAACATAATTTTCTTTCTAACACTCATATTTTGAAGTATGTCTTATTAAACTTTATTTTAATTTCATGTTTGATCATTCGGCCAATGATGGGAAGCGAAGAAGATATGTTCCACACAATTTAGCAGATTTTTGTTTTCATTTGTGTACTTTTCCTTGTATTTCCAGTATTTCAAAAAGAATTATAAGTATATTATAAGAACAATACATATATAATAATGAAATACATGTTATCTTAAGAATCTTCTCTTATAACCAGGTATATTTGTAACGTGAAATCTGCAATAAATCCGCTGAAGCGAATCTCTCACAATATGGCCGACCATGCGAATCTTATAAACACGCTAAAAAATCACCGAGCCGGCAAAACACAGTAAACCTACTATATATGAGAAGAGAAAAAAACAATCTTATAAGGAACCATACTGCACAGAGTGGAATATACTGCTACACAGATGTACGGGTCATTCACATTCAGTCAACAACTGACTCATAAAAAATCAAATTACATTATATTAGCATAGTAATCACTTTATAAGTATAACTATATCATATTTTCGGTTTACTAAAGAGAAATTAAAATTTAAAAAAAATGTTAATCTCTCGAAATAAATATCTAATGTACTAATTTTTTAACACAAGCATAATCGAACAATCACTTTAGAACTAACTAAAAAATATGCTAAAAGCTAGTGATGCAAATTCACAAAATAAAAAGTGCGTGCAAATTTCTAGGTTGAATTAATTTAATGGTGTGCGGAGTCTTGTTATTATAAAATATACAGAAACAAATATGATACATTTCTTATAGGATAAGCATATAAAATATCTTTAACTAGAATTACTTCATTGTATATATTCTTGAAACTACCAATTTACTAAATATTCTATGAATATGTATTTATTTATTATTTTTATGCTAATAATTTACTATGCATGGAGAAATTTATGTTAATTATTTATCTTTACTATATTACTATAATTGTAATATTACTGTATTTACTATAATATATTATTGAATATAGAGGTAATGATTAAAATGAAGGATTATATATCAAAAAATTTGCTCGCACATTAAAACTTTCATGTCATAAAGCACTTAATTTTTAAATTAATAAAAGTTACGAAGAAAAGAATTATATATTTTTATAAAATAAAAATAGCAGGATGTTTATTACGGTAAAAAGTTTTGTATTTTACTTTGTCTTATATTTGCAATAAATGTATATTTATTTATTTATATATACATAGAAAGTATTACGATGGCACGATTCGATTTACATTTTTTGAGATCCCTTGAGTCCAAAATGGTGGTTTTTAAATTATGCCTGTCTATTGTCTAACATCTATGGAACCTAAACCTAATAGGCCGATATCGATTAAATATGGCAAACGGGTTCATAAAAATCATACACCGAGGCGAAATCAAGAAATTAATTACTAGCTTAGTCTACGAGCATTCAGTCTAGAGTTCTACCTATGTTTACTCTTTTTCAAATTAACATTGTTACTTGCTTATAACAACATGTAGTTTAGTCTATGAGTATTCAGTCTAGAGTTCTATATATGATAACTCTTTCTCATTAGGTTAACATTGTTACTTGCTTATAACAACATCTGGTTTAGTCTATGGCCATTCAGTCTAGAGTTCTATCTATGTTTACTCTATTTCATCAAATTAACATTGTTACTTGCTTATAACAATATCTAGTTTAGTCTATTAGCATGAGTATCCAGTCTAGAGTTCTATCTATGTTTACTCTATTTCATCAAATTAACATTGTTACTTGCTTATAACAACATCTAGTTTAGCATAGTGTATACAGAGACAGAATATAGACAGAATATCAAGTCAATCAAAATACATTTATTGGTCCATTTGGCCTGTTCTAAAATCTAGCAGTCTTACTTCTTAAAAAGCGAAGATAGTTCAAAATGACATTATATAGAATAAGAGAGAGTTATGAAATAATTTTGTTACATTATTTTTGATCAAAGGTCTTTACTAGGTAATACAGTGGTAATACGTATTAGATGATATAGTATTGATGTATATATATATTGTCCGATGTATTTCGCTAGGATCCGTGGCCTTGGCTGCATGGTATTGTGGTGTATTTAATTGTCTATGGAATGATGGTGTAGTTTGCAGAGGCTCCTCAACCCTTGTCATTGTTGCCCCGTCGCTCCCCAAGTTCACACAAGACGAAGGCCAGATAACAACCGACCGAGTTTTAAAAAGAGAACAAAAAATTACCAACAAGGACAATAAAACAGAACCAATTATTCACGGATTTACTTCCAAAGACAATGTTGAAAGGAGAGGGAAAAAGTAACTACTTTATAAAAACATTGTGAAACCTTTGGGTTTGTCAAGGATGCACAATTATGTGCCATTCGGAAATAACAGGATAGAAATATTATTGTGTAACTGTAAGAAAATTGTCGTCTGCCAATTAGAGTGACACATAGCTTGCCACCACTAGTAGAATTGTTCCATGATTTTAAAATAAATAGTTTTTATATTTTGGTTGATTTCATGCGCACCAATGTGCACAGAAGGTTGGAATTAATGTGTAAAAATCTGTTGGTTTCCCCCCTGTACAAATTCCATAAAATTTGGATGAGTAGATTGAACAAGATGAAGGTCCATAAAAAAGAGTTTTGTATGCATGAGCCAGGCATAAATAATTGCAATATGAATTTATTCTAGCTAAAAAGCTTTTAGTCCCCAGAGTGGGTCCCCTTTAGGGTGGCCACTGCCCCAAACATATCGCTCTGCGGGGACGTTGAAAAGAAAACGGCCCACTCGTATCGGTGGCCACCTTTACCACTGTTTTTGAAATAATTTAATTAAACGATCCTGTGAAAATCAAAACTTTATCTATCTCTTTTCAATGTTCCCGCAGAAGGGCAAGTTTGGCATGTCAACACAAAAGAAATGGCCCAGCGCCCAGTTGCCATATACCCAATTCATCGGTGGACACGGCATAAATAAGCGATTCCATAAGGTAAGAAAACTTTATCAATCAGCGACTCACTTCTTATGGTGGCCTGTGGACTATTTGTAATATACGATAATATTAATCATTTCTAGGTTTTAAAAAGTTTCCGGTTGTTCAAGGTCAATGTGCACAGAGGATTTAACTGTATATGAATTTTGCCGATTGCCGGATTTGAAATGACACGTGAATTTCAAATATCCAAACCGGACGAGATTTTTTTTAAAATATAGGTGTTTGCCGAAAGGTTGACGAAAAGACTGGAACACGAAGATGATGTCTGAAAAACATTTCTGCTTATGAAAGTTTGAAGAAAAAAGTTTTTCTGAATGATCGCAATGTTTCCCGTTATATACCTTCGGTATAAAATGAAAATATATTATTAGCTTCAGTCATGATTTTATGGAACTTACTCAAAATTTAAAAAAATCAAAGAGCAAAATTGATGTTTTATGCTCTGGAGGTTCAGGTTGGAAATCAGTTTATTGTTACAAAATTAAACCACAATGGTTTTACTGCCAGTAGCAAGTTGTGCAGGGAACTTTTTCTCCCAGAAGTATAGTATTGACTAAACATACTAGAATTTATACTATACTAGTTAAAATGTTTTGTAATATTAACCATTTGCTTGAACCGAGTTTCCGCAGAAGAATGCAACAACACATTACTTTAACGCTTGAACCTAATTTAGGTTTAAAAATGCAATAACACATTAGTTTATGCTTGAACCTAACCTAATTTAGGTATGAATGTAATAACACTTTAGTTCAGCTGAGAAAGCAAACGTTTAAATTCCAGTTTAATTGTTTATTCTTCGTTCTATGCTGAAGTTCTGAAACTATCAGCATCGAAGTCTGCGACAATATATTTCTTCACTCCAAGAATATAGTCAATATTTTATATAATTTCTTTTTTTCCCAATCTTTTTAGCTATAAGCAAATTCATTTAATTTTAAGCAATATATGCTAATATTTTCAAGATAAATCAAGTCTGATTATCTTTGTAAATACAATTTATTATATACGTATTTCATTATACAACCCATTAATTATATAAGACCTGATATAGAATCATGTTCATATAACCTGAAGTTTAGTTAAAGTTTTAACTATGTTAACAAATGTGAATGCATGTTGATGCTTCAAATGGATGCACACGACAATAAATATCTAGTCTTAACTTTTTTTTTTAGATTTATATGCATTTCTAGATTAATGTTCCATTGTTTGTGGTTCTGAACTAAGTTCCTTAATTCTATGAGTCCAAGTAGGTGTAAAAGATTCATTCAAAGAATCAGTGGGAAGGTAGAATATAACTCGAGAACTTATATACCTTTATACCTTACTTCGAATTAAACCGAAAAGAAAGGTAGAAACATGTGTTCCATGTGTAAGTTTGTAATATTCGTTCGATTATAGCATAACATTTAGTAAATATTAATGTGAAAAATAATACCTCCCCAGAGGGGAATCGAACCTGACCTCTCACCATTTGCTATTAGTGATATTTTCCGATAAAATAGATTTTCCCGCAAAGACGTTTCTTAATTATTATGGTTAATTGGTACATAGAGGACGTAATGGTCGTACATAATGGAAATATAATAAAAATATTCCATATTACTATACTCCATATTATCCCGGCGCTGGAGTGTATTTTTCACTGTCTGTTTCCCGTAGTTAATAATAATTATAATTTGATTTAAATTAAAATAAGTATATTAGTAAAAAAGTATAAAATGTATAAGATTTATTCAGAAAGTATCAAATATCTTTTAAGATAAGAAATTGCAGAGAAGAAAGATAACCTAAACTTAAGAAAATCGGTACAAGTACATGTCTTACTAAATGTTTTGTTGCGATCGAGAATAAAATTTCACAATAAATAACCAGGAATAAAAGAGCCACACGTCAAATTTACTCTTTCTTTATATTTCCTGTAAGTTAAAGTAAAGTTAAGTCCTATTCCTATAAGTTTCTTACAAAGTAAAAATATTCTTTAATAGATTTTTAGGTTATTTTTATTCTTTAAAATATTTTGAGGTTATTTTAGAAGGTTTTTTTATTTTGGAGGTTAAAGGGTTTTAAAAATAAAGGATACCTACACTTGTTTTCAAAACTTTCGGTTCATAAATACAATTACTAATATTACTATCATTTATGTAGGTATCAAAACCACAATAGCTAATTTATAATAACAGAACGGGTTTAACCACTTTAGTTGGCCACCATTAAAACTGACATGATCATTTTAGTAGGCAATCATCAGAACTGACATGATCACTTTAGTTGGTCATCATCACAACTGACATGATCACTTTAGTTGGCCTTCACCAGAACTGACATGATCACTTTAGTTGGCCATCATCAGAACTGACATGATCACTTTAGATGGCCATCATCAGAACTGATTTTATACAAAAATTCCAGGAAAATGACAAGGAACGACTAGTAAGATTATATTGATCCTCCTGTTGATTGCATCATAAAATAAATACAGATTTTATTATTAATTTAAAAGGAGTAGATACAGTTAAGTGGTTCTAGGGATATTAATGACGTAATTAATATCGGTAATACAGGTTTTTTAATGAACTTAACTGTAAGGAACAAATACCTATGCAAAGTACTCCTTCAAATCACAACCACTTAAAAAAAAGATTTATATAAAAATAATGAAAAAAGTTACAGCAATTATCTTCTTGTAGAAGATAATTGAAGGAGAAAATGACACAGCGGTGCATCAAACTATTAAATTCCTTTGATCCTTAACTGTTTTTTAAATAAAAAAAATAGTATCCTCATTTATTAAAAAAATAGAACACCGTTATGCATATTGCATCTTTTTAAACATAAATTTTTCATTGATGAAAGGAATTAATTATTGAAAACGTCGGCAAGGTATTCATCACTTTATAAAATATTTGGTTGTATTGATTTGTTCCGATTTTCAGCAGTGTCATATTTATTTTAAATAAATCAAGCGCAGAATGTTGAAATTAATATGGTACCATGTGTGGACTACTTTCAATAAACCATTTCAATTTCATCAAAAACCGAATGAGTCATTTTTTAAAGATTGGTGTTTATAAAAAAAAGTCTTCCAATTAGTGTGGCAGATAACTTCTTCGCGTCCTATTATTGTACTAATAGTCACACAAGTACAAACTAATGTGATCCCACTGCTAGATCCACTTCGATTACAAGTGGGGTCACATATTTCTATTGAATACAACATCTGCGAGTATTTTAGAATGATCACAATACTTCCGTTACTTTCAGTAAGTTCGAAATTTTAATTCGTATTATGTCCCATTGAACGTATTTTACACATTACTCAATAATTTTTAATTATCTTGAACAATTATTTCAAAATATCATATTTTATTTATTAATAAGCAATTTATTCTTTGTCTATATAAATGCGGATTAAGCATTTTTATATGAAAAAGGTATAATAATTGGAGCAATAAAGAACATTCTAATTCCAACATATTATATACATAAGATAGAGGACGAGACATTTTAGACTTCTCACAACGGGTGTGTAAGATTATAGTTATTTAAGCAGGCGAGGGAGTAAAGTATGCCATTATTTCCGGTGCGACTAAGTTGGTTCCTAAATCCCGAGCTGTAGTCGAGAGAATAATGCTAATTAGCTTATATAATTATCGCGAGGGAATTATAGCACTTTACTCCTATTTTTTTTATTTTTTAGCTTAAACAATGTCAAAAATAACATTTATTTATTTTACACTTAAAATTGCTATATTGAAAAAAATATACCTTTAGTTTGAAGATGAAGGGACCTGACTTCAATAAGCATTGTTATAAATGCTTCAAATATGTGAGAAAATACTCATGTGTGATTAATAAAATAAAAATACGAAGCCTAATTAAAAATATGTTAGAGTAGAATTGAAAATATCTAAGTAACATGATTTACTATGTTATAGAAACAAAAATTGATTTTAGAGTTTACAACCTTAAAATATTATTATTCGAATTTTATTTAATTAATGTTTGCACACGTTAAACAAGTGAGTAATTACAACATTTTTATACTTAGTAAAAAAAAAAGTTAAATTTAGGGTGCATATTATTAAAAGGATTTATTTTTTTATACACTATAACTGAGGTTTTTTTTAAAAGAAACGACTAAAATTTTTGAGATATGTTAATAAAACAATTCTCTTTAATATCTAGTTAATTAGCCATAAAACATTTAAATGAACGAAATTCTAAGTACATTACGTAAACTAGGCTATAGTACTACAGATCAGATGAGGGTAAATGTGTCGACTAAAATAATAATTAGTAGGAAGCATGAGAATGAAAGTAGATTTAAGTTACTAGTCAAGTAAAGGGAGCTGTCTAACAAAGCTTTAAACCTTAGCAACAACAAACTCACTAGATATTTGAATCGATAAAACTTCGTAGAGTAAACTTACTTTATCGACACGAGTATGAAAAATACTTTAGAACAGCTTTGAATCTTAAAAACTGCGTAAACATCAGTTTTCATTTTTAAGTAAAGTGTACATAAACTGTGCAAGCCTTGTATCGCTTACAGATTTCATAGCTAGCAAGTTAGAGTGGCATATAGCTTACTCGCGTCCTATAGTACCTACAGAACGAATGGTCACGAAAGTATAAAATATTGTGATTCCACTGGGAATTGAAAGTTTGGTATAGTTTAGACTGGTTTCGGTTATCAAAGGGACACATTTATCTTATTTTTATACAGTAGTAAATGTGCTTAGAACAGTATAATTCATACTGTATGACATTTGTTCAATTTTGATTCACTTGCATTTACACATAATTTGTTTGCTATATTATATTGATAATCTTGATTCACTTCCTTTTTATTTTGATGATCAACCTATGTAAAATCATCTTGTTTGTGGCATCCATTTACATCGAAACTCAAGTTCACAAATATGAAAACGCCTTAATTACTTCGCTATTATATTATGTGTATCATTGAGTTAAATTCCATGTATTCATCTTTTATAGGTCTCTTTTATATTCCATATATGTACTATGTCTACATATTTTATTTACTGTGTTACATATTTTTTATGTATGATGCTAGAACCTATTGTGGGCTACTTTCGACAAACTATCAAAATTCCTTAAGATCGAATAAGTACTATTAAAGATAAAAGTATTAATGAAAACCAGTTTTGCTCAGACAGGAGACGAAGAAATTGGTGCAGAAGGTTGAAATTAATATGGGACTAACAGAGGGCTAGTTGTAACCTACTCTCCAAATTTTGATAAAATCGGACGATTAGTTATTAAGATATAGTTTGGTTCGCTAAAATGTTAAACGACACACTGTCTGGCCAGATACGAGACAAAAAATGTTCCCTGATGTCTACATCGAATTTCTATTCAGAAGTTTTTGAGTTAAGGGACATGAAACAATTTCATTTATCAGAATAATTACAATGCTTTCATTTCCGTCAGGAGGCTCGGAAGTTAAATTAATAACAACAATAATAAATAGATAAATATTAAATAATTTGATATCACGAGTTATAAATAGGAATTTTAATAATTTGATTCTGTAAAAGCAAAAAATCGATAATCTCCATCCTTGACCTATGAATCAATTCTTTCTCCTTTAATTAAAAAAAAACACTATAAAAGATACATAAATTGAATTCCCCATATTTAATCTATCACTGATAAACCTATTATATTAATCGATAAAAAAAGCATAATGCCAAAAATAATGTACCCCTTTAATATTCACAAAAAAACACGTTCTACGTAGGTAAAGCTTTTACAAATTTGAGAATATTAGCTAAAATTGCAAGGTATGAATGTAAATTATTAGCGAAGAAGTGTAAGATATCTAATATATGGAGATCTCAAGTTTAATTCTACATTTGGTTGGGTTTTTTTATGGCTTTAAATTATTGGTATTTTGAACTCGACGATTGGATATAATGGTATAAAATCAATAGATTCCTTTCCACTACAGCACCTCTTTATTTCTTTTTGCTCGCAAGATTTACACAAGTTCAAGGAAAGAAAAGAAATAAATCTGTCCGATATAACTCGTACTAAACTTTCTCATATACAAGTACATAATTACTTGGTCAAGTGATTTCCATTTACTATAGTTGATTCGATTTATCGTGCTTACAATTAATAAACAGGTCAAGTGTGTGCTAGTCAGCACACAGCGAGGGTCCGTAGGTCACACTATATAGTGTTTAACTGTAAAGTGTATAAACAGTGTTTTTTTAAAATGCTAAAAAGCTTACTTTGAACCATTCTAAGGGTCTGATATTCTCAAAACACACTCTGATAAAGTATTTTTTTGCCCCTGAACCGGACTACAACCATATAAATACATCGAAAAGACCATAATTATAACAAAACGTATTTTATCAACAACAAATAAAATAATTTTTTTTTCGAAATTTCCAAAAAGTGGTATCTTTACTTTTGGTCGAAAAATGTTTAGGAATTTTTTCAGATTTTTTGCACTTCACATAAGCGAGATAGAGGGGGGGGGGGGGGGACACGTTTCAAACCCGCTTCAAACTCGCCTACGCTCGCCCTATCAAAGTTATAAAATAAGAATTATATATTTTTGTAATCAGCCCGACGTACCCTTTCATATGATACCCTTCACGGTGTCGAAAAAAAATAAAAAAAGTTTAACCCTCAAGTTTTTTTACCCCAATTTTTTTGAAAAATATTTTTTTTAAGTTGCTATATTTTTAAAATATGTGGGCAGGTACAAGACACATACATACCAAATTTCAAAGTGATCGGACGAAAGGTGTAGCCGTGAGAGCACGCGAGAGGACGGACGGACAGACACACGCAGGAAAATATAAGGGTCCTTGGTTTTGCCTACGGACCCTAATTATCATCGAATATTGTATAAAAATTTACCATAAATAAAAATAACTCATTCCTAGCAGGGAATCGAACCAAGTCTCACTATCCGAGTTTAAATATATTTCCTCTGGAGTTGGAATTTTTCCCAGGAAAACGACTTATATGGTTAGATTCGTATTTGAATTATGTATATGATGATGTATGTTTACTCAAAATCGTTGGAAACGTTTTCGAGAAATAACTTTTTCCTCGTATTGTCAGAGTTTTTGGGGAGCGATGGGCGAAGAATCGCTGCGGTTGCGGCGAAAGGCTCTTAATAATAAATAAATAACCTGAGTGAGGCTCTCATTGACCTTATGTGTGCTATTGTTGACCCTAGTCTATGTTATTGAACAATTTTGGTTGTTCAATTATTATTTGTTTTCTTATTATTATAATTACGCTATTCAGCAGGGATAATTTTAATTAGTTTTGGAATGCACAATCAATCAAATTAAATTATGTGATTATTTATGGAAGTTGCTTATTATATCGTTGCCTATAGTGGCACACTTTTATTTCTCTGATCCAGGTCTTTAATGATCTTAAGATTGGTGTTCAACTCACAATAGTGTCAACATAACAAAAGAGACCACACATTTTAAACTCTCAGAAAGAGCAAAAGGAATCAGGAATCTAAAGAATGCTAAAGGTAAAAGATTTTCAAAAAAAGCAATTCACCTAGATGTTTACACAAAAGAAATAGCATCAAACCTTTTAAACTCTCAATGGTGGTTCACAACATTAAACGCAAATAGGTTCTACCAGCATACATCAAAAAATATTTACACATAGTATATTGAATATAAAAGAGTCCTCTTTTAAGAATTTATTATATTTGTTCTGCCTTGAAGAATACATAGAATTTACCTCAATAATACACAGAATATAATGTCAAAGTAATTAAGGCGTTTTAGTACTAGAGAACTCGAATTTAGAAGTATGTACCATAAATTAAATTAAAGAGTTTACACAAAAGAAAATAATTTTATAAGAAACTCAAAGATTTAGACTTGGTGTGAACTGTGAACACTAATCGACGAGGTTTGTTGAATTCTAAGAAATAGAATTATAGTATATAGGAAGTACAGCTTATCTATTGTATATTATATAGAATAGATAATTCTATATTATAGCTTATCTATTCTATATTATAAAATAGATAAGCTATATACTTCCTAAACAGTTCTAGAAAATTTAAGGCTCTACCGCACTTAAAAGTTAAAAAAAAAACACATTAAAATGAACATTTTATTGGTTCTAAGGAAGATATCAAAAATCTAAGTACAGACTTCATTCTTAATTTTAATTCAGCACAATTTGAGCCCTATTTCAACTCCCTACTACAATAAATACTACAACTATTTTAATACGAGTTTTATCGCTGTATTGAAATGGCGCCTGTACTATTTATCATAGGAAGTTGAAATAGGGGCTCAAATTGCGCAGAATTAAAATTGGGAATGAAGTATGTGCTTAGATGTTTGATATCTTCCTTAGAACCAATCAATTTTTTTATTTTAATGGTTTTTTTCTTTTTAAGGGCGCTAGAGCGTTAAGGATTAAAATTTTAATCCTTAACGCGTTAGGGTTTTAATAAAATATTATAAGATAAAGCTTCCAAAACTTTACAGTAGAAATTAATTATTTTAATTAAAAAGGGATAACTTTTTATCGTACAGTAGCACTCTCAAATATGTTTTCAAATAGTTCTGTTTAGTAATAGCATTAATTGAGATATTATGGTATTTATTCGTAATGAAGGTGAACAAGTAAAGCTAGTAAATAACAAACCCTATTACTATAGTTAAATTAATAAGTTGTCATAAATCATAAATGAAATGTACATTTATATATTTATATCGACAGTGTACTGTCGATGCTTATGTAGTCGAAACCGGTCTATTTATATGTATTTTATTTATGGTTTATGACCATACACTGATTAATTCAACTAGTAATAGTATTTGTTGTTTACTACCTTTACTCGTTACCTTTCACTTTCATTCGTATTAGTTTTTTGTGTTAAGGCGGATTTATAGTTAATTAATTTTTACTTTTGTAAGAGACTTTTAGCGACAATTTGATTATTTTGTATTGTAATCTTTATCATTTCGGGAGTATATAATCATTATATACTCCCGAAATGATAAAGATTACAATACAAACCAATAAATTATTGTAAATAGTAAAAATTTCAAGATAAAAAGAACTTTTTATATACTACGTTTTTAAATTTTCTATTGAATCGTATGTAATTTTGATAATATAATTGTTATTGTTAAATGAATAATATAAATATAATGTTGGTGAAAAAAAATAGTTCCGAATTTATTTGAGAGCTGATCTTAAACCTATAAAAGGACAAATCTTTGTACAACGGATCTCCCCAACACCAAATCAAATAATATAATCGATATATTTCCTGTTTTGCTGTCATTCAATGTTTATCTCTTATTTATAAAAATAACAAATTTGAAACCCGTCAAAATGAAGATTGTAAATATGGGACATGGCAAAACAAATAAAATAACTTGCGGATTTTTTCCGAACTAACTTTCCATACAGCAAAATTTGCTGAACACCAATTAAATTCTGCTGAAAGATAGCTAAAAGTATTAAAATAATGCATTGTCATCGTGTTCTGAGCTATGCTAAAAGTTTCAAATGTCTATAGCAATTCGGGAAGTTAGTTAGAAATCGTTTGCCAGATTTGTACCGGACAAACAAACAAGAAAGCAAGCTAATAAAAACGTAGTAAAATTAAATTAGTATTAGCAGAATTCTCCAGTTATTGTTTAAAACTTTTTTTAATGTTGGATACTTTTTAAAATATTTTAAAGTGCTTATAAAATTATAAATACATATTTCACAGTGACACAGTTTTTCTTTTCCTAAATGTACGAAAACGGGAACATCAGATTGTCGGAAACAAAATATTTTTTTCATATAAATAAGGAAAGGAATATTTTTTAAAATATTTAAAGGTTTTTAGAGCGAACATAAAAATTCAATTTTTCTCAGTGACACAGTTGATAAAGTTTTCTCTCCAAAATAAAGGAAATGGTAACATCAGATTGCTGGAAAACAAATATATTTTTTATGTAATATACAAATAAGGAAAGAAATAAAAAATGGAAAAATGAGGACAGAGAAGATATTTGAAAAGAATGGATAAGGTGAAAGTGTGTTGGGGATGGGTGGAGGGAAGAGGAACCCCCAGCACACAGGAATAAAGGTGAATGACACCTCCAACCAGATATAATACCTCCACGGCCATTCAGCATCCGAATTGAATGAGCTAAGAGATTATGATTTAGAGGTAGTTGGAGAGAAGAAACCAGGACGATATTCAACAAGGCACTGAGATTCAGCAAGGGAAAATAACCGAGGAAGAACAACGGCACCGGTACCACATTCTCTATTCCGAAATATCACTTCCAACCACCTGACAAAAAAAGTTTGACGGCGACGTAACGAGAAACAGGGAACGTTGAAACGGTTGTTTTGTCGTGCACAATAAGGAGAAAAGAATGGGCTTAGTGAAAGACTATCTCTTCAGAAGAGTAAGAACAATTTCATACCCAAAGACTTTATGGGCTTTACAAAGAGAGAGTATAGCTAAGGATAGGCTGAGCAAAAACCCAAAACAAAAGATTTAAAACAAACAAAACCATCCCCTAAGATATTGAGGACATGACTGACCAAACTTTCGAACACTTTTACCTGCTGTCTACTGTGACACAATGAAAAGGACTTTCAAAACTTATAATGCTACGACCGTAAAAACAAAAGCACTTTACTGATCATTTTTTTCCCAAACTATTCTAGTAAAACTAACAAACTTTACCACTTATAGACTTTCAGACATCCATTGAATGCAATACCAAAATTATATGGGTCAGAAATAAGAAAAAAACTCCCCGCAACAAATTAGAGCAAGTTTTGACGTATAAACATTGATATATAAACGTTAAATCATTTTTTTTTAAAAAAAGCCAGTAAAAAATAACTATAACTAGGCGCAAATGAGTAACTTTAAACTATTTGCCATTTTTATAATTCACGACGAAAGAATATAATAAATATCAGAATTATGTATGGTAAAATTATCTAAACTCAAATACAAATAACTTTAAGGATACACTTCTTCAAAACTCAATTAGGTTTTTCTTAACTGCATATAGATTTTTAAGTAGAATATTAATTAAATATATACTCAAAAAATATTCTTCAAACAGTTTTAGAGGAAATATGATTAAAAAAACATGAATACATAATGTGAAAATAGAAATTATTAAAATATGAGTAGGTCATAATGCTCATTATAATTTAAATTAAATTAATTTAAAAAGAATTTAAATTAAAAGAGTAATGGTGAAAAAGGAAATTTTATTATGGATGACAATAAAATCATTAGATTACTGATAATTGTTAGTGCTGATATTACACTCCCTGAGCGAAATTCTATCTCTAAAATTCAGACTTTTTTCCAATCTAATTCTTCAGAATGTTAAATTGTCAAGTATTCATAAATTTCAGTCTGCCAATTAGTATGGAAAATAGCTTCCTCGCTTTTATTGTACGAATAGTCACATTGGAAATGGAGTCATATTTATTTCTATTAAATACTAAATGTGCACACAAAGTTAAAATGAATGTTGGACCAACAGTGGAATTTATGACTTAACATACAAAATTCAATAAGATCAGACAAGCCGTTTTTAAGATATGGTGGTTCGCAATAATTTTAATGGATAGGCAGAGAGGCTGACAAACAGACACGAGACCAAAAATTTTTTCTTGAAAACGAATGTCTGTCTAGGAAGTTTTGAATTCGAAGAAGTTTTAATGAAATTATTATTATGTATCTCAATTCCTAAGGTGATTTTTGTGTAAAATAGTAGAAAGGGGCCAATAATAAAACTTGATTTTTTAATGGTTGATAAAAATGTAATTTTCCCTGCTTGATTTTTGGAGGCCAAACGAGGATGTTATAGAAGCAATAAGCAAGGTTTGCATGCCGTATATGGGTGAGAGGTGCAGTGCCGGTATTAAGATTTTCAGACGAAAGAAAAGGATGCTTCAGGGGCGGAAGGTGTGGCTCGCCAGCCTAAACAAGCAGACGACCTCATAAGGTACAACATTGCCTCGAGCAACCACTTTCTAACTCCATACCACCTGTTAGATTCACCCTAGATACAAAAAACAACCGGTAAAATGTTAAGAAAATTTAAAGGTAGTATATAGTAAAGCACCGCTGAGCAATACCGGAATATAGGACAACACCTATAATCACAACCCTTTTAACTAGAAGAAAGCGTCGCTTTTAACTCAAAAGAATTTTTAGGTCAGATAACAAATAAAATAATATAGATTCTATTCTATAATGATACGATCTGATTTAATAAAATAACTCTTAATAATAGAAGAAAGAATATAAGGAACGAAATAAAATCACTAATATTAAAAATGAAACCTGTATTCATTCATTGAAAGAATAACTAACAGCACAAGGATAAGTGGCTTTAAACTACACCTAAAGCACATAAAGAGAAGAATATAACACAGACAAATGAAATTTAGAGAACACATTCCAAAAATAGGAACATGATGAATATTAATGGTGAAAATATTAGGCACTAAATTTGGAGGGAAAAGTCTCCAATCCCTGGGGGTCCGGTCCTTGGGGAAATAAGTCTGCAAATTAGTCATGCACATAGCTTCCTCGTGACCTGCGACGAATAGTTTAATGATTTTATGTTTTTACAGCTAATATAGGGTGAGGAACATTTACTACAACTTTAATTTAAAAGAAGTTGATCCCTCTAAGTTTATTTAATTTTTCCCCCTTTTTTAAATCTGTAAAAATGTTTTGATTTTTTACATGAATAAAAGTATCTGCGCAGGCGGTTGAAATCTATCTATCTCTTTAACATCAGATGAGTTCTATTGAAGATATAAATATTTTTTTTATTTTTTGGAGTAAATAATTGGTTATTTGTGCTCTTGTGGAAAAAACAAATGGACGCAGAACAAAACTTATATGGGACCCCAAAAATGGGCTAATTTTGACCTTCGAATAAAAATTGAACGACAGACAGACATTAGACAAAATTTATTCCAGATGTCTAAAACGGATTTCTGTCTAGACATTTTTGAAATCATTAAGACATAAAAAAAGATGAGTCGTTTTCTCTTATTTAAGAGAGAAATTATCATAAAACATATTAAATTTTTATCAGCTTCAAGATATTTTTATCAGATTAGCAAACAATGAATGATATTAAACAAAAAAAAAAATTGAAATTATTAATTAAAAATTGAATTATTACTTTTTTTATGTTAAAGCAGAAACAACAGCACAGTTTGGGGTATTAGAAACAACGAAAATTATCTAATCTTATAGGAAATTTCATGCATCTTCTAAAGGTTTTTCACACTAAGAGCGCTACGCGCAATATTTAAAATTAAAATCCATATAACTCATCAAAAAAGTTAACGTATATAAATTAGAAATAGAAATCTTATATTAAGTAAAGTAAAGTAAGAAGCATTTGTAACTAGACTCTCTCTCTCTCTCCCCACCTCACACACACACACACATATATATTATATATATATTTTATATATATATATATATATATATATATATATATATATATATATATATATATATATATATATATATATATATATATATATATATATATATATGAGAAGGGGGGAAAGAGAGAGAGTCTAGTTACTAAAGCAACTTACTTTACTATAAATATATATATATATATATATATATATATATATATATATATATATATATATATATATATATATATATATATTTATATATATATATATATATATTAGGTAAGCTGGATTTTCTACACATTTTAGACCACACCTTTTTCCACACATTTGAATCATAACTCCTTCCAATACATTCTATCTCAAGTCACTGATTACACCAATTACATTCTTTTAATACATTTAAAAAAAAAAATAAATAAAGAATGACGCAACTGCGTTCACAATTCACTCGACTTACAAAGTAAACCCTATTGTTCCATGAAAGAGTTGCAAGAAATCCCCCTTCTCTCTAAGAACTTAACTATCATTGTTTATTGTTTTTAAACATCCATATTTCGTACTAAGAGATGCAGTTAAAAAATAAAAAAACAACAAAACAATGGACATCAACAAACTCATTTTCGGTCAATACCCCTTTAATTTTTTCATTGTGCTTTAATATTACAGTATTATTATAAGATCTAAACTAATATTTATCTCCTAAACTAATAATTATAATAAATTAATTTCAAATGACAATTATTAACACCCCTGTAATTCATTATTTGAATAATTAATAATTATTAAGGAATAGATAATATTTTAAGGGATTGTCACAATAAATAAAAATTATAATTGGTTATTAGCAAATATTTTTTTCTAATAAACAAAGTTACTATTTTTTTCTTTTAAACGTAAACAAAGGTTTCTTCTATTTTAAATCCAATTTTTGTAACAATAAATTAATAAAAAATAGTCTGCCAATTAGAGTGTCACATAGCATCCTCGCCTCCTATTTAGTATACTTTAATGATTAACAACCTATAATCGTCAAATTTATTTACTTTTTAAATCTGTCAAAATTGTTTCTTTACATGAAGTAAAGTGTAACGTGTCAGTAACATTGATACAACAATATCAATGTGATCAACAGGTGTCATGCTGAATTTGTCACGAATGTACCTGTATGACAAACAAATCCACCCAATTTAATTTTTATAATGGCCACCATTTGTAAGTTATCGATTTTTGAATTTTAAAACTTTGACGGTTAAACCGAACGTATAAATAAGTTTTTGATGTATAGCATATGGTTGGAACCGTCATTTATATTTATTCGTCTATTTATTTCGTTTATTTATTAATTGGTCACTTAGCTAACCATGCATTGTCCTCCAATCTAAACGTGTATGCAAAATTTCAATTCAATCGGTTGACGATAGCTGCTTTAAAATCCAATTGCAAGTTTTGACCCGAACATACATACAAATATTGAAAGTTAAATAAAAGCTTGTAAAAAATCAGTTGATTCAAAACGGTAAACCATCCAAGAACTGGCCACGCCTAATACTGCTAGAGACCACTTTATTGGCCTCGGAAGTGAGGAAAAATTCCGAGGTATCCCGTACGATTCAGGGGACTTTAAAACGTGAAATTCCATCAAAATCTTAAATCAAATTTTCATCAAAATAGTTTATATACACTACGTAGGTATATGAGAGAGTAAACAGATCCAAACTATGAATCCAGGATATTTTTTATGTTTTATTAAAACAAAAAAATAATTTATTTTTCTAACTAATAATGCTTACGAACTTATTATTTTTCCATAACTTCATCAAGAAAGGAGATAGTCATATATTAAATAAATATTTGTACTATTGTCTATTATTATCTATAATAAGAAAGGCAATTTGTTTATAGTTGTCTGTTTGAGGCCGTGTGAAAGATAGACAAGACATAGATTGATAAGGTATCAAGTTGCAAGTGTAGGAGTGCAGCCTCAGATTTATCTCTAGACAAGATATTTACCAATATAACTACGTCAAGTGTTGGATATTGCAATCTACACAGTTTTAACTGCATTGTAACGGTGTTGAAACATAATACAGTACAGATAGAGTTACTTAGTTACTTTGTATAATGTTCCCGAAAAAAAAAAGAATCTCATTTCGTCGGCTCGGCGACTCCAAAACGAAAACCAAATTGAGATTAAATCAGACGTTTTTTAAAGAAAAATAAAAATTATTTTTGGGTTAAATATTTTTTAAGTAAAAAGGAAGAAAAAAATAGTCTGCATACTGGGGCACATAGCTTCCTCGCTTCGTATTTCGTATACATAAATAATTATATGCTTTTTTCAAAAATGGCGTTTTTTAGGCCTGACCTTTCCCTGTTCAAACATTTAACTAACTAATTCCGTGGCGCAACAGATCGAGGAAAGCCTACGTTTTCAAATATATTACTAAACCTATAACGACCCCCACCAGAACATTAGATAATAAAAAAGGTATAGTAATGGCGCAATCAAATCTATTTTGAATTTTTTCGTTTTAAGGACAATATGTCCAAAGTTCTGTTTATAATTTTGCCGTCGATACAGACGTGTGCATCCTAAACTACTAAATCAATTTCGATGGAATATGACAGTTCAGGAAAAACCACACCCCGAGGTGAAATAAATGGTACTTCTTTAGATTGTTACACCCCTATGTATTTTTATAATATAAATGACTATAGAAAACTATATATAATTATATATTTTCTTTGGGTCGTTTAGGGTTAAATAAAAGGAGCTAATTCCTCCTTTTCTTTTCTCTAAGAACAACAGCTGTTGTTCTTAGAGAAAAGAAAAGGAGGAATTAGCTCCTTTTATTTAACCCTAAACGACCCAAAGAAAATATATAATTGAAGCGAGCGTAAGCGAGCTTCTTACATTCAACGAAATATGCATCTTGTCTGTCTGTCTGTCTGTGTGTAACGTTTACGTGTCCGACGATAACTTGAGTAAAAGTTGACCGATTTAGTTGAAATTTGGTATACATCTTCCTTTTACTAATACTCAGGCTAAGTTCGTTGGACAGCGTGATCCGTCCAAGAGTTCGCGCGCAATGCTCGCGTAAACGTGAGCTTCAAATTTAAAATCGGAATTTCAGGACGGGAAAAAATTCTATCATCACCTATTCGATGAAACGAACATTTTATTCAAATAACATTTTTTAGTAAAACCAACAACAACACTGCTATGAATTAATAAAGATCGCTAAAACTAATAAAGCGGACCTAAACGTTTAAAATAGAGAAAACAACCTTTTTACCGATATCTTACGTTCTAATGTAACGATTTTAATAAAACTTCATGAACATGGTCTAAAGTACAATTGAAACAAGTATGTAAAATTTCAACGTGATACAAGCAGTAGTATTTGAGTAATGAAGTGATACATTTATAATAATAATATAAAAGCTATTACGGGTGGTTGATTCTTATAGTGTATAGGTTTGTTTAGGAAGTAAAGCTTTGTACCGAGTACCCCCACTCTGCCTCACACTACCCTGTTCCACTTATCTTTAACTATGACATTCATCATGATTAATAAATTTTAATATTCAGTATTTTATTGCAATACGCTCGCTTCAATGATAGAGCCACGCGATGCCTAGTTATATATAGTTTTCTATACACAAATCAAATTTAAAAAAGGGTTCACCACAAAGAAAAATTATAAAATATAAATGACATTAACTAAATAACTATTAAGACAAAGGGATGTTTAGTCCAATGTACTTTGGGACGAAGGAATATCACACTCAGGGCCGTCCCTAGGGGTTTAGGCGCCCGGGTCAAAAGCACATGTGGCGCCCCCCTTTATTGCCAAATTCACCTAGTATTTTAAGACGGGGGGCCTAGCGATGCCCCCCTAGACGTGGCGCCCGGGTCAGCTTGACCCGGTTGACCCCCCCTAGGGACGGCCCTGATCACACTTCTGTTTTTATAAGGGGAGTAACAGTCTAAAGAAGAATATTCCGTACACCTTCTTTAAATTGTTACTCCTCTCTGTTTTCTTTATAAGGGGAGTAACAATCTAACGAAGTGCCAAATAAATGAATGAATTTTAACTCAAAATTTTGGCGCAACCTCAAAAACTGAAAAATCTTAACACAAAAATATTAAAAACGATTCCTACGATTTTGATTTAAAAATTCTATATTATAATACATTTAAATACAAATTTAACCTGGTAAGGCAATAATTGTGAAGATTGAGAGGGCGGGTTGATTCCCCGGCGGGAAAAAATAAATTTTACCGAAACTATTCATAAAATTTTAAAATCAATTTAACCACGAAAGCCAGGAAACAACTAATAAATAGAAAACATTGGGCATAGTAATTATGTATTCATATATGAGGAAGTAGAGTATGAATAGTATCGAGATTTTTTTATTTTTTATTATTTTTATTTTATTATTTATTTTATTTTTATTTTTTTAAGGGAGGGGAGGGGGTAAGTTAGAAAAGCAAGTATATTGGAACAGAAGCACAAGGAAGTGACTTTATAAGTACCTTAATAATTTGAATAAAAACGATACTAAATCAACAGAAGCAGAAGCGGATAATGTAATCCTCTCAATTATTTTCTCTCAAAAGTAAAAAGCCATTAATAATAATAAAAAAGTGTAAATACAGATAAAAAAAAGGATAATAAAATCAAAAGAATTAATTATATAATACGCGTATACAAATATTTCACAAAAAACTATATAAGATAAAGAAATCGAAAGCAACAAAGAAAAAAACCTATATTACACAATCTTTCTCACAAACGAAAGTGAAGAAAGAAAAAAGTGTTTATAATGTATGAATATTTAGAATTATTTAATTAAAACCTGTTACGTAAAAACTTAATTATAACAATTGAAAGCGTTTTACTCAAAATAAACAAAAGAGGTTGTTACACAGAAGAAATACACTGACGTATTATAAGCAGCGTGTGACCCGATTCTCAAAAGAGAATAGGGTCTGTGGGTGAGAAAAAGGCGTATAAAGTAGTTCGCATTTTTTTTTTTTGTTTGTTTTTATCTTTTTTGTTTTTCGAGTCTAGACGTCTCCTTTTTTGCATCGAAATAAAGTGGTGTAAAGTGTAAAAGAAACAAATTAATTTGCAATAAACTCAAGAATGGAATGTGGGAAGTTAGAGCTTTTAAAAATATAAGTGCAGTGTCTAAGAAAATATATTTTAAAGTGGTAATTGCATAGCTTAAAGTTGTTAAAAGAAATAATACGAGAATATAAATAGACTAAGGGGGGAAAAAGGAGAAAGATAAAACAATTTAAAAAAAACAAATCATGAAGAAAACAAATACAAAAATAAAATAAAATATAAGTGATCCTGCGTAATTGTCCGAAGAAAGGACGAAGGACCTTGGAACATGTACAGAAGGAGGAAGAGTTATAAAAGACGCTAGGATATAAAGACTTGAACGGGTTCTTGAGCATCGCACAATCACAAAACCAAACAGTCCTCAGTCCTCATGAATATTCATCAACATTTCAGAAGGTTCAAGGACTTTTATCCTTCTTGAACCGACAAAACTATAACCACAAGAAAAAATAAAGAAAAGTTGGAACGATTTTGACAAGACAAAAATAAAGAAAAATACGAATAATAGCTTCAGAGGATTTATATTAAAGAATAAGGAGTTCGTATGAAGAAAGGATTGTTCCCTTTTATATTAGGTAATAAAATTTTAAGATTTTTTTTTTTTGTTCTTTTTATATAAATTGATAATACGTTTGGCAAACAATTGTATAGAGTTACATACATGTTCTGACATTTGACATTTAATAAGAGAAGAAATAAAAACATATTTAACTTAAGCGTATTGTTATTACGTTGTTATGAGAATAAGTATGGTTCATAAACAGAATTGTAATCTGAGATAAAAAATAAAACTCATCTCGTTCATAATATTTATTTTTTGTCGTGAACAAAAAAATAAATAAATAAAAGGTTTTGGTACTTTGAAAATAAAATAAAAAGTTCTATTGATATTCAAAGAATCAACAGGATGTTATACGTAAAAAAGGTGGATTTCATATAATATATCACAGATACTTGCTGACATAATAATTAACTTAGATAAACAACTAAAGTGAATGAATATTAGAAGACACACACCGGAATGGATTTATACATGAAGATTTTTGCACTTCTTTAAAAAATGAATTCAAAGCCTTTATATCCTTTGTATAGGTATACCCTCTTTAGATCAAACAATCAAGATATTTAAAAAAAAAAAACGTTTTTAATCGTTGTAAGCAGTCTTACTTAGTATTGCTTCCGAGCTTAAAAAAGGTAACGAAATAATCTTACATTCTGATCATTCTAAATAACGAATTATTTGGTGTTCAAATTCAAAGATTTCAAAAATTATTTTAAATATTTTCTTTCTTGGGTCAGTCTATTGGTCTGCCAGTCAACATTTTTCATACGACCATGTGGATCATAAATATATCGCACTATTAGTTCCATATTATTTTTAACCTTCATTGCCCATTCCTTTCTCTTCCGCATGCGCACAAACCTTATATTTTAACACTTATATATTATCGATTTACTCATCCGATTACAAAGAAATTTAGATAATTTGAGGAAAGTTGTCTATATAAATTTTTAAGCGTATGGCCACATGTTGCATTGAATAAAAATAAATATGACTCCACTGGGAATCGAAACAGTTCCAAACAAACAAACTTGTCATTCACAGTGCGATCATATTATTGATGAATGTAATGTGCTACACTAACTGGTTGACTATTTAGAATAATTCTATTTCAGGCTGCTTTCTACTTTGTTTGTGGAGAATAATAGTCTTTATTCATAAAGCTCGCGAAAATATTAGCACGTACTTTCTTAGTTAACAGCGCTAGTTATTGGCTATGTAAATATAGCGGCGCTAAACGAGGACAAGGCAATGACATCATGTCTCTTCAGCATAAATAAAGGCAAGGTCGTCTCTCTTAGGCTATATGCAAATTTGTTTTTTGTTTATTTTCATGCAGGAAAAAAAAAATAAGGGGTGTGTCTTGAACTTGCAAATCTCCAGACACAGATATTTACTTTATCGAATCGGACTTTCCGGTTCAAAAAATGATCTTTTAATGCTAATTAGTTTTGCTATCCTATAAGCTATTCTCAAATCTCTATTATTCAAAAGTTGTTATTGAAGTGTTCATATTTTATTTTTAATGCTTACTAACATGCTTGCTAACTAAGTACCTGTAATCTATTTCTTTAATAACGCTTATCTTTCTTTCAAGTATTCATGTTAAAATTACGAGCCATGTAAAGAAATATCAAGTTATTTCTTGCCTCATGTTTTAGCCCAATAGATGTTTTATTTTTTTTTTTTTAAATATATGCATAAGGCGCAAGGAAGAATTTGAAAGAGCGCTTACCTAAGGCAACTACTTATTTCTTACTTTATCAAAAAGTGAAAAAAGAAAATCTATTTAGCTAGCACAATAGATCTTCTGTAATTGCTAAAATGTGATAATAATTTATCTCTGAGGTACATATTTACAACGAAAATTAAACTAGGTTATAGAGCATTATTACCAGATCGTTGAATCTAGATTAATCCAGATCTTAAAATATTGATTTATCGAGCTCATGGAGTCTTAATTTATCCAGTTCATAGAATAGGAAATGGTGTTCTGGCCCAAAAACGTCACATCCATGACATCCTAAGTTGATCAGAACATAAATAACAAGAAAGAAGGTGGTGTAAAATCCACTGTACATTACTGCCCCCTCCCCCAAGAAAAAAGAATAAAACATGAAAATAATCTTAAAATAGAGTTCATTTAAATGCCAATTTAACCATACAACTGAAGTAAAATTTTAGTTTTAACCATATTTGGGTATAGCAAAAATAAGAGAGCAATAATAATAACGTAATAACAATAAGTACATATTAAACAGAGTATATAAATGTAAGTAGAACTTAACAATTAATTTAAAATTAAAAATATAACCTAAAATACCAAGAGCGAAAAAAAGTCAGGAAACAGTTAATCTTTATCAAAAAATAATTTGCAACAAGTAAACGAGATACAGTTGAATCATTTAAAAACGGATATTTTGCAGTTAAGTTCCATTGAACGTCATGTGATTAATCTATGTAATCCTTAAGTGCAGTCGTAAGTTCTCTAGACTCTTAACATCTTTAGATTTTAAATAGCGCCAGAAATCTAACGGGATATGCAGGAAACATTTACATCTTCCTTGATATCTTCACAACCCTTCCTCATACATTAAATATTTCTTAAGCAATAAATAACATCGTGTTGCACACTCCGGCTATTACTTTAATTTAATTTTATTTTCGTAACTATATAGTTGTAATTTTTTTTTTAATTATAAAAATATAAAATCCTTAAAAAGAAAATAATAATAATATGTCAGATGGAATCAAGTATAATAAATCATAAAACAAATATCTGATTATAAGAGATGATAATTTTTATGAAGGATTATCACGTCATAGTGCCCTCTGGGTCTTATTGTTTTATAATAAAATCTCTTACGAAACATCTAAACACGGCAATGATCTCATCTTTAACTAATTGTACTCACTTTTTTAATTACAGACTTTAAAAACGGATATGTTATAACAGGTGATAGAGAATTCCAACTTTAAAGTCAATTAAACAAAATAAAAAATATATATTATAATTCTTCTATTTTTCATACGATATTAAAAATAACATTATAATTCTTTGATAGTAATAAAAATAAAATAAATAATCGTAAAAAAATGTATTACTGAGAAAATTAAAAAAATAAATACCCGAGGCAATTATACTTTTTTTCCTAGACAAGAAGTATTTAATTGTAATTTTCATTAATTAATAAATATTGAATAACCATTTAAAAGGTTCAAATAAAACTTTAACAGATGTGCTATTAAATTTAATAGATTGGCTAATAATAAGTTAACAAATTGAACCAAATTACTTAAAAATTAGTTAAAATATTCTATACTAGGCATCGCGTGGCTCTATCATTGAAGCGAGCGTATTGC
Source organism: Gerris lacustris (assembly GCA_951217055.1). Taxonomy (NCBI): domain Eukaryota; kingdom Metazoa; phylum Arthropoda; class Insecta; order Hemiptera; family Gerridae; genus Gerris; species Gerris lacustris. Next base: position 46,714,968 of record OX578276.1, read on the forward strand.
AATAAAATAGTGAATATTGAAATTTGTTTATCATGATGAATGTCATAGTTGAAGATAAGTGGAAGAGGGTAGTAAGGGGTAGAGTGGGGGTACTCGATACAAAGCTTTACTTCATAACAAACCTACACACAAAACGACTATAAGAATCCACCCGGAATAGCTTTTAAACTAATATTATAAATGTATCACTTCATTACTCAAATACTACTGCATGTATCAAGTTGAAATTTTACATACTGGTTTCAATTGTACTTTAGACGATGTACATAAAATTTTATTAAGATCGTTACGTTAGAACGTAAGATATCGGTAAAAAGGTTGTTTTCACTATTTTAAACGTTTAGGTCCGCTTTAATAGTTTTAGCGATCTTTATTAAATCATAGCAGTGTCGTTGTTGGTTTTACTGAAAAATGTTATTTGAAAAAAATGTTCGTCTCATCGAATAGATGATGACAGAATCTTTTCCCGTCCTAAAATTCCAATTTAATTTTTGAACCTCTCGTTTACGCGAGCGTTGCTCGCGAACTCTTGTACGGATCACGCTGTCCAACGAACTTAGCCTGAGTATTAGTAAGAGGATCATGTATACCAAATTTCAACTAAATTGGTCAACTTTTACTCAAGTTATCGTCACACGCGTAAACGTTACTGACAGACAGACAAGATGCATAATTCGTTGAATGTAAGAAGCTCGCTTACGCTCGCTTCAAAAAAAAAAAAAAAAACTTATTTCGATACAACTAATAATAAACTTTCTCATATACGACTACATAGTTACTTGGTCAAGGTTTTTTCATTTGTTAGTTGTTTTGCATTATCGAGCATGACCCTTAGATGTAGAGGTAACATTCATTTCTCGATTTTGGCTCGGGGCATGATTCTATTATGTCGCCTATTAAATGATTCTAGAATGTCGCATGTGTGCTAAATTGTGTCAAAATCGGCACAGTAGTTTAAGGCCACACGTGCTTCTGCATAGACGTCAGGCAGACATTTCTTTTAAAGCTACTCTTTTGGACGCAGGGGACCTTAATACATGTAAATCCATAAATCATAAAATCGAATTTTCGCGCTATCACAATACTTTCTCTTCATATATACCTACTACGTTTATGAAGGTAAAAATCGAAGAAGTTATACAACAGTATTACACAACATGCAAAAAATAATTCATTCCATATATGTCTGTGTGTCACAAAAGATAATAATTTGTTCAAATACATAGAACAATTAAAAATGAGTAATTATCAAATTATATATATATATATATATATATATATATATATATATATATATATATATATATATATATATATATATATATATATATATATATATATATATATATATATATATATATATATATATATATGTATGTATCACCACTTCGTCTTTTTAATTGTTGCTATTATTTAATTAGAGTTATAACTGTTTTTAAAGAACTAGTCATATATTAAGAGGGGAGATAATAAAATGTTTATTAATATATGATAAAATAATATAGAATTATAAATAATTAGATATATAATATAAGTATTTTGGTTTTTATCTTCGTAGCAATAACTATTATGATATCAACATTTTTATTTATTAAAATTCACTTTTCATATCTACTCAGAAGATTTCTGTTTATTTATTTGAATCTGTTTATTCTTGTAAATTTATACTTCAAGTTTATGGTGTAATTTTTGTTTAAGGAGAGTAATAATTGTTTGTATTATTACATTTAGTAGTATAGTAAAAGGTGGTTAAAAAAGATAGAAATTTAGAAAATAAAATATGTGAAATAAAATAGAAATAAATAATGAAAATAAAAATAATTGACAATAACATGATATACATTCTTTTGGATTGTGATCATTAAATATTGAATATTTTTATTTAAAAGTTTAATTTAACAAATTATGTTAAATAATTCTTTAAGCTTATAAAACGCAATAAATTAAAAAAAAATGCAATACTTTTAACATGAGAGTTAAAAATATTTGTATCTGTATTTTTATTATTTTTATTTAATTAGTGTTGGAATTTTATTAATGTACTGATAACTTTATCAATATAGTGATAAGAAATTATTCACATGAAAAGGTATTTAACCATTTGATTACATTTAATATTATTTAAAATATTTTACAGAAGTATTAAGTAACAATAGCAGTAAATTTAAAATATAATCATTTATACAATATATAACTTCAACAATAATTTGCTGTAATGCAATTTTTGCTCAGGGAACATTTATGGTCTCCTGTCGATCTGTTCACAATTGTTGAGTAAAACATATCACAAAAACTACTCGTTCGAGTTTAATTTAATTTATGTGGTAGATCAGGAGAAAACAATTAAATGAAATAGATAATAATGGATTGTAATAAGTACATAATCATTAAATTATCCGGGATAGGACGCGATGAAGTTATGTTTCTTTTTTTGGTAGACTATTTTTTAGTTTGGTATTTTTATTTATATTTAGTTAGTTTGGTAGTATATTTATTTGAATTTATTATCACTAACGCATTCATAATTAATTTAGGAAAGTACAAATATATTTTGAGTCGGAAAGATTGAATTCCACAAGATCATAATATTTTCCGATCCCATTAATATTTTTAAAGTACTTACAATTGTAATTATTACAGGATGAAATCACTTTTGTAGAGTGATCGCGACATTTGTTACCCGTGAATGTCGCAATTAAGTTTCTTTCTTTAGTTTATCTTAGGTTCATAATCGTGATTTTTTTTTTGTTTTTCTTTTTTCAAAATAACCAACTTCCTAATGATAAATTTACTATTTATACAGTTATTATAATAATTAAGTTTCTTCCTTAATCATTACTAATCATTAAAGCAAAATCGTGGTTTTCTTCTTCGATTAATAATCAAGCTTATTTATGATAAATTATTCATTGTATAAGTTCTTGGTTTAACTTTATGATATCATTTATTTAAAATGACAAACTTGATCGTGATATATTTTTATTCGTTAAAATCATAATCAAGTTTTATCGTTAGTTTACCTTTGAGACATTAACTTTAAGTCTCTTTTCCATTAACAACTATGCTCATTATGATAAATACATAATTTTCAACTGATAATGATCTTTCTCATAAATATACTTAATTTTAGATAATTCTCATTTAATAATTGATATGAATATATTCTCATTACTCATCCAGCTAAAAAATTAATTTCATTGTTCTTCAATTGTTGCTTTAGAAGAACTTCGTATAAATAAATATGTATAAACAAATTAACACACAAAAAATATAATAAAAAATTAGACGAACCAAACCGACGAAAATACATGTTGAGGGCGAGGCTAAATCGTTCACTTCCACTTCACTGATTAGAGATTTTAAGAACAGCTATTGGAAAAAAGTCTTATCTAAATGCGCACACACGAACCTTACAAACATCGATTTGAATTGAATTGAAATTGAAAATCTTTAACACTTTTAACTAAAATTACAAGTCAACCCCTCTTTAACGATATGAAGGAACTCAAACGACACATGCGTACTAGATTGATGTGTAAGTGTCTTCCTTACGTGCACGAGTAGAACTAGACTGACATTCAAGCATACAGTAAATAAGAATATTAAAAAAAAACTAACGAGACGACATTAACACAAACCAAGGCCGATAACTAAAACAGCAAGGACATTGAAAGAAAAAGAACAAAAAAAAACAAAAAAAAAACAACTATACATTACTTAAAATAACTGACAAAAAACGAACTATACAATAAATTTTTCCCATTATATATGCTTTAAGTTAGTCCAACAGAAAACATAGAGATAAAAATGACTGATTTAATGTCTATTACATCACTACGTTCTTTTTCATTTAATTGTTTATGGAAACAAATAGAAAACAATAGAATATACATAAAAATAAAATTCTTTTAACATTAGGTGCATTCAAATATACATTAATGTATTCGAAGTATGTCATATAGTATAACGACACATTTTCTCAGAAAAATTTATAACGTGTTACGTGATTAATAACTAAGTTGGTATTATGAATAAGTGTGTGTAATACATATTAAGGTAAGTGGGTATTATGAATAAGTGTGTGTAAGACAAATTAAGGGGAAGGGGAGAAATGTCAATTGATCATTTATCTCCCCTCCCCCACTAATTTGTATTCGACAGCTTAGATGTTTTTATATTTGTTAAACACTTATTCATGATACCCACTTAGATATTATTACACGATCTTCTAAATCAACAAAAAAAGTAAAATCAGTTTCTAATCAAACAAGGATATTAAGCAGTGGTAAAAAATCTAAAAATGCATTTGTTTCATCATCAATGTCAACAGATAATTTAGAGAGGCGGAAAAAAATTGTATATGCTGTTTCTACAGCGTATAGGTTTCAGTATCTAGAGCAGGGTTCCCAACGGGGTCAATAAAAATTTAAAAGGGGTCAACAGTATTCCAGGGGTCTATTGAGGGTCGTTGATAAATTTAAAAGGTTTGAATATTGATTATTTTAAGAATCTAAAAGAAAAATTCGGAAAATCGTACTAAATCGGAAATTAAATGGTTTCTTAGCAGTCAATGTCTGTAAATAATGCTGGTGCATTAGAAGCCTCTTACAATATTTCTTTGTTACTTGCAAAAGTCAGATATCCACGTACCACTAGTAAAAAAATGATATCGCTCACCAGCAATGAAAGAGGTAATAAAAATTGTTATGAAAATGAACCCTGAACCAGTTTTAAAAAGTATTCTCCACAGTAATTACTCCATACAACTACGTCGTATGGATAAAATGTCATAAGATACTAAAAAATCCTTAATTTGTGAATTGCAAAACAGTAAACTTTCTGCGTGCAGTTGGATGGATCCACTTTTTGTAGAAACAGTATTTTGATGTTATATGTTTGATATTATTGCTTCAGATTAAGAGAAATGACAGAAGAATTTCTTTCAGCGAATTGCTACAAATTTACATTACAGGTGAACATATATTTGTTTTGAAAATTTACACTGAACACTTAAGACAATTAAAAGAAGATATGTTATGTTAGCTATAGTGACTATACAATGATATAATTTTTTATATAATATATATATATAAAAAAAATATCAATGTATCACACAATGACCACATTAATTGTGATCAAACTATTGTCCAATTACTATATCGATACATATGAAATCAAGTTTATATATTTTATCTGAAATCTTATATACACCACTTGTTCTAAATTTGTGTTTAAGTTCTTAGCACAAATTGTTATCTTTAAGATTTTTAAGTGCAATTATTAGTATTCTGCTAACCATATTAACTATATTAATGGAAAAATGCAAAGGGGTCGATGAAGGAAAAAGGTTGGGAACCCCTGACTAGAGTCTAGAGTCTAATCCTAATGAATCGCGTCAGAGATTCTTATGAATCTCAATGTTTTTGATATTTTTTTAAGTCAAATAACTTTGGAATGCAATCAGGTAGAAGAACATGGTTAGTCTCATCTTTTAGGTAAAATCTTTGTGCTTTCAAAGACATACAAGCATGTACCCAAAAAAAGGTAGAGGGGAGTAAAGAAAACATGAAATGTTAAAAAAAAACGCTACCCAACATGTGGAAAAAGAATGCTATCTCTTTCGCTTGTGAACGCCCCATCACATTTGAACGTATGGCACTCAGCTTTAGGAGCTCCCTTTTCTCTCCCTAGTCAATGCACAGTTTAGTATACACTTGGCATATGTTAAGACAAAACATTTTTAATACTCATAATAAACAAAGATAATAAGATTTGTGGTGCTACAAAAATGCTAAAAAGAGGGACATTCAAATTTACAAAAGTTATAATGGATATTATATACATACTGTGTGTTTTATTCAGCATAAAGAATTCAAAATTCACATTTAAATGGAATGGATTAGATAATACAGACATCCTTAGTATTATTAAAAGAAATCCAGCTTAGTAAGAAAAACTCTTATCGTAAAATATGAAAAGCTTTACAGAAAAAACAAACATGACAAATAAATCTTATTTTTTTCATAACAGGAAGTTTGAATCTGTAGAATCAAAATACTTAACTTAAAAAACACAAAACTTTATCAAATATTTATGAGATTTTATGAAAAAAAAGAAAGACAATAAACAAAAAAAAATTACCCTTATTTAGAGGTAGTTTTGATGCCATCTTGTGTAATGACGTTTATTTTAGGTTGAAAAAATGTTTAAAAATGTAAAATCAAGATTATCATTTTACACAGATTATTATCGTCAGACATTTGAGAACAAAAACTCAAAAAAACTGAATCAAAAACATAAAAATTAGTAGTACAATAGTAATTTTAACACAAAACAATCAATCAATTTAATAAAAATAATTAATCTTTAAATATCCATAAATTACAGTTAACGCAACAAACAAATAAAAAGTGAATTTTCATTAACTTTTAAGATTTACCATTTTTTCGTAAATAAAAACATTCTTACTTTTACATAGTTAAAAGTTAGTTGATTTTCTTTATGCCTTAAATACCTATCAAACAACTATAAACCATAGTAAAAACACTACTAAATTTGAATCAGTAATGTTAACTGAACATGAAACAATTGATGACACAAAAGAAGAAAGACTGAAGATTCACTTTTGGTGCTTGTAGTTTTTTTTTTTTTTGTTTTTTTTAAACGTCATAAGTTAATCGGTATTAAATGCACAATATTTTTTTAACAAACAACAGAATTATCCTAATAACTAAACAAAAAAACCATCAATATCTCATTTTTGATAAGATAACAGAAAATAAATTCACACGAACTTAAATGTATAATATGTATATATATATATATATATATATATATATATATATATATATATATATATATATATATATATATATATATATATATATATATATATATATATATAATTATTCATATTTATGGCATTATTATTATTATCTGAGGATTATTAATTAAGTCACATTATATATCTACACACTTATATCTAAATCCCAGATTTTGTTATAATTTTCATTTTCTTCCTCCATTCAATTGGAAATTTTTTATCAAAGAGATAAGACGGTGCAGTATAAAATAAAATTTACATGGATTGTCTAACTTGAGGCGCCACCAATACTACGTTTCAGTCTGTCCGTTTATTGTTTTGTTTTAGATTTAATTTATTTGTATAAACTTAATTAAAGGAGACATATATTGGCTTTAAGCCAGGTGGCTTTGACATATTCTCAAATTTATTATTCCATTAATACAATAGCGGAAAGAATATTTTATACGATATACGTATAAGTCTACGTATTTCTTTGAAAAATCATTCAAATGTCTGATTATATTTATTTATGTATATTGTATATATTTATATCCTTATACACATATTTATTCAGACAAATATATATTTGTATTATATATAAAAATTGTCTGCCAATTAGTGTCTTGATTTAAGATTTTAAGCTTTTACAACCTATAATTGTCAAATTTAGTTAATTTTCACCCGTTTTTAAAATCTGTCAAAATGGATTTGATCTCTTGCATGAATTAAAGTATCAATTTAGCAAAATTTAAAAAGCACATGCGGTTGAAATTAATCTTGGGGTATCTGCAGGCTACCTTCGATAAACCATCCAAATTTCATAAAAATTAGAAGTATTTTTGAGATAATGCTAATCTGGATATTGCCAACCATTAAGAAATTCGATAGCTGAGTATTGCTTACTTCCGGCTCGCTTTAAAACATCTTATCCAGATACTGCCCGTCATCCAAAACAGGTTGGAGTTGGAGACCCCTTGATTTTATACGGTGATACATTTCCAATGAAATAATTAATTAACAGAGATAGTTAAATAAACAGAGATACTTAGTAAACTCATACAATGAAGGGCTAAGGGTGTTTTAGATGTCCTCTATAGAAAAGTAAGAATAAGGCTTCACTTAGAAACAAGGTTAATTTTAGCTGATGGCAATGTGAAATGTATATTATGTAGTTTGCTGCATTTCTACGGCTGCAGAGACACAAATAAAACAACGCTGTTACTATTTTCTTCATTTACTTCGATTTTCGGATTGACTCGTTTAATATGTAAGTAACACATTGCATCATCAACTCAAATAATAAATACGTGATACACGAGTAACATAAGGCATCTCAGAACTAAGAGGAGTGAAATATTACATGTATACATCAAGATCAAACATTTTCTTTATTTTTCGTATTATTTGCCTGTCACATAATATTATATAACAGCCGAGAAAATAATAAGACGATCTGAAATAAATTTCTTAAATACATAATATCTTACTACTCATATATTACTTCTCAATCTGTTCCCAGTCTTAATGGCTAATTAGGAATGCAATAAACATCACTTTAACTTCACCAAAAAAGAAGCCATAAGAAAGGGCGAAATATAGCATGCATAAGAAGAAAGGAGAAGCCAGTTCCTTTAACCCTAATAGACGCTATAAAACAAACAAAAAACAACGTATTTATAAAACAAGGGTTTACAAAAACAGCGGATAAAAATTCTCTGCCGATTAGAGTGGCACATAGCTTCCTCGCGTCCTATTTAGTATACTTTAATGATTTTATGTTTTTAGAGCCCATTATTGTCAAATTTATTCAATTTTCTGATTATATGTATGTATATATTTATATCACTATATTTATATCAATTTACATTATTTTATAATTGATTAGAAAGTATTTTTATTTTTTTATTTTTATCTAACAGACATTACCAATAAATATAGCTATAAATTAAATTAAAAAATAAACAATTAAAAATTACCTAGTAAAAAAAAAAAAAAGTAACTAATTGTATATGATATTGATCTTACTAATTATATCAATGATTCTTATTTTTAAAATTCAACGTTTTTAATACTTATATCAATTAAAAACTCTGTCTTAAAAAAAAAAAAATAATAATAATAAAATAAAAATAAATAATCAAGTAAAATTTTATCACAGGAAATTAAATACAGAAGCATTTAAAATAAAATAATAAAACTGTAAATATTGTAAGTATTATTTATTTGTAAACGCAAGTGATTAAAAAATAATCTGCCGTAAGTGTTGGAACATAGCTTGCGCGCGTCCTACCGCTTTTACGACCTATTATTATTTGATTTATATAATCTGTGGGCTTCTTGCAACAAACTGAACAAACAATCAATTTTTTTAAAAAAATAATCGGATGAGTTGTTTTTAAGATATAAGGGTTAATAAAAATAAAAAGTTTGTCCTTATGTGGAAGAGAAACTAATGAGAGAAAAAGTTAATAATTAAATGCGACTAATTACGACCTACTGTCCAAATTTTATTAAAATAGGACGAGAAGTTTTTAAGACATGAGGTTCTTATCTTAAAAAAAGATAGACAGTAAACACGAGAATAAAATTGTTCCCAGATGTCTGAAACGGATTTCAGACTTGAGGTTTTCGAATTCGGAAACATAAAAATGTTCTTCAGGACAATCACAATACTTCCTTTACCTTCGGTAAGCACGGAAGCAATACATTTTGAATAAATAAATAGAATTATACTTTCGTATTGCCCCTTCACTTTTCTTATTGAATAGAAGTTATGTTCTAAAATATAAAAATAAAGAATATATCAAGCAAAAAATGTGGTCAAACAAACTAGAATATCTTAAAAAATATTACTAAACTAATAATTAATATATATATATATAAATACTAGCTGGGTACCCGTGCTTCGCTATGGGGTGTGTTATTTTCAATTTGATAGGTTTATAAACTACCATCAAGAAACATTTAAATTATTTTACTAAGCGAGAATATCTAGATTCTATACCTCCCCCTTATTTCTATACCCCCTTCCCTTTGATAAGATAATTTGCTAGTATCCCAAATTAGTAATGGATTCCGAGAACTGAAGAAAAATCCCCCCCCCCATGCCTTTAGCCATCCCTTGGTTGAAATTGGAATTATCTAAGAAAATCGGTCTGGGCTCAATTCTCCTTCTTTTCTTACTCTGTCCTTATGTTAATCTTAGGGATAAAATTTTAGAAAATCTCTATTGGCAGTTATCAATAAAACTAAGAAATTATTGTACTATGTGTACATGATTTTCTTTTAGCATTTTAAAGAAGTGGCGATGATTATGTTAGTAAAGTTTTAAGCACGGTAATGTATGATTTGTAAACTATTGTCTTAATATCTAAATATTTTTTGGAAGCGATTGAAAACTAATTTCTTTAACAATTCTTCTTTCAGAAATTTCCACAAACATAATAATTGTCAGTAGTTTCTTCTGCGATTTTGGTTAGATAATTTAAAAAAAAAAAAATGAAATTAGAATTTTGAAATCTATTTAATAGCCCCGTTCTCCTCCCCATATGAAGCTACCAAAACGTTTTATAGCCTACATTACCCGCAGAATTGAGCTTAACATTTTACCCAAGAACCACCAAAATCTATTCAGCCGTTTGGACGGGATTGACGCACAGACAACTCGTTGTCAGGACTACTCATTCAGTGGAAATACAAAATTTGAGCCCAATCGGATAAATGTCCAGACACAACACTTATTAGTTTGTTATACATAGATATAGATATATTTTTCCATTTTACCCCCCTAAATGTACATTACAACAATTACTGTTCGGAACCGTAAGTGCCAGATGTATTGATGTATAATATTTAGTTTCATTTTTGTTTAATTCGTTTTTTTGTGAAAAAATATATTTTTAAATAAAATAAATTTACTTCTCTTAAAGGGTCGTCATTGTTGTAGCGACAATTACTGTACTCTGAAAGAGCTTTTAAACGATACGCATCATGAAGGGTTTTCATTACTTTTACATTTGTACACCCTGTACCCCTATGTACCAAAGTTTTAATTTCGTAATCTTATGTAGGCAGTGACCTTGACCATGTTTTGAAGAAAAAATGTGTAAATATTCGTCCAATTGAGATAAAACTGTAGATTTGTATAAAAGACATACCCCCATACAGACACTCTTCTTTTTATATAAGATATAGCTATATTATTCCATTTTACCCCCCTCCTGAATGAAAATATGACAAAACTTTACATAACAACAATTACTGTACTCTTAAAGAGCTTTTCAACGATATGCATCATGAAGGGTATCCATTACTCTGACATTTGTACCCCGTACCCCTGTGTACCAACATTTTAACTTTATAATCTCATGTAGGCAGTGACCTTCCCCTTGTTTTGAAGGAAAGAGTGTAAATTCATCAAATTGGGATAAACTGTAGATTTGTATAAAAGACACTCATAGACACTCTTCATTTATATAAGATGTAGTTATACATATTTTTCCATTTTACCCCCTCCTAAATGAAAATATGACAAAACTGTACATAACAACAATTACTGTACTTTTAAAGAGCTTTTCAACGATATGCATCATTAAAAGTATTCATTACTTTGACATTTGTACCCCGTACCCCTGGGTACAAAAATAAAAATTTCGCAAAATCCTTTCTTAGTGGATGCCTATGATATGAACCGAGTATATCCTCAAAATTTCAAGTCTCTCGATTAAGCAGATTTTGCTGTGCGTTGATTCTATGTCAGTCAGTCAGTCAATCAGGACATTGCCACTTATATTATAGATATATAAATATATATATATATATATATATATATATATATATATATATATATATATATATATATATATATTTGATAATGACTATTAGTGACGTCATAAGAGTAAGTTGTAAGAAGTTTTTGAGGTGTGTTTGACCTAACTTGACCCTAGTATCTTATTTCTTTCAAAAATATACACTACATCAAGGTGAGTAGAAATAAAACGAGTAATGTGTCTCATAAAACATAAATTATCATATTGAATTAGAAATTATTTCTCTTTTTTGAAGGCAATAATACATTATCTATTTTATACTAAAAAACTACTTTGTACAATTATTATTTTAATTAGCATATTAGCACTTTAAAATATAAATGAGATTAAGTTATTTTTTTCGGGTTTAGTAACAATTTAAATGGGATGTTTAAAGTTTTTGGAGCCAGGCAAATAAATGTTTTTATAGGTATTTTAATAATCGTTAATATACCATATAAGTAATATTAGGCCATAAAATGTGGATATCATGTGAACATTGAGGCTTTGATACTCTGCGAATAAAGAATTATACATTTTCTTTCATAAAAATGGAAACATTAATACTTTCAGTATTTCGAATCTTTGTAAATATAGTACCATCGATTTTCAGGAAATATGGAGACATAAATACGATGTTTTGCAAGATTTTGTATATATAAGATCACAATTATTATAAGATCACCAATAGAAAATATTTTAAAAACAATTAATTATTAAGGCTCTATAAAAATTGCATCTTTAATGTTTTGTAATCATTAGAAATATTAATATATATTTTAATGTATGCATCGCTTGATATTCAGTAAATATTTTATTGGATAATCGTTAGACTATAATAATTTAATTTAATCATTTAATGTGGACCTTAAAGCTTCAGGTTTTTATAAACAGATGCCTTAAAATGTCATGATGGATGTGGATTTCAAAAGTAAAGAAAGAAAAGAAGAGAAGAAAGAAAAGAAGTTCTTGGAAGATATATCGAAATTGAGATTCGAGAGAGAAAATTGGGTATGAATTGCACCTTGCGTAAGTAAACTGACAAGATAGATATATAAGTAAGCCCTTGACAGGAATTCTCAAGGATGCTGCAGAAAAGGAAGTCTTTACAATGAATTTAACCATAAATCAGCGCCTTATATGGAACCAAGAAAAGGATAGCCGGAAATCTTCAGGACTGGAAATAATTCATTATGGCACTATGGACCCAAGGCTCTGCGTAATAGTATCTTTAAGTAACTAATGAACTCCTAACATTTGCATTTGTAGATATTGATTTGTAGGATTTAATATAATGATTTGAGATTTAGAATACTATTAAAAATAATATTAAGGGATCCTTCTGAATAAAGGACACTTCATTATTTAATAATATATATATATATATATATATATATATATATATATATATATATATATAGATATATATCTATTTCTATTTTTTATATATATATATATATATATATATATATATATATATATATATATATATATATATATATATATATATATATATATATATATATATATATTATGCAATTAAATGTATCAAACAAACTAAACAAATCGGGTACTTGGTACCTCGGAACTATTCCTCACATAGGAGGCCACTATAGTGGACTCACCTGCTCATTATCATTTTTCAAAAGAGAATTATACATTATTTTTACTTATTTCATTTCATTTATTTAATTATTAGAATTTTGGCGGTATTTTGACAGATGTAAACAAACTTAAGTATCGCACTAATTAATTATTATGTTCGCTAATAACTTTTAAACTAATTAATGGAATTTCATCGGGTTTTTTTATATTTGTTCCTTATTTTTACCGGTTCCAACGATATGCTATGTGTCAAAAACATATTTATACTTACGGTATTATTAACCGTCAAAGTTTCAAAATTCAAAAATCGATACCTTCAAAATGGCGGCCGATATCAAAATTCAATTTGGTGGATTTGTTTGGCATACAGAGTGGTACATTCGAACCAAATTTTAACTCAATCAGACCACTTTTCGATTTTTTACGATTTCTTTAAATTTTTGCTGACTCAGCAAACTGGGTTCAAGATGGCGGAAAATGTTGATTTTCCGGGCAGCACAACTACGTGTAAGGAATGATTTTTGTACCAAGATTCAACTCTCTAGCTTAAAAACTGTTGGAGTTATACGTGGCACAGACAGACAGACTGACATCCAGCTAAAAACAACTCTTATCGTCTTAAAATACCCAAAACGGATAATTCCGTGAAATCTCGGTTTCGGATTTTTTGGGTGAAAACAATACTTTTCCTATAAACTTTCGGAGAAGGGAAGGAAAAGTAAAAAAGACAACAAATAAAAGAAAAGGAGGAAGGTATAAGCAACAATATAATTATATTTTTTAGAACCCCGAATCATATTTTTGAGAAAAAAAAAAATTATATGAGATCTCTTGAATAATAATTAAAGCCTATTAAATTAAATGTTACAAGCTCAAATAAAAACAAAAGGTTATTTTGCCAGAGATTGTTTTTAACAAAGCAAGAGAAGTAAGTCATGATAAAAATTATTTAACCTTGAGTTTCTAAGTACATATAGGAGCGTTTTCTTAAATAAAACATGTTGCACATAAAGTCATACAATTCCACTGGCAAGGTTACCGATGAAACTAGTCACATTGATAACATTATATAATTACTCAGTGTTGCCTTAACTAGTAAGAAAAAAAAAAGTGAGAAATAATAATAATGACCTCAGGCTATATAAAGACCTGCTACTTAAGTCATCATTTGAATTAGCAATATAAAATTAAACGGCTTAATTTTCGAAAGTAAGTTATTGAAGATTTCTATTTTTTATATCGGAAATTGTAAAAAAATAACACATAATTTTTGGTTTTCGTTTTAACTAATGATTAGTTTAAAGTTTTTTTTTTTATTTACTATATAATTTGATTTTTTTTAAGCACCTGGATTAAATCATAAGTTCCGTTCTATAAGATTTTTTTTCTAAGAACTACGTCATATCCTTGTTGGAAGTTGCGGAGCACGCAACTATCCCATCATGATATTAGTTATTTGGAGAAATTTTGAAATTTAACCTCTGTAATAAATATATTAAATCGGGATTGACTGTCTGAAACAGGATAAACATCAAGCGATTCCATAAGAGATTCTTATAGAAGCCAGGGAACTAAGAACAAGAGGAAGAAAAATAATAATGTAGATGGATAACACCAGAACAACCCTGGCCCTTGCCTAGAGAAGAATTTTACTCCAACCTGCTCAAACCCTGTCAATGGAACAAGAGACAGCAAGGAATGTAGAAGTGGAGCCTAATTAATAGTAAGGAGTGCCACAAATTTTAAATTTCTCTTAAACGGCTATACCTAGGAAGTTGAAACTTTTTGGTATTCTATCAATTGTCAAAGCCTTGTAAAAAAAAAAAAAACATAGAACAAAGATTAATGTAATTAGTGTTAGACATATAATTATGGACTTTTTCCAAAATTAAATTGACAAAAGTTTTAACTATTTCGTTTTTCCCGCCGACTCTAAAAAATATTAATTACATATAGCCATAAGAATTTAAGCAAAAAATAGGTCATTGATTTAATAAATCAAAATGCAAATTCTAAATATTCACAGTAAAATCATGTGTTTGGCCTCAAATATCTAAAATGTACTTACACATTACTCAAAAGGAAATAGGTGATAAGAATACTCCTATTAACTACCTATAAAAATTGTTTGAATTGTACAAGGAAACCAGCTGTTTGAATCAGATAATAAAATTCAATTGAGATGGATTGAGAATCGAATGTATAATATCAGTATGTAAAGAAAAACAGGCCTCGAAAGTGTTACCAATATGAACATAATTCTCAATAACTATACGATTCCGTTCATAAGTCGACATGTGTTTGGTTTAGGTCAATATTGACTATGAGTCATAACATAGTTCCTATAAATAATTTTTCTTTTTATTTTATATCATGACAAAATATATGATGTAATATGGACTAAAATATACTCGAAGTAAAGTTTATTTAACCCTTAAGCTCAATGATAGCTATCAATAACTTCTTGAATAAATTATTATTAAATAAACTACGCCCAAATGAAGTAGGTACGTTCTTAAATAAAGAAAAAGAAGGTCATGATACAAAAAAAAAAAAAATCCGGTTAAATCTGGATTGAGATATTATTACATCGCTATCATAATGAGATGATAAACAAAACGTCTAATGCATTAATAGAACTGAATCATAAACTAAAATATTAACATGTGTACAACAACAAAATATAATGAAAACAAAGATGCTTGTTTCGATAGTGATTATGTGTAAGTATAACTCTTACTTTAACACTTCAGAGTAAAACTAATAAGTCTGTAGTCTGAACAGTCGCGTGAAGCCAAAAAAAAAAAGCCGATTCAATAATATCCATGTCAACCCTGAGGCGAGAAAAATATTTACTGCCCCCACCCCAAAAAAAATCTTAGGCGAATTTGATGAAACATTTTCCTTTTGTAGTGTAAATACAAATTCGTTTTCTGAAAATACATAATTTAGTTTACGAGAAATCAAATAAAGTTTCCGAGATACATGAAAATAAATCTGATTTAGCTGAAAATCAAAACTACGTATTAACAATCACGTGTTGTAGCAGAATGTTTTTTTTTTTTTTTTTTTTTTTGCTTTCTGTATTTTTCGATTTATTCTTTGCACAATTTGTCCTGAGTTTAAAATAGCTCGGATAATCGATAGTATTGTTGTATAATTAATAGTATTTTAACTATAATTTCAATAATAAGGGAGAAACGTCAAGTTCATTTACCTTTGAACTAAGATAATATTATTTTGAAAAATTATTCACTTGATGACCTAATGTTATTTCACCATAAAATACATACATTATTTAAAGTGAAATAATAAATACAAATATGTAATTACAAAAATGACTACACGTCTAATTAAATATAAAAAAATACCTGTAGTAAAAATAGGAATGTGGAATTTAGCTCAGAAAAAAACTCACCTGAAACATAAATAATAGGAATTATTAGAAGATTCTACAGAATCTAAATACAAATTATAATACAATTACATAGGCTTATGCGTTCAGTAACATATTGAATTTTAATTCTTCCAAAGATGGCCGCGTCTTGTTGGTTGTAGTACATATTGTTTTTAGGAATTTATATCCTTATCATTTTGAAGTTACTTCTTATCTTTTAGAAGCTACTTTTTTATCATTCTAATAGTTACTTCCTTAGCACTGAAAATTTGTTACTTTAAAATTTATAAAAATTGTTACTACACTTTAACAGTTATTCTTGTTATCATATAACAATAAACAATAATTAGAGGCTGCATTCTAAATACATTAATTAAACAAATATTTACTTCAGCGCTCCTATTGGCGAAATATAGAATTCAAAAGCGAAAAGCAAGCTACCTCCTATTAGCTCAACACTTCCTGGTACAATATTTAAAACAGAGTCACATATTTCAAGGTGTTTTCCCGTAAAATTTTCCGGAAAATTTTGCCTGACTCCAAGCCAAAAAACATAACCATGTTAAATTCCAAAAGTAAATGGAGTTAAATACTAATTTTACAATATAACTTATTTGTCTGGGAAAAATCCAGTTTCTTATGCATTGATAAAAAATACTTTTATTCCCACTGAAATCGATTCAAGGTTGAGATGTTCTTAAGTTAGAGATGAAATATTACCAACATTAATTAAATGTATAAAAGCAAATGTATTAACTTTTATTTTATTATGAAAAAAATATTCCTGAAGATATTATAAGGGAAAGGAAAGAAAATATACAAATAAAATTAAAGTCGGAAACACAAATTGATTATTTAATACTAATAGCCTAATAGGAATAAAAAGAAACTTAATTCACCGGCGTACATAAATTGAAATGCCAATTTTTTATACACATTTTTAAATAGTTGAGATTAGTTTATCAATAATTGTTGGCAGGGGTCAGGGCTTTGGGGTAAGAGTTTTAGTACAATGCGACTGATACACTGAGAGAGATCATATGAAGGGGCCCCTAGATAATCCTACATGTATTCTATGATGTTCTCTCCTGTTATTCAGATGGTATGTCAAGGCTAGATGTACCAGACGCAGTAATTCTACTGTTATGTTATGAGTTGAGATCTAATCAACTCATTCTCATTCTGTATGAAGTTTAAATTACAAATATGTATATTGCAAATGCTACGCCTCTTTTTACGTCGTTTTGTTACTTTTAATTTAAGCTGTTTACAGTTCTTTGAACTATTAATGCTAATAAAGTGTCGAATGATATATATGTTTACAATGAATGTGTCCTCTATTTTAAATAGGGTACTCTTATAGAAAAGGGCCCCCCTTTTTGTTTTTTATACATAAGAGTTAATATCCCTTGGTCTAACTACCTATTAAGACAAAGGGATATTCAGTCCAATATGCTTTGGGACAAAGGAATATCACACTTTTGCATAAAAAAAGTGTGTATTCGGTTGTCAGAAGGTATATTAGATTAAAAAAAAGTGGGGGGCCCTTTTCTATAAAAGTGCCTTTAAATAGTATAAAAAAAATGTGTGCAATGCAAACACTTGGGAGTTAAATTTAAATTAAATTAATTTTGAAAGACGTATAGAATCATTCAATTAGCAGATATCTTGTTAAGTTTTTACTTTCTCATATACGTGATATACACAGAGAGAAAGTATTATGATGGCACAAGTTTTTGTAATTGTTACAGATTTACCCATTTTATAGTCATCCAAAGTCCAAAAAAATGTTTTTTAAAAAAAAGTCTGTCGTTTGTGCCGATGCGTAGAGCGGACTTCAATGAAATTTGGAATAAATGTTCAGAAAATTCATACCCCAAGGCGAAATTAAAGAATAAATTTTAATTCTAAAAATAATCTCTAAAACGGTACCGACTATTTTAATTAATTGGACCATATAAGTTGTTTTCCGGGGGAAAATTTAGTTTCCGTGATATTGATAAAAGTAGCTTTATCCTCGTTGATATCGAAACTAAAATGAAAACCACCACATGTAAAAAACTTTATAAATATTTTTAATAATAAATTAATTAAATTAGAAAGTTAAATTGTAAAATTTATAATGAAGTATCACTATGGATACGAGAAAGTTCTGTCCGACTAACTCGAACCGATTTTTTCTTTTCGGCTCACAACTTAAAATTTTAGTAATACATATTCATAATGTAAAATCTATCTTATTAAGGCGCGAGGAAGCTAGAGTAGCACCAATTAGCTGACTTTTATTAATAGGAAGCAATGGCATCTAGTCATGTTTAAAAGGCAGTAATTGATTTGTCAATTTGTAGCGTTCTAGTTTGACCAATTGATAATATGAAGTCAAATTAATTACATACTATAATTTTGGAATTGATTAGGCCTCGAAGTATTTGATTTTATTTTCTGGCTTTGATCCAAGTGTAACACTGATTCCGGTTTATCTGACCTATTCCAAACCGAGTTAACTCGTCTCCAATGGTACCAACATAATCTTTTTTATTAATAAACGTTTACTGTTTTCTTTACAGGTATTTTTATTATTATTAAAATTAAGAGCAGTGTTTTATACAATTTTGTATTCTCGTACTGCGACACTCAAATTAAAAATTAAAATTTATTATTTGATTTGAATAAGTTTGTGCTGCGTAAGTCAGGAATTTTTTTAAATTTAAACGTGTAGAGTAATTTAAGAAGAAAATGATTTTGTCTGTTGGGGACAAAGAATAGAGAGGCGGGGCAGTCAAACATCATTTACTTGTACTGGATAAATCAGACCTAGTAGAACTTAATTGGACGAGGGGAACACAGGAGAACCTTGGCTACAACTATGATCTCAATACTTTTTACGCGAGACTTGGCTTATTTTTTTGCATAAGTGTTTTTGTTGGGATTTCTGTTTACTAAAAATGAAAAAATAAGTGGAGCTATTTTAATTAATTTAATAGTCCAGGAGATAGCGTGCAAAAAAAGTGTCTGACTAACATCAAGCTAGAATTTTGTATAAAAGTCAATCATTTAGCTCCTTTTAATAATATGTGGTCGGCTAAGTTCGTCTGCGGGACATAGCTTGGCAATAGGCGTTTGAAAAAAACAAAGCAGTGGAGAGCGGCCATGTCTCGCCTATTATGATGGACAAGGACAATGTGATTTTCATGATCCTGAGTACAGAATTAGTTAATAGACCATAAATCAAGTTGATGTTAGTTTGTCCCTTGATATGTGACCACGTTGATTTTTAGTAATATTTGAATAACTAACCTATCAAGTGTGAAAATATCATCGACTTGATTTTCGGTCTATTAACAAATTCTGAATTCAGGATCATGAAAATCACATTGTCCATCATTATTGGTGAGACACGGCCGCTCTCTACCGGTTTGTTTTTTTCAAATGCCTATTGCCAAGCTATGTCCCGCAGACGAACTTAGCCGACCTCATATTCATTCCTAAAAGGCGCTAAAAGATTGACTTGTAAACAAAATTCTAGCTTAATGTTAGTCAGACACTTTTTTGCACGCTATCTCCTGGACTATAAGGTTTTATTTTAATAAAATATTCATGATTTTATATTCAAGAAAATGAACTGCCTAAATGCAACTTTGTTAAAGCGAGAAATTGATCTAGATAGGAGAACATACATTTTGTTAAGCCTACAGTTTGCATAAAAGTAAATAATTCTAAAATGAATGTGCACTTATTAATTTTCATGATAAAAAAAAAAAAATATTCGCGACATTAAATTTACTAATACAAACTCTCTAGTTTGTATATTATTAGTTAACAGTAAAACATTGGAAAGCTGCACGCATAGAAGAACTGATTTCTTTTTGCAAAGTTATCTTGGACTGGGTTATTAACTGAGAAATCTGGCTGGTTAATGCAAGACTATAAGATTAAAAAGAACGAAGGTTTCATAAATAAACGTAAAGAATGTGAATCATTAGAGCGAATAATGAGAGTTAAAGAGTGAGTAGTCTGAGACCACGTGTGCATAATTGGTTTGTTATATTTGCATATGCAAAAGTTAAAATAAAAAAAATATTTGTCTATGTTGCTTAAAGTGTGCAATGATGCAATCAAGCGATTCATATAAGATGTTTAATATGTCTTATAAGAAGAGAAGGGAAATTAGAAGCTTAAAAGAAAAAGAGACTCGCATTTTCTTGATTGCCTTCCATCGATCACTTATCGAATCTATAATTTATCTATTGCAATTGATCGAGACAAGGTCGGGAGGGCGGGTGATACAAGATGCCTGAGATTGGATACCAGCAAAGATCAAGGTTTAATCTTTAAAACCATTTCATGTACAAGAGGAAACTAAATGAGACCCTCCCGTTTACAATAAGTAGTTATTGAGTTGATGGTTCGTTAAATATATCCTTCAATCTAAGCATCAAAATAACCAGATTATCATCTTTGTAATTTCAAAAGAGCCCGACTGTTTAGAATAGCTTTCTTGAAATTTAACACCCACAGATCTCATTTCGAAATAACTTTCCACACTTATTGGTTATTTGGTAAATATATATACAATATACATATAATTATTATTATACATTTTTTTTTTTATGAAATGCAAAAAACAAGCAGAGCCAAGGTTTCTAATTTAGGTGGCTTCGATTAAGCTAATAATAATAATTAAGAAAACCAAAATTATAGTTCCTATAAGTTCTTGAATCAGTAATTTTAAATAAAACCAAGATGTTTAAATAGTGGAATAAATTCCTTACACACCTACATCGTAACAAATAACCAGATTGAATTTACTTCTAATCATATAGGGGTTCATTGTAACCGTGATCATAAAGGCACTGGTCACTTCTGCTCAATCAATGTCGAGCTTACGGGTTCGAATCCCCACCTAGGCACTTTGATTTACAAAGGTGTGTAAAGTGGTTGGACTCTTTATGGGGTTAGTAAACAGGCCCCAAATAAGTGGCCTAATCGGTTGGTTCAAACAAGTGGTTCGTCCTCCCTATTCTCCGTTCCAATGCCAGCTCTACTTAGCTTATAATCTGCATTTCTTAGCAGAAAAGCTAATCATTTTAAGCCGAGACGTTTTCGTAAGAAATTGTAAAATTTGTAAAGTTAGCAACAAATTAAATTTTAAACTGCGACTTAACTAACCTAAGCTGATAATTATGACAAGAGAGGTTAGTAGAAAGTAACACAACAACATAATTACCACAATTTTATATTAAAATACACAAACGTGTTTCGACATATAATACGAGTATTATGTTCAGTGTAAACACTCAAGATGACATTATATGTCTAAACGCGTTTGTGTATTTTAATACAAAATTGAAATGACAATATTGTTGGGTTACTTTCTTTTAACTTCTCTTGTCATAATTATAAAGTGTTACCACAAAGTCTCAGTCAAAATAAACAATCATTTAACTTAAGTTGACTTACAAGCTGAGAATTACTTGTTATGAAAGCTTAATTTTAATAAATCAATAATGTAAATTATTATGTTAATTATATAACTTATTAGCTGTGACTTACTTTACGCAGAAGCTAAGTTAGAAGGAATGATATAATAACTTCGTTTATATGGTGGATTGAAAAGATCTCAATTCAGTTATTGTTTTTAACTGATATCTGTTTATATGACCGATGTATCAAGTTACCCAGGGGAGAATCATAGACCTGAGCATGCACTAATATGATCTCAATGCAGTCAGGTGTTTATATGTATCTAACTGATGGTGTGTTTAATACGATATAGTACCAGACTTTTGGTGTGTCCACCTTGAGGTGTACTAGATTAAATACGGTGCGTTTACATAAAAAGATACCACATTAAGATAATTCTCAATACACCAAGTAAACATGGCTACTAGATTTAAAATCAAAATTTTAAACATAGACTTAATGAGATAAGGCGCTCTATAACTATTCATATTGTAATTATTTTCATTCAAGTTCTCCTTTTAAGGTGGCTTTGATAAACCTAATAAAAATTATAATTACCTACAACTTAAATTCTGAGACATAAAAAGTAATTTACTTGAACCAAAATTAATATTTTAACCGGTGACTTACTTCGATTTAGAGAGTGAATTATTAAATATTGAAAAGCTCACTGTACAAGCTGAATTTTAAGCTACACCTTACTTATGAACAGCGCATACTGTGAATTAGGGTTTAATAGTAATTTATCATTCATCAACTAAGTATTAGTCAAGTAATCATTCATAAATTATCAATTAATCAATTATAAATCTATCATCAAATTTTATATATAAGTTAAAATTTTGAAATAGGACTATTTAAATCAAACTAAATAAATACATGTGGAGACAAATAGTCACACACAGTTTTGATAAGATAATAATTAATACATGATCAAAAACGTTCAATAAAATGTATAAAAAAAAAATGTTGATTAGTTACATTGTTGTCGTTTGATCGATACAGGTTGAATATATGGCATTTTTGAAAGAAAAACACATTCGAAACAATAGAATGAGTAAATTATACACATTCAAAAAAATTAAAAACAAAAATATAAAATCTATTGTTAGCTTATTCAAGGAAATTCTCATTGAACTAATGTAACTAGAGTTACAGTTTAAGGTTTGATTTATATTCTAAAAATACAAAAACAAACTAATTAATATGAAAAGAATGAATGAAATAAAATATTTATAATTTATTGTATTGTTAAGTTTGAAGATGAAAAAAAGAAGAAATAATCTGACTATAGCATTATTTTCACAGCCTTCATAGAGATGAGGACAGACAGACAGACAGGTTGATTTGGTTATACAACTCATCAGTTAAATAATGCATCATTAAAGCGACCAGTCAAGCAATAGGTAAACTAGTACAAGGCAACAATGGTGAATCGTTTAAACCTAGTTCTTTCCTTTTACCTTGTTGCACTGGACCTGGTGCAACATTCAAAATGTAATAGGAAATTGAAATAAAATACCGAAACAGTAATAACAGTAAACAGAGATTGTAATCAGTTGTAATGAGTGTTATGAAATGAAGGATTTATTTTTAGTGTTAGAAATTTCCTTACAAAAATAATTTTAGCGTACTTTTTTTTTTTCTTTTCTTTAGGTAAAATATTAGAGGATTTCTCCGATATATATTTATATATTTTAGCACATTATACAATCGGACAATTGAAAATAAATTAAAGTATGAGAAAGAAAAATAAAAATACAATTATTTTCAGTATTTCCTTAACAAAAAATTAATTGTCAAACTATATCATAATCGACTACGTTTTAGTAAATGATCTATAACCGATTATATTGCTTCAGAGCTTTCCGAAGGTAACTGAAGCATTGTGATCGAACGAATTTTTCTTATGTCTCAGAATTAAAAAAAAAAATCTGTTTCAGACATCAGTGAACATTTTTAGTCTCGTATCTGTCAGTGAGTTGATGCAAAAGTACTTATTTTGAAACTTGGATGGTTTGTCAAAAGTTGACCATGGGTGGTCCTATGATAATTTTTACCGTTTGTGCTAATAAAATCTTGCTAAATTTATATTTTTATTCATGTAAAAAAAAAAATGATTGTTATAGATTTTAAAATAATAGAGAAGGAGGGGGGAATTGAATAAATTAGTCGATAATAGGTCGTTAAAGCCAAATATAATAATAAAACCTAATAATAAAATTAATATATTTTTTGTTCTTATATAATATTATCATAGCCTTTAAAATGAGATTCGCAGGATAGTTTTTTCTTACTAATTTAAGAAATAATATACATATTATACCTAATGTATTCCTGATTAGTTCGAGAAGATTTTTAAAATGAAACTATTTAAGCTTAATATTTAATTCCTTAATCTTTAATAGATGCAAACCTATAAAAATTTGTATACCTACAAACAGTGGCAAAATAAATGCTGCAATTTCATAAATAATACTCTTAATAAAGTACCTTGAAAATAAAAGTACTTTGCTGAGATGATGTAAGCGGATCTGGCCATAAAAATATTTCTGGTATAAGTGTAACATTTAAAAGAAGTAACATTTAATAAACATGCCAAAATTTCATTAAACTTCGAAAATAAATTATAGCATTCTCTTTTCTTTTAAAGCAGAACAAGGATCTATTTACAGTCATGACCTTATGAAGTCAAAAAAGAATGGGGAGAAAAAAAAAAAAACACAGGAAAAAGGTTTTTAAAGATAAGCTTCCATTAAAAATTAACTTGAAAGCTTATAGTAGTGCTTTTAGACAAATTGTTATCTTTTTTGGTAATGTATATATATATATATATATATATATATATATATATATATATATATATATATATATATATATATATATATATATATATATATATATATATATATATATGCGTGTGTGTGTGGAACATTTATATTTTGTAAAAAACTAACAAGAAAAAATGCGGATAAAAAATAAATCAAGGAAGTACTTAAACTTGTTTGTTGTCAACGGACCCGGTGATTGTTATGATGCAGGTGCTGATTTATACCGGAGGGAATGGAAGCGAGGGTAGTGTGGCCTACGTGCAGAGGACCTGCAGGGTTAATGGCCAGCAGGTACTAGCAGGTATAGCAGGTATAGTAGGCTAAGAGGGTTAACTCAACTATTTCAGTTCCTGGAAACGTGTTTCCTTTGAACAAGGGTAAGGGTGACTACAGATTAGTCAAATAGGTTAAAATTATTATGTGGCTTTAGCAAGTAGTAGAATGCGAGAGACTTGAACAAGCTGAGCTGCTTTCTTTGCTTACTTTGATTTTTTGCAAAAAAAATTGTTCCTAAGGTCAAAAGCAATAGATGACATGCATTTTTATTCGAAACCCTTTAAAATTAAGAACCCAGATAGAAACCAAAAGGAACTAGTCGTATCAAATTTTATTTGAATATTTAGACATTGATGCAGTAAATTCTATTTATAAATTCCTAAAATACAGAATAATTTAGTTGGAATTTAGATATTAATTATAGGTTAAATATTATGATAATCTAAAGTGTTGAAATCGGTCTTCAATAAAATATTTTTTTAAGTTTGACAAAATCTCAGTCAAAACAATTACACGTTACAATCAAAGACAAAAATTCAAATCAATGATTTAATAACAAAATTATTTACTTTGATTGATCTGTACATATAGACCGTCTTACGCATTCTTTTGGTTATGCTTAAAAAAGAACATTAAATAACAGATCAAAATTTAAAAAGATTAAATTTAACACTCAGAAAATCTAAAAGTAAATTACCAACAATGAAAGGCTTCGAAATGGTATAATTGAAGAACTAAATCTAAAAACACTTATTGAAAGACAGTCACTAAAGGAAGACCTAGAATATAGAATAGAAGACCTAATCATGGTGCCAACCACGAAAGACTTCTAATTTGTATAATTAAATAAATAAACCTTAATATGTACTCATCGAGGGTCGGGTAACGACGAAAGACCTAGAAATAAATTATAATACCATCCGTAGAAGACTCCGCGATGGTGTAATTGAAGAACTAAATCTTAACACTCATCCAGAGATGGTTACTATAAGAAAATGTTGAACTGAATTATGATGCCTACACGTAATGGGATTATTGAAAAGTTATAAATTATCGTCCCTACCTTTTAAATATGGAAAATAAATCTAAGCCATTTCTAAAAATTAAAAAAAAAAAAAAAAATATTTAGAGTTAATTGGCCAGTGTACCCTCGTATTTTTTTTTTTTTTTTTTTTTTTTAAATGAAAACTTAATTTTTTCATTAAAATGTTTACTAAACAACATTAAGTCTGATGATGTACTTCACTGTGTACTAATTCTAGTAGCTTTGTCGTAAGCACATGTAATCGGTATTTTAGCATTCCTTTTGTTTTTACAAGCTTTTATTTAACTTGCAATGTATGTATGTTCGGGTCAAATCTTGCAACTGAATTTTAAAGTAGTTATCCTCAAACGATTGAATTGAAATTTTGCATACACGTTTAGTTTGGATGACATAGCATATTTAGCTAAGAAACGTCGTTATAAATCCAATATGTCGGGCAGCCCAAGATGGCGGACTAGTTATTTTTTTTAGCACGCCCATGATATGGATATCAAATAAAAAGGGTTTGGTGAGAAAAATACGAATATAAGCTTATATTTTTTTAAAAATCAACTTATTTAAATTAAAAATCATATCAACATAACGTTATCCAAGAAATAATGTTATATTAAAACTTTTAAGTTTTTTGTGTCACCTGAAATCATATATACTCGACAGTTATTGTCAATATATTTTACTTGAAAGAAACTGTAATTAAAATGTACTTGTATGTTTTAAAAGGAATGCAACTATTTCAAGATGCCTTAACTCGTAACAATGTAGAGAATATCTTGGATTTTATTTGAACGCGTAGGTGTATTTGATCGGTAGGAATATCGTCTTAAGTTCCATACAGGATACAGTTGGGTATCTCAGTCACACGAGAATGCGGGGGAGTAAGGTAATGGGATACGATGGATGAGAGAGGGCATCATATGAAATCACTCGTACTGGAGATGACATCACCAAACAGAACTAACCTGTCTTTCCCATCGTAAGGATCGCTTGTTGCATCCATTGCCTCAATCAAGGACATTTAGAACATCGTGTAGGAGCCTCAATCAACAGTCCTTACATTCCAATAACAACCTATCATCCATCCATAGCCTGAATGCAAATAGTCTATTGTTTACACTAATACTAAAATATAGCTTTAATGCTCAAGATATCAATATAATTCTCAACGCTGCTGATGACAGACAAAGGCATCTAACAACAACAACAAAAGAAACTAATAATAAAAACACAAATTATTATACTCCTTACATAGAATAGTGGCAGATAAAGAAAGCTGAATGAATAAATCTAGCCCTTAATATATGAAGTGGCAATGGAATAATCATTTGAATAATGCTTACTCTATCTCTAAATCATTATTTCCTCTCATTTAACATCTTATTATTTTGAATTTATAGCTCATGAATAATAAGGATAGCCAATTAGAAGCTACCAAAATTCTAAACCCTATAATCTTAACGATTAGCTTAAGGTTTAATAAATTTCTAGTCACTTCAAGAGTGTTCTGTCAGTTGAGTTAGAAAAACAATGACAATTACAAGAGCTTAAACTGAAGAACTGGTTAAAACGAAAGGTTGAAAAGAAATTTTGAAAGTAACAGACGAGGTCTGAGATATAGGAAGAGGCTCGAGGTCCGTTAGCCAGGAACTTGATCAGTCAAGATCAAGGTCAAATGCAAAAGACACCATCGAGGCTTCTACCAACACTGAATTGCTCTGCTTAGAATGTCACCAATTAACATTTCAAACTATCTAAACGCGTATAATAAAGAATATTTTCTGTGTTTTTTAATAATAACACTAAAATTAGCATCCAAATTACAGCTTATACTTTAATAAGTAAAAAAAAAGAAATTGTAATAAGAGAGGGGTAATAAAGTAATGACGTCAGACCACTCACTGTTCTTTCACAAGATTTAACGGAATGCTTATATATTTTGCGGAATCCAGAATGGAGTATGGTGGATTTCGGCTTGTCTTTACGCACGATATTAATTCCTGGTTGTTTTTATGCTCGAAGGTTACGCTAGGCCGGTTTGACGGTTTTAAGATTGGGTCCAGCGGTTGCCTTCTCGCCTGTGGAATGCCGTTCTCGTTGACCCCTGGGTATCTGCCCCCTCCATGGCATGTTGTTCGAGGCTCCCTCCTCCCTCGGCCCCATGCTCCTTCTTGCCATTCTTTCCAGGACTCCAAGCACCATCTAGACCGCTTCCTTTTCTTCTTATTCAGCACCGTCTCGTCCTCGTCTTGTCTAAGCCAGCCAGACGCTTTATCTTTTTACAATCTTAAGACTCTTAACAACGCACGAAGTAACCCTCTCACCGCTCCAAAAATTTCAATATATTTATTTATTTATCTTCATATTCACCTTTAGAACAATATTCAGTTCTAAATTGAAACTTAAAGAAATCATTAACCTCTTACTAAAAAAATAAAAGAAGAAAAAAGAAGACATGGAAGTCCAGTAAGCAATTAAAATGTTAGTCTATGGTTACACTCTTAGTTCAATAGAACATTTTTTACTACGTTTTTATTAGCTTGCATTCTTGTTTGTTTGTTTGTTTGTTTGTCCGGTACAAATCTGGCAATCGATTTCTAACTAACTTCCCGAATAGCTAGACATTTGAAACTTTTAGCATAGCTCAGAACGCGATGACAATGCATTATTTTAATACTTTTAGCCATCTTTCAGCAGAATTTAATTAGTTTTCAGCAAATTTTGCTGTTCGGAAAAAATCCGCAAGTTATTTTATTTGTTTTGCCATATCCAATATTTACGCTATCTTCATTTTGACGGGTCTCAAATTTGTGATAGATAAACATTGAATGACAGCAAAACAGGAAATATCGATTATATTATTAATATTATTTCAAATATATCGATGGCATGCTTTAGATTTGGTGTTTTAACTTTTATAGGTTTAAGATCAGCTCTCTGGATGGTTGTAATTTATGTGAAGTAAATAAATTCGGAACTATTTTTTGTCACTAACATTATATATTATATAACAATAACAATTATTTTATCAACATTACATACGATACAACAGAACATTTAAAAACGTAGTATATAAAAAGTTCTTTTTATCTTGAAATTATTAAATTAAAAAACAACATGTATATCAGCAAAATCAAATTAATTAAGGGAAGCAGAAACTAAATTACTTTTGTACTTCATTGAAAAAAAACTGTCGCTATTCTTTGAAGTTTATAGGATAGGTCAATGTACTTTTTGATCCAATGTTCAAAATGAGGACCCCCTACTATTAAACTTACAATTATGAAAATAATCGATCCAAAAACGAGAAACTCTTACAAAACTTACTTATATACATAACTAGCTAACTCTGTGGTCCAACAGCTTGTGAGGGCCATAGGGCTTATTCATAACTGTATAGTCTCCTATACATAGTGATACTAAATTTAAATCCTATAAAATCTATTTTAATTAAACATATTTAAAAAGTAATTTTGTCGAACATCCATTACAAAAAAATATATACATTTTTTTAAAAAATGCTCCACAAGTGATTGCTTACATTTTGTCTTCGATCACAAGCAAATCCAAACTTATTTTCATCAATATACCGGAAACTAGATTTTTCCCCGGAAAAATGATATACATGTAGTTTAGTTAGATTCGTATTTAAATGGACTATTCTTTCGAATTCTTGAATTAAAAAGGTCGGAATTAATTTTAAAAATTCCCATTTTTTCAAAATTCTGGGGCCAATTCTCTCAAATTTAGAGACACTAAATTCAATTCTAGGTTTCGCCTCGAAGAATGATTTTTCAGAAGATGTGTGCCTCATTTCATTGAAATCAGCCCAGTGGTTGTCTTTCTCTGCATGACTACAGACCACATACGGCAGACATTTTTTGAACCATTCTTTTGGGCTCTTGGGGACCTTAAAACGCGTAAAGCCATTAAAATCTCGTAATCAAATTTCTTTGCCACCATAAAGTAAAATTTATCACAAAAACACCAACAACACCCATAAAATCCCGTAAAGTAATGACAATGACCGATATGAGAAACAAATTCTAGGTCGCTAACAAATCAAGGACTATCATATTTGTTACCACGATAAATGTCAAATCAATTATTTTAAGGTCCTCCAAAAAAAAGTTGTCATGTGCTTTATGTAAAAGAATATGTTCACCTTGAACAAAAAACTGGAAGTTTTTATTTTTGTAATATAACACAACAGAAATGCAATAAAAAAAAAGTCCAGTCATGCACCATGACTTAATGAGCGAATTTTCAAAGAAATCTGCGTATTATTGGATATGATAATCGGTGAAAAAAAAAAAATAAATTGGTACACAGGGGTATGGGGTACAAAAGTCAAAATAGTATTTACCCTTCAATATGCATGTCGTTGGAAAGCTCTTTAAGATTACAATAATTGTTGTTATGTACACTTTTATCATATTTTCATATAAAAGGGGGGTAAAATGGTAAAAACACGTTTTTATGCTATTTTTGACCATTAATTGTAAAAATTTGACCCCTAAATGAACTCCAAAAATTCTGGCCAACGAACTCATCCTTTCTTTTGATATTATTGACATTTTAAAATTTGTTTGAAATTTTTAAGTGCATCCTAAGGGGAGATATCGTCTGGAGTTTCACATATATACATACATACATAAAAAAAAAGTTAAATTTTAGGAATAGATTCAGAATGGTCTAAAACGGATTTCCATGGAAAAATTTTTCAAAAAATTCGCATTACAAAAATTTTGAAGCCATTACAATAGCGTAATTTTCTCTGAAAATTCGCTAAAATCTTTGTAGGAGTTCCTCATTCTCTCTTTTTTTACTTTCTCATATTACGTAGAAGGTACATGTAAAGAGAAAGAATTGGGATGGTTTGAAAAATTGTTTTTTGAGATTTAGATGGATTGTCCCTTGCTTTTGTCCCTTGAGACTATAAACGTTGTTTTTAAAAAGTAAGTCAGTCGTCGTAGTATGTGTAGATGCGTAGAGCCTAAACTTCTGGGCCGATTTCAATGGAATTTGGCATTCAAGATAAGAAAAATCATACCCCAAGGCGAAATTAGGGAAAAATAATTTGTTATAAATATAGGGACGCTACCCTAAAAAAAAAAAAAAATCTGAAAAAAGTTTTAAAAAATATTCCGACGATTTGGATTAATAATTTAAATAAAATTGCAGACAAAGTTTTGTTTAAAGATTTTTATGTTTGAACAGTAAAAAAAATGCAATTAAAACTAAATTTATTTTTTAGTTTACCTTCTTCTCTATTTTAATTGAATAAATTAAACAGACTCCTTTTTAATCGGTATTCCGTTAAAAAGGAGTCTTATTATCAATTGATGAGATAATGACAATAAAGAAAGAGAAAATAAGAAGAGTAATTTGTATGTAAACAAAAGATCCTTTAAAAGTAAAATGAAAAGAGATAAATCAAAGTGAAGAATTATTCTCAGGGTAATTTGAACAAGGTATCTAATAGAAGATAGTTACTGCTTGCAATGATTATAGGTTTGTACATACAAGGCGGTTCCCAGATCTTTAAACTCAGCGAGAAAAAAGTGAGCATATCAAGGCCTAAATCAGAATAACATTACGATATAAATCTTTTCATTAGAAGCGAATAAGAATTTAAACTTTACATTTTGTTTCACAGCCTTACCTTTTATTTTAACTACAACTAAAATTGAAAAAAAAAAATCGTTTAGACAAACTCGTACTAAATGTATATATCCTAAAATATATATCTATTTTAATTATTTTTCTAGCGATGCAGCGCATAAAGTACTCGCAGCTAATTGCATTTTGACCTAATATCGGCCATACTTGAGTTAGTTTTTTATGGCTACCAGGAAACATTTTTGTGAAGAAATGTCACATATTCTTGCACCTACATTGAGCTTTAAAATTAAATATAACATGCATAATAAGCATCAACTTTTTTTAAAAAAATAAAACCTCATTTTGGCCATATTGGTTTTCAAAATGCCGGATTTTTTTTTTTTTTTTTTTTCGTAACAATAACAATAATCACTTTTTAAGGCTATTAAAATGATGTATAGTTCAAACCTTTCATGCTGACTAAAAACTTATTTTAGACATCCGACATATTTGATGCCATCTTGAAAATAAAATTTCAAAGACCTTTATAGTTGTCACAAATGAAGAGCTACCTGTGTGCGGTTGACCGCCAAATTATGTTCAAATCGGTTAATTTTTACGAAAGTTATATCGCTAGACAAACAAACACAAAGAGACACATTTTAGGACTCTGAAATAAAGAACTCACCTCACTCATTCAACTATACATATAATTTCAAAAGTGTTCAAAAGGTAGTTTACTATCAAATTTATTTTTATCAATAATTCTTGAACTAGATTTTTCCTGGGTAAATGACTTACAAGGTTAAATTCGTATTTGAATGGTCTACATTATAGACTTTTCAAAAACATTTTTCGAAAAATAATTTTTGCTTCTAAGCGTATTCGAAGGTTACGAAAGTATGTGATCGTTTTCAAAAATTCCAAGATAGAAATCCGTTTCAGACATCAGGGAACATTTTTGGTTTCGAGTCTGTCTGTCGGTCTGTCGCTCAATTTTTGCGAACCAATATATCTTAAAAACTGCGTGTCCTATTTAAATGAAATTTGTATGGGAGGTCATAATTAGCTTATTGTATAACCTTTTGTGCTCATTTGTTTCTCTTCCACATGCACACAAACATACATTTATTAACACCAATAGCTTCAAAAGTACTTATCTGATTTGTATGAAACTTTATAGAAAGTAACCCCTAGATAACCCCAGATTAATTTGAACCGACTGCGCTCTATAACTTTTGCTAAATTGATACCTTAATTCATGTAAAAAATCAAAACAATGATGACAGGTTAAAAAAAAGGGGGGAAACAATTAAACAAATTAGACAATAGTACTTGTAAAAGCATAAAATTAATCAAAAAGTACGTGATAGGATGCGAGGAAGCATATGTGCCACACCAATTGGCAGTCTACTGGGGAAGCAGCACTCCCCAATTTAGAGCAACAATTTATTTCTCGGTTCACCACAGTTTATGATGCGTTTTTATAGACATGATGTACCTACACCATTTGAAATAATGTATTTAATAAAAATTTCCCCAGAAGTTTAGGCTCCATACGTCTCCGCCGGCTAAAGAAACAAATAAAAATATGGCAGGAAGAGGCCCTCGAGTAAATCCATAAAAATAAAATAAAACTATTTGCACAATTTCTCCTATATTAAGAAAAGTGTTGTGATTTACTCTTTATAATATCGTGCTATGTTTATGAGAAAGTAAGAATTAAATATTTTTAAATTAAGAAAATAGTAAAATAAATTTTGTAGTTAATAAATGAGTCTAACACCTTTCATATACATTATAAATAAATTATATGTATGTATCTATAATATATTCATATAATAGATAATGCATTATGATAAAATGAAAATTTTATTTAAATGGATTTACACGTGTTAAGATACCCTGAGTCCAAAGAAAATATTATTAATTTCCACTGTTGGCTACACATGCCTGAAATATTACATCGTGGGTGGAGAGTTTAGTACAGTCTCAACTCTTTTATTTCGATATATTTAAATAATATTGTTCATGAATTATTGAACAGTGTTTATAGCAAGAGACCGATGCCTTTATGATGTTTTATAAGCTCTATTGTGTCTGAGATTATATTGTTGTTTTAACAGATCGCCTCGTATAATTAATATTCATTCAGACAATGAAGGCCTATGCTTCAATTGAGAGTTGTTTGTTTTTTTCTTAACTGTACAAATTAAACATATAAAATAATTTAATCAAATTAAAAAAAAAAAATAGATGTTTAATGAGTACAGTTTAAACCTTCCATTGCTTCATTAATCAATTGCTTTGCAGTGAATGAAAAAATACAAATAATTGAAAAGAAGGAAAGATAATCCGGAGTTTGGCCAAAGAAATATTGGATAAAAATAAAAAAACTCTGTCTTTTAGTGCAGCAAAAAGCTTCATCGCGTACTATTATAGAAAAAGTGGGACCATGATTAGAAAATAATTCCTATTGGAATTGACTGTGGTTTTTTGATACCTGTTTATGTTTCCAGTGGGGTCACAATTTCTTCTCAATACTACTAAACATGCGCAGACACTTAAAATGAATCTGGTAACATCTGTAGGCTACTTTCAACAAAATCTTTAAAGTTGGATGAGAATTTGAAAGAGGAAGCAATGGATGCAGAAAGGTTGAAATTAATATGGGCAGAAAGTTTGCAATTAATAAGGGATTAACAGTAGGCTAATTATGATCTACCATCTAAATTTCATTAATATTGGAAGAGGGTTTTTTCAAGTTAAGGTGGATCGCCAAAAATGTAGGGGGACCGACGAAGACACGAGACTATAATAATATGTCTGAAATGGATTTCTGTCTAGGAATTTTCGAATTTGAAACAAAAATAGACTGCCATTTGGTGTGGCACATAGCTTCCTCGCATCCTATCACGTACTTTATTAATTTTATGCTTTTAAAAGCCATTATTGTCTATAATTTGTTTGTTTCCCCTGTTTTTTTTTTATCTGTCAAAATTGTTTTGATTTTTACTTGAATTAAAGTATCAATTTAGCAAAAGTTAAAGAGCGTAGACGGTTTAAATAATCTGGGGCTATCTGCGGGTTACTTCCGACTAAATTTCCAAGAATTATATGTGTTTTATGATTTTTTTTTTTTTTTTTACACTTCTTTTTAAACCTCAAGGTCAGGGAAAACATTTTAAGCCAAATGGCGTCGGCGAATGAAGAAGGTACATATTTACCATTGATTCCCATTAGGGGTTCAGACATAGTAGTATTTTATCCTACTGCAAAATGTTTTATACAATTTATATTTTGCCACTTTAAGAAAAAAAAGAATTAGTAAAATATGTTTAGAGTTCCTCCAAATGAAAAAGGTTAGGTTATAGTGCATCTATGCAAAGAAATATATCAATTTAGGCGAGTTTTGCGGTATAAGAAGCCTAAATAGAGAACACCAGACATCTTGCTTGGAATGATACAACAAGGACTCAAAGCAGAAGAACAAAACTGAATAGCGAGATTAAGGCAGGCTGTGGAAGCATGCTGCATGCTGCCTTAGGTTGGCATGAAAGGGAAGTAACAAGTGAATGAGGAAGAAAGGTTGAAGGGCGATAAAAAATGTAATAGTTAAAATAATTCTATTAATTTCAATTATCAATGTTATATATCATATCAATGTTACTCAGTGATAGTTGATTATTTCTAAAGCAGTCCGCACACGATCAATAGTATTGTCAATAATAGTATTGACAATACTATTGTCAATATGTCAATTAAGTAACAAATTTTCGTCAATATTGTTTTTTTATATCAATACTAACCCCGCAAACGGTCAATAGTATTGACAATACTTTTATTTATTGACAATACTATTGATCGAGTGCGGCCTGCTCAAGTATTCATCAAGGTAAAGGAACGTCATCTATTCTATCATATTATAGAACATAATATAAATAATGATATATGTAGAAGAAATATGTACGTATAAAAGCAACAAAAATGGTGCTCAACTAAAAACTAGAATCTATATCTGATGTTTAATAACACTAACCTGAATAGTTAATATTTCCTTAAGTATTAATTCATTTGTTAAAATTATTTCTTAAACACAACTACATTATAATATGATTATAAAGATTTATGTTCGGAAATACAAAGCTTACAATATAATAACTTTTTAACGAAAGTTTAGTTAATTCGACGGATCAAATTTATTTAAAACTAGATGTTAAATATTAACACAAATATAAACGAGTAGAAATAAATAAAAGCACTTCATAATTAACAATTGTCCATTTACCAATTGCGTCTTTGTTAAAGTAAATAAAAAAAATCATTATTTTTAAAAAATCTGAACGAGAAATAGTTGTTCGGTATTGTCAAGGTTAAACTGAAAGCAGAATTAAGATATTCAATTCAGACCAAAACAAGATAAACAGGGTTGTCTTTAACTGTTACTTTTATAAATAAAAATAAATGTTAAATATTAAAAATGTTATAATATTTAGAAAATTATAAAGGAAAAAAGTCAATAATTAATAATGGTCTTAAAAGTACGAAATAATTATATCCAAGCATAATAAAAATATAAAGAATAACAATAATATAGGTACATATTATAGGTGTTAAGTTTTTTTAGTTGAGTTACAAATGAGGTTGGCAGCCCTACACTGTATTCTCTCCCGCTTATCCACGTTTTCTACTCTAGATTCTAGATAAACTTCTTGCTTCTTCTTAACTTACTTACTTTACGTTAACTTTCTTTACTTTTTTCTTATCATTCGTATTTTTACAAGCAATTTCTGTAAAAATTATGTGATGGCTCAGAAAATTTAAATGTGTTGAGATTTACAATAGGTTTGCTTCTATTTCCCATCGGAAACAACATTATTACTACATTAACTTAATTGTTACATAGGAATTGCAACAAGTGTAGTAGATTTAAGGTGTGTACCTAAATAGGTAGCGTATTTTATTACTAAACAGGCTTGATCTTAATTATTTTTAAAGCTATTAATAAATGCTCAATGATATTGGGTTAGACACTGCTTTATACATATTATATGTAAGCGTATACATATTATATGTATATATGTATGCGTGTGTGTGTGTATGCTTGTGTATATATTAAAATTCATGACTCATAAAAGCAATAAGAAATACAATGAATTAAAAAATCCTCTTTTACTTAAAAGGACATTTATGTTGCTTTATTTTGAATAGGAATTATTTTTGATCGACTTTCTCTCAGTTAAATCCGAGACCTTTCAGGACCAGACAGTCTGGAATCTGAACATTATACTATTGACTTCATCCTGACGCCTAAACAAGGTCAAATAACGGAATATAAATAAATAAATAAATGAATATATATATATATATATATATATATATATATATATATATATATATATATATATATATATATATATATATATATATATATATATATATATATATTATCAAAAACTAAAAAAAAAGTGATTATTTTTTATTACAAATTAAAAGAAATAAAAGTCCAAAACTTGTTTTTTATGTTTTTACGTTGTATGTGCAACATTGACTAGTTTTTTATCTTATCTTTCTCTCTCCCTTCAAGGTGAGCTTTTTAAAGAGACGTTACTTTAAAAAATAAATTTAAAAAAATAATAATCTTCTTATTAATGATATTTTACCTCACAAAAAGCTTGAACTGAATTATTTAAAATTATATATATATATAAAAAAAAAAAAAAAAAAAAAAAAAAAAAAAAAAAAAAAATGCAACTGGTTTTTTACTTTAGTTTCCTGATAATATAATTGAAATTTATTATGGAATTTGTAAAAATTGTTCCTTGATGTATTCAATTATTGAGTAGTTGGGTTTTGGGTTTATTAAGGAATTATAAGCTCACTTCTGGGATATTTCGAACCCTACTTGGGTCACTCTAAAGCTGACTGACAAGAAGATTAAATTGTGATGGTCTAAAAAAATAAATAATAAATAAAAAAATCTTACCGATTCTCGTCATTTAACTTGAATTCATATAATGGTTATTCCTCTGGGTTTAAACGAAGTTCTTCAATTACAAAATCTTAATCCCCTATATTTTAAAAGCTATCGTGTGGTTCACATAAATTGTACATGACCACTATATACTAATACTTTAAAGTAGTGGTTAGGTATAAACTCTGCGGAACATAATTAGTATCCAAAAAGTGAGCCATTTAATTGGAATGTATTTTTTTATTTACTATATATATATATATATATATATATATATATATATATATATATATATATATATATATATATATATATATATATATATATATATATATATATATATATATATATATATATATATACATATATACATATATACACATATATACACATATATATAATGACAAAGTATTGTGAGAGCGTGACAATTCGATATTGATGGATTTAATTTGGTTCAAAAAAAGGGCTTTATAAAAAGATATCAGTTAATTGTCAAAAAACAGTAGCCAATTAGGAATAAAGAAAGAACCGTCTCCCCTAAAATTAAGGTTATTGTACAAAGCTGCATTTTAACCACAATTGGTCACATGATAGCTAATTTTAAATGGGAGCCAATTTCAAACACTTTAGTTGGTTGATATAAAATTAACCATTGGCTATGACAATTGATGATACCCTCATCGTTACTCCCCCACTCTTTAATTTTAATAACTTATTTATATTAAGATTTATATGATTAATAATAACAAAAATTACCATTTATTGGAAACATTATAATGTATTTGACATTTACTTAAAACATTATACTTTCTATAATATAAATGTGGTGCATATAAATTTCTCAGTCATTCACTGCGATAGGTATAGCTTCAGTTCAGTTACTGATTTTTGCTTTTACTTAATTAATAATTTATTTTTATTTTGTCTGCTTAAAGGTAAAAGCAACTAAATGCATTTCACTCCACATAATTAATTCTAAAATAAATTTTTATTAAATTAATATTATAATAAGTACGAAAAACACCCAATAACATTTTTAATACATTGGGGATTCTCAGATTTAAGGACACGTCTCTTTTCTTCATCCACTTATAACGTATCGATTGAAGTAAAAAAGTAGGAGTGTAATAATACTGTGTTTTGTAGAAGCTAGAAGTTAGAGAAGGTTCATGTAGTTTGTGATGTACCTATTAATAGAGTGATTCGAGTTAGTTGAACTTGTAAGTAAAGGAAATGAACCAGATCAGAGTAGCTATAATTCTGTTGAAAATACCTAGGATTCTATCCTTCCAATCCTTTCTAACTCATAACAACATCCTGTCCTCATTATACCTACAATCTATACCCTCATCTATCACCCATTTTTTATCAAAATAATTTTATTTTAATGTAACGTCATATGTTTTTTTTTTATTTCAAAGTAAGTTATTCAATAATGATTCAACTTCTAAGGTGTTATACACCTTGGAAATTTAATTCATGATCTCATTAAACATATTTTAATTATAAAAAAAAAGTCAGCTAATTAGTGTCTCAAATGGCTTCCTCGCATCATATTTCTGGTCTAATGCTCATACAAGCATAATAAAAAATTATAATAAGATAGATTTCAAAAATATGTATTAATGAGTGTAACCAAACCTGCAATATGTGAAAATTAAAAAATCCCGTCAAGTACTTGCCAGCAAGTTACTAAAAGGGTTTCTTTGATCATAAAAATTCTTAAATAAAACATTATTTTTTATTTTTTTAAACTAGAA
This sequence comes from Gerris lacustris, assembly GCA_951217055.1. NCBI lineage: Eukaryota > Metazoa > Arthropoda > Insecta > Hemiptera > Gerridae > Gerris > Gerris lacustris. The sequence goes on from OX578276.1 coordinate 46,754,530, forward strand.
TAAGTACAAAAAGTTGCAATTATAAGAAGCAAGGTGTGCATATATTATCCTTTAGTATTATTGGTATGCACTTATTCGGTTCTTTTAGAGGTAAAATGGCTGCCATTATGGAAAATCGTTATATATATGAGAACCAAATTTTAATACCTTTAAAATTATACCCAACTTCAAATTTTCAAAAAAAAAAAAAATCAGGTCCGTAGTTACGGCCACCTAAAATATCAACTCCAGGAATATCATAGGACCGTAAAGATGTATATATTTTTGTATTTTTGCCTTTTAGCGCGGACATTTTTTTTTTCGTTTTGTTTTAACTTTTGTTAACGAGGGTAAACTGGCCACCATTCCAAAATGTGGATTACAAATATATACTACGTTCACACATCGTTTTGAAAGCGTTTCAGTTCCAATTCGTTTTTAAAACGATTCCCGTTCACACAACAAAAAATACAGGTGATCGAAATATTTGTTTTCTAAATCTCGTAACGGTGACGTCACGAGTAAAACCTTCTTTCTTGTTACCTAATATGTCCGCGAATTTTTACATTTTATTTACAAGTTATTAAAAGTTTTTACAGGTTCTTTATAGTATTAACTTTTGTTTAAAAACGTTTTTGCAGTTAAAAAAAAAGAAACGGAAGCTCACGAAAACTTAAAAGCATCAAGAACTTCAAAAGTGGAAAAGAGTAAAATAACCTGATATCTCGATCCCCTCCACGACCTGTTCAAACGAGCGTTTTGAATTTCGATCCCCCGATCCGATCACGTATTTTTGGTGGAGCGGATCTAACCCGATACGATCCGTCGATCTCCGTTCGTACAGCGTTTTGAACTCGCGGATCGTTTTCAAAACCGTTTCCAAAACGATGTGTGAACGTAGTAATATATCGAGTATTTATACTCGATATATATTTGTAATCAACATTTTAATACCTTTAATATGATACCTAACTTAAAATGACAATAAATATAAAATATTGAGATCAATTCGCATTTAATCGCTAATCGCAGAAATTTTGAGTGTTTAAGTTCGCAATTGTTTTTCTGTTTTTGGGCAAATAAGTTTAACTTGTAAACCAAATTTCAAAATACAAAGTTTCTAGGATGACCTCGAAACCCTAAATATCGATCTTACTGGAAATTAAAAAATTGGTCGTTTACGCACATATTTCGATCTTCAGCCACATTTATTTTTAATCAACATAAAATTTTAAATTATTAAATATAGCCTATCTCGATGTCGAAGAATGTCTAAGGAGAAAAGTTTGGCACTTTTCTAGATCTTGGACCCAATACGAACCCTAATTTGTCTTATAAGTGTAAATAATTTGTCTTATAAGTAACAAACAAGTATAATGAAATAGATAAATGATTAATTCTAATAATTTAGGAGTAATGTGAGAGTCAGCAATGTGCACAGAGGGTTGAAATTACTGTGGGAGCGTCCGCAATATTAATTTGCACAGAGGTTGAAATTAAAATGAGGTACTTTCGACAAACTAATTTTAAAATTACTTTAAAATTGGATGAGTACTTTCAAAGATATATGTAGGTGTTAATAATAAAAAGTTTTTGCGCATATGGAAGAAAAAGGAACGGGAGAAGAAAGTTAAAATTAATATGGGACAACAATTGTCTAATTGTGACCTACAATCCAAATGTCATCAAAATCGAATATGGTGGTTTAGAAAAATAGGTATCGCCACACTGACCCAAAGATGGACAAGAGATTAAAAATGGCTGTTGACAGTTACAGACAGTTCCAAAGATGGATACAAGACCAAAAATGTTTCTCATGTCTAAAAGAAGATTTCAATTAGGAGTCATAAAAAAAGTTCGTCCCTCGGATTGATTAGTAAGCTCGGAAGCAATAGTATGGAAAGAAAGTTAAACCAATTTAAGCAAACAAAAATAACAAAATGGAAACGAGATTTAAATTTAAAAAATAACCAGATTTTGAACAACTATCATGCACTACTACCAACATAACAAAAAAGAAAATTTATTATCAAATAAAATGTTAATTTACAAAAAACCAAAAACAAAATAAAAAATAACCAGCTTTTTTACGACTATCATGTACTAGTACCAACACAACAAAAAAGAAAATTTATTATCAAATAAAATGTTAATTTATACAAAAATAGGTCAGTACTGCGTAGGAATTAAATCACAGAATAATCACTCTCATTTAAATGATTCATAAACAACAAATTGAAGTTGAGATTTTGGCTCCAGACAAGAACATGTGGGATGAAGGATGAAAAAAAAACAAAAACAAAAACAGCCATTTATTATACTTAATAGGTTGAAAATTAAACATTAACAAAAGGTGTGAAATCGAAACGAGGTAATAGTTTTTAAACTTAAGGAAATGTAGGTAGATGATTTTTGGTTTTTCTTTTTTAAGACACAACTAATTGATTAAATATATAAATAAAGTTATATATATATAAAAAAAAAGATCAAGTTGTACAAGGATATTAAGGTAAGTAGGGCAGTAGAGGTAAATAAAAAAAAGAAATATACCTTAGTAAAGCTTGATTTAGATAAAAAAAAAACATGGCAGGAAGTTGAAAAGCAGAGGTACTAGTGAAGGACAGAATAGTTCCGCTCTGCTTATAGGCAGGAAAACAAGAAAAAAAAAACCTGGTTAATTCTCAACTAAGTGTGTTTATCTAGCTCCATAACTTTGCCCTACTAACGGACTCATTCCATACCAATGGACTAAAAGCGGCCCCAAATATCTTTTCCAATTTCGAATAAAACAACTTACAAAACTAAAAAAAAAATAAAGGAAACAGCCTTTCATTATCAATGCAATCCTCAAGGTAATAATTAGATAAAACAGTTTCAAAGGTTAATGACCCCTTCAAGCAAATATCTTCTTTTTTTAAAAAGTTATAAAATGAAATACGTCCTTCTTAATAAAACATAACTAATCTAGACTTATTTTTTATCATTTTTTCTTGAGTTAGACAAATTAAAAAAATCGGTACAACAGACTCAAACAAAATGAATGACTTATATCTAAGTATGCATTGGTTGTTAGTTATATATTTTTCTAATTTATATTATGAATTTTACATTTTTGACGAGATTAAGAAGAGTTTTTGAATGACGCGTCCAAATTAATGAGGAGACTAATTTTATTAAATTAATAAATCAATAAAATTAAGTATATTGCTTGAAAATGTCCCAAATTGGGGACGAAATATTACAAAAACTTTTTTTGTTTTTTTAAAACACCCCTGAAGACACAATTAAAAGATTATCCTGATTGTTTATCCAACTTTTTCTTTGCATATCTTTCTCTTTTGTAAAGCCTAAGAAAACAAATATATTAGTTACAAAATAAAAAAATATATTGAAGCCATTGGTCCTGATCCTGATTTTACTCACATTTTTTATAAGATAACTCAAACCAAATTCAACAATCTATACCAAGATATATTTCTATCAATGCGAAAAGAGGGCGTTCTATTTATCAGAAGATTCATGATTTAATTCGATTCTAAAAATCATCTTTCACCTTTTTACGACTTGAAAAAAAGAAAATATTATATATTTAACATACTTTTTTTACGTTTTCGTTGTATTATTGATTGTAATCGTAACTATTTTTGTATTATTTTTTCTAGCCTTTGAGCCTTTTATATTTTAAATGCAGAATAGCCTTAAAAATTATATTAATATATATTTTAACATTTAACTGTATTTCCAATTTAATTATTATTGTTTTGTTTTTAACAAATGCAGAAAAAAAATATATATATTTTAGCAAATAAAGAATTTATTATGATTTATAATTTAAGTCATAGCCAATGATGGTTAACCAAGACAGAATGGTTGTGAGCAATTATAACGTTTATACCAATATGAAGGATTCGTATAAAAATGGTGGTGCGGAAGTAGAGACTCTATAAAACTTTATTTTTGTTCTTTTTTTATTTAAAAAAAAAGAAAAAGTTTTCACTAACTTCTTAGGAGCGAAGAAGCCATGTGTACAAATGAATGGTGTGGTGTGTTAGAATAAGTAGGTATTAACTAAATGTTATTGTGTGTATGTCAGCGTGTGTATACATAAGTTGAAGTTTGCCTGTGTTTGTATGGGATTGAGAGAGAAGCAGTCTTTCAAGGTCACTATACTCGTATACAGACCCGGGCTAAAAGATTTCCCATCCGTACAGCTTTTTGGAACATTGCCGGTTTTCAACGAACATCGGCACTAAATATAATATATACGTATGTCGTGTGTATAAAGAAACAACAAAAACACCGTTTTGTACTTATGGTTAAGTAATAAAATAAAAACAAAATTATATTAGAATTAACATTTGAATGTTATACAAACAGGCAACATTGATCTAAAACATCAAATTTATAGTTTTATAAATAACTATAAATAAATAATTATTATTTCACTAAACAAATAAAACTGCTTTAAAATTGTAAAGATAAAATAATAATAAATATAATTATGTAGAATACATGGTATCCCTAATTAAAACTATTACAAACAATAGAACATCGGAAAAAGTAAAATTTTACAGAGAAATGAGGGTCTAATTAAATAAAAATAAATACAAGAAGAAAATCTCGTTTTAGATTTAATATAATTATAAATAGGTTCAATTAAATGCAGGCTGGAAGTGAAAAGTAAAAGCTAAAAGAATATCTTAATGAATATATCTACTTTTTCAAAGTTTTAAATATAATGCTTAATATTAAAAATATTAAAATGAGTCGAAAAGAAAACAAATATATTAATTTAAACAAAAATTAATTAGATTAGAAATTTGAGAAATTCGCAGAGAATTATTACATATTTTGTAAGTCTAATTTTAGATTTAATAAAAGGTTATTAGGGTATTATAATCAAGTATATTAATGGCTAAACTGATCATACCCCATTCGGATTAAAACAGCTGTTTTCAATCTTTAGTTTAGATCTTTTTACTTCTCCTTTTTACTTTTTTTTGTAGTGCGTCTATGTATCATCATTAATCCTTATTTGAAAATAAATAAATTTAATTTAATATTGTTTTAAATTAAAATACAATAATTGTATATAGTTTATATTTTACGATATTTGTTTTACGTTTATTGTTTTTAGCAGTGGTATCTAAATATGAAGTCAAGGTAAACTTGCGTCAATATTAACTTATCGATTACGTTTCGAACGATCTTCTTTTTTTAAACGACCAAACTCTATTTACTATTATTATACATATTACATTTATTTTTTAAAGATGTTAAAATATTTTTATACGTGACTAACTACCATAAGAGAACATGGTTTATCGCCTCAAACTTACGTTTTTGGAAAAAGCTCCATTATTGATAAACACAGAAAAAAGGAAAAATAGACGCTCAATAGTAAACCAATGTAATTTCTGTAAAACAGAGAAAATAAATCAAATGTTTCAGTAGTAGCTGGAATTGATCTGTATTTGACTTAGAGATTAGCTCATAGAATAAATAGATTATCCTAAGGTAGAAAAAGTTAATAAATCTAGAAAGATGTTACTATATTATATGAATTAATTTATTGGTAAAAGTGAATTGTACGGTGCTGTTTACAGAATCGAAGTACAAAATTTTTTTTTTTTGCCCTAGAATTTTCAAAGGCCGGCTCTGCACAGCTCCACGGTGCAGAGGTCAAAATCGACGTACAAAATTCGATGGCACCGTACAATTCACTTTAGCCAATTTATATTTCTTTTCGTGTTCTAGATCAACCAGAAAGTACAAGTTTGCTACAATTTTAAATTAAAAATGGTGGCAGTAGATACACTGCGAGCACTGCCATGAAGATGTGATTAAACCTTGGAGTCTAAAGGAAGGATCTCAGCTGGTGTAAGAGGTAAGACTAAATATTAGAATTATGTATGTGATTAACAGATAAATTGCATTTTTAACTGTATTTTCAAGAAGACCTCGCGTAAAGAAAGATGTAATGACCAATGCACATTTTGATTTCATACTTTGCATCAACCATAATACTCAAAATCCCTTAAGATGCTTCCAGTTATAAAATTCCAGTCGGGCTTCACATGGCTAATCTTATGAGAAAATATGTTAGGGTCAGTGTTCTTGCGGAGGGCCCCCCGCAAGAACTCTTTGGGGGCCCCTCGCAAAAGAAAATTGATGAGCCAAAAAAAAAGGTACTTAGATTATTTTGGGGCCCCCATCGACATTGGTACATTGGATTTGGGGGCCCCTGGCACCGGAGGCCTGCCCGCAATGCGGGCCCATAGTTATTTCACTGGTTAGGGAACTTGAAGACTAAACGCTGATTCCGATCTTTATCCGGAAATAGGATGTTAGGGCTAGAGTGATAATATCGATTCTGATTTAGAAGAATGGCATCAAGTGCGCAAATTAAACATTGTAGTTAAGCCCTATAGGAATCAGACAACTGGTTTCGCACACAGCTTTAAGGTAAAAATCACTAAGTGCATTATTTTCCAAAGATGAAATAGTAAATCTTCAGATGTTTATTTGGTCAAAAAGTAACTTAAATTTTAAATTAATGGTAAAAGTAAGCAAGTGATAGAAAGTACTCCAGCGTAGTTACACAAAAAGAAAACTCATTTTATTTATTTTGTAAGATATTTGTATAAGACCCAGAACACACTATACATATTTAAAACAATGTGTATAATTTGATATTTAGTTTGCTGGTGACTTTTACCTTCAAGCAGAAGACATACAAGGGAGAGTTCTAGCGTTATCCTTAGTTTTCACTGCTAGAAAGGTATAGGAGTGTGTGCGTGTTTTTTTGTGTTTATTTTAACAACAAAAAAAGGCTTTCACCATTTCACGCTGGAAGCACGTGCGATTCATAACCCAAAAGGAATGCACAAGAAGGTTTTCTTTCAGGTCATAAATATGTAGTATATGTTGTTAACCGCTACAAAGTTTTTGCACTGTTAATCTGTACGTCATTTTATCGTATTCAATTCATAGTATGAACAATAATAGCACTGGTATAGGAGACATAGAAGTAATTGGCAGAAGTTCGCAAGTGAAGTACGCAATTAATAGTTAGACAAAAAGAAACCTCTCTACAAATAACCACTTGGAACTTCCTTTTATTTCTGAAGGAGCCATTGTTTTTTTTAAAAAAAAAAAACATAAGTAACTATTAAAAATAATGAAATTCAGTGATGATGTTAAGTCCAGAAAAAGACTACTATCATTGACTAAGTTTGTTCATATCCAATACTGCAAATATAGAATCTACGACTACATATCAATTCAGTCTTTACTTTTTAAAAAAAAAAAAAAACTGTGGTAATTACTTGTAATGTTTTTTTTAAAGAAACATAAAAATTAAAAAAAGGATTATATTACTCACTGCTAAGGCAGAATTAAAATATTATTATAGTCTTGTACTTGTGAAAACGTAATTTATTAATTCAAACCTTGCAATCTATATAAAATTGTTGACTGAAGCATATTTTATATAAGTTTATAAATCTAAAACTTAAAAATAATATTTTTCTAAACTCAAATAAATAAAAACAAAGATTTTGTCGTACTGCTTGTTCTTAAGTATACAAACATTTCACAGCCATATTTAAGTAATTATGATTTAAGCACTTGTTTGGACATTATAAGAAGTGTAATGCTTATACCAGTTTAAACTAATTACTTTTTACAATAACAAGCATTGTTTGAACTAGATATGTCAAATACGTAATTAAGGTTTTTACTAATTTTACATACTAAGGTATATTGTTTACACTAGACGGGCCTATACTATTCTTAAGCCCTAGGCAACTTAATTTAGATAAGTTATTATATCTATTTGACGACCAACAAATAAAAACAAACATTTATGGATTTTTATTAGAATAAATGTGGTTGCCTTAACTTAGCAATAACAAATCATTTAGAGGTAAGTCGTTGGCATCGAGACACTACTCGATTATAAAATTGTGTTGTCAATACAACAAACAAAGTTTCTATAGTTTTGACAGTACAGATGTATGTTTTTAACTTGTTTCAATAATATACACTCATAGGTTTTCGAATTTTGAAGACCCTTATGATTTGTTTATTCTAGTTTTGACTTGACAAAGCACGTGGTTTTTTTTTGGATTACATTAGTTTTTATACGACATGACTATTGTTAGTATTAGTTTTGACAATTCAATTTTTTTTGTACTTACTTGTTTTGACAATGCACAAGCACATTTTTTACTCATTTTGATAATGCATATATATTGTTCGTATTAGTTTTGACACACCTGTTGAAACACCTGTTATTGGTTGTATTAGGTTAGACAAAAATACAAGTATGTATTTGTTGCGTTTTTTATTAGTGTTAACGTTACAATTTGTATTGGTTTTGACAACACGCGTATTGTTTGTACATTATTAGATTTTTAAGAAATACAAGTATTGTTTGTGTTAGTTTTAACAAAGAAACCTTAAAGAGTTTGCATTAGTTTTGGCAGAAACACAAATATTGTTTGTATTTTTTTTTCTCCAAAATTAGTGATAGTTCACATACATTGTTTGTAGAAGTTTTGACGTTACAACTGTATTGTTTGTTCTAACTTTGACTCAGATAAAGTTAATTTTAATGATATTTAGGAATGCAAATCGAAAACTAAAAACAACTTTGAACTGTAGAAACAATTTTTTGCACTAAACTGTAATTAGAAAAAATGTGAAAACACTGTAATGCATAAAATGAAACTGTAAGTGCTACAACAAAATCTCCAGAGTTTGAGTTTTCTAATTTAAAACTTCTGCCAAATTTTATTCTAAAGCCGTCTATTTGTTAGTTATCAAGTTTTAGCATGATAGAGCTGATATGTTATCACGGCTGAACTAAAGGAGATGATACGGTCGAAAATCGCCGGCGGCACAACTTTGCTTAATTTATACACTTGAGAGATGGTATTCCTTTGTCAAACAGTACATTTGTATGATTTAAACATTTGCCAAATTTTATTCTAAATCCGTCTATCTGTTAGTTATCAAGTTTTAGCTTTATAGCGCTGATATGTTATCACTTAATAGATTATGAACAATTAAAAGAGGTCGAGTAGTTATTAAAAAAACAGATAGAGCAATGTGGGAAGAAATTGATTAAATTATGAACTATAAATTATAAATGACACAAAAGTACGTGTATATTCACAACAAATAAATATGAAGCAATTAATCCAAGAAATAATGTATATATTTTATGATTTCAACCATGATAAGAGTTAACTAATATACTAAATCTATGATGCGAAAAAGGTTTATTTTAGCACAGAATAACAGTTAGAATGTATTGTATGGACTAGATTGTTATGAACAAGATAAGCTCTATACAAAGTGAAATGTGCAGCAACTTGCGTACTACGCAGGGGATTAAACTTTAAGTCCCGTTATAGGGTTTCTTTAAATCTTAAGTCCTTTGGAAATAAAGATTTCAACATAACGTTAGAATTGAATTCCTTGGTGTAACTTCTAATAATTTTATAGATAACCGTAATTTCTCTCGTTTAATTTTAAAAACATTGGTACAATAACATTAAATAAATGAGATGATAACATAAAAAACTAAGCTTGATGATAATAAGCATGACTCAGTGGTTTAAGTCGGAAATTGACGATTTGTCGGTTATCTGCAGAACTGAATGCATGAAATTGCTTAATAGATAAATAGGATTTTAGGGGTTTAAAACAATAAAAATCATGTATGTAAATAAATGCTTTGTCAGGAGGAAAAATAAAGTTTTTTTCTTTGAATAAATACTTAATATTTAAAAAAGATATAATAAATATGTTGAGGATGTTTCAAAGGTAAACAAACAATGTTTTACATTTAATACAAGAACTTGTTTGAAAAAGATGTATTTTCCGAAACATTTGTAAATCTGAAAACTTTGTTTCTACTCTTCACTCATCTTTGCTATTCTCAAATTCTATTTAAATTATAGTTGATTTTTAAGATCGTTATCATTTAAATGTTCCAGATAATAATTATATTAACACGTAACAACTAACACAAATAAAACTTCAAAGGACGAGGATAAAGCAGTTACGTAGCAAGGGCACTGGGGGCCCCCCCGCAAGAACCTTTTGGGGCCCCTCGCCAAATACAATTGGTGAGCAAAAAAAATGGGGGCCCCCTTAACGTTGATTTGGGGCCCCCCGAGTGCCGCAATGCAGGCCCATAGTTACGACACTGGGATAAAGGAACAAAAATAAATAAAAGGATAAATTGTATAAAAAAAAAAAACAAGAGAGGGTAAAAAGCACTTACATGATAAACGATGAATATTTGCCGGTTTATTGGCGACAACTTTGCCTTGATTTTCAAGCTCCTCGAAGGAGCATGGCGATATTAACACAAAAAAATAAACAAGCACTAGATTTTTATTTTGTCGTACGAAATAGAGAGAATAAGCGCAAATCGAAAAAACAAAACAAAAATATTTTTAAAAAAACACAACTGATTAGTATTAAGCACAAAAAAAGACAGACAACAACGATTAGAGAACAAAAAAAAAATACAATAGACGTTTTTAGTCCAGGAAAACGTAAACACAGTAAGGTTTTGTCCAGGAAAGGGTTCACATGTTCTTAGTTTTGAGTACAAAAAAAAATCAGAGGAAGAGGGAATCAACAGGTTGCCGGTATTATGATGTTGACTGTTGGGCGCAAGCGCGGACAATGAACAGGGTACAGGGATAGTGGTAGAGGAATCCAGGCTAGGGAGTCCAGCGTCTCTACCTGGTGGTCACAGCTTGAAACTATTGTAAAAGACACGCCCATCGCGTTCCACACATCTCCCTCCACTATGCCCCGTGTATCTCTTCACTACCCGCCAAATCCTTTCCTTGCCTTAAAACAATCCTTTTTTTCAAAAAGATTCTTCTTTAAGAAGGAGCGGCTTGATCCTTCGTCCTGCGGGCTTCAACAGAACACACTCTGGTCCTAAACCCCATGGAAAGATTCAAAGGATTTGATTAGTTCTTTTTACAAAACATAATTTTTTTTGTGTGACCTTGAAACTTGAATAATCCTTTCAAAAGAACCAAAGCATCGCAGTGTCTTGGCCCTCGTCAAAATTATGGCCCTGTAACAAACACAGTTTTATTATTTTTTTTATTCTTCTTCGTTATAGAGTATTCAAAAAGGGGTAATAACTAGGATTAAATTACAAAATATTTTATACGCCAGCCTAATTTATATTATTTTACGTCTACGAGTCATCATTAAATATTAACTTTGGTAATAATTTGTTTTCGTATTTATTTAAGAAAATTTATAAATAAAAATCCTGCCACTATATATATTTTGATTCTCTTTTACCTGTATAAATAAATAATATGTATATCATACACACACACACACACACACACACACACATATATATATATATATATATATATATATATATATATATATATATATATATATATATATATATATAAATATATATATATATATATATATATATATATATATATATATATATATATATATATATATATATATATATATACTCTGCAAAAAATAAAAATGATTTGGTGTAGTATAACAAAATGAAATATTATATTTAAAGAAAATGTTATGATGGAGCAACAATTTTGACTAAGACTTTAAGGGTTTCTAGGTATAACAAATAACTATCTTCTAAAAATTTTACGAAGCAAAATGTTTGGAAGTAAAAAAGTGAAAATTGTAACTCTTTGAAATCTTAGCCTTAGAAAATTCCTGTATGGAAAATTCCACAACTAGTCTGAAGAAGAAAATTCAAATCAGCTCTATTTTAAATCGAATGTAATAGAACTATATGTTAGCCTTATCCTCTAGACTGCTACACAATCATTCTTTATATATATATATATATATATATATATATATATATATATATATATATATATATATATATATATATATATATATAATATATATATATATATATATATATATATATATATATATATATATATATATATATATATATATATATATATATATATATATATATATATATATATATATATACTCTTCAATAATCTGATATTAAGAAACCTTAAAAATGCGCGAGTGGCAAATTATACGTATTATATGGCTACTTCTCTCCTTTAATGTTAACCTTAGGTCTTTTTATAAATTCTTTAACAATGTTTCTGACACTCAATTATGCCTGCTTAAAGTTGCCAAATTTGGATATATATATATATATATGCATTTAAACGACGAAATTTTGAATGGTGTATAAAATTGTCCGTAGATTCTATATATAGATAGAATTTATATTGAATATCTGTCAAAATTGTTTTCATAAATAATAATACCAGCCTATAAAAACCAAGTTTTTATTATAAATCCTTTATATTTTTGCATTTTAGTTGTGAGGGGAAATATTGGTATTAATTCGTTCTAATTTTAACTAATTATTTAAAAATTAATTAATTAGTAAAAATTAATTAACTTTTTAGAATGTTTTTGTATTGGTAGAGAGTCGATATGCCAAGTTTCAGCTCGATTGGACGACTGGAAGAGGGTTAACTAGCCCTCCAAAGATTTTATATTATACCTACCAATTAATTAATTACATTTTTTTTTTTTTATTACTAAATTTTTTTAATATTTAATTAATCCGTTCATTTTTAAAAAGATAATTAATTAATCAATTTGTTAAAATGTTTTTGTATTGGTAGAGAGTCTATGTGCCAAGTTTCAGCTCAGTAAAAAAAAAGCTAAAAGTACTCAAAGTAACCCGCAGATAGCCCCAGATTACTTTGAACCGTCTGCGCTCTTTAACTTTCGCTTAATTGATACTTTAATTCAAGTAAAAGATCAAAACAATTTTGACAGAATAAATAAACAGGGGAAACAATCAAACAAATTAGACAATAATGGCTTGTATAAAAGCATAAAATCAAAAAGTACGTGATAGCATGCGAGGAAGCTATGTGCCACTCCAATTGGCAGTCTATTTTTTATCGCTGTTATTGATATTATATATTTCTTTTAATTTTCTTTTACAGTAATTATGTTTTTTATACTAACGGTACAGAACTTAGCAATATAGTACTTTTACATTAAGAGTAATTAAGTATAAGGAAGTTTTGAGATAGTAAGTTGCAAGTATGTACTGTTGTTTTTGTCAAGGTCGTTTCAAGCCCCACTTGTTAATGTTTATATTATATTTGTATACATTCTCTTATCTTAACACTTACACAGGCATGCTTTTGAGAATATATAGAGAAACAAACTTACTTACCGCTCCTTCATTATTTCAACATTATAGTTTTTCTTATTGACGTAACGGTGATCGTTTACATTCTTTTCTATATGAGACGTCTAGTTTTAAAACCAAATAAACTGGCTCTTTTATTTTTTTTTTTTACTTTTTTTTAAGAAGCACAAAAAAACAATTAAATTTATTGTTTACTATATTAACTGAACATCTCAATAATTTAGAAAAAATGTATTCTTTAACTCTATGAACGTGATAACTACACTATACGATAGCTCTTATGAAAACTTAAAACGAGTAAAATTCGATTATTTTAGAGGACTATTTAGTTTTGGTCCTATAAAATAAAAATCCTTTTCTTTTTATTACTGGTCTTATATTATTTGCTTTGTAAGTTTCATCGCACATTTCCATTTCCCCAATTTTGAACCACTTCCCGTGATTCAATCTTCCCCAAATTTTGCACATAGAAACAACTATGGTGAAGAATACAGAAAAAAAAAAAAAAAAAAAAAAAAAAAAAAAAGGCGTCAAATTTATTTGCTTTTTAAGTTTCATCGCACACCTATTACCCCAATTTTGAACCACTTCCCGTCATTTAATCTTCCCCAAATTTAGCACATAGATGCAACTAAGGTGAAGAATACTGTATATAGTAACTTATAAACAAACTGACTTATCGTTCTCGTGACTTATTTGTAAATCGGTATATCGAGTTACCTTTTTCTCTTCTCATTTCACTTTGTTAATATAGGCCAACTTTAACAAAAAGAAGTCTGATTTTTATTCTAACTTATTATAATTAACAACGCATAATTACTTATGTAAGTTTTTATTACATTAGATTTCTCCTTAAGTTGCAATAGTATTTTGGTCTACTTACATTTTTTATTAATATATCTCGTTTTTGAACTAAAAATGTATTCAATATTCATACTAATTTAGTATTAGTTAAGTATTAAACTTCGTAACTTTTTCATTTTTGTTTTGAAATGAATTTGAAAGTCAGAACTTTTTGGTCAAAGTCGAGGATTATCTGAATATGAGAAAGTTGTTTTTATAATTATTAACTTCAAATGAAAATCTGCTAAATAAATCTATGTTTGTTAAATCAGGCCAAGAGCGTTAGCTCAAAAAAGGCCATTAACGGGAAAAAATTTGGATAAAGCTGTATTTTGGTTTATCCTTTATTTTGGTCCCCTGATAAACATATTAAGTTTTCCCCCTCGAGGGTGGTCGGCGTTGGCCGCCATTTTGAAAAAAAGGGACCAAAATTTGGTTTTTGGCAAATATCTTCGTTGTCATCTATGATACGACGAAAATAGTAATTATCAAATTTGTAGGACTTTAAATTGACAAAATAAAGGTTCTACGCTAAAGTCAATAGTTTCGAAGCTATAGCTCTGCGAAGTGCGACATTTTTCCGATTTTCAGACGAAAAATACATTTACACTCGATAATAAATAATGAACCCCGTGTTTTGAATCTATATAGAAACTCGTTTTTACCGGTGCCGCGAGCGAGTCGTGGAGTAGAAAAACTCCCATTCATGCGGGTGCAGAAATATGTCGCACTTCGCGGAGCTATAGTTTCGAAACTATTGACTTTAGCGTATAATGACATTGAATCTTTTTTGTTGACAATTTAAAGCCCTACAAATTGGATAAAAACTATATCTGTCGTATCATCGATAAGAACAAAGTTATTGGCCAAAAACCGAATTTTGGTCCCTTTTTTCAAAATGGCGGCCAACGCCAACCTCCCTCGAGGGGGAAAACTTAGTATTTTCATCAAGGGACCAAAATAAATCCATAAACCAAAATTCAGCTTTATCCGAATTTTTTCTGGTTCAAAGTCTCTGGCGCTTGGCCTAAATATGAATTTACAAATAATAATATTTATACTTCCGAATTTCACGGAAACGATTTTTTTTTTTTTAATTATTTAATAATTAATATAAAAATGCTTTTCTTCAAAACTGGTCTTATTATCAACTTTTTTTTTTTTTTTTTTTTTCTGTATTCTTCACCTTATTGGTATCTATGTGCAAAATTTGGGGAAGATTGGGAAGTGGTTCAAAATTGGGGAAACGGAAATGTGCGATGAAACTTACAAAGCAAAGTAATATAAGACCAGTAAAAAGTATAGATATATAATATATATTTTTTTAAAATATGAGATTAACTGGCATGACTGAGAATTCACTGAATGCAATTTGGGTAGGATATTCAAGAGGACGATTTAAACGTTTTAATAATTATTTTTTGGAGTTTACCTAAGTGCACTTTACTAGTAGAGCCATAGGCAAGGATACCATAAGATAACACAGATAAGACTAAGGCGTAATAGTCTGTTTTCAGGATTTTTAGGGGATGCGAATTTACGTAATATTACAAAGCTATAGAGTGTTTTCCTTAGTCTGATAACAATTAAGTCGATATTGTATACGTGGAACGATTGTTTCTCGATAAATGTTGATCGATAATTACTCCTAAGTATATGACTGAATTTGCCTTTTTGATTTCTGTTTGGCAGCTACAGGGTACATTATTTGTTGCAGGATTTACAGCGTCACAATCACATCTGTACAACAATCAAGAGGGCGGTTGCCCTCTTTTATCGAACGAAAAAGTTAAATAATTGGTTTTATTTGTGTTGAAGGCTAAAGAATGTAAATCTAGCCATTTTTTAACTTTGAGTAAACCGCATTCAGCTTTCTTAAAAACTGAATTCCAGTCACCTCCTTAAAAAAACAATGCACTATCATCGGCAAAAGCGATTAAAAATAGATTAATATTAAAAATATAGTAATAAAAGTAGATTAATATTGATCATTTTTCTAGATGAGCAGTGGCATTACTTGATTAGAAAAATTGAAGACCTCATTCACTAAAATTAACTTTATTGTACAAGGTCAACTTTCAACCACTAGTGGTTCAGTGCCGACGAGTCACATTCGAACCTCTCAACTTCCACTTACACATTCCCAGTCGTCTCACTGTCACTAGAGGTTGAAATCTGCATTTTGTAAATAAGCAAAAAGGTTTCTTTTAGTGGAGAGACACATTTCTTCTGAAAGTCTCTTCAGAAATTAGTAGTCTAAGCTGCTGGGCCAATTTTGATTAAATTCGTCATACATTTTCAGTAATATCATACCCTAAGGCCGCGGCCGTAAGGCGAAATCGAGAAATGAATTTTAGCTCTCACTATGTCTCTTGAGAATCACTATGTGTATGAGAAAAATATTTTCAAGTTTTCAAGACCCTATTTTTTGTTTTATTTTTATTTTTTTGTTTTCATACAACTTATTATATATAGAGAAGAAGTATTGTGTTCACACGCAAATCGATTTTGAGATATTGATAGATTCACACAATTCCAAAAAATGTGGCGTTTAAAAAATGACTGTGAGCCTAAACGAATAGACCGATTTTGATTAAATTTGGCATTCATGTTCTCAAAAAATTATACCCCGTGGTGATATCTAGAAATAAATTTTAGCTCAAAAATGTTCCTATTATATTCATAAAAACAAATCTGATTTAGCTAGAAACCCGTAAACAAAATGTAAACGATCACCTGTTGAACACTTTTCAAGTATGTTTAATAAATTAACGAAATGAGATATTATGATATTTAAATTCTTTATCACTATATGCACTGACAAACCTTGACTTAGTAACTTATATACAACCTTAACTGTATTCAATCTTCCCTAAATTTTGCACATAGATACAACTAAGGTGAAGAATACAGAAACCAAAAAAAAATAAAAACAAAAACAAAATGGCGTCAAATTTATTTGCTTTTTAAGTTTCATCGCACACCTATTACCCTAATTTTGAACCACTTACCGTCATTCAATCTTCCCCAAATTTTGCACATAGATACAACTAAGGTAAAGAATACAGAAACCAAAAAAAATAAAAACAAAAAAAAATGGCGTCAAATTTATTTGCTTTTTAAGTTTCATCGCACACCTATTACCCCAATTTTGAACCATTTCCCGTCATTTAATCTTCCCTAAATTTTGCGCATAGATACAACTAAGATGAAGAATACAGAAACCAAAAAAAAAAGGCTGAAAATAAGACCAGTTTTGAAAAATGGCATTTTTATATGAATTATTATTGTTTTTGTTTTTCCAAAAACAAAAAGGATTAGTTAAACGAAGCTACCACGCAAGGTCTATAAGCAGCGGCCACGTCCAAGTACCTCTCAGTAAATCTACAAAAATGCTGCATCACATTCACTTTTTAGCAGCCAAGCTCTATAATGAGATGCCGGATAATTTGAAACGGAGTAAATCCTTTTATATTTTTAAAACGAAAATAATCTCATATCTAAAAGAAAGTAATAATGTGTTGCAATAATCAACATGTATTATGGCATAATAATAGGAGTATTTTTTTATTGCTTCCGAGTTTACCGAAGGTAAAGGAAGCATTGTGTTCACTTTTGAGAACAAAAAGGTTTTATGCCTCCAATTTTAAAAATTCCAAGACAGAAATCCGTTTCAGACACCAGGGAACACTTTTGGTTCCGTGTCTGTCTGTCTGTCTGTCTGTCTGTCGGTCTGTGTGTCCGCGAATCGTGAAACGTGCGACGATAACTTGAGTAAATGTTGCCCGATTTGGATGAAATTTGGTAGACATGTTTATTTTACCAATGCTCAGGTCGAGTTCGTTGGACAACGTTATCCGTTCATGCGTTCACGCGCAGCGCTCGCGTAAACGTGAACTTCAAATTTAAAATTGGAATTTTTGGTCGGGAAAAAATCAAATCTTATCTATTCAATGAGACGAACATTTTTTTCAAATACAATTATTTAGTAAAACCTACAGCGACACCCCTATAAAGTGTTAAAGATCGCTAAAACTAGTAATAGTTTTTACACAATAAACAATATAACAATAATTTTAATGTTAATATAACAATAAAGTACATGATAGGATGCGAGGAAGCTATGTGCCACACTAATTGGCAGTCTATGTTATTTTGTTTTCCTTTTTAAATTTCGTAAATTCGTAATTAATAAATGTTTTATTTAAATGTAAGGACTAGAAGTTAGTTAAGATAGTAATTATGTGAATGTTTTATCTCTAGGAAGTTTGCTTGATATTATTTTAAATCTCTCCTTATCTTCTATGTACATACATATTAAAAAACATAAAAATAGAATATGAAGAATAAAGTCAAAACGGAGCCCTCGCTCTAGCCAGTTGTGCTATTGATGGCTCTCACAAACATTGTGTTGTTATGTTAATTTATATTAAGTTTTATATTGTATGATTTTGTACTAATTCATATAGCTAATTATGTTACTATTATATTGTGGAATAAATATTAATACTATTATCATCATTATTATATTATTACCTACAATTTTGTTACTCGCCTCGACTTTCAACCACCATGAGAAAACTAAAAAACAAATTAATTTGTATTTACCATGAGTAAAACTATAATAAAATGCGAAATGTTGTTATAATGGCTAGAAAACTGATCATATTCACCCTTTAATATTATTTCTTGAAAAAAAAATCGTTGCATTCGTAATAGTAAACTTTACTTTATAAACGCCATTTTCTACCGGCAGGTATATATTTAAAAAATTAAATATATATATATATATATATATATGTATAAAATAGTAAAAAATATAAATCATTACCTTCAGAAATATTTGAAATTTGTTAATATATATTTATAAATATTATTCTAGTCTTACAAAAAATCCTAAGTATAATAAAGTATGCACTTATTCAGGATAAAATAGTTAGAATAAGTGGTTACTGTAAATTCCTAATATGTTACGAGTTAAATTTAGACAGGATAAATAAAGCCTTTTTAAAACTAGTTGAAAGTTGTTTAGCGTTAATTGTTTTGATTATATCTAATTTAACCGGTGAACCCCGTTACCGTAAAACTTGCAAGCGAAGAAAAAACAACAACTTTTTACTTATATTTTTTCTTCCTGCTTGAGATTTGTTTAGAAATATAGGATAAATAGGAATGGGATAAAACATGTTTGAAGTCAATTAGAGTTGTAGAACCAGTTAAAAACAAGGACGGAGATATGGACTACCGTTTTCTCTTACTAGGAACAAATCGTTCTGGGTTGACATAACGGTGACGTACAACTTCTTCTTGTTAGCGTGTCACCACCATACATAGATTTATTTTAGCACAATACATCTTGAAAAGTTGGTTCAAAGAGGAATTAGAAGTCTTACTTTTAAGATTCCCTCCTTGAGTCATTCTTGAGCTATTATTATTTAAATTCCTATACAAATTACAATTTTAAATAAAATACTTTTTAAAAAAACTAACTAATTAGCTTCCCAGTTTCCGATTACTGGACCAATAGTTACAGGTGTGTAATAGCTATTTACGTAGCTAGAGCAGTAAGGGCGTTATTACAGGCCGAGGGCGAAGTTTGAAAGCACGAGTGCGTTTAAACGCCCGAGGCCTGTCATGTCGCTTACTGCTCGTGGTGCATACACTATTTTATCGCCCACCACATGTAAACTAATTACTAAACATGCAGATTATTTTGCCGTAATCTTCAAAACAATAAATGCATATTAAGGTTACATCAAGGCTACATCAGTACCAAAACAAACCGCAGTTATAAAAATATTGATTGTTACTAATTGAACAGCTGACGCTGAGAACTACTAGCGCTTCCTGCACGCCGCGGCCCGGCCAGGAAGCGGCCGCTTTTCGAACTACTAGCGGCCCTGTAAAGATAAAGCATGCATTTTTACAGGCCCCAGGACTGTAAAATGGAACTTTACCGGCCGCTCAGGATAGGAATGTTTACAGGTGGAGGGCCATAAAATAAGATGGATTTAAATTATATATCTTGAATATATAATACATATGAACATTAAAAAAATGTTGTGTTTTGTGCGGAAGAATACGTAGAATATGGGCTTATTCCTGTAAAAATTTAATTTAAATAGGTTGGGTAGTTATACATATTTATTAAAAGTTAAAAGTATAGGTGGTAATAGAAAAAAAATATCTTTGCAATCTAACCCGTACTAAACTTTCTTATATACATACAATAACTTTTTCGTCCAGAGTTTTCCATTTTTTAGTGGTTTAGGGAGTTCGAGTGTATATGTTTGTTTGTTTTGCATACTAATCTACAGTTTCATTCTAAGCTTGATGAAATTTTAATAACTTGACCTTCGAAATATGAGGAAGGCCACTTTTTATATGAGATTTTGAACTTTTTCTAGCTATGAACTTTTTTTTTTGAAAAAAATTGTCCTTCCACGTTCCACGTAAAATTATATTGCTATTCTTAAAATCCTTGGTCTCCGACAAAATGCAGGCTCTTCTTGCTGTAATAAATTTACTAATGTAACTCAATTTCTATCAAACTCTCCACGTTTAATGATATTGTGAATGCTTTTATTTTATCTTATAAATAAAAATATATTATTTTACGTGGAGAGGTAATTTTGTTAAATCCTTTAAGTTGACCACCAATAGACGTTTTATATTTCTGATCACCTTTATAATTTTGCTGACACCAAACATTCCCTACATCTTTACGTTTCCTTAGAAGGCGAAGGTAAGGAGTATTTATTAAACACATTTAATGTTTAATTAGTTACAGAATCCATTTGAATCAACACTTCTTTAGTATGATAAGTCAAAGGTATGACCTGTGACCTGTTGTTAGAAGATGGTTATTTAGGGCAGTAGGATTGATGGGCTTGTTAATATAACTTCTTTTATGTTGGTAAATTCTGTTTTACAGGTATTGTGAGGTTTGTCCAATGTATTTTTTTTTTTGCAGGAATTAGGTCTGATTTATTATTATCTGGTGTTATGTCGTTTAATTTGGTAAAAAGTTGTTTGATTTTGTTTTGCGGTTTGAATGTGATTTGAAGTTCAGGATTTTTTAGTATATTTTTGATTTTTTCAGATAATTGGCTTACGTATCGGTTATCGCGGTTTATTTCCTAGGGTTGAGGGGTTAGGGTTAGGAATTATTATTATCATGATTGTAATTATTATTGATTCTTTGTTTATGAATTATTGTATTTATTATGGGATATTGATTATCTCGAAGTAAGTTTTTACTTAAGTGAAGTAAGGTCACTTAGTTTTATGCGGCTCTATTTAAATAAGAGGTAGCGAAGTTTATTTTTTGTGAAAGAGGATGGTGGAAATTGTAGTTAAGAAGTCTGTCTGAATCCTAGGATTTCATGTACCAATCAGTTAAGATAATTATTATGTCGTCTGATAATTGTCATATCTCGGAAGCTTGTTTGATTTATTACGTGTGTACGTACAATTGTGATGAGTAGGATGGCTAAGTTCTAAGCTGAACAAAGCTATTGCCTGTGTAATATGGTTGAGAAACAGATGATGTAACTGGTGATGTCCCTAGCAGTATATCCCCTTATAACTAACTACAAATAATCTGATTATTCTGACAACTTATGTCGAGTGTCAACAATACCGCCCTCCCTAAAATAGACCATCACAAAGTAGGGAGTCTAAAACACTTAAGGAGATGAAGAGCCCTTTTTTTATTCCACCATAACTAAGAACATGTGTTGGAGAGTCGAGCCACTCTTTGAACCTACATTAAGGTGCTTTCCAAACACACTACTAACTAACTAACTCACTGCACTAGCAATTGCCCTGCCAAATGGCTTATAATAGTAAACACGTAATAGATGGGGTTAGTGGGACGCTCATCATCAGTATAAACCTTACAATTGACATATACCTCTATACCACCTATTAAGTTAGTCGCCACTTCACATAATCAGCTACCCATATATATATAGCGATGCAGGGTGAACACCGAGGGAATTAAACCCACATCTGGTAGCTACCAACCAAGTTGGGAACACGCCCGATGCTATTTATCCAAATACGCTTGTCTGACAGTAAACAAGTAACAGTAATAAAACAATACGCTTAGGTCAACCGAGATAAAAAACAAGTATGCTAACAAATGTTATCAGAGACATAGATTCCTTAAAACTTGGTCAAATATAAGTACTATTTTATCCCTCCATCAATTCAACAATAAGTCGTTTAAGGAAAAGTGATTTGTGATTATTAGAATAAAATGTGTCTCATCCAGTGGCGTAGCTAGGGTAGTGGACGGCTGGGACGGGGGCAGTATCGTGGATTCATCCGAAATAAGTGTTTTTACAGTTACTTCAGGGGAATGTGATAACAATAACACACTACGACGAAACCCTACTTTTAATTATTATTTATTAGTCTCTTGTTTTTTCAAGTACGGATCAATTATAATCTTATTTGTAGAGGCTAAACGATGCTTAATGTAAAGCTTTTAATTTTCAGTAGTGCTCTGAAGGATTTAATATTAAGCAAAGCTTATACTGTTTACGCTCTCAAAATATTGACTTGTTCCGTGGGAGTTAAAACAGCATATAGTAGAGCGTAAGCTTCCGCGGTAAATACAATAATTAAGTTCTAGTTTTTCAGTTGGTCTCTTCGTCTAATTGGTATAATGCTGTTATCTGTGTAATATCATGCTAGGGCCGACATGTTATTCTAATTCTGATGTAAGTTGCAACGTATATTGAAGTATTAATCAAGAGTTCAGCTCTTTCTGAGGACTTAAAATTCCAATTCACTTTGATATGGCAATGACAGGAGCGTGTGGCTTTAGACACTTACCACACACTTGTACTCAGGGCCGTCGCGAGGGTGGGGCGACCGGGGCGGTCGCCCCGGGCGCCACGAGCAAGGGGGCGCCTCAAGATTGAAAAATTATTTTTAATACTGTTCTATTTGCAATTGAGAAATGTTTTTAAGGTTCAGCATTGGGGTGCTCCGGTAACGTGGAACCGAGTCTCTCTTTGTCACTGTTCCGACAGTGCCGCAGTGTCTCTAAACTTTACCGGAACTTGTACCGATAAGGTTGGACCGGGAATGGAACAAGTCTGGTATGTGTATCGGTTCTTGTACCGAGGACCGACACCGTCCCGACAAGTTTAGCACTAGCGGTACTCACGGGGCTGTAACTAGTCAACTCCTAAGCATTTAGCAATTAATTAAAGACAGGCCGAAAGGACTTGTATACCAATCTCTAGATAAGCCTTAGAATATGTTTTTTTGGAACGAAGTTCCTTATTTCTTAGAAAAAAATAAGGTGATGATTTGAAAATGAGGTGAAATGTTTTTATCGTTTTTATTGAGGTTTCTCAAGTGTTAGCTAACTCAACTGATTAAAACGTGTCTGCAGTCGATAACACAGGAACGTCTCAACAGACTGGCAATCCTTTTCATTGAAAATGAAGAGCCAAGAAGCTTGAAATTCAAAGACATATTACATAACTTTGCCCATTCAAAGGCTAGGAGAGTACCATTTGGCATTTAATTTATTTAGGTTGGCCAGTTAGTGTTTATATTTTTCTTTTTTCCCTACAGTTTATAAATACATTAGCCTATAGGAAATATTCCTATATATGAATGATAACATTACAATGCGACAATGCACATGAAATGCCCTTTTTAAAAACATAAAACATATAATTAGTCTTTTTACTTTTCCTCACCTATGGTAGGAAAAGTTATATGTTCACCCAAAAATTGTTTTTCGAGATTTCAACTGAATTGTCCGTTTTGGGTGTTTTTAAGACCTCCTGAGTAGTTTTCAGCATGACGCCTGAATGCGTGTTATCATCATCGCAGCGCCTAGGATATAACGTAGAGAGTTGAAACTTGGCAGAAAAATCAGTCCTTACCTGTTGTGGTGCCGCCCAGAAAATTAACTTTTTCCGCCATCTTGAACCCAGTTTGCTGAGTCAGCAAAAATTTTAAAAAAGTAACAAATAGAAAAGTGGTCAAATCGAGTTGAAATTTAGTACGAATGAACCTGTCTGTATTACAAACAAATACACCAGATTTAATTTTGATATTGGCCGCCATTTTTAGGTTATCGATTTTTTTAATTTTGACGATTAATAATACCGAAAGTATAAATACATTTTTTAACATATACCATATCGTTGGAACTGGTAAAAAGTAAGGAACAATTATAAATGTTAAAAGTTTGTTTGTCAAAAATAATGTACAAACATTTTTTTGAAAAATTACCATTTAGTTCAAAACGGTCACCCATCCAAGTACTAACCCGCCTAGTGCTGCTTCGCAGCAGGAAAAGTTCTGAGGTACCCCATTATTATAACTGTTATTTTCTATACTATGAAGTTTCAAAATAAGTTTTCATATAGGTCTATCATAATTTGAAAGCGGAAGTTTGCAAATTCTATACTACAATAGTCAATTGTACAATAGTAGTGTATACGTTTATTTTTGTTCACTTTTTTTTTGGGGGGGGGGGGGGGCGCTTTGCTAAGGCTCGCCCCGGGCGCCCAATGTTCTCGCGACGGCCCTGCGAGTTGTACTAGGCTATTAATGAATCAACTTAACACAGACAAAACAAAATATATAGCTTTCTCCTGTGATAGCAGGGGAGAGCCACCGGACCATCTTAAACTTTATATTCCAACCTGTCAACTCACCAATGCTAGTTCTCAATCTTTAAATAATCTTCAAATACAAAAGGTGGGCAATATTAAGTATTTGGGTATTATAATTGATAAGTATTTAAATTGGAAGGATCACATCTCTCACCTATCTAAAGTAATAAGGAAGACGGTTTATAGTTATAAGATCCTTAGAAATTTTCTCAATAAAGCGTCATTACGTACGGTATACTTTGCACTTACTGGATCGATAATAAATTACGGATTATTAGCTTACGGTGCGGCGGGTAAGACTGAATTAAACAGAATAACAGTGTTACAGAAAAGGATAATTAAAATTTGTTTACACAAGCCTATGACGTATTCTAGTAATTTAGTTTATTCGGATTTCTCAATTTTGCCTGTGGATTATAGCTACAGGAGAATAATTTTAATAAAATATTTCAGTAAGGAAAAACATTTGCTTCGCCACCCTTACAATACAAGATCTAGACAGAAATATACAGTACAGTTACCATTATGCAAAACTAGTAAAAGACAACAGTATTTTGAATACTTGGGTCCTAAATTATTTAACCAGCTTACTAAGGAATTAAAATATACAACAAATATAAACGTTTTCAAATCTAAACTTAGTCAACACTTATATGCACTTCTTGACACTGTCTCTTTCTAACTCGCAGTACTGATCCAACTTGATTCCTTTCGCAGTTTTTATTCTCTAGACTTCCAAAAAATGTTCGGCCTTCTTAATATGAGCTAAAATAAAACATAATATCGTGCTAACATACTAATATCTACTTATTTAGACTAATTGCCAGACTAATTGGCACTTCATTTTTTATTTTATTTTCTTATTAATTTTATATCACCATATCCTAATATAATTTTTATATGTATGTATGTATTTGTGTATATATGTATGTATATATGTGCGTATGTGTGTATGTATGTATGTATGAATATGTGTATTTGTGTATATGTGTATGTATGTATGTATATATATGTATATGTGTGGGTGTGTGTTTATGTATATGTATGTATATATATATAAATATATATATATATATATTTTTTTTTTTTTTTTTCTATTTCATAATAAATTAATATTACACCATAAACTAATATAATTTCTTTATGCTACTATTATTATTATTTATTGCAATTATACTTATTGTATAATTACATAATTACAGTACAATTATATTTACTGATTTATTGTGTAAAATTATTTGAACTTATTTAAATTATTTGAAATTATTTAACAATTTAATGAATTGCCTATATGTATATATAAAATAATTTTTTTCTATATCTTTCATAGAATCTCATTAATGTACCTACTGTTATCTCTTTAATATTATATTTTTTGTTATCATTATATTCTGTTAGTTTCCGTAAAGTTATTTATATTTTGTATTATAATCTCTCGGACCAGTCAAGACGGAGCTCTCGCTCTAGCGCTTTTGTGCTATTGAGAGCTCTCACCTTTATACCTTCTTTATTTATATAATTATTTTTGTTATTTTAAGTTAACTTTTTTTTCTATTTTAAGATTTTATAATTATTGTAAAAGGTGGAAATAAATATATATTATTATTATAATAAAAAAAAAAAAAAAAAAAAAAAAAAAAAAAAAAAAAAAAAAAAAAAAAAAAAAAAAAAAAAAAAAAAAAGTGATTCGTCCTACCCGTTTAGTACTAAACCCCGACCAAGAACTGATGGCACTCGGGAAACACTGTAAACTTAGCTTCATTTAAAATCGGAACTCCGATTTTTGCCTGTACAGTCTGGTGTTATTTTTTTTATTTTCTAAATTACATCTCTCTATGTCAATTAATTGTGTTCAATTTTTCAATGTCAATTTTTTGTGCGTCTATTTTATTAAAAACTTACTATCCATGACACAAAAACAGCAACAACATTTCTCAGATTGCCATGAATTCTTGATCGGGGTTTATAGTACTAGAACCTCCTTCTATTACTACTACGCTATTAAAAGCAGCAATACGGATAGTCCTGAAGATGCTTCCAACATAGGCGCTTAACGTCAGAACCTACATTCCATGAAACACGTTTACCGCCGGAAGAACTTAACTTTATAGTCGAGTATTTCATAAAACAACCTTGTTTGATTAGAACGAAATTTTATACAAAACTTAATAAAACTAATTAAAATTCAAAATTTAAACTTGTCTAATTTATTAATCAATTTCCAGTGAACTATAAGGCTAGGCGCACACTGGGGCAAAACATTCAGCAGACTGTCTGCAGAGGCTATCTCCCGGAGCAAAAGATTGTTGGACGATGAAATTTTTGTCGGCGGTGACAATCTTTTGCACCGGGGCAGACAGCCAGCAGACAGTCTGCAGACTGTTTTGCCCCCAGTGTGCGCCTAGCCTTACACATTTTTAATCATTCTTGTAAACCATCATCAAACCTACACTTATTGATAACAGCATAAAACAGCTTATACGCTATGTTTTATATAGCTCCTCGTGTTTACCAACACCTTCAGTTGTATACAAGAAGTGTTTTTGAATTAACTCATAAATATTAAAATTACGATTAGTCCAAGTTTGAAATTGATGAAATAAATCCATTGAGATTGCAGGGTCACTAATAATTCACTTCACAATGAAATCCTGCGAGATTGATCCTTGCCAATGGTTTAGAAATGTATCGTTGCTTCAGTCTACAAATAGTCTTTCTCTTCTCTTTCTACGTGATATATATATTTTTTTATTGATGTTATTGTTAGTTTTTTCCCTGTGTCAATAATTGGAAGGCTATAAACATACTAATATAACCTTCAATGTTTATTTGTCTAAATAAAAGCTCTATTTTAATATTATCTTATACATTAGTACGACACTTATAAAAGCAGTGCATTAATAATTAAAATTGGAGAAAAACTAAATAGATTTGAGGATTTTTAATTACTTAAAAAAATATATATATATTCCATGTAATTTTGTTTCTCTTACATAATCGGTGTAATTAACAAATATTCTCATTGAAAAGAAATAATTGTAAATGTCTATTTACACAAAAAGTTATCTCGAAGATGCTGATGATGTAATATATGAGATACAGCAAAGAAATCTGTAAGTTAATTTATTTTTTATTGATTTATTTATGTTTTGTTAATATGGAATTTTAAAAAGATGATAAATTAGAATAGAAAAAAATTATAATGAAAGTTTTCTTAATGTTAGATCCAGTGTAGGTTCTTCTGGGTAGACCGTAACTTAGATTTTTTGACCATATGATATGCAGATGGTTCATTTTGCCTTCGCTTTCTTTAGGAATAGAGGAAGACGTCTCTTTACCAAAAGTAACTTTATTTGTACAAAACCAGGCTTCAACTACAGTGGTCATCTGGTAGTTGAGTTACTCGTCGTCACAGGCACAGAAGATATTACCAATTATGGCCATCTGGAGTTGAGAGAGATTTAAAACCTCTTTGTCAACTTCTACTGTGACTCTTTCCCTCACACTTCTATTCCTTATCACAGCCATTGAATATGTGACCACTCATGGATCTAGAGTTGAGAAAGATTTAAACTTCTGCCCTAACTCCTACATTGACTTTTCTTTTTCGCATTTAAACCATGTAAAGATGGTCTTTAGTGATTGACTAATTTGGCTTAGTAATTGAAGGGAGCTTTGTGCAATTAAGTTACTATGTATGGAGAGACGCATTTCAGTTTTAGTTCTAATCAAGGGACTCCTCTGCTTATTTTTATAAGAATTTATTTTATTGTTTTTGGGCCATTTGAAGTTATTCGTGCTTAACAATAACTGAAAAAATATCGATTTCACATGAATAAATTAACATTCATGCCAGATTAAAAGAAACTCGAAAGTTTCTCAAATGTATGGGTATTCTCCGGTATAAATATTTTAAAAAGTAATTTCATAATTCATAAAAAAAAAATCATATTTATATTTATTTAATTGGCAGTTTCTCTGTGACATACTGCGTTAGAAACTCGTTGGCGGGAAGGCAAGAGAAAGTGCGCGGGTTTGTTGTTGACTTTTGGCGGGAGATGATACAAGGGTCGTAGTGTTTTAAGACGTTGAGTAAGACCCCGCTATCAAATTACCATAAATTTGCTTTTTATTATGCCGTTTTCTCCTTTTATTAAAAAAATAATAAATGAATAAAAAGGTCATTAACTTTTCTTGGTCCTTTATTCATCTTCAAAATATTGTATGATCAAACGAGTAAAACCACCTGGTCCATTCTAAACGAGAAAAGCTTTTATATTTACATTATTTAGTTGAATTGCAATCTAATTCATTCATATACACACACACACACACACACACATATATATATATATATATATATATATATATATATATATATATATATATATATATATATATATATATGCATACATACATATATATATATATATATATATATATATATATATATATATATATATATATATATATATATATATATATATATATACACAATGTGTGTAGTGAGAGACACCAAGGGATGTGCCACGCAAGCGTGACACATCCCTTGGTGTCTCTCACTACACACATTGTGTACCTTATTGCAGTGTGCAAAAACACGGTATTACATTGCTGATATATATATATATATATATATATATATATATATATATATATATATATATATATATATATATATATATATATATATATATAAGCAAAATTATTTAATATCATATACCTAGCCAGAGTATAGTATATAGAACTAGTCAGATCTAATATTTAGAATTAATTATGAGTTTAACTTAACACATAATTAAAATAAAATCTCTCATAATAAAATGGTGATGATCTCTTATAGTAATCTCCCATAATATTAGTGATATCCCACAGTAACAATCCTTCATAATATTATTGCTATCCGTCATAATAATAATAATGATAATCTCCATTCTGCAGTAAATTTTCATTTATGAACATATTTCGTTTTGTTTTTATTCACTCGCCATTAACCATTTCTTACGTGCCATTATCATAGCAATTAGATTTTTTCCGTGAAAGTGACTTGTATAATAAATATTTTTTTTTTTCCACCATTCCATATTATACAGAGTAATTTCATAATATAATGAAAAATTATAATTTTCTTGGTGAGGGCCTTAAGTCAATAAAGAATATCTAGAATAAAGGCCCTGAGCGCGGCCTGTTTTCATTGTTATATAAATATCATACTATAATATCAAAAGTGATAAAATTTACTGAAAAAAAAAATCCCGTTTACATGGAGTAATTCGAGGATTATTCTTAAATACAATTTTAAATATGTTCACACTTACTTTCTAAATTTTAGTCAAAGCTTTTGTATATTTTAATCATTTCTTGTATTTTATAATTTAAAATAGTAAAACCATCTTTTTTGACCCTACACAAACTTTCTCATCTCTCATTCCTTATAATATATCCATACATCCTACATTACATTTTTATTTGACTTTTTTCAGATTATATCTTGGTCCATAGCAGTACTTATTTCAAGTAATTAAGCTATTAAACAAAAACAACAACGACAGAGCTTAACTCTTCTACTGTCTAAATTTTCAGCTTCATACTAATTATTTTAACAACTAAAATTGTAGGAGCAACTTACATTAGCATTTTGTAGGCAAGTGCGATTTGTTGCATCCCGAGGCGAAGCAGATTGTGTATAATAATGTTTAAATTAACAAAGCAAAGCGTAGATAAAATACCTTATGACAAACAATATAACTACTTTTCATGAGAGAAGGTTCAAGGACCTTTTGTTTAAATGTTCTTTAGATATATTATCATGGGTTCACTCGTGACTTTACTTGAAGAGTAACATCTTCAATTCGACATTCTACCCTTGAGTCGATGATAACACAAGTTCCTTAAGTACCTTCCATTTAGTTTCGGGTTGAAAACCTCATTGTCATTCCATCGTTTAACAGACTATTATTATGATGTAGAAAAGAGAAGTTATTATAAATATCAACAATTGTTTCATATTTCCATTATTGCACTAAACCAGTCCAGCACACACATTATTTAGAAATTTTAGAAGCAATAGTTAACTCTGTTTCACCCAGCCATCTGGAAATAAATAAGATTATTCAATTAATACGAGTAAATGATAAAGTATAAGGCGAACTTTATAACAATATATCCATACATCTGACAATCAATTCAAAAGGGTAATTTTTCTGAAGGAAGATCTTATTTTTGGTTTTGGTCACTATTGAGCCATGGTAGCCACAGGATAGCTATAGTGAGAGAGTTTGGCCTGCCCCATGATTTCCCTCTAATCTCCATCCTCTTACCTGGAGCATTTCTCCATCCATTTCATTGATCTAACTTCAACAATCTCCATTTACTTAGAGGATTTAGTATAATCCTTTTTAGAATACTGCTATCCTGTATCTCTATCTGCTCCACATGCCCAAGCCATCATAAGCTGAAGTATTTAACCCTCCACCCTTCAAAGTACGACAAATATCAGAATTTTTACGGATCCGCTACATTTTCCCATATTGATCCATAGTGTACCTCGTAAAACTTTTCGCTCAAATACCCTGAGTGCTTGTTCATCATATATTTACTTTTTGTTCTGAAATAAGTATTTGTGGATAAGAATTAGTTTTATCTACGACTACGACTTGCATTGTAAGTGGACTTTACATTGCTAATAACAGGGCGGGAAGTGTTACTTCCCTCCCGTGGGAGTGAAAAAACAATCATACCAACTTAAAAGGTATTTTTTTTAGTTATTTTTTAAGTATAATGTTGTTAGAAAGTTTTTCAGCTGTTTAGCTCATTTTTCGGGAAGGTTATCATACAAAGTCCTTAAATTAAAAACAAACTATTGAAAGTGTTTGTTAGAAAACGTGTATAATTAGTATAAAAATTGTTATTTTAATAAATCAAGTAACTAAATATAATTTTACCTACAAACTTAATAGCTATTAGCCATGGTGCCCATGGTGCACTAGTCGTAGATAAAATTTAATACGCAACATGGATCGAAGTACTTCTGCTATCGGGATTATCTCCCTCGGCCGTAAGGCCTCGAGAGCTAATGAAGTTTTCTCCTTCGGCGGTGCCTCAGGAGAAAACTTAACCTCGAGCAGGAAAACATACTTCCCTCCCTTGTTGCGTAAATAACTATTTTTGTCTTAATATATTAAAATGATTTTTTATGCATTGTGCAGCAGCAATGCTCAATACATACAAAAAACATGTCCATGCCAAATGTTGTGATAGGATATTTGTGTCCTATGTCTACATAGGAAATTTGAGATATTTTTTTACTATAGGAAAAAGTAGTCAAACATTGCTCATTGCGTTTCTTAAAAAATAAAAACATAACCATATTTTGATTTCAGTGAGGGTCAGCTAGAGAAGAGGCGAGTTTATAAACATGCTGTGGCCATACAGAGGTGGGTTCGCGGTCACCTAACAAGAATACATATTTTGAAACTCCATGACGTCGCTGCTAAAATCCAGGCTTACTGGAAAACTTACTGGCATGTTGTCAATTTGGCTTATGAGACTCACGTAAGTATGAAACTCAATAAGCTGAATTTGATAACTATGGTATTATTTATTAGGCTGTTTGATGTTGAATAGTTTATGATAATTATGGATATAAGTTATAAATAACCAAAAAAGTATAATAATTATCTCAAAAGTACTAAGGTGATGAGGTAAATATTGTTTAGTAGATTTTTCAGTATTTTGGTATGATAAAAATAATAATTGGTACACTATAACTAATATATTAAATTTGTTTCCCAAAATAAAGTCTCCAATAATATTTGTGGCACATGATTTCCTTGCGTCCAAAATGGACCAAAGGTTACATGAGTATAAATTAACGTCCTTCTAGGAATTTAAATTGTGTATCTGTTTTGATTCCCAATGTGGTCACGTTTATTTTATTCAATTTTAAACATTTCCGCAGGAGGTTAAAAATAATATGGGACCATGTGTCGACTACCTTCAACAAACCATGTGTTGTGAGCGGTGAGCGGATGTCTTTTCTGTGGTTTAAGTAATTTTTCCCTCTAAATCATCCTTATTCCTAACAAGATTTCCTTTTCTTATTCCTTAGGCTCTAAATTCATTGCAGGGATTATATTGCAAAACATCCTCAGTGGGGATGTGTAGCACGTAATCCTCGTGGTGTCATACTCATAAATGCCTTATTCTCAACAAACTGCAGCATCCTCTCTCCTGGCGTATATATAGTCGAGGATATCTGAAAGATATCCTAGACTATTTTGTTTCAACACCCATACCTCACCTTCTCCCTATTGCCTCAGTTCTTGACGATCCTCCTCAAACCATAGTCCTGTCGTCCTCATCCTAGACGTTAACCCTCCTATATTTCCTCTTATAGCTTGACTGATTAACGGACGAATTGACTTAAACTCTTGACAAACGCTAGTACATCATCATCATCAGAAACTAGACCTTAAAGATCACTTAAAAATGCTACAGACATGGACGAAGCAGTACAAGCATTGACTGAGACCATAAGACTTAAATTTGAGACTCGACTCAACCATTTACTAACAGATAAGACAGTAGATCTAGCTAGTAGGAAACTGACTAACAGTGACTCTTTAAAGAAGACAAATTTTGGACTTTCGCTTGATGCCTTACAAACAAAGACAGATCACTTTGTAACGGTTCCAGAGGAATCCTTTCTTCAAAAATCAATCCCTTCATCCTGATAACTTCTGGGCAAAATCTGAAACTGAAAAGGTTGAAGTCTTTGCCCAACACCTTACAAACCTTTTCTCTCCACATCCAGATATAATTGATCACAACCATGTAATCCTTATTAAACCAAGATCTCTTAGCTCCCCTTCAACTATCTCCGCCTCCCAAACCCTTTTATTCCCACGGATTGTCCTTTACTGAATTAAATACATTTCACCACGAAAAACTCTCGAATATGACCTTATTACCTCCTTACACCTTCCTAAAAGACATCCTTCTCCTTGTATACATATTTAACTAGTCCTTAACAATTCACATTCCTACCCAAAATAAATTTACCACTATTTTATTTAATGATGTCTAAACCATTTAAGCCTCATCTTCCAATAATATTGCTTTAAATTGTATCCAATAATACTCAAAGTCACCTTCTCCTTCCCGAACCTTCCGGAGAATTCGGATTAACGAACAGAAAAGTATATGTTATGACATGACATACTTATACGAAGTATAAGTATGTCACATATAGCACCTATCCTACAGTCATTCTTAACCAGGCTCCTTCCTCAATCTAGCCCTGTCCATTATCTTGGCCTTCACCTTGATCGGCGACTCACTTGGCAACATCACACAAAGACTAAACGTACTGACAAGACAATTTTTTTTACGTACTGATCTACAAGTTATCTTTACGTACGCTACAAATTGCTGCTTCGTCTACTAGATCGTAGGCCCAAAATTACTCTGAACAATAAACGTCTAATCAACTATAAAATTTTAAAACCAGATGTGTCCTACGGTCTGATGGTTTGGGGGTAGCACCAAGCCTTCCAACTCCCGTTGACTTCAAACTTTTCAATTTAAGATTCTCCGGAAAATCACAGATGCTCCTTTTTATGTATCCAACCTCACCCTCCATAATGATCTTAATGCTCCTTTTGTCCGTGACCTACCTATATCCCAATACCAAATATTTCACGAATCCCTATTCAATCAATCCGTTCTTTAGAAGAACTCTTTTCTTTCCAAACCATCCAAAATAAACCAACTCGCCGTCTGAAGACCCAGTGGCCGAGAGATTTTTTAAATTTCCGATTATTTATTAATAATTAATTATCTACTAACTTACTCTTTTTTCTTAATTTTTACTTTTTTCATTATTCTTGGCTTTTATTATTAATCTATTTATTTTTATTTTCTTCTTTCAAAAGGACTAGTCAATGAACTGTACCCTTTTCATGTAATTCACTGCCCAAAAAAAAAAACAAGTATTAGTAACACTAATAACGTCATAATTTATGTAGTTGTGTTATTAAACAAAAATATATAAAAATCATTCTATAATTTGATTCGAGATCTTGAGCACTATAATAAATACGTAAAACTTTATAAAACTGAATTTTATGGAATAACTAGCTGACCCGGCAAACGTTGTTTTGCCATATAAAATATTTCTAGTGAATATTTTGGTAGTTAAATAAAAAATAACTAACTGATTGTGTGTGGGGATATGGTCTATGACTGATATATTTATACTGATATATTTATTATTATATTATATATTATTTACTGATATTATTTACTGATATATTTATATTATATATTATTTATTATGACTGATATATTTCTTAATTCATTGTACTTTATTAACTTAAGTAACATATATTTAAAATTATATCTCTTAAAAGTTATACATACATACATTAAAAATTGTTATCCATATTTGCTATCACTAATTATGACAGTTACAACAAATCGATGTCAATCTCTAAGTGCAATGGATTGTACGATATTAAATTTAATAATAATAATAATTTAATAATTTATAAATTTAAAATCGAACCCCTATACTCCGTGCTGTTTGCTGGGTGATAAGTGACACCGGTAGACGCCTGGCGGGGATAACTGATCGATTGATAATTGATCAGTTATCGACTACTGAGAGTTAAACATTATGATAGTACTAATAATGCTATTAAAAAAATTGAAATGGGTTAAAATGGTTAATTAAAATGTATATTGAAATGGGGGCTATTAAAAACTGAGAGTTGAAGATTATTACAGTACTAATATCGCTATTATAAAAATTTAGGATTATAAGTATTTTTGAATGCTAAATTATAAAAAAAAAATTAAAAAATTTTATCCAAAAAATAAAAAATTAAAAAATTGGGGTGGGTCACCCTTATTACTTAGGGGATTAAAAAATAGTTTTCGACCCATTCTCAGACCTACCGAACATACACAAAAAATGTCTGTTCTAGCCTGACCGGGCAAACGTTGTTTTGCCATCAAATTATTTCTATTGAATATTTTGGTAGTTAAATAAAAAATAACTAACTGATTGTAAGTGTGTGGGGATTGGGGATGTGGTCTATGACTGAAAGAGGAATGGAGCGCTGTGGACGATGATAACCTATCAAAATAGTGAGAAATTTTATTGTGTGAGAAAGACAGGAGGCCGGCATCGTTCTCATCCCTTCTCCGTGCTGTTTGCTGGGTGAGAAGTGACACCGGAAGACGCCTGGCGGGGATAACTGATCGATTGATAATTGATCAATTATCGACCACTGAGAGTTGAAGTTTATTACAGTAATAATATCTCTATGAAAAATGGGGGTTGGTGGTAAAAAGGAAAAATTTAGGATTATAAGTATTTTTAATGCCAAATCTTAAATAAATAAATAAAGTTAAAAAAATACATGTGGTGTCGCGGGACACCCGGTAGGAACGAAGTTCCTTACGCATTTCATTAAATATAAATTATAAAATACCACTGCTAAGTACGTATGCGTTGCTAACTACTTACACATGGTGGAGTTAGAAAGGAGACAAAATTATAAGTAACTAACTGTTTGTACTTAGCAGAGTTAAGACAAAATTAAAAGAAAAGCATTTATTTATCATTGAAGCGAGCGTCTTGCAATAAATAATGTATTGTATATTGAGAAAAAAGTTAATCATGATGAGTTTATAGTTAGAGCAGATGCTTGTAGAGACGGAACACGACTGTTTCCTCAGACTCCCCCGGTATATTAATCACTCCATTTAAAATATTATAAAATATATCTCTTCCTTACTCAAATACATCAGCTTGTATCAGGTTGAAAATTTACATGCCTGTTTCAATTGTACTTTAGACCATGTGTATGAAGTTTTATTAAAATCGTTACGTTAGAACGTAACATATCGGTAAAAACGTTGTTTTCTTTATTTTAAACGTTTAGGTCCGCTTTAAAAATTTAGCGACCTTTATCACTTCATAGCAGCGACGGT
This sequence comes from Gerris lacustris, assembly GCA_951217055.1. NCBI lineage: Eukaryota > Metazoa > Arthropoda > Insecta > Hemiptera > Gerridae > Gerris > Gerris lacustris. The sequence goes on from OX578276.1 coordinate 46,791,253, forward strand.
GTTCGTTTTACTAAAAAAAAATGTATTTACATAAGTGTTTATATCATTAAATAGATGAATTTAGGATTTTTTTCCGTCCTAAAATACCAATTTTAAATTGGAAGCTTACGTTTACGCGAGCGGTCTGCGTGAAGGGTTGGGTGGATAACGTCCAACGAACTCATCTTGGGCATTGTTGGAATCAACATGTGTACCAAATTTCAACTAACTCGGTCATCTTTTACTCAAGTTATCGTCATCAGTAGATTTCGTGACGTTTGGTTTTGTAACGGATATTTTGTGACGGTGATTTTGGTCGTTTTCTTCGGATTCACTCCTTTTTTATTTTTTTTGGGGGGGGGGCCTTATCAATTAAGGGTAGTAAAGGGTTAAAATTTAGGGTTATAAGTATTTTTAATGCATATAATATATTTGGGGGGGCCTTATCACTTAGGGGTATTAAAACGGTAAAAATTATGGTTATAAGTATTTTTTTAATTCCCAATCATAAAACAATAAAATTAAAAAATGTTGCCCAAAAATTGTTTGGGGGGGGGGGGGGGGGGGAGTGCCTCCTTTATCACTTAGGGGTGGAAAAAATTTAGGGTTGTAAGTATTTTTTAATGCCAAATCGTAAAATAATAAAATAAAAAATTATGCCCAAAAAATTAAGAAAATTACATGGTTGACAGTCCGACGGTCTAGCCGCCACCCACAGGTGGCGCCACCCGGTCAACCCATTGTTTTCAATTGAGCATGTCAGACGTCGCCACCCAAGTCACGCCACTCAGCCCCTACTCCTTCAATCAAATCTAGGGGAAATCAAATCAGGGGCTGACTGCATCCCTCATATATGGGTGGCGCAAGTCAGGTGGCGGGAGCAAGTGGCATCAACCAGGTGGGCGCCACCCAGGTGGCGCTACCCGGGTGGCGAAGTGGATCACCCCCCTTAGGGGTATAAAAAATAGATAACAACCTATTCTCAGACCTACCGAATATACACAAAAAATATCATAAATATCGGTCAAGCCGTTTCGGAGGAGTTTGAAATCAAACACCGTGACACGAGAATTTTATAAATATAGATTTTTCAACAAAAAATGAAAATGATCAGTGTCTGAGAAAGAAGAATTTAGAATGTAAAAAAAAGATTTCAAATATCAACACAGAGGACGGAGGAATAATTCTTCTTTTAACTCCATCTTATTCCGGTATTGTTGATGCTGATGATCAGAGTTCTGGTTTGAAGATAGCTCTAAATTATTATTTGTTTTTAAAAGAGCCGCGGTTCTAATGATTTATTGAATAAGATAATATAGAAATTTTACACTGTATAGAAAATGTACTAGGGGTTTAAAGCTGATGTAAACGATCTCAGAAAAGTAACGGTTATTTGTTTCACTAGAAGAGTAGAAGCCGAATAGGTTTTAATTCTAATACCAGTACCCATACTAGTTCTTTTACGTCCTTGCTTCCTATAACAGATCCTGAAGAACCGTAACTCTTAAAAAGGTGTCTCCCCGATATGCTTTAGCAGACATACAGTCAAGCTATGTAAATGAATAAAGTGCAATCCATTCCTTACTTGGATAAAATGCATCTGACAAAAAAGTCCCGGTTTGCTTTGTTAGAAAGAATTCAGAAAGGAAATATAAGTAAACACAATTTATCTAAATAGCGACTTCAGTATTCAACTTTTTCCGGTATTGCTGCTATTTAGTTCTCACGCAATTCAGTTGGTGTATCTAAGAACGCGACATCGTTCCGGCTAAAGTATTATGGGACAAGTTTGCGTGTTTGGTTATCTGGATCATGGCTAACAATATTAAGAAGAAGATTCTATTATTAGATAAACCATAACAAAAACAAAGCTAAGGTTCTAATAATAAGCAGTCCACATAATATTATGTGGACTAGGTTTAAAGCAGATTTGCTCTTGTAAAAATGATCACGTACATGTGAAAAAAAATTGCAGCAATAAATGGCATTCTTATTCTAATTCTACTGTTTGTGTAATGTATACACGTAGATATACTGAATACGTGTGTATAGACTGCGACTGCGCATATGAGAAATTTAAAGTTACTTAATGAAGTTATTGCATATTATAATGTCCACATATATCGAGTGTAGAGTACACCGAATTAGACGGATAAAATAGTTTGTTATAAGTTTGTTTCTCGAATTTGAGTTGAAATATGATTTTTCATAACAGTAGCGCACCCAGGATTTTCTTTTGGGAGGGGCACAGATTAAAAAAAAGGGGGGGGGGGGAGTGGATGTAATGTGGGCTTAGCATAATCAGACAATTAAGAAGTCTGGTTTTCTTTGTTCAAATTACTTCATATCAAGGGCGGATCCAGCCAATTTTTAAGTGGGGCTGGGTTCTCTTTTAGGGGGGTCCGGGGAAAATTTTTATAGTTTACGTTACTTGAAAACGTCTTTTTAGCCTATTCTAAGAGCATCTAAAATGTTATTTTATACAAATAAATTTAAGATTTTTATGAACGGGACATGAAGACCGGGGTATTTTATTTTTAAAAAAATGTTATACGAATAATATTTTATTATTAAAAGTTATACATTATATAATAGATTAATGTTTTATTTTAGTAGCCAGAAAATTAAATTGGTACATTTTAAAAATATTTTAGTTACGTGAATTAACAAAAAAAAAAAAAAGTACGCCAAATGTTTTGAGTTCAACAGAAATTAGCTGATAGTATTAGGTTAAAAATAAAAATAGTAGGGTACCTAACAGGCCAGTCAATAAATAATCTTCCTTGCTTTAGATCGGATATCTGCAATTTTTAAAATCTTACTCTACAATTGAACACGTCTTTTTAAACACCAAAAAAAAAAAAAAAATAGGTCGGGCAAAACTAGGTATATAATTACTTATTTATTGATTTTATTTGACTATCACAGCACTATTACTTTAAAATGTGCTGCGGAATTGCATACTTAAATTTCAGGTCTTTGGCTTTAGGGGGGGGGGGGGGGGGAGGGCACCAAAATGACGGCCATTTTACCCCCGAAAAAAGTAAAACAATTCGCAAAAGAAGTCCGCACTTCCCCATTAAGAACTGCCCTAAAAATAAGAAAAAAATACATATATATACTTCTTTGTGGTCCAATGATATTTCCGGGAGTTGATATAAAAAAGTTAAATTTTCGAAATTTTAGGTGACCGCAACTATGGAAACAATTTATTTTTTGAAAATTTGAAGTTGGGTATCATTTTAAAGGTATTGAAATTTGGTTCACAAATGTATATCGCGTTTCCAAAATGGCGCCCATTTTACCCCTAAAAGAAAGAACCAAATAAGCGCATACCAAAGATACTAAAGGATAATATATATATTTATATATATGTACATCTTGCTTCTCAAAATTGTTATTTTTATGCATATTTAGTTTAAAAAAAAAAAATTAAAAAATTATGTTCTGTATATGCAATTTTATGAGCGAAGAAACCCCTTTAGTAACTTGCTGGCAAGTACTTGACGGGATTTTCATTTGACTTAAACACTAAACACAAACACCCCCACATACAAAGTCTATAGCCGACTCAAAGTCCATTGCTGAACTGATGTTGGTCCAACATGCTCGGTAGTGGATGGTGCACACCCAACATGTTGGTTGAGGTATAGGTTAGGCCAACATGTTCGATCGTCGATGGGGGGTTTTAAACACGTGTATATTCATCAAAATGTAAAAATATAATTTTTTCGCCATTACAATATTTTTTCTTTATATACCACAGGAAAGTAAAAAGCTTAAGTCATAGAAGACGTACTAAGTTAAATTAATGATAAATAAATGAATTTATTAAATTTTCTGACGTACATAATATGTATTGTTGAATTGTTTACAGTTCAGGTACCGAGTACTTTGTCAGAATCACTATGATGTGATGGCTACCAAAATCCAAGCTCTGTGGAGAGGTCATGTTGTAAGAAAGAGTAACGATTTTAACAAAAGACATAAATTCATTCTTCAAGTGATGTCTGCCAATGAGAGTCTTAAACAAGAACTTGAGGTAACCATATTCTAACTATTCCAAATTCTTATACTTTGTATATTGTTTTCGAAATGTTTTAAAGTTGTTGAAACGATTTATTTGTTGCAGAAGCGGAAGGTGGAATGGTACAAGATGAAGATTGAAGAGATCGAGAAGGAGAAATGGACAAGAACATTAATCCTTCTAGATAAACTGCATCATCTTATCAGAACAAGGGTAGCTGAGGGCATCTTCTCACTTGATAACACCTGGTAAAGTACATTTATACCTTAGTCTCGTAGAATAAAATCATAATAATGATAGAATGAGTGAGAAATCTAAGCATACGTGAAGTTCCAGTTTTTACTTTCTCACATACATAGTATCTAATGGAAGAAGTATTGTGATGGTAGGAAAATTCGATTTGAGATCTTGACGAATTTCCACGATTAAGGTCTCCTGAGTCCAATTAAAAATGTCCAGCCGGTATAAAATGTTAGCCATTTAAATACGAATTTAACCATATAAGTAGTTTTCGCAGGATGTTTTTGAGATATTGACGAAAATATATCTGATTTTTTCTTAAAATCGAAAACGAAGTGAATCTCCTGCTGAACACTTTATTTTCCTTTTTTTTTTTTTTTTTTTTTTCACTTTATTTGTATATTACAACTACAAAGTTACATTGTTATAAGTAATAAGGATAATTGCTATACATGGTATGGTAATATTGAAGTGAGAAAATATCCAATGATAGGATTCACCATTAATGACACGAGTTTAACATGTTATCAAATGCCTATTATGCAAACGATTCTTTTTTATAATTGTTTAACAAGTCGAGTGGCCACTGCCTGCCTTTTCAGTCGTCAGGGATGATTTCCAGGAATGTGATTTAAAGAAAGGTTTTGGACTAAAGGATCAGGATGATGGGATAAGGAATTATGAAAGAATTGATATCTGGAAGTGGCGAGGTCAGAAACAAAGGGAACTGTTGGGTCATCTTTATGAAGGATTAAGTTTGAAACAAAGAAGTAAGCATATTAGTTCCCCATGCATTACTTTAGCTGAGAATTTTAGATTGAAGGGATTGGAGTCGCGAAAGCGATTTATTTGTTTGAGTTTAAAAAGTATTGAGCGTTGCCATGGAAGCAGAGGAAAACTAGATTTAAGATTTGTTTGATGTTTCTTGTTGTCTTGTCATTTGTATAAAAAAACGAAAAAGGAGAAAAAATATAAATTTTTTTCTTAGCGATTTAACTTCGTGTATTTTTCATAATTTAACTGCGTCGACAATTGTGTACGATGGGATAGGTGTTAAAGGGCTTGGTACAACCCCATAATTCGACGCCATATGTCCATATGGCATCGATGGTGCTGTAATATATGAGAAGTTTGTTATGTGAATTGAGTTGTGATTTGTAATGTAAGGGCCGGAGTGAAAATTTATAACGACATTGTTAGTTTCTTGTCTTTTGAGTTTTGTGTGGTATGCCAGATTAAACGCCGATCAAGGTGAATCCAAAGGTAGAGGACAATACCGGACTGAGGAATAGAGACTTGGTTAAGGGTTACAGGTTCGCTGATACCATGTCTCAGAGCAAAGGCCACGTGGTTACTTTTATTTTTGTTTATCTTCATTCTGCATTTCTTTAGCCAAATTTCAAGAAGTGTAGGATGTTGTTGTACATGATCAGAAGCTGTATGGGGAGATTTGTAAGAAGAAAAAATGCATTTGTGGTCTGCGAAGGAGAGTGGTGTGAGAATGTTCAGCAATGTCGATGTGTTAAGGGAATATAGGTTTGGGGCTAGGATACTCCCTTAGGGCACACCTGCTTTTATCTGGAAAATTGAAGAAGAGGAGAGGTTACAGAAAGCGTGGTTGAATCGGTTTTCAAGATTCAAGAAAATATGTTAGGATCAAGTAATATGTGGAGCAAAAATAACGATTAAATTAGATATTATAGGATTTAAATTGTTACAATGTATTTTAGAGAGTTTTGTTCGAGTTCATCGCACCGATTTTTTATGTGTCGAAACCATTGTGTGTGAAAACGCATGGAGCCTGAACTACTAAATCAATTTCAATTAAATTTAAAACACAAAGTTCAGGAAAGTCATAGATTGAGGTCCAATTGAGAAATAAATTTAGATTCTAAATTTAAGAGCACTACTCCCATGAGGTTTCAAAATTTGATTAAAAATCAATATATTGTATTCCATTAAATATGAATTTTATTTTATAATTCGATTTCCTAGGAAAAATCTAGTTTCTGAGAAATATTTCGATAATTATAAATGGCGAGTGGTTAGGGTTCAATTCACCGCCTGAGAGGAATTAGTTTTACTATATTTTTATCATTAATTAACTAACAAAGGGAGAACACTGAACGAAGGAGAATTAATTGCAAATGTGAGAAAGCTTAGTGCAAGTAGCATCGGACAGAATTTTCATTAACATAGGGTAAAATATGTATAACTTTTACTAAGTTTAATAAATCATAATATAGTTTTAGAATACGTTGAAGTCAGCACCTTTGTAATCGAAATGTGAATATGGTAGATGGATCTTTAGGTATGAAAATTAAAACATTAATCCATATCGATTAAGAGACGTTTCGACCCGTAATCATAAGGTCATCATCAGTCTTTATTTAAAATTGTTGTACAATGAAAATCATTCTCTACCTCTATAAGAGAGCGTCAATATAGCATTAAGATTAATTTATATAAGTTTATTACTGCAATTTAAATAATAAATTTATATTCCGTATAACATTAGAAACACTATAACTTTAACAAAAACTTAACAAATTTAACTATTTCACACTTAAAGATCCATAAACCAAATTCACAATATAATTTTACTACGAATAAACAAATTCAGAAGTAAAAATCAATAATTGATTAAACTTAAAATTAAACAGTTAAAAGAATCAAAAGTGAATCTAGTTTAGAATGTAAGGATTAACAAAAGATTTACAAACTGAGGAACTCGCCAAACTATAACACATGGCTTTCACGTGGAGACTAGATAGTGATCATATCTATTTGTAATTACATCTCACATCCTATGCTATTTTGTAACTGGTAAAATTACACTAAGAAACATGATTGATGAATACATTTTCGTCATCTCCTTTTAAAAGTGTATTATAGCAATAGCAGAACATTAAAAAAAGCTATTATTATTTATGACCTAATACTATAGTAAGATGTAATAAATACTAGGCATCACATGGCTATATCCTCTTCTTAATTTATAAAAAAAATAAAATCTGCCGAAAAACCAGACAAAACTTCCACATATCTGATTGAGGGTTCAGAGTAATCGTGATCATAAAGATATTGTTGTACTGCTTGGCCATCTATGAATCAAGAAAGAGGCCACAGTTTCAATTCCGCGCCTTGGCACTTCGATTTACATGGCTCACTATTGATTACGAAGAAGGGGTTCTTCCTCCCCGTTCTACTAATAGCTTTTCTCATGAATTTTTGTAGGGGGGCCACCACCACCTGGAGGGGGGGGGGGGGGGGGGCGCAGTCCTATTAGTAATTGACTCCGGCTACTGGAGAAACAGTTTTAAAAGTTAACCTTCCGGGAATTACAGAGATATGTGAAGCTAACCTAAAAAATTTCAAAGATGAAGTGCAATTTGTTCCGGAGTTATCATCATATCATATCGTATTTTCCATATAAATGGCCGCCATTTTTAATTAAGATGGTGGATCAAGAATAATTTCTTAGCGAGCACCTAGGTGATATCAGGAACCTACCAGCACCATTTCATGGTCATATATAGGTCCAGTAGTGGTTTTAGAGATATCGTAAGTTAGTGAGTCAGTGATATTTGGATTTTATGTATGTACTAGCTGGATACCTGTACTTCACAGTAGAGTGTTTTACAGGGGATTTAAATTTAATTTTATATTATAAAGAATAAATAAATTATTACTATATTTGTATTGAAATATTCATAACTTCGCTTATAAAACTCCGATTAACTTAAAAACTTTCCTTAAAACTCCATAATTCTTAATAACAAATTTCAACGAAAAATCACTTATTATTCCTTCTACTTTTAAAAATAATACTGAGAGAAAAAATATTCTACTTAATCAATGGCGCACCCAGGATTTTTTTTTGGGAGGGGCACAGTTTAAAAAAAATAAGGGGGGGGGGAAGGGGATGTAATGTGGGCTTAGCATAATCACAGACAATTAATCAGTCTGGTTTTCTTTGTTCTTAAATTACTTGATATCAAGGGCGGATCCAGCCAATTTTGAAGGGGGCTGGGCTCTCTTTTAGGGGGGGTCCACCCCCGGGAAAATTGTTATAGTTTACGTTACTTGAAAACGTATTTTTAGCCTATTCTAAGAGCATCTAAAATGTTATTATATACAAATAAATTTAAATTTTTTATGACGGGACATGAAGACCGGGGTATTTTATTTAAACAAAATTATATACATACTAATAATATTTTATTATTATAAGTTGTTCTTTATATAATAGATTAATGTTTTATTTTAGTAGCCAGAAAAATAAATTGGGACATTTTAAAAATATTTTAGTTATGTGAATTAAAAAAAATAAAAAATAAAAAAATAAAAAAAATACGTACGCCAAATGTTTTGAGTTTAACAGAAATTAGCTGATAGTAATAGGTTAAAAATAAACGTAGTAGGGTATACAATAGTCCAGTCAATAAGTACAAAAAATAGTCTTCCTTGCGAAAGGTCGGGTATCTGCAATTTTTAAAATCTTATTCTACAATTGAACCCGTTTCCAAATTCATTAATATTAATTATTCGATAATTAAAAACTATTCTAATGACTGCTACTAACTATTTTAATTAAATTTAATTAATATATTAAAGTAAAACTTTAGATTAAAATAAGAACCTTTAAAACAAGAAAATATTTAATTAAAAACTTGATTTAAAAATGTTATATTGTAACCTGTCATTCAAAATAAACAATGGATAATAGTGGGAAAGAAATTCGTCCCACTAAAAAGTTCTGACCATGCGCAGTCGTAATTTTATGCAGATTTTTCCAAGTTCAATAGACAACACTTTTTTACCCAGGAGCTCCATCCCTATTTTATAGATCCTTAACCTTAACGGGTTGATAACTTAACACTTATTTTAACACACTTACTTAACACATTATTTTAACCAATGCTGCGGAATTGCCCCCCCCCCCCCCGGGTGCGCCACTGTACTTAATAAAGATAATACTGAGCTTGATGTGACTCGTGCCGAAGCTAATGGAATACTTCAAATTTAAAATATGGAAGTCAGCATTAAAAAATATTCCACATTGAAATGAAACTGATTCCTCAATCATGATACTCCAGGAGATAGCGTGAAAAAAGTTTATGACTTACATCAAGCTAGAATTTTGTGTACAAGACTAGGGGCCGCCTAAGTTCGTCTGTGAGACAAAGCTTGGCAATAGGCATTGGAAAAAAACAAACTGGTGGAGAGCAGCCATGTCCCATCCATTCTGGTGGACAATTTTATTTTCATGATCCTGAGTAAAAAATAGTTAGTAGACCACAATTTAAGTTGATGTTAGTTGGTCACGAGTCAAGAGGAATATTTTTAACTACCTCAATAAAAAAAAATATATTATTTATTTATTCAAAATATATAACTTCATTAGGGAGTCTATTAAATTTTTGAAAAGTTTGTATTGTTCAGAACACTGATTTTTTTTTACAATATGGTGAGTTTGGGTTTTGATTTTGTACAACATCAAATAAATAAACATCACCACAAAAACAGTTATAAAACTTCCTTTTTTTTACTAAGCAATTTAAAATCTTTACAAAATTGTGAAACAAAACTTAATTTTAGCTAATGGGAAAAAAAGTAAAGAAAACAGAAACGACGCACACCTACTTAAACCCAACAACTATAGAAATACAAACTACTGATTTTTGGAAATCATGAAGGCTAAGAAATATATAAAATAACTTTAATAATTAATGAAAGGATTTATATTAAAGTGTCCTTACTGCAAATTACTAATGTTATCTTGTACACTCTTGAAAGGCTTGAATCATATATACAGTGGTTGATTTCTAGAAATTGAGGTGCTGGAACTCAAGCTTCCCACTCCCCCCTTCCCTGTAGAAGGGGGGTCCGGGGGTCCTCTTCCGGGAAAAATTTGAAAAATTAACGTTCAAAAACAGCATTTTAAGCAGTTTTTAGACATAAACCCACACCCATAGTGCAAATCTTAGTGCCGATGATTTTTTTTTTATTTATCAGAGAGAGAGAGAGGTCCCGGAACGCCGTTCCGCTTCAAATCGAGCCCTGCATATATATATATATATATATTTGGCTTATGGTATTAAACATTAAAAATTACAATTATTTAATTAGCAACTTTAATCTGTATTTCTTTTCTTGAGTGTGTTCATTTAAGATTTTCTCCATTTGTTAAGAATATTTTAGGAAATTAATTACCACACGAATGATTCCACTTGCATTTCTAATGCTTTGTTGGGAACATGCGTGCGTCAAAGCTAAATTTAATTGATGTGATGCACAGTAGGTGTAAATTGCAAGAGGGTTCAGTTCTTTAATTCTAGCTTCGACACCTTGGATATTCCCCGACATGTTCGATCCTCCGTCGTAAGCTTGGCCCCGTACATTATTAATTAGTTCAGTAAAAATAGGTTTAGACCTCGAAAAAATTAGTACAAGCAAGAAACTTGGTGAAGATGGTGTGTTCAGCTTCCTGTCAAATATATCAAAAGTCCGCTAAAATCGAAGCTGTGTTACGGCCGCCATATTGAAAAATGGTAGGCCATTTTCGGTTTTTGCTTTTAATTCCCTAAATATTGCAGATAGAAAAAAAGTTTCAAATAACAAATGTAGAAGACTATAAAATAAACAAATTACCTATGTTCTTATAACTTTTTCTTTAATCCTAACAGGTTTTGGGTTATTAACAATTTAGTCTTATTAGACCATAGAAAAGAGACCATATGGGGACCTGTGAGAATTCACGTTAGTTCATGTTAGTTTTAACTTCCATCCCAAAATTCGCCCCGCAACCCCCCCCCATTTTGTAATGGAACCCCCCAATTTTGAAATAGAACCCCAAAAAATAATGTTTTTTTTAAGAAATATATTTATGTTTGTTTTTTGGGAAAAATTAATATATATTCGAAGAGAAGAAAAATATTTGCAACAAAAATTATTCTATTGCATTTTTACGTAGGACGAACACGGCGCGGCACTGGCGGGCCTCGAAAAATGTGCATCATTCATATTTTGGGGGGGGGGGGGGGGCTTCAGCCTGAAAGCCACCCCCTTAAATCCGCCACTGAAGGCACCAAGAGCTTAACTTAACACATTTTTCATTATGAAATCATCCTATAATAAAATTATCCTAAAAAAACTACAAAATTAATTTAAATAAACTAAAACATTAACTTCAATACATTAAAACATTTACTTAATGTTTTAAGAACCTATTTAAAAAAACAAACATATAATAATAATAATAATATGATAATTAACTCAATTAAATAAATAGTTAATACAAAATATTTAATAACTCAGATTCTATTCAATATTTTTCTATTCAATATCTCTAACATGTGGCACATGTTAGCGTATACCACTGTATAAAAATAATAGATTTTATATAGCCAGTTTTGCACTTATAAAGGCCACGTACAGAGACCAGATAGACAGAAAGGAAAAAATTAAGTCGGTTTTTGTATCATATATCATAATCATAATGTATTTGATAAATAAGTATATAAAAATACTGATCAATATACATAAAAAAAAAAAAAAATTATTTTATACATAGTAAAAGCTTCAAAATTCCTAATTCAATATGAATAATTGAGGGATATGTGGTTTGGTTTTATTAGTAACCCTACTTCTGAAAGTATTAATGTATGCACCAGCATGTTACCTTTCTAACATCTTTCTCTTGTAATTCAATAACAATATAATTATTTTATTTATTGATATTTTTCAATTTTTATTTCCAAAATTTGTCCGAAATTAAAATACTAATAAACTTACTGAAAACAAAGTTATATTGAAATGTAGAACCACGATATTAGTTTTTATTTTATTTTTTTATAAGTGTTAATTTTTTTAAAATTTGTTTGCAGCCATCTATCACCGTTTGAAGAGCTGTTGAGAAACATTGCTGTGAGGAAGTGCAAACGAGAATTGAAGAACATTAAAGGTGAGAAAAGAGGTGAACTGAGGCAGAGAGTTCCTCATTCTTATGTCAACTTTATCAACAAACAAATATCTCACTGCTAAAAGTAAAAAAAAAACATACTAACAAAACTAACAATGTGTGTTCCTTTTAGTAAGTAATGAGTTTTAAGCTATATTAAAAACAAGAATGTGATGTTTTAAATAGTCTGGGGGAAAATAAATAGTTTGGTTAGAAACTATAAACTGAAAATTTTTCAGGTAAGGGGGTTTGAAATAGGTTGTCTCTTTAAGTAAAATGTTTTTGATTATTTATCAAAGCAAATTTCGGTCATTATGAAGAAATAGAGGATCATTATTAAATTTAAAAAAAAAAAATAGAGGAATATGGGGTCACTGTCACTTACTAGTAGTGTATAGCGAACTAGTAGTGTATAGCGAATGTGTTTTTCACCGCAGCAGGTCCCTAGTTAGTGAATTGATTCTGCTTTTGCTTCTTAATTCTTACAATATGGGTCCAGGTTTAATTTTCTAGGGAGTGTTCAGCCCCTACAGACTTAGGTGTTCATCCAACATTGTAGTCTATTTGATGAACTGCTTAGAGACTTCTGTTTGGTGTTAACACAGAATCTTGGTCTGCTGTCTGCTTGATGGACTGTTTAATATTCACACATTATCATCATTTGATGGAATGTTCGGTGAACCATTGCAACAATAGAAGTAAAAAGCTTTTTGTCAGACCCTGGTCTCACCTATCATTGGCTGTTGCACCATGGATTATTTATGCATTATATGATGGAACTTATTAACTTATTCAATTTATAGTAGTAAATAAATAAGAACAAAATACCACATAAGAAGATAAATATTTATACGATCTCTGCTCTTCTCTTGCAACAGTCAGGTAGGCACTACATAGATAAAAAAAAAAAATATATATATATACAATTTAAATAATCAAGGATAACGAAACAAATAATAATACTTCTTAACAAATTAATTTTTTTTTTTTATTAAATTCCAATTTTAGTCTTTTGGTAATAAAAGTAAGAGGGACAGCTCATCAAACAAGAGTCAAATTTCTAGCTAATAATATTTGTAAATTAAGTTTTTGGAAAAACAATCCTGCTATCTTGAGATTAGATTTCATCGCACAATCAAATTATGGATAAAAAGTTACTACAAATGTAGCGAGTAAAAACTAGATGTGTTTTCTTAGTTAAAAAGAGGATTTGGTTTCCTTCTCAAATATTAAGAATTGAAGATTAGTTAGTTTACTGAATTTATTGTTTTAAAAGTCTAAAGGTTTAGGTTGGAAAAATAAAGTCCACAACTAAACGAATAAAGAAGAATTGGCAGATTAAAGAAGAGACAGAGGTAAGCGCCCTTCTCAACTGGAAAACAGAGATAGATCGTTGATTTAAAATATACAGTAGAACCTCGCTTACACTACCCTCAATAACACGAAAACCTCAATTACAAGTGCAATTTTAAAATCCCCTTGAGATTGCCATAACACATAATGTTAAATTAACCTCTATAACGTGACTATTATTATCATCAAAACAACCTCAATAACATGGATTTTTTTTCCAATACTCAACGTAACTCAGAACCTATAACAAGTCGTTTTGAGAAGTCAACCTCTATAACGCGACTCTATACAGGAACAAGTCTAGACTTCAAAACCTCGCCCCACCCTGCTCTTAACATTCCATTAACCTCTATAACACGACTGATAGCCAAAATAACCTTGATAACACGACGCTCAACAAAAAGAGCACCTCGATAACAAGAGTGTTTCCCTAATCCCCTTGAGACACTTCTTATCGAGGTTCTACTGTATCTGAGTCTTCAAGAAAAAAAATGTACTTAAGTTAACTCTCCATGGGTAAGAATGGAATGGTATCCAATTCATGTGACAATATTCTGTCTATAGGTCAAAGCCTTAGGCTCCTACTACAATATGTCTATCACCTCCTTACCCTTCAAGTGTCATATTGATCAGATAGCTTTGTTCCTGTAATTGCTTTACATTGAAATGTCGAATAAGATACCATCATATTAAATTCTCTTCATAATAAACTGGATTGTGTAGAAGAGAAGGTCTGTTCCATATATTTTTAGAATAATATAAAATTTGTTTTAAGGCTGTAAAATTATGATTTTATTACTGAGGTAAAAATAAAGAAAGAGGATAAAACAAGAAAGAGGAGGTAGATTTTTATAATAGAATAAAAGACAGAAAAGAAAATTAATTCTGCACAGATCAGGAATGAATTTTTTTTTTTGAAATGTTAAACAATTAAGATGAATTATTATAAAGCAAGTGGAGTTGTTCCAATATTATAATATAAAAATAAATAATTCTCCAGACGGTAATTTTCAAAAGCAGCTTTCGGCTTATTATAAACATCTCTCTTATCGTCTTCGTCTTTGTCTCTTCAACAAACAATATAAATGAGTACTAGCGTCAAAGAAAGTATACACTAAGAAGTAAAAGGTCTAAAAAAGGAATAATGAGTTAAAACAAAAACTACAGAATTTTGCAATTAAAAAAAACAAAAAAACTCAAATACATTCTGTTGCTCAAAATATTGTGTATTATAACTTTTTTGGACCTTTTATTTTTTTATTCTATACTTTATTTGACAATAATATGTATACTTATTTATATTTGTTCATTGTAGGTATTAAAGATGGCAAAGAGGCCAAGCTGGCTGTGACAATTAAAATTCAGTTTGTGGAATTCATTTTAATTTGACTATTATGTTAATTAAAGTTGTAATGTTGCCTCAATGTTGATATTTGTGTAAATAATTAAATATATTCCTTAACTATTTCAATCTAACCCTCCAACAAACATGTGAATTGATGTAACATCACCAATCCAACTTAGTCTCAAGAATTAATTTCAACCACAGTGTATCAATGAAGTGCTTGCTAAATTAAAAAGTCTTCAATAAAGCCATCAAGACACAAGAGTTAATGTGTTTTTGAAATTCCTCATTCTAACATTACCGTTGTACGTATAAAAAAATTGTCCTCTAGCAATGTAAATTACTGCAAACATTTCTCTCTCTATTTAGTTGAAAAATTGAGAAGCAGAGTGCAGCACAATGCAGGTTAACAGACCAAAATAAAAATGTTATTGACTGTTTTATTATTGTACATTGTACATAATATAATGTTTTCATTGTGTATCACTCTCTGGAAGTGAAACTTTTAATAATAGTAAAATTACCACACTGTTATTATTATTACAAAAGCTGGAAAAATTTGCTCTTTTAACAAATTTTAATTTGTAAAAAGAGACCTCCTAATTATTATAAAATCTTTAATGGCATACTAAAATCTTCCTTTAAAGTGCTAATTGTCGTTCAATTTTATATTGATTTTTTTTTTTTTAATTTAACATTACTTTGTTATTATTCTTAGTGTTCACTTATTTTTTAAAAGTTTAAATAGTTCCTAAAAAATCCTTTTTTACTTATTTGAATGCGATTAAATTGGCATTTCCTGAATTTAAGATTTTCCATTTAAATTTTGATTTAAGATTCCATTTAGAAAATTCACTATGAATCATCGTCATTTGACAGACACAAGTCTATCTAAGAAAGGTGTAAGTCCGTTAAGTTTCCTATTTCATAATCTTTGCTCGCCTTCAACTCAAAGTTAATTCATGAAGATGAAGATTCTTCAGTTACTGTTATGTATGTACAATGTATATTAACTAGTTTCCATCTTCTTGTTGTTGGCCTAATTTAAGTTTGTTTAGGAGGCAATCTTGTAAACCACCTCTGGTTTCTGATTTTTCTCTTTGGACTTTGGTAAAACATCTTATAAGGTTTTAAATGAATTTAATTTTTTAAGTTGTTCCTTATTTTATTTACTTTCTATTACCTGTAACTTTTCTTCGGTATCTTGATTTATGTAACTTGTTTTTGTAATTCCCTTACCAAATGTAATAATAATCCGTGGTGCAAAAGTCTGTGGACGTCTTGGGCCTGCCAAAGGGTTTATTCAACTATATTTAGTGGATGACTTGGGTGTCAACATGTTGTTGGTGTGTCGTACCATTATTATATAAACCATTTAATTGGCATACTGCAACTGGTTCTGCAAATGCTAGATATACAGTAGATTAATGCTTGGAATAACAAAGTGTTGTTAAAATAACAACTGATAAAAGTAAATTAGTACATATTATATCAGAAGTGTCCCACCTTACACCCAGATTTTAAAAGTATTTATCAGGGTGTTATTATTATTATTATTATTTTTTTTTATAAATTGTAACAAATAGAAACCACCCTCAATTTGTTTCCCATTAATTTCAGTATTAATAATTACTCTGTAATGTAATGTTTTTACATCACATACTCCTTGGTGTATTTAATAATATTATTTGCCTTATTTGTTCTATCTAATCATATTTATGTTTATATCAAAATGACGCTCCCGCCTTTTGATGATTTAAAAACTAATCACTCAACTTCGACACTAGCACTAACCCCGAGTTACATCTCAGCCTGGCGTTTATTCATTATTCTTCATCCAGAGTCCCGGTAACACCACCACCATTACTAAGGCTTATCTATTTTCTATATCTTAATTATGTCCCTATTTTTGATTATACTTAAACTACATTTTAAGTTCACCATAGTTCCCCCCACTCAAGCCCAGCGTGCTAGGTGGGACGGATATCTTCAAAATTCTAGAAGCTCCCCCCAATTATCCACCTCTCAAGATGATCAAGATTTACATCTCAAACCCAAAATATTGGCCCAAGACATACTTTATTACAATCATTTTTTTTGTTGGCCTCCTAAGAAAGTATGTAGTTAGTACCATCCTACGTCAGTTCACTATCAGCTTAGACTGTGTCGTGTAGGTCCACAATATGGATCAGTGGTTCCCAAACTTTTTGTACCCGTGGACCAAAAAGCCCCCCCCCCCCCCCCCCCCCACCACCCTCAGCCCACTCCTTACCCGCCTCAAATATTATTTAATTTATTAATAGTTTGTGATATTTTATTATACTATTGAATGTAGCACATTAGCAATAATTAAACTTGTAACCTATTCCATGGGTCAGTTCTACAATAACAGATATCTAATATGATTTATAATAATAATTAGCGCAATAATTAATGTTAGAATCAAACGGATCAGGTGAATAGCAATATTTGTAATCTTTTTTTATGGATCTGGCCCCAGATGAAACAAATACATAGGGCGGTTAAAAATGAACTCTATTTAATGTGTATACAAATTTTATTGAGTACAAATTATATTTGTGTTATACATATAATGAAATTAGATAGAAAAGAAGGCCCTGTGTAGAGTTAAGAAACTTCCTGGTAACACCGCCTCTTAATGCCTGATACTCTGTGTCGCCTTCTCGGATTTATGCCTCAGACTAGCCCTGTCTTATTTTATTCTAAATTTAATTCTATTAGCTGTAGATATTTGACTCTATACATTTAATTAATTTGTTTCTTGGTTTTTTCAATCTTTGCGTGGACCACAGGTTGGGAATACCTGATATGGATCATTCAAAGCCATAAGAATCCTGCCAAGGAGCGTTCAACAAAATTTCCTATTGTCCTGCACTTATGTATAGTGACTTACTGAACAGTATTGACAAAATGTATGTATGAAACAATAGTCCATGTTAAAGTTCTAGAAATGAAAGTGAGTGTGGCCTATCCAAGCTTGGTGTTTACCCAGCATCTCGATTTAAATGGTTAGCTACCTAAGTGAAGTGGCATCTATTGGGTTACAAATGTCAATTATAATAATAATAATAATAATAATAATCTTTATTTGTCGTTAAAATATTTTAACATTTCATGACAAAGTCAAATAAATATTAAGAAAATAAACTACATTATAATTCAATATTGACATTCTCATGCAAAAATTCATTGATTGAATAGTAAGCTTTCGAAATTAGGTACAGTTTAATGCATTTTTTAAATTTCTTGATAGGCAGCTTCCGTATACCCTGGAAAGTTTATTATAACATCTGATCCCTACCAAAGTTGGAGACCTGTTAGTTTTGCTCAATCTGTGCTGAGGAATAATCAGGTTGTCTCTCAATCTGGTGTTATATGTGCAATCAGTTGATTGCCACATTGCACTCTCCTCGTGCACCGACACCAACAAATTATAAATAACTATACCATAGGTCATAATTCGCAGGCTTTGAAAAAATTTCTGACAAGATTCATCAGCATTAACTTTACATATAATCCTGACAGCCTTTTTTTGCATTATAAAAATCTTATTGGATTTACTACTTGTGCCCCATATGGTGACGCAATAAGATATAAGGGAATGGAAGTATGCAAAATAAGCAATTTTTAAAGTTTTCTCATCTAGGGAGATAGCTAATTTTCTCAGCAAAAACATAGTAGATGCTAATTTTCTTGATAGAGCTTCGATATACGGTTTATATAGATGACGGAGTGACACGCCAACTGTCATCCACTATAGTTGAAAAAGCCTTTTGGCAGGCCAAGACGTCCACTGGCTGTTGCACCACAAATTATTACTATATCTAGCATTTGGAAAGGGAATTACAAAAACAAGTTACATAAAACAAGATACCAAAGAAAAATTACAGGTAATACAAAGTAAATAAAATATGAAACAACTTATAAAATTAAATTAATTTAAAACCTTATAAAATATTATGCCAATATACAAAGAGTAAAATCAGAAACCAGAGGTGGCTTACCATCTGTCAATGATTGCCTACTAAACAAACTTAAATTAGACCATCAACAAGAAGATGGAAACTTGTTAGTATACTTACATAACAGCATCTAAAGAATCTTAATTTTTGTTGTTAATTTAAGGGCAAGCACCAGGGCCGTTGCGAGAACATCGGGCGCCCGGGGCGAGCATTAGCAAAGCCCCCCCCCCAAAAAAAAGTGAAAAACAAAATTATACACTACTATTGTGCAATTGCCTATTGTACTGTAGAACTACGATAGACTAACGACTAACTAATACAGTAGTCTACCATTAAGTTTTACATTGAAATGAAAAAATATAGTTATTGCTTGATTATTTTTTTCGCCAAAATTAGCTAAACTACAGTGAAGGAATTAGAATAGGAAATATATAGAGGAAAATATTTAAATTAACCATCATTTTGCAACTTCCGCTTTCATATTATGATAAACCTATATGATAAATGATAACACTTTTATTGAAACTTCATAGTATAGATAATAACAGTTATAAACAAAAAAAATCTGGTATGGGGTACCTCGGAACTTTTCCTTACTTTGGAGGCCACTAAAGTGGCCTCCTACTGCGAAGCAGCATTAGGCGGGTTAGTACTCGGATGGGTGACAGTTTTGAACTAACTGATTTTTCAAAAAAAATTGTGTACATTATTTTTATTTATTTATTTATTTTATTTTTTTATTTGAATTTTGGCGGTATTTTGACAACCAAACTTTGACGTTTAACAAAAGTATCGCACTAATTAATAATTATGTTCGCTTATAGGTACTTTTTAAACTAATTAATGGAATATTTTTTTTCTTAATTGTTTCTTACTTTTTACCGGTTCCAACGATATGGTATATGTTAAAAAATTTATTTATACTTTTGGTAATATTAATCATCAAAATTAAAAAAAAATCGATAACTTCAAAATGGCAGCCAATATCAAAATTATATTTGGTGTATTTTTTTGTAATACAGAGAGGTACATTCGTACTAAATTTCAACTTGATCGGACCACTTTTCGATTTTTTACGTTTTTTTTTAATTTTAGCTGACTCAGCAAACTGGGTTCAACATGGTGAAAATGTAGATTTTCCGGGCGGCACAACTAAAAGTAAGGACTGATTTTTCTGCCAAGTTTCAACTCTCTAGGTTATATCCTAGGCGCTACGATGATATAACACACATACAGACGTCATGCTGAAAACCACTCAGGAAGTCTTAAAAACACCCAAAACGGACAATTCAGTTGGTATCTCGAAACAAAATTGTTAGGTGAAAACATAACTTTTCCTACCATAGGTGAGGAAAAGTAAAAAGAAAGTAAAAAAATTTTCAATAGAAAGGATTGCAAGTCTGTTGAGACGTTGCTGTGTCATCGTTGACCGCTGATACGATTTAATCAGTAGAGTTAGCTGAAGCTTCTTTAAGCGCTAGCCACAGTGATGGATATTGTTAACATAACAATATTCGATTTTAAAAAAAGCCAAGTTTACGCAGTTTTCCCCGAGAACCATCGCTTATTGGTCGACCTTTAGGTGTCATCATGGTTAATTAATTATTACATATTTTTTTTTTTTTTTTAAAAAAACGTTAAAATCATTTCACCTCATTTTCAAATCACCACTCATCATCATTTAGAAAAAAAAATAAGGAACTTCGTTCCATAAAAAAACAACATACTTTAAGCCTTATCTAGAGATTGGTATATAAGGCCTTTCGGCCTATGCCTTTACTTAATTGCTAAACGCTTAATAGAGTTGACTAGATACAGTACCGAGAGTACTGCTAGTGCTAAACTTGTCGGGACGGCGCGGCGTCGATCTTCGGTACAAGAACCGATACCGATATACATACCAGACTCGTTCCCTTCCCGGTCCAACCTTATCGATAAAAGTTCGGGTAAGCATTAGAGACATTGCGGCACTGTCGGAACAGTGACAAAGAAAGACTCGGTTCCACGTTACCGGAACACCCCAATGCTGAAAATTAAAAAAAATTCTCAATTGCAAATAGTACAGTATTAAAAATAATTTTTCAAACTTTTAAGGCGCCCCCTTGCTCGTGGCACCCGGGGCGACCGCCCCGGTCGCCCCACCCTCGCGACGGCCCTGGCAAGCACAGATTAAGAAATGAGAAACTTAACATCCATTGACTTTTTGTCTTTGATGGAAAGCAACCTAATACAATTTTTTTTATTTTTTTTTTATTTTAGTAACACTTAATGGTGGTTGTCAAATGATAATGATTCTAAGTGTATTTTCGAATTGAAAGTTAGGGTACCTTAATTGAGTTGTATTCTTAACCCTTCAGTGTACACAAAGAGTCATTTATTATCCCAACCTTCGCAAAAATGAACATGAGCGGAAATGATAAGAGTTTGAGTTTTGATGATCTAGATAATCTTTGACCATCAGGGTCATTTACTTTCTGTGCTGTAATCAGTTAATTAGGTATGGTTTATGCTTGAGATAATTTTGGTATTTATTAAACCCTAAGTTTTAAGTTACATTATTATACTGTTGAATGTATTAAGTATCATTAAACAGTCTCAGGTGTAATGATAACTCAATACTTTTTAAGTTTTGATTCCTCTCTTTGATACTTCCCCTTCCCCCTCCCTTAAAATTTAATACTAGACGGGTAGGATGCTTGTTCGAACCTAGCAATCAGGCCATCTTAAGGCCCATTGTACTAGCCCCCACACATCATACCTCTGTACATTGTACTGCCCAAGCGAATATGGTGTGATCATTAGTGAGCCATATAAATCAGAGCATCATGGCGAGGGATCGAACCCACGACCTCATGCCACCCTTGATTCATTGATGGCTGAGCAGACGGGATAAATAATTTAATCCACAAGGCCACGCCAGCTCTCCACTGAAGGGTTAAATTCAGTAAAGTAAAAATAAGAAATTAAAAACTGTATTTTTTTACATCTTATTTAAACAATTAAAAAGGTAAATTTTTTAAACATTTTAATTTTTTCACATTTTAAGTAATTGCGAAAAAAAAAAGAGAGGAATCAAGAGAATCATAAAAGAATAGAATTAAACAATGCCAGAATTAGCTCCATTACCTGTATTATAGATGTATAATAAGCCCAGGCAGTTTATTTATTTGTCCTTATTGCAGGATGAGTTACATAATAATAATTTATACTTCCTTTTAAAACTAAATGACAAAATGTAAATGCTCCTGCTCCTTAGCTATAGTAAAGAGAGAACTCTGACAACTTGAAAACAGTTAACACCCTAAAAGGTCTTAAATTGATTTCCTATAACATTTACTTAAAAAGTAATTTTTGCCAAGCAAGGTAACATACAATAAGACTAACCTGTTTGTAGATTGCCAAGATAATCTTAATTCCACAAAATGTATGAAACAGACATGTTGTGTGACAGTGACAGACTGCTATTACATCAAATTTTAACATATTTTTTTTTTAATTTCTGAGAATTTTCAATGATACTACTATGCAATGCCATTCTTATTTTTTTTAATTTGGAGCATATTTATCTTTGTTATTCAATAAAACTCCACGGTTGTTACCGATTGTTTAAGAATTTAATTGAAAATAGTTTCAAAATACAAAATGATTTCTGATATTATTAATGGTATTTTCATAATAATACTAAATACAAAATGACAAGAATATATGAAAAAATAAATAATGTAATAAAAAATTATTTAAATTATTTTAAAAAATTATTTAAATATTTATATTAATATTTTTTCTAGAAACACTATTCTTAAGCTTTTTTCCATGGGACTAATAATTAGTCTCATAATAAAACCTCTTAAAGTCTTTCATTATGGATATTATGGTAGTTAATTAAATACAAATATTAAATAAAATATATAATTAACAATTCTATATTAAAATTAACGATATTAAATTAAATTAAAATAATATTAAATTAACAATTCACCATCGTTTTAGAGGAAAAATAGTTGTCTTTAGGATTTTTTATTATTATGCATATTTTAAAAAATATTTGATGAGGTAATATACTAGAAACAGTGCTAGAGCTGCGATCTGTTGGATTTAGTTAGAAGTGCTTAGTTTCAAATCTCACCGCTAGATACCAGTAGTTGCAAATCATCTTGCTAACTCAATTATTATACAGCTCATACATCTGGCGGTATTTTTATACGGAAAAATTGAAACATATTGCTGTTGTTTTATAAATTAGCATTATTAATAACAACTTTAGCATATTCTTTAACCATCAAAGTATTTAGTTTTTTTTAGATGGAATATGGAATATATTATAGCATCAACTCGTAATTTGAGGAAAATGCTACCTTGAATATATGTAGTCCAGTTATTTTAGTCATAAATATGGCTTCTGTTTTTTAAAAATATCAGAGCTTCAATTTTTTTTAACCGCTTCGTTTTGACGTTCATAAAAACATAGAAAATCGGCAACGAGGTCGTGGTCACGTTAATAGATATTCAAGGGCAAAGGGCAACAAGTTCGGTTTTTTTTGCGAATATCTCGCTTCGATTTTATTGGTATCCGAGCCATAGACACGTATCAATGTAGTTATCAAAATTAAAGATAACAAAATTTCCCACAAAAAATATCCCATTTATTGTTTACGTACAATGGACGGTTTTCGGAATATAGGGCGATGAATATCTATGAATATTTAGTATCCGTCGCCGCATCACTTTTTACGTATTTTTACGAATCGATTCCTATGGCTCGGAGACAAATTAAGGTCATTGTCAAAAAGAAAGATGAATAAATTTCAGGAAAATGTTAATTACCTGCTAAGGTGAAACCGAAGCAGGTAATTTTTTTTAACCGCTTCGTTTTGACGTTCATAAAAACATAGAAAATCGGCAACGAGGTCGTGGTCACGTTAATAGATATTCAAGGGCTTTATACGAGTCAGGAATGTTTCCTTTGCTGCATAGTTACATACAATACATATTTTATCTACTAACGGCAGAAAAATTACACTAATTATTATATTCCTTTTTAATAGATAAAAGATTTAAAGAAATGAAAGTTGCAAAAATACGAATGTTTGAGTCATTAAGTTAAAACAAAACAAAGGCAAAACGAATTCAGTGTTGCCACTTTTTTTTATTAACAGCTGTTTTTTATCTCTTTTTACTTTCTCATATAAAGAGAAAGTATTGTGATGGCGCGAAAATTCGATTTTGAGATTTTGATGGATTTACACGTTTTGAGGTCCCCTGAGTCCAAAAAAGTGGTTTTTAAAAAATGTCTGTCTGTCGTCTGTCGTCTGTCGTCTGTCTGTCGTCTGTCTGTCGTCTGTCTGTCGTCTGTGCAGACGCCTGGAGCCCAAACTACTGGGCCGATTTTGACGAAATTTGGCATACATGTTCAGAAAAATCATACCCCGAGGCGAAATCGAGAAATGAATTTTAGCTCTAAATTTGGGGGCGCTACCCCCCAAAAACTCTGAAAAAACATGAAAAAAATTATTTCTCGAAAAACGGTTCCGACGATTTTGATTAAAAAATTCTAAAATGTAGTCCATTTGAATACGAATCCAACGATATAAGCCGTTTTCCCGGGAAAAATCTAGTTCCTGAGATATTAGCTTAAAACGCGGACGGAGAGAGCCCGGGTTCGATTCCCCGACCAGGAGAAGTTATTTTTATGATAAATTTTGATGAAATGTTCAATAATATTTAAATGTACATTTGAAAACTAATAAATGGAACACTGGGCTAAGTAATTATAAACTCATATATGAGAAAGTTTGTCTGAGTTGTCTCGGACCGATTTTTTTTTTAATAATCACTGTAAAATAATAAAAAAAATTTATTATTATAATTTTTAAAGGTATTTTTAAAAAAGATAAAAATACTTAGCAGAATATTACGCTTAAATATAAAAAATGAACTATGTGGTGTGGGAGAGTTCATAACCTGCGATCTAGTAACTTTTTCTTAAAATTTGCCATCCTGTTTGTTATTTTGCTGAAACTTTGAACTTTTGCAGAAACTTTGATATTTTGCCGTGACACTTTATTATTTTGCTGCGTGTTTTTTGATATGTTACAAAAGGATAAAGAAAAATGTCATTTTGCAGATTGAAAACAGTACAACAATGCTTAATTTGCTGCCGTGAGTAGATAAAAGTTATTATTCAGTTAGTATATTTTGTAGTATAATAAACATTTGAATTATTGAAAAGTTATTATGGAAATCAAAGAAAACAGTTGGAATTGATGAATTGTACATTTAATTTTTATTTTCTTTTGTACAATTTTGTTTTTAAAAGTTTTAGTTAAAATTAAAGGTATCAAAATTTGTAAATTTAGTAAATTATCCTAAATCAGTAGATAAATCGAAATCTCAGGTTTTATTTGTGTCAGGTTTTATTTTGTGTGTTGTTTTTCTCCCTTCTAGAGGAAAAATCTTGTGCGTACCACGGGAGCAAAAAGTCATAGTGCTCTCGCTATAATTAACTTCCTCGGCTTCGGCTATGCCTCGGGATTAAAATTCATGGATCCCTCGACTACGCCTCAGGAACCAACAAAAATGTTTAGAGAGTAATGACTTTGTTTCCTCCCTTGGTGCGTAAATAACTATTTCATTCCCAAAAACAGTTCACTAATGCGTAATTTTGTTGCCGCTAGCCGCTAGTAGATAAAATAATTTTTGTTTTCGAGCTTACCGAATGTAACGGAAAAATTGCGATCATTCTGAAAAAACGAAATTTATTTGTTTATTCAAGTTTCACAATTTCCTAGATAGAAATGCTGTGTTTTAGACTTCAGGGAACTTTTTTGATCTCGTGTCTGTCTGTCAAATATTTGAGAACACCTACCTATATCTTAAAAACTATACTTATCCGATTTTAATTAATTTTGAATAGTACGTCAAAATTAGCCTAAAGATTTTCCCATATTAATTTCAATCTACTGCATCCATTGCTTCCTTTCTTGCTAGCTCTCATACTTTTTTTGATAAACACCTATATTTGTAAGGTACCTATTCGATTTTGATGAAATTTGGATGATTTGTTGAATTTAGCCAATCATGTTAGCTTCCATCCATTTCTCAATATATTAATGTAAATCTTTCACATTTTTAATAAAAATAAATGTTTACTCTGGTAATAGAAACAGTTCAATACAAGCACACTTTCATTTCCAACAGGGGTCATATTATTATCTATCTTATTATTAATTAGCTATTATTAATCTATATTAATAATTTAATAGACGCGAAGAAGCTATGTGCCTCACAAATTGGCCGATGATTTTTGATTGTATTTTTATTATCATTTAAACAATAAAAAAAATGTTTTAGTATTTCCTTAAAATCGATATCTTAAAACAAAATGGAAATTAAACAAATACTCAGCCAATTAGTGTGGCACGTCTCTTCCTCGCTTTCTACTTTGTATACTTAAATCATTTTATACTACTCAAACTTATTATTGTCTAATTTATATAATTTTCCCCACGTTTTTTAAAACTGTCAAATAGGGTTGGGATATTGGAAGAAAATATCGATATTTTCGATATATCGACATCGAGTGGTTCAACATCAATAATAGTGAAAATATCGAAAGACAATATCGATATTTCCGATATATCGAAAACCTCGATATATCGGAGTTTTTTCTACTGATGAGCAAAAAAAAAAAGCCCGGCCAATTTTTCCTCTGCTGAACAATAGAAAAGAGGAGAAAAGGTCATCGCCTTCCGATTTTCGATATTTTTAAAAAATATCGATGTTGCCGATATATCGAAAGATCAATATCGATATGAAATATCGATATTTTTTGGCCTGATATATCGATATTTTCGATATATCGGAATCGAAGTCCCAACCCTACTGTCAAAATTGTTTTGATTTTTTACATTAATTAAAGTATCAATTTAGAACTATTTAATGTGCGCAGGTGGTTAGAATTAATCTGGGACTATCTACGGGCTACTTTCAACAAATTTCATAAAACTCAGAAGAGTATATATTCGAAAATAGAGGTGTAAATAAATGTATGTGCATGCGCATGTGGAAGAGAAACAAATGGGCGCAGAAAGTTGAAACTTATATGTGACCAACAATGAGCTAATTATGACCTACCGTAAAAATTTCAATAAAATCAGACAAGTAGTTTATAAGATATGTTGTTTCACAAACATTGAGCGACAGGCAGACAGAGAGACAGAACCTAAAATGTTCCCTGATGTCTTGGAATTTCATAGCTTACCTTCGGTAAGCTCGGAAGCAAAATGAATTACAGTATTTAAATTTAATTTCTATTAATTCATGCGTTTTCCGATGGAAGTCTCATCTTCCTCTAATATTTGATTCTGTTTTGAATCATAATTTAACATTTCTGTGTTCTCTTGTTTTAAATGTTAACTTTGTCCTTATAATTATACAACTTTAAACACACAATGTCAGAAAATTATGCAAATTCATATATTTTATAACTTTGACCATTGACCATTGATATTTTAAACTTGAAGTACAACATTTGCTAAAGTTAACAAAATTTCAACAGTTCTTATATTTAGGTTTATAAAATAAGTAAAGCCGGACGGAGACTTAAAAATATAATGATATTTGTCCAGTAGAAGCCACACAAATTTGTAAAAATAAGAAACATGTTTATTTAATCTGATTATTACATTTAATTTTCCTTGACATTAGAATGAAAAAGAAAAAAATCTTCATTTAGAAATTTAATACAATATAAAATACAATATAACAAATGGATGAAGGTCGATCAGTGTATTTAAGAGGCTTTGCCACTTTAATAAAGTAAATAACAAAAAAGGTCGTTCTTCAGAATGATTATTAATATATATTTTTTGTAACTTTAATAATTAATATTAATTGTTAATTAATTAATTGATATAATGAATTTGTATTGGAGCAGAGTATATGTGTGACAAGTTCCAGTACAATTGGATGACTGGAAGTTAATTCACCCTCCAAATGTTTGACAGGCGACAGACAGCAGGCATAAATAAAGGAATTAAAAACAGCCCAAGGAAGGCTTAGCCCAGTCGAAGGGCTAAATTTGTAGTGAATGAGTCGGGGTTGGCGTATTTGTCCAAATGCCGTAAACGATGTATAACTGGCATTCGCAACCGGATAGACGATAGACGCCACTTTACTAAGTATAGCTACCCATTCTTAACACAATGCTGGGTAAACATGAACACCAAGCATATAGGGCGCCTAGCCAAAACCGAACCTCCAATGTTATAGGAGTATGCTGCCAGGGATTCTATTTATAAGCCTATCAAATTAAAAAGAGAAAAAAACATATAATAAAACATATTTATAATCTCTTTTGTGTCCAAAGGGGTAAAAAATTTTTACCCCTTTGGTTAAAAATTTTTTTACCCCTTTGGACACAAAAGAGATTATAAATATTCAAAAATAAGGGGACAACATATATTTATATTATATATATATATATATATATATATATATATATATATATATATATATATATATATATATATATATATATATATATATATATATATATATATAATGTATAATAAAACACATTTTGCAGTAGAGCACGGAAATCTAGCTGGTCTTTAATAAAATTTAATAAACATTCTTTACCCCTGATATAAAATAATCTTAGTAGCACATCCAAATTAAATTTAATATTTTATCATTTTAAATTATGATTTTATTTCCTCTTCAGTAACATTACGACAAATTTTCCATTTCAAAAATATATATAATAAACTGGTTAAAACCAGCTAGACCGAAATGCTAGGTGCATTTTGCTTCCGAGCTTACCGAAGGTAACGTAAGCATTGGGTTCACTTTTGAGGACAAAAAACTTTTATGTCTCCGATTTTAAAAATTTCAAGACAGAAATCCGTTTCAGACATCAGGGAACATTTTTGGTCTCGTGTCTAACTGTCAGTCTGCCTGTCTGACGGTTTGTGTGTCCGCGAATTCTGAAACGTGCGACGATAACTTGAGTAAATGTCGACCGAGTTTGATGAAATTTGGTAGACATGTTCATTTTACCAATACCCAGGACGAGTTCGTTGGACAACGTTATCCGTCCAAGCGTTCACGTGAACTTCAAATTTAAAATTGGAATTTTAGGTCGGGGAAAAAAATCAAATTTCATCTATTTAACGAGACCGCTATGAAGTGTTAAAAATCTATTAATAGTTTTTACAGAATAAACAATTTAACAATAAAGTAATATAACAACAATGTTAATGTTAATATAACAATAAAGTGCATGATAGGATGCGAGGAAGCTAAGTGCCACACTAATTAGCAGTCTATTTATTATTATATTATGTTTTTATTATTTATAATTCTTTATGTTACTATGCACATTTCTTTTATTATTGTGTATTAAGTGTTATTGCCATTTTTATTACATGGTAATAAGTTTTGATTATAGAATATAGAGTGTACATTTTTGAGGTATTTAAATCCAAGGAAACAACAAACATTTTATTTTAAGGCTCATGATTCCATTTAAAGTTTATCCCATCACTATAGAAAAAGGTTTTTTTTCAGGAATGTAATTTTCCTCTCTTTCGAGATGGAAATAGCTTCCTCGTTTAAGTTTATAGTTTTTCAAGATACATTTTTTTTTTCGTTATAAGATCAAGTGAATGACATTTAATTTGTTTGTGAATGGGCATATTTATGATTGACTTCCGACCCAGAATGGGTTTTTAAGATACATCATTGTTATCCAATCTCAAAGCTAATCGATTCAGAAGTGGTTGTAAAACGGGCCATTAATTTTATTCAAGCCAAGAGTCAGAATCAGCAGTTATGAGAATCCCGCTGAATCGACTTCTACATGGCTAATTATAAACCTACTGTGGATTGTACAATGCGGTGCGGTAAAGTGTGAGGACCACACAGGCTCCGGAGGACCTGGGAGTACCACTATCACTTTCTTCTAGAGGCCGCGTAATCCTTCCTCCACCTGAGTACCTCGAGATGACGTCATTATGCTCCCTTCTTTTACGAGTACACCGGTCCGGGAGGAGAGAGTGGTGGCGGCTTGTACTCCCTTCCTTCTTCAGTCTTAGATAAGCCTATAGTCTTTACACAGTAATCCGAACGTAAGTGTTATTTCAAGTCTAAGCGTTCGATTTCGTGAATTACTCGCTACCCAGTTCGAATTCAATACGCGGCCGTGTACCTTCGTTCGGTCAATTTATCCTTTTTCCATTCTCTGTCGTCGACTTAGTCAAGCCGACTCTAAAATAAAGGTATGTTACAAACAACTCTAATTTTCATGATATATATCTTTTTTAACATTCTCATACATGCAAAACTTATTGTGATTGCGTAAAAATTGCGATTTGGAAATTTTGTTGGATTTAGTCGTGAGTAAAAATTGCGAGTTGAAAATTTTGTTGGATTTAGTCGTGAGTAAAAATTTCGATTTGGAAATTTTGTTGGATTTAGTTGAGGTGCAAAAATACTATCTATCTGTCGTTTGTGCATCCGCATAGAGAAGCTGTTGAGCCAATTTCGATGAAATTTGATATTCATGTTCAGAAAAAGCATACCCCGCGGGGAAATCGAGAAACTAACTGTAGCTATAAATTTAGGTCGCTATCCCCACAAACTCTGAAAATGAAAGAATTAAAAATTATCCAAAAATAGTTTAAACGATTATGATTTTTAAAAAAAACTCGGAAACTTTGTCTATTTAAATGCGAATATCATGTCATTTGTTTTGCCGGGAAAAATCTAGTGGAACAATAAATATGATTTTTCTGAAAATTGAAAACGAAGTTCCCTGTTTACACACTTTTAAAACGCGTTTAAATTTTTTTATTGAATTAGATACTATTGGATTTAAATTCAATTTTACTACATCGTACAGTAGAAATAAGTGAAAAAACACCTTAAGGTGGAACTAATTGCAACAAAAATTATTCTTGTTGTAAATGGTAGGTAACACGCCCCTAATCAACATACTAAAAGTATTCATCCGTACCGTCGCGCAAAATGTGTTTTTTTTAGGCCGCCATCTTGAAAAACATGAAAATTTTCAAAAAAAAAATCATGTGTGGTATCAAATCACAGGAAATTTAATGCTGAAAAAGAATATGAGGTTGATTTTTAATTGTAAAATGTTAACGAAGATGAAGTAGATAGAGAAATATGAAAAATTATAAAATAATAACCTAGTATTTACCCCTTAAATGATGCTAGATTAATCGAGTCTTTAGCAAAACTGATCAGAACCGAAATAAATTTACTCTATATAAATTAGGACTTTTATCAGATATTGATTTAAGTTCATCAGATATTGCATCAGTTAAAGAAAGCAAGTAACAAAATTGAAGAAAACACCATTTTAGGGGAAATTGACGAGTCAAAGAAATTCATATATTTTTTTTTAAATAATTCACATAATTCCAATGAAGTGTGGTCTTCTAGTCAGTCAAGTTAGTAAGAAATTTATTTTTAAATTGAAAATAAGTTGTTATAAATGGTTAATGACAGTAAAATTGTTAATGCCTGTATAATAGTAATTATTGGATTTAATAAAATTTGTTTCTAGCTTGAGAATGACAGAAAGGAGGGGTTAAAATATCGCTAAAGGGAGGCTATTATTTTTTCTTAAGACACAGCAGCATTTAAATTAAACCATACGAGGAACCAACTACTCTATCTATATATATAAAATTAAAGTTTTGTCTGTACATTGATCAAAATTAAAATTTTTTTGGATACTTTTTCATTTTACACATTCCGAAAACTGAATCCGGCCTTAACTTTTTTCGTGTATGTGCGTATGTCTGTCGGCTCAGTCAGACTTTATAGGCGCAAAACTGGCTAAATGAAATTGATTAATTTTTTTTTCAGGGGTGTTTGCAAACATGTTGCGAAATTTGTAGGCTTGGTTTCATCTAAAAATATTGAGTAGAACAAAAGTTAATGACAATTTTATAAAAAAAATATATAAAACATAACCTAAAAAAATTAGGTTGACCAACCCCACAGACTCGCTAATCAAAATGTTTGGGTACTTCTAGACCACCTAGAGACTCGCGGTTTTTTGCATTTGGTCGGAAATTGGCCCAAAACGACTGGAAAAATCTGAAAAGTTAAGAAGGCTTACTGTGGCTAAACGGTAAGTCGTATCGACAAGCTGATTGCGTCAGCGGTAACTGATTTCAAAAGATCTACAACTTTGGTCCTTTTTTGTCGTAACTCCACCGGCTCTACCTTAAATAGAGCTAAATTTGATTTTTTGTAAAAAACTATTTTGTTTGATTTTGTAAAAAAAATATTTTGAGCTAATATGGCGTCCGCAATTGCTGACCGATTTAATTTCTGATTGGGGTGCTTAATTCTCACACTATTGGTCTATAAATCGAGTATTAATTATTTAAATCGAGTATGTATTTATGATAAGACTGGTCTCATCTTATCATAAATACACTCAAGACGTATTTTCTCTATGAGAAAATTAATAATTTTATAATTAAAAATTACATTAAATAGAGAACAGTGGATATGAAAAGAGGAAATGTGTAGACGCATGACGCACGGTTAAATAACTGGCTGTTAGATTTTCAAAGAAAAATGTATATTATAATATAATAGAAGGATTAAATAAAGGCCTGAGGATGCCTCAAAGGAGGTGAAATATAGCCAGACATGGAGTAGCAATAAAATTTATTAATACCCTATAGACCTAAGGAAGACTGAAGAATAAGAAAAATTTATAATAAATGTTTAAAACTTCTTTGACAATTAGTGAGTTTGCATCAGTTTTTACTTGAATGACGGAATGACCTCTTCCTTGAATATACACCCACGTATATTGATAAAGCGTTGTTTTTTTTTGAAGAGTTATAAAGAAATTTGTTTTTCTTGATTACCACAGACGATTTTGGTATTTTTTGTATGATATAATAATAAAAATTCTTAATATACAAAAGAAAGAAAGAAAAAAAAAAAAAACACTACTACCACACAATCTGTGCTCCACCGCTATTATATTTGGTTTTTATATCCGTAAAAAACTATTTTCACTTTTCCATACCTTCTGTTAACATACGATTGGTGTTGCTTTATGACATCGCCCAATGTTGCAGAAGCGGACCATGGTAACTGGTGAATTAATGCACCTCCATCAGGTTTTGTGGCCATTGTGTTTTTTGTTCTATTTTTGCTATATTATGGTCGACACATTGTGAAAAGTGGCCAGATGGTACACTTCAACACTTTGGTTACTTTCATCCATTACAGCAGAATGTATGTATTTCTACAATTCAGCATAAGACACAATGAATCCAAGGCTGCAAAGTTCATCAAATAGGAACGAGAATCAAAATTTCTGTGAATCTGTAAGTCTACAGCAAGAGGAATTAGGCATATCAGAGAACGAGGGCCCTGCATCTTGCATTTCAGCCACACCAATCGAAACCTGCTTCAGGTCATTGAGTTTGAAACTAATTAGGATAGGTATCCAAAAAAGTGAGTAAACAAGGGGGAAATGTTAGTTCCTTATTAAATCTAATAATAACTATTATGCAGGCATTACAAATTTTACTGACATTAACATTGATTAATACATTAACAATTTATAACAACTTATTTCAATTTAAACATAAACTTACTAACTTGACTAATTAGAAGACCACACTTCATTGGAATTATGTGAATTATTTTTAAAAAAATATATGAATTTCTTTGACTTGTCAATTTCCCCTAAAATGGTGTTTTCTGCATTTTTGTTACTTGCTTTCTTCAACTGATGCAATATCTGATGAACTTAAATCAATAACTGTTAAAAGTCCTTATTTATGTAGAGTAAATTTATTTCGGTTCTGATCAGTTTTGCTAGACTCGATTAATCTAGGATCATTTAAGCATTTAAGGTGTAAATACTAGGTTATTAATGTATAATTTTTCATATTTCTCCCTCTACTTCATCTTCGTAAACATTTTACATTTAAAAACCAACCTCGTATTCTTTTTCAGTATTAAATTTCCTGTGATTTGTTCAAGATGGCGGCCAAAAAAAACACATTTTGCGCGACGGTACGGATGTATACTTTTAGTATGTTGATTAGGGGCGTGTTACCTACTATTTACAACAAGAATCATTTTTGTTGCAATTAGTTCCTCCTCTAACGCTATTTCTACTAACATCAATGTACATGAAGAAGGATTGGTTCAAATTTGTCGGACTGATTTTGAATCAACGATCAAAATCAAGGAAGGTAGCAAAGAACTAAAGCTTAGTTTAATTAGCAAAATAATAAATCATCCTGGTAATTTAGTGGAAAGGTAATACAACATTTCTTAGCCTAAACTCAATTTAGCCTAAAACGGAGAAAATCGGTGCGGTGCAACCAAAAGATTTCCTTACATACCAACAAATTTTTATTATTATTTTCCCCATTTTGCAGCTTAATTTTTAATTAAAACTATATAGGGTATTTTATGGAAAAAGGATAAAGATAAATAGATAAAACTATTTAGTATCGAAAATTATAATATTGCTTTATTATGGATAAAGTCCAATTCTACATTATCTTGAAAACGAGACTTTATGGTTTCATTGAATTTAAATATAATATGAATTTATTTATTTTAACTACTACTAGTACTATATAAATAGTAAAGATTATTATTATTATCAGTAGTTTATGGAACAGGTGCAGCTGAGCTCAGAAACACATACAGTGAAATTCGCTTGTTACGATCTTCAAGGGACCTAGTAAAACAGATCGTTAGGATATAAAAATAAAAGATGAACGAAATAATAATGTTAATGTTAATGTGCAAATGCAAATCTGCAAGGTATTAACAAATAGGATTAAAAAAAGACACATTATAAGTAAAAGACTTACATTTTTTTTTTTTTTTTTTTTTTTTTTTTTTTTTTTAATCAGCTATTTAATAATCAGTCAAATTAACACGCTAAATATATGAAAAGCGTAGCCTTTCATAAATAAAGTACCAATTGTTTTTGAAATTCAACTGTTATGTCTTGATCATATGGCTAAAGCACAGAAGTTGTGATCGGAGGAAGAAAAATAAATTATATAAAGCTAAGATTTGGTAAAGATAATAATAATAATCATTTAAAAATAATCAGTGATGGCTGTTAACTTTTTATTAGAAATATAAAATTTATTTACAAAATGTTCAATAGTTTTTAAAGCCATTGATATATCTGCCGTGTTAATTACACTAGTAACAGAATCTAACGTATGCACTTGATCAATAGAAAACAACACTTCCTAACAGTTCGAGTAATTCGAGACAGAGATTTTCATTCGAAATCCACATTCTAAACGTTATTATTTTTACTTTTTCCCCAATAGATAATATAATGAACCTTTTATTATTTTATAAGGCAGCAGTATATAAGGAAACCAAAATGGTAATGAGAATGAGACTCTCCTAGTTGATAAAAACAAAACGGACTGTTAAACCAGATAAAGAGATTCCATGAACTAAACATATTTAAACAAAAAAGAGTTAACTCCTATCAGTAGCCATTCTTAGAAAAAGGAAGGGGGAAGTAGAGTGTTGTTTTGTCGGGCATTCGAGAATTGTTTTTTTATACATATTTGCTGTTTCGGAGGAACATTGACGTAACTGCAAAATTTATTGAAAATGAGTTATTGTCGTCATTGGGTCCAGAAATGGTTTGACGCAAATGTTGTAAATATTTTAGCCACCAGAGGGTAGATGCGTCTTTTAGTGAATTAACATCTGATCTTGGTGCTACATTGACATAATTGAAGTCTGAGTCGTTGTTCCTCTGAGTTCCTCCTGAATACGCGGCAACATTGACCTAATAGTTATTTATGCACCTAGGGAGTAAAGTAAGCCATTGCCTACGACAAATCGGAATAGCGAAAAGAACCGGCAAAGGAAGTTCGGAGGTTGGATGAGATTCAGAATCAGACGATAATCAATCTTATGTCAGTGTTGATGGTATGATCTTAAATTTACCTAATAATAGTTCTAGTGGTCAGGGAGGAGGTGTCATAACTCAGGGTAATAATAAATCAAATGCTATAGGTCAAGCATTAAAAAACTTCAAATTTGAACAATTTGACGAATCTAGGGAGGAATGGGAGTACTACATATCTAGATTCGAAACAAGCTTGTTATTGTTTGGCCTGGAAGGGGCTGATTGTGACAAGTATAAGGCTATTCTTTTGTTATCTAAAATAGGGCCAGTATGCTATAAGGTTCTTTTTGATCATTTTAAACCTAAGAATGTGAACGAGATATCGTTTGGGGAATTAAAGGAAGTTTTAGACAGATTATATGCAAAGAAAGTTTTGATACAGAGTGAACGAAGAGAATTTACGTTACACACAAGAGACAGCACACAGCCAGTAGCACACTATGTTAACAGCTTAAGAGCAAAGGTTAACCGTTGTGAATTCGGTAGCACATTAGAAGAAAGAATACGAGATCAATTGTTTGTAGGAATAAATAATTCAGAGTGGCAGAAGGAGTTAATAAAAAATTTTCCCACAAATGCTGCTACATTGAAAGATGTAGAGGCAACCGCGATTCAACTAGAACAGGTCTCCTTATAAGAAACTCTCTGACATCGAGAGGAACGCCGGTCCAAAATTAATCGAAGGCAGTGAGGGAGTGAACAATGTTTCAAATAGAAATAATAGTAGGTCTACGGCTAAAAGCAGTCAACAGTACAGGAACAGCGGAAAAGCACCAAGAGAGCTAGTTAAGGGGAAGCACTGTCTAGGATGTGGTGGCTTCCGACATAGAAGAGGGGAACGTTGTCAGGCGGAGGGAGAAAAATGTCTAGTTTGTTCAGGGGAAAATCACTTTGCAAGGGTGTGTTTAACAAAAGGGAAAGCGGTAATAGTTGGAGAAGAGCAAAGAAAACAAGTAAGGAGAGTTAAAGAAAGAAAAAATGAAGATTCAGAAAGCGATGAAGCGGATGCTATTAGAAATGTAAACTTACATACGGGGAACGTTAGCAAAGTAATGTTAGATGTCAAAATTAACGGTAAGAGGTTAGCTATGTTGTATGATCCAGGGGCTGCTAGAACAATAATAAGTGAAGACATTTGGAAACAAATTGGTTCTCCCAAATTGTCATATGTTCCTGGGTTGGTAGCGTATACAGGAGTTCCTATAGAAACACTTGGACAGGGACAGGTTAGGGTCCAGGCGTTTAAGAGGAATAAAGATTTACAAGTGACAGTAGTTAAACATAAGGACGTTCCGTTGTTCGGACTAGACTGGGTTCTTGAATTTGGGCTACCATTACCTGAAGGTGCAAAGCTGTGTTCTCTTTCAGAGACTAAAGAAAAGGATAACCCCCACAACATAGAATCACTGTTAACTGAATCTGAAGAGTTATTTGAGGACAAGTTGGGGACAATTGTAGGACATCAGGCAAAAGTACATGTAACGAATACAGCGAGGCCAGTAATTCACAAAGTACGGCCGGTTCCTTTTGCGCTAAGGGAGTCCGTGGAAAAAGAGCTTAAGCGGCTAGTTGAGATTGGGGTAATTGAACCAGTAGATCCATCACAGACCCCTTTGGAGTGGGCTTCCCCGATCGTAACTGTAGTGAAGCCTACCGGAAAAGTTAGGATATGCGGGGACTTTAAAGTTTCTATTAACCCGTACACAGTATTGGAAAAGTACCCCTTACCTAGATTTGAAGAAGTGACGGCTAAGCTAAGCGGAGGAAAATACTATTCAACCATCGATTTGAAAGATGCGTACCTGCAACTTATTATAGAGGAAGAGAGCAGGTCACTACTTACTATAACAACACATGTAGGGTATTTCAGATACAAAAGGCTTCCTTTTGGAGTTAATTTTGCGCCATCATTGTTTCAGCGAACAATGGATTGTATCTTAGAAGGAATTTCTGGTGTAGCTTGCTTCCTCGACGACATTATCATACAAGGAAAAACGCTAGAGGAACATAATTCAAGATTGTCAGAGGTATTACTTAGGTTAAAGGGAAGTGGAATTAAAATCCAAAAGGGGAAATGTCGTTGGGGTCAGCAGCAAGTCACTTACCTTGGTCACAGAATTGACGCAGAAGGTATCCACCCTACTGACGAACACATCAAAGCTATTAAGGAAATGCAGCCACCAAGGAATGTAACGGAGTTGAAATCTTTTTTAGGGTCAATAAATTATTATGCTCGATTTGTGCCCCATCTCCAAACCATATGTGCTCCTCTACATCGGCTAACTAAAAAACATGTCAAATGGAGTTGGATGGATGCCGAAGAAACAATTTTCAGAAAATTAAAACAGTGCTTATCATCTTCAGATACTCTTGTTCATTTTGATTCAGAACTACCACTGATAGTTAGCTGTGACGCTAGCGGAGTAGGTATAGGTGCAGTGCTGTTTCATAGGTATAGGGATAACTCGGAAAGACCAATAGCGTACGCCTCTAGGAAATTAACACAATCAGAATTAAAATATGCGACTATCGAAAAAGAGGGATTGGCAATAATTTTTGGGATAACAAAATTTAATCACTACCTTTTTGGGAAGAAATTCATTATTAGGACTGACCATAGATCACTAGAATTTATCTTTGGGGCAAATAAGGAA
Source organism: Gerris lacustris (assembly GCA_951217055.1). Taxonomy (NCBI): domain Eukaryota; kingdom Metazoa; phylum Arthropoda; class Insecta; order Hemiptera; family Gerridae; genus Gerris; species Gerris lacustris. The sequence continues at coordinate 46,829,766 of OX578276.1, forward strand.
ATACCAAAAACCACAGCCAACAGAATATCTAGATGGGCTTTAGTCTTATCAGCGTATTCCTACGACATAGAATACACGAAGGGAGTGAATAATTCACCGGCAGATGCTCTGTCAAGACTACCACTAGAGACAATGGAAACATCAAAAGCTGAAGGGATAGGAGACTTACAAAACGGCCATTTATTCCACTTGCGATTTCCGGATTTAGCAGTGACAAAAGCACAGATACAGATGGAAACAAGAAATGACGAGCTACTGCGAATGGTTGTGAAATACAAAAAACAAGGTTGGCCATCTACAAAACACGACATTACAGCTGGACTCTGGACATATTTTGAAAAGAAAGAGGAATTGTCATTCGAGGAAGGAGTATTAATGTGGCTGGGCCGCATTGTAGTTCCTAGTACAATGAGAAGAGACATTCTACAGATTCTACACGAAGGACACCCTGGCGTAACTTCAATGAAGTCCTCATCTAAATTTTATATCTGGTGGCCAGGGTTGGATAGAGATATTGAACAATTCGTTAAGGAGTGCGTGCCCTGTCAACAAACAAGGCCTCGAGAAATAGAAAGTCCACTTTTTTCATGGACGACACCAGCGAAACCCTGGAAGAGAATTCATATCGACTATGCAGGACCATTTCAGGGGAAGTATTGGCTTGTTGTTGTTGACGCTTTCTCTAAGTGGTTAGAGATTTGCCCTACGACGAGTACAACAACAAATCAAACAATTTCACTATTAAGACAAATATTCGGTCGGTTTGGGATACCAAGAAGCATTGTGTCGGACAACGGTCCGCAATTCACTTCAGCAGAATTTGATAAATTTTGCAGAGAGAATGGCATGAGCACATAAAAACAACGCCGTATACCCCCGCTCAAATGGGTTGGCTGAGAGGTTTGTGAGGACTTTTAAGGATAAAATGAAGGCGTCAAAGAAGGCTGGACTTGACGTTAACATTGCTCTGCAGCAGTTCTTGCTATCGTACCGTAATTCGATATCTCGGGCTACAGGAAGATCACCCGCAGAGCTAATGATTGGTCGCCGATTAACGACTCGCCTAGATCTTCTCAAGCCAAATGTGGAAGACAATATCGATCAAGAACTTGTTAATCAAAAAGTCTATCATGATCGCAAGGCAAGGGCAAGATCTTTTTCGGAAGGGGACGAAGTATGGTCGCTATCAAAAGACGGGAAGTCATACAAAGAAGGGTCGGTGATTCAGCGTACAGGTGACTTATCATATCGGGTGTTGGTTGATGGACTAGAAGAACGAAAGCATGCCGACCATCTAAGAGCTCGCTACGCAACTTCTTAAAGGGGGGGAAATGTTGTGTATTATTATTTAATGGTTACTAAGTTACTGTTTGTTTACGTCGATTTAATATGTTATGTCAAAAATATAAATTAGTCTTGTTTTGAACGAGCTTACAAAATGCAAGTTTAGAGTTTTATTATAGTGTTACATAATACTAGATACTACAATATCCATTCCTGAAAACTCATTCTTTGTCACCATTATTATGTTCAATGTTCAAATTGTAGTGAAGAGATCGTAAAAATATCACAATTTGTTTCATATTTTATTTTATAATGCGATAACTAAAGCTACAAAAAAAGAGGAAAATGAGTTATAATAATAAATTAATAAAATAGGCCCCGATAATAGCATGTCGATATAAAGAACTATGAAATTGTATAGCTAGAATTCTTTCCATTGGTTTCTTAGTAAAAATAGTCAAAGGAGGAAAATAATCAAAAGTGATCCAGAAAATCTCATTTTTAGAGTCTGCTGACGGATACCCCCTTCTGCAGCCAGATTGTCGAGATGACATTCTTTTAATCATTGCTACAGGCGCTTCGCCACCTCAGTGTTACAGTAGGAGTGGCAGAAGGATAACCAATTACAGCATAAAGACGCTTTGTGCTTTTTGTCTTTATGACCCATCGTATTGCTGTCTGAAACGTCGCTTACACATTTTTGTAAAATTTAAAATTGAGCTTTTGTATCACTGGTACCACACTGATGAAAAAGCAAATTGATATGAGGAAGTTATGTTCGAATTGTCGGACCAATTTTTATGTTTTATAATCAACTTAGAGGCGCTTCGGGAAATTTCCCGTCTTCCCGGTTCCCCAATCCGTCCCTGGTCTAACCCGACAGGTTTGTCGGGGTAAGAGTTGTAATAAAGATGAAAAAGAAAATAACTTTTTTTCCGTGGTAGGCTGTGAAATAGTAACTTTAGAGCCTAAAAAACATAGCTAAAATCCATTTTTTCATTACGTGGACTTAAAAAATCTTTTCATTACTCCTAGCTGTAAAGAAAAAATCTTTTACGTCCTAGGCACTAAAAGATTTTTTCTTTACGGCGGGTAGTTGTCAAAACTTCCGTTAGTAGTGCTGCAGTCTTTGTAGAAATGCTTCTAGTACGATAAAAATCCGCTAGATGTCAATGCGTTTTGTTTATCTTTTCTTATAGTGTAACCTCATTTTAAGGTTTCTTTTTTTAAGTCTTAAGTATGTACTAATATTTGTTATTATTATATATTGATTAGTGATTAATATTTAATGTTTTTTCATTGTCTGCTACCTCGGAAAAAATAGCATATGCTACGCGACTGTGAAGTGTTTTTTCTTTACCGCGGCAATTACATTTACTGTCGAGCGAAGCGAGACAGTAATGTTAATTTTGAAATGTTAATAAGAAATGTTAATTTATAGTGTTTCTAAAGTAACAAGTAATAAAAAAAACTTTTTGTTGTTTTTCTATTCTCCAATGCTTTTAAACTAGGTTTTGAAAGTTTGAAGTGTTTTCCAAACAAATTTTAAGGCTGTTGAGCTAAGTCAAGCTTGCAACAAGGTTTTTCTAGTTTTTATAAGAACAGTAGAACTTGTTACATTAAAGCCTGTTAAAGTTTTAATTATTTCTTGATTCGAATCAAAGCCTTGTTTGAGTTATTGAATTTTTCTTATTACACTTTACCCTGCAATGTTTTCTTCACTGCAGCAATTACTTCAATTAAGTGCAACAATGTTTCGTCATCAAACATATTATGATAGCTTTTATAATTTAGAGTAAAAAGGATTAAAGACAACTTTAATACATTTATTTTGTAAGTTAATAATATATTAAATTGTTCCTAACGAATGATTTAATTTACAACTACTTAATTTATAACTACATTGTTTTTGGAGGAAACGAAAATTTAGATTTTATAAATCCTAATGTTTCAAACCAATTGTAGGTATCTTAAATTAAATATTGCATCTTTTTTTTCGATAAATCCATTAATATAACACTAGACTATATAAGGTTTAAATATGAAAAAAAAATACTTTTATTTATGTGCGTATTTGTACATGTATAAAAATAATAAAATATGAGAGAATAATAACACGATATGTAAAGAACGAGAGAAAGGCTAAAGGGAGTAGAGTTCGAATCAGTTTTTACATAAATATGAGTTGCCAATAGAGCGTGACTTCTCGTTGGAAAAAGCAACAGCTGGTCAAGGGGTTGGTTATTTGTACAAAGGCCGGGTCAGATACGAATATGACGCGAGATGGGCCATCATCACGCGTAACACTGGTAAATTCCAGTTTGATATGATATTTTGTACAAATCAATATCTCTGTATCCTTTCCTTCTCTTGGAAAACATGTTCTATTAGGCTCCCCGTTATTATTACACATATGTATTATATGAATACAATTTGAATCTTTACGCCATTATAAAAAAGTATTTATTTCATAATAATTTTTTACATAAGGGCCAATTGAGAATAGTTACGTTCATTAATTTCTAGGAAATCAAACATTCCAAAAATAATCTAAATAATTTAGATATCTAAATAATCTACGTATGATTGCATTTTCAATTTGGTTCTAATATATTATAATATGACAGTTATTTGCGCTATTAGTGCGCAAAGTGGCACTTTGCTGCACTTGAGAGAAATATTTACTTAATTCTGCTTAATTCGTCTTTTTTTGCCTGATTCAGGAAACCTGACCAAGCATTGTTATTATTTTTCATCATAACACTTACTCATCACATTTGATTATTTTTTTTTTAGACTGTCTATCTTTACCTTTTTACATTTTTACATTTTAACATTTTTATATTTGATATAATATAGTGTTTAAATCATGTAGTTAGTTAAAAAATAATCATTAGTTGTCATTGTTATAATTTGGATTATTTAATCTTTGTTTAGATTTAAGTTCTTTAAGTTCGTAAGTTGGAACACTGAAGTGCGGTAAAGTAAAACGAGTGCGGTAAAGTAGTAATCTGGTGTTTTGCGTACTATTTTGAGAGCTATAACAACCACATTATCGGTCAACTGTAGGAAATATATATTTTTATAATATAATATAGATTTTTTCATTAAACAGTCTATAAGGAATATGTGTGCTATAGAGATTCTAAGCTTTTCCCCTCAGAACCAAATTTAATGTTTAAGTGATGAATACTTGTAAAAACAAACATGCTTTATAATAATGATCGCATCGATGATTTAATGACCCAGTCAAAACAGGAAGCGGAGTGTCCGCCGCGGACTCTGTGGTCTGCAATATGCATCATCCTGGACAAACAGAAGGTGGTCATTTACGGCGGACTAATCGAGTCCGCGGCGGATTTCTCGCGAGGAAGCAGCATTGGGCGTGGTCAGTACTTGGATGGGTGACCATTTTGAACTAACTGATATTTTAATAATTATTTTTTAAAAAAATTTTATACATTATTTTAATTTCATTTAATTTTTTGAATTTTAGCGGTATTTTGACAGATGTAAACAAACTTAGACGTTTAACAAAAGTATCAAACTTGTTCGCTTATAACGTTTAAACTAATTTGTAATGAAATTTCATCGTTTTTTTTTATATTTGTTCCTTATTTTTTTACCGGTTCCAACGATATGTTAAATGTCAAAAACGTATTAATACTTTCTGTATTATTAACCGTCAAAGTTTCAAAATTCAAAAATCGATAACATCAAAATGGCGGCCAATAACAAAATTAAATTTGGTGGATTTGTTTGCTATACAGAGAGGTACATTCTTGCCAAATTTCAACTCGATCGGACCACTTTCAATTTTATTAAATTTTTACTGACTCAGCAAACTGGGTTCAAGATGGAGGAAAATGTTGATTTTCCGAGCGGCACAACTAGAAGTAAGGACTGCTTTTTCTGCCAAGTTTCAACTCTCTAGGTTAAATACCCTTTGATCTACTATGATAATACACATACGTACAGACGTCATGCTGAAAACCACTCAGGAAATTTCCTACCATAGGTGAGGTAAAGTAAAAGAAAACAATGTGGCTTAAGAGTACAAGCTTAAAAGTAAATTTCTTTGAAAGAAGGTAGATTTTATATTGGGTTGGAGAAGATAAGAAATATGCATTCAAAACTCAAGTTTCATGGTTTATATATAAAATGACCTAAGGTAAAACGCTCTCCCCTATAAGTTATATTAACAGATTCATTATCATAATTGAAGTAGTTTAACAGAAGAAGTCAAGCAGTTTAACATGATTTTTCCGCTTCCTGTTTGATAGGGCTTTAAGAATGAAGAAGCTGACAATCTTAAGAATGAAGTAGCTGACAAATACAAATGGGCGTGGCGTCAATCAGAAAAAAATAAAACCCCCAGTGGAGCGTAGTAACCAAAAGGAAATTTGACTAAAACCACTGCCATGACATCGACATTTTGTGTGTACTTACAGAAGTGGGACATGTTTTAAACTTCGTTCGATATCGTTGAAAAAAATTATTTTTATTTTTTATTTCAGCCAATAGGTGACGTGTCTAGTATCCCCCCCCCCCTCTTTTAGAAGGGCTTGCCTTCTAGACACTTTATTTCTTGTAATTATTTTTTATGAAATAATTCCAATGCAGTCCATTAAATCCTTCGCTGAATTGGATGATTTGGAAAAACGACATTGAATTAGAAATATTGAAGTTAAATTAAAAGCGCAAAATACGAAATGAAGTTAACATAGAATTCTAAATATGAAGTTAAATCATAAGCTTAAAACAGTATTAAAAAAATAATAATAAAATAAACTAATTCGACTTTGACTGTTATATCAGGACAAAAATCAAAGAGAAACAGACTTGGACAGGCACCACTAACAACAAACTACGACCCATAAAACCTTTGCTAGGGGACTGGACCTCCTTATATAGGACATCCTCGACTTACTCACAGTTATGTGTTTACTAGAGACAGAGAAATACCAAGATGTAGACTATGTGACGATACCTTGACTGTAGCTCATATACTGACTGATTGCCAACAACTTGACCAACTTAGAATTACACTCGACATATCAGACAACTTAGCAGATATTTTGGCAAACAACTTGACTCACGTAACTAAACTGATGCATTACTTACAGGACGCTAATTACTATACTGATATCTGAATTTAATTGTTACTTATTTTTTATTATTTATACATTGTTTAATTACTGTTTAATTTAAATTTAGCATAGCCACATATAACCATGTTGGTCGGTGCCTAAAATAAAAAAAACTAAAGCTAATTCATGAATGCAATTAAGTTATAAACAAAGGTTAGAAATATAAATGTTAATTGAGAATCTCGATGAAACACAACATAAACGTAATTTCTACTAGCTGGAACTTATTTATCAATAAATTTACAATTTTAAAGTCAATATAATCGATTAATAGATGTTATCGGTTTTGCTTATCTCTAATTAAATCACATGAGACAGAAAAATATTATACTTAATTGTCGAAATGTTACAGTTTGTAAAAAGATGTTTAACAAATTCAAAGAAAGTATTATTTTAGATATATTAAAGCTATGATGATTAGCGATTAGCCCTTTGGATCAAATGTTGTGTCAGAAAAAAATGTTCAAGAGGTTATTACTAAATTATTGGAATGGGTAGAGTTTAGTAACGTCAGACTGAGTTTTTAGAAGTACTGTGATACTTGAGAGAAAAAATAGGGTAAAGTATGTACCTACCTAAACAGATACTCCGTGAAGAGAATATATTTTTCACTTGGAGCCAGGCAAGTACATCTTTTGGCCTCATTGGCTCTTGAGAGAGAGAGAGAGAAAGGTTGTTCATTTCTACACACGGGGAAATTTACTGTGTGTTAGGTGAAGAGGGGTCAATCAATGACAGCCGTATAAACTTACCGTCCACAAGAAGGTTTTTCGATTCTCGATAATCAGTATTCATTACGTGCCATCTCAATTCTCTTCTAGCAAATAGCAAACCTTCTTAATTCTCTCGGTTTGTTAGTCATCGAAAATTTGATTTTTTACACCCGAGCTATCCGACAGTTTTTTTTAAGTCTCTAAAATGCAAAATTTCCTTATCCAAAATGTGTTTTTAGACATCAGGGAAAATTTTTGTTAGTCTGTCTATCAGTCGATATGTCCGTCAAGATATTTTAAAATGTCGCCCATATCACAAAAACTACTTCGATTTTGATAAAATTCAGACAGTACTTATGTAAAAGTTGGCCCACGTATAGCCCCATTTTAATTTAAACATTCTGCGCTCAAACTTGTTTTCTATTAAGTCACAGTTTAAAAAACACTCATCTGATCTTTTAATGAAATGTGAACTGTATATAAGGTTTAGTCTACAAATGCTCCCATAATTCAACCTTTTGCACATAATGTATCATGCACACATTTCCTTTATCCACCTAGTTTTTGGCAATACTTATATTTTCAAATCTAAATCTATATAATTATACTTTGTATTTATACTCATGTGTCCATTAATCCAGTAATAGGATCCGAGAAAGCTATAATAATTGGCAAACGTTTAATATGGATAAAGATGACACACCTAACTTATCTAGGTTGCAGAATAATGCATCCCTATATTTGCTATCAAATTATATTTTCAAAATAAATTTAAAATATCCGAATAATTTCTTATTTTTATTGTACAACATAAGGTTAACAATACAATTTGTCGGGATGAATATTTTATTAATGTTTGGATCTTTCTAATAGGAATGAAGAGAGACGCCTCTCCACTAAAAGTAACTTTATTGTACAATGCCGGCTTTAAACCACAAGTGATCATCTTAAGTGCCCTCAGATTTCTTTCTGTCTCAACACTCCTACACTGATTGTTTATATTATACGCTATTCGATTCGTTTCACCGGCACTGAAGATCACCACTACTGACTGTAAGCCGGCTTTGTACTATAGAGTTACTTCAAGTGGAGAGAAATCTTTCTTTATTCCTAATTGAGTGACTCCATTCTAATTCTAAGTTCTTTTTGAATTTTAAAAATTGCATTGATAATAGAATTAATATCGACAGTGGTTCGACTCAAAAGATTTTGTATTACTGCAATATATCTAATTGCTTAAATTTTCTTATAAGCAATTATGTAAAAAATAGTCTGCCAATTAGAGTGGCACATAGCTTCATCGCGTTCAATTTTCTATACTTAAATTATTTTATGCTTCTAAAACCAATTATTGTCAAATTGATTTAATTTTTCCCTCGTTTTAAATCTGTCAAAATTGTTTTGTTTTTTTTACATTATTTAAAGTATTAATTTAGCGAAAATTGGAGATCACAGACGGTTGAAATTAATCCGGGGCTATCTGCAGGCTACTAATTTTGACAAACCACCCAAATTTTATAGTAATGGGATGAGTATTTGCGAAGATATAGGTGTAAATAAATGTATGTTTGTGCGTATGTGGAAGAGGAACAAATGGGCAAAGAAGGATGAAACTTATGAGGGACTAAAAATGGGCTAATTACAACCCTACCAGCCAAATTTCATTAAAATTGAACGAGTAGTTTTTAATATAAGTTGGTTTACAAAAATTGAGCGACAGACAAAATTGTTCCCTGATGTCTGTAACAGATTTCTGTTTTGGAATTTTTGAAATCGGAGACATAAAATATTTTCGTTCTTCAGAACGATCACATAGCTTCCTTTATCTTCGGTAAGCTTGGAAGCAACAAATAAATAATATATTACATATATAAATACATTTATATATAATATATTTATACAAGTATAATATATAATATACCTTACTCGTCGATTTGTAATTTTGTTAAATAAAACATCTCGTCAGGAATAAAAACATTTACAACAGATAACATCATTAGATTTGAGATTCATCTTACCTAGTTATTACTAAATACTGCTCTAGATATCCCATGTTCAATGAGTGGAACATTCATAAAACAATTGCAACATAACTCAAGTGCGATGAGTGTAACCTAAAATATTATGTGGTAAAAAAAAACATTATTTATAAAGAAAAAAAAAATTAAATACACAAATAAGAGTGAATGTTTTTTTGTCAAATTGAATCAGTAAGGTATCGTGAAATTTCGGTAATAGCTTCGCAATGGAACAAGTTTTAACGTAATATTGCCTGGTTTCCATAACCGGCCTAAAGCCTAGACAGAGCTACTCACATTCAGTACTTTCATAACTTTTTACTTCTAGCGGTGTCTACATTGATTCTACAATAAGTATCTGACCTATATTTTTACTTTTGCAGTCTTAAATGCAGCCAATTATATTCTGTCTAATCAATTTTTAAATGTCAATATATGTATGTACCCAATCTACAAACTTGTAAATAAATGGAGAATGTATTAAGACAGCATTAAATTGACAAAAGATTGCATTTTTTACGAGAGACACATTGCGATTCAGTGTATACGATCTCAGTTTATCTAACTTTTGAAAAAGGTTTAAAAGCAACGAGGTTTTGTAAAAATTGTTTGACTTCTTAAGCAATAAATAAAATAGGATAAAAAAGTAGGTCCGAAAAAATCCTTCTTTGATTATTGATGCAGAATTTAAATCCCAATATATATAAATGATATTAATATATAAATCAATATATTTAATGATTTATTATTAAAAATGATCAATAAAATAATAGTCCAGTCATTAGGTGAAGAAAGAGACCTACCCAGAAAAAAATGCAGTAGATTTTTGCGGTGCTGAATTCGAATTTCAACTTTACCACCTCGTAAAAGTGATGCGTTCTGAGAAAAGTGCGAAAAAATTCAATTTTTTCAGATTTTCGCTTAAAGTTTGAAACATTTGCACTCTTAGAGAAATGTGTAGGTAAAATTGCCTACGATTAATGTGCCTTAAGCTGTTTTTGTTCAAAGAACGGTTTAGGCGATAGAGCGCTTTTAAATTTGACAACAAATTTAAAATCAGCTAAATAACTGTTTCTATTTAGTTTTGAGTTATTTTCTATTTAATTTTGAATTATTTTCTATTGAATTTCTCTAAAATACAAAATTTTACAAAAAAGTGGCTCTTGACGAATAAATAAATTGCACCTGACCTATGTCTCCTAAGTTTTTTTTAGACAAACGGTTTAGGCGCTAGAGAACTTTAAAATTTTATGTTTATACGACGTAGCAGCTAAGCCATGAGTAACTCATAATAATACAATATCGCCGAAATCGCTTGGCACTGGTACTAGAAGGTCCGGGCTGCTCATCTTTCTCATATATTTAATAATACTCCACAGAAGAAGGACGAGGCTGCCCATCTGAAAGATAATCATAATGGTAATAAAAATACGTTTGTGGCTAACCTTCGTAGCTGCCATAGCTTGTGTTGGTGGCTGATCATCCGGATGATCCAAGTCGTCATTATTATCGGCGTAATATTTTGCTGTGTTGATAAGATTATAGTAGTCCGCAAAATGAACTTTATTTATCGGAAGCAGGTGATTCCAAGGTGGTGATAGGCTTCAGGCTGTTCTTTATTATATTCCACCCCAATAGTTCTGTACCTAGCCACTCCTGAACCTGGTGGTATACTCTCAGCGAATGCTGTCATGCTGCAATTTCTACAGGAGCGAGAGTGAATTTCGTTGTTGTTGTTCCCTAAATTGGGAAAAAAGTTCTCCTCTTTTTTACTTGACCTCTTTAAGCGCTTGTAGTACTTACTACTACCACGGTTGTAGTACTTTTATTAATAGTCTGGATATCCATAAAAAATTACGACAGCAGTTGATTTAAAAAACTGGAAAAATAGCAATTTTTTCTCACTTTTCTTAGAACACATAACATTTACGAGGTGGCAAAGTTGAAATTCGGATTTAGCACCCCAAAAAACATAAACAAACGAAAAAGAAAATTACTACAGTATTTTTCCCCCGTTAAACTATACCATTTGACTTAACTATTAAGTAACCTTTTTAGGCCAAGTTTTCGCAATTTTTTGGCCAAAGTTTATCTTTAAAATGGTGCATACCACAATGCCTTCGTTATTATAGTTTTTGAGTAATAGATTGATTCATAAGATAAAGTAGACTATTATTTTAAAAATGAATTTAAGACTATAACTCTAGAACAGGTCGGGAAAAGGACATGGTCTATACCTACTTTTTGACTGCTTTTTAGGTGGAGAATCACCTCCTAAAGTATTGACATCTGGCTGTTGATCACCCTGTATATGCATAATGGATAATAAAATATTGTCATGTTGCTCGAACAGCTGCATAAATCGTACAATTGGCATTCGAAACCGGATTGACGTTACTTTGCTTAAGTAGTTAACCATTTATATGGTGATGCGAACACCGAGAGTAACTACACCCTTTCCGGGAAACGAACTCAGAACTCCTGCTTCCAAAGCATGAATGGTAGCAATGACCTACTATGGACCTTAAAAATCATAAATAAATAATAATTTATATTAATAAATGAAGATACTGAAAGGAAATCAATTACTTAAAATAAATCTATATAAATGAATTGACTTTTTAGGTGAATTTGTTTATACTAGGCATCGCGTGGCTCTATCATTGAAGCGAGCGTATTGCAATAAAATACTGAATATTAAGGAATTAATCATGATGAATGTCATAGTTGAAGATAAGAGGAAGAGGGTAAAGTGGGGTAGAGTGGGGGTATTTGATACAAAGCTCACCTTCCTAGATAATCCTATTTAACTACTAGCCTATAAGAATCTTAACCACCCGCAGTAGCTTTTAAACTATATTATTATATAAAATGTATAACTTCACTTGTCAAAAACCTCTGCTTGTATCAAGTTGGAATTTTACATGCCTTTTTCAATTGTTCTTTAGACGATGTATATTGAAGTTATATTGAAATCGTTACGTTAGATACATTACTCTAGATTACTAGATACGTTACTTTAGATATCGGTAAAAACGTTGATTTCTCTATTTTAAACGTTTATGTCTGCTTTGATAGTTTTAAAGATCTTTATTAATTCATAGCGGTTTCGCTGTTGGTTTTACTCAAAAATGTTATTTGAAAAAACATATAGATCTCATCGAATAGGTGATGATAGAATCCTTTTCCGTCCTGAAATTCCAATTTTAAATTTGAACCTCTCGTTCGAGCGTTGGGCGCGAACTCTTGGACGGATCACGCTGTACAACGAACTCAGCTGAGCATTAGTGAAAGGAACGCGAATACCAAATTTCAACCAAATAGTTTTACTTTTACTCAAGTTAACGTCGGACACGTGAACGTTGCACACAGACAGACAGAGAGACAAGATGCATATTTTTTTTTAATGTAAGAAGCTCGCTTACGCTCGCTTTAATTGGCTTGGTTATGCACTTTAAGCGTTCGATAATTTATATATTAAATATTTGAAAAAAAACTAATTTTTTTTTAAATTATGCTTGGGTGGGATTTAAATTGGAACCTAATTGGAAGTTAGGTTGTGAATGAGATAAGAGTTAGGCTTCAAGACAAGTCTAGGTTTAGATAGAGCTTGAAGACTTGAAGTTACTGGGGAAAGCACGGGGCAAGCTGCTTCACATCATTTATCTTCCTCCGGTCCAGGGTAATTGAAGTTTGCAAAGGCTGCCAGATGCTTCTCAGACTTAGATTTCTAAATTGTTTTCTTGTAGCCTAGATTATATCCAACAAAATATTATGGCAATCCATTGTAATAAATCGAGATATTAGCTGTAAAATATGAGTTGAGTATGACAGTGATGAGATACTTATTTCTTTATTTTGTTTGAGGATGATGAGAGAAATTTTTAATATTGATGAATAACATTTCTTCTGTTATTTTATAGGTTTACTAGTTGGATTCCCGTTCTTTGCTAGGGAGTGTGTATTTTTTTAATTTTTTTTAATTTGATAGGTTAATAAACCACTGAGAAAAAACATTAAACATATTTTTCGAAAATGTCTATTAATTGATTCTTAATTTCTTCTTGACTGCTAAAAGCGTTTTTATATGTTAACGTTCAAGAAAAAGAGAGCCTGTTGTGTCCTCCCCTCCCCGGTGTATCATCACATACCTGGCTTTGGAAATATTTGTAATTATAGGTAACCTTCATTTTAAAGAAAAGTGTTAACTTCGTAACTTCAGTAGATCAGTCTGGGCTCAATTCCCATTATGCTATTAATTATTTTACTCCTATTTTTTTTTCTTAAGGATCTTATTTCAAAAAATTCCTTCTTGGTAGACAAATATTATCATGAAAAGTATTATACTAAATGATTGTGAGAGTATTTTTAAATACATATATGACCGCCATTTTAAATAAAAATGGCCGATTATTTAACCCTTTCAGATTTTCTTTTTATTACACATCATAAAAGGTGCAAAGATCCTAGTGCGATAGGTTCCGGATATATATATATGTGTGTGTGTGTGTTTGTGTACATTGAAAATAGAGAGTCTATTTACAGTTGTAGTGATGTATAAATATATAGTATTGAATGCTGCCAGATTTATGCTAAAAGTCTTGTTAGAAGAAAAAGTATTTAGCATTTGAACAATAGCTTCTTCCAAACCATCTAGTAAAGGACTCACTCTCTCGACCAGCTCACATATTTACTGTTAATAAGGTGTAAATGAATACCACAAATAAATTCTCAATTTATGACTACAAAACTTTCTTTGTCATTTAAATCTATAATACGGTCCTTATCATTACATTGTTTAGATTTTCAAATTAGGCTGTACCAGATTCACTATAATGACTTAACTGTTATATCAGGGAGAGGGATAATTGCCGATGTCTTGCTTCTCATTGTTAACCATTAGTTATAGAGATTTTGCTGTAAAGTAAACGAAATGATTACTCATTTACGTACTTAGTAACAGTTCTTCTCTTACTGTTCGGGGTAAAAATATAACCAAATGCTCTTTTATTCGTTGTTAGTAAATTTTATTTTCCAACAGCATCCGTGCATGTTACAGGGTCATTACTTTCTTCATATAGGTGGATGAAATGTTATCCATTCACGTAGTGCTCCGTCTTTCCTTGTATCTTCTTCCTTCCCCTCTTAAAACTGAAATTCTTGGGTTATCCTTTACTTAAACATTTTTCCTTTTCAAATTACAAAGCTGGTTAAGATTGCACGCATTGGCTGAACTTCTATTACGAATTTTAGTCTTTCGAGTTTAAAATTATTTACTCCAAAGCAGCCATGAATAAATAAAGTATCACTATTTTATTGTTCACTAGACTTTTTCCCCACGTCCGGCTCATGGTAAAAAATAAGTGGATATGACTCATAACAATGCTAATATATTTTATCGTAATACATTTATCGTTAAATGAAATGCCAAAATAGTTTCATTATAAGCCTTCATAAAAACTAAACAGGATTATTTTTATGTATCGTATATCACTCGTTATATTATTCAGAGTACAATACCCTGCGAATTGTTTAGCAACCCTGGTGCGTAAATATTTAATTACCAGTTCCTCTCAACATGGTAACGTGGGATATAGAACAAGTTAATATTTAATAACTGGGGTTCTACTCTATTTTTTTCGGTTAAACAAAGCACAATAAATGCTATATGTTACTACACATTGGTGTGCACAAAAAAGATTTTTAATTAGCAGATTTGAGTTTGCAAAGGCTAACGTGTGCGAAGGCAGACTTTTTTTTCTGACATGGTTAAGGCCGGATTTGATTTTCGTAATGTTATTCGTAATGTATGAAATAAAAAAGTATCTTAACACTATGTAATTCTGATCAATGTAAAAACGAAACTTAATTTTATATAATATATTATAATATATATATATATATATATATATATATATATATATATATATATATATATATATATATATATATATATATATATATATATATATATCAAATGAGGATATCCCTACCGTCAATACTTCACGAGAATGAAGGAACTTCATTCTCTCATGTAGACTCGATAAGTGTGTTGAGTGCTACGAGAGACTTCGACTCTGCTGATGATGGCGTTTAGCCGAAACCGGTCCAGTGATCTGCAGATCAAGCAAGTCTTGACGGTAGGGATATCCTCATTTGATAACGTACAAACTTGCGGTAACTACTCAAAATTCGATATATATATATATATATATATATATATATATATATATATATATATATATATATATATATATATATATATATATATATATATATATATATATATATATATATATAACTGACATTTTGACAAAACCCCATGGTTTCACTAGAAATAAAAAGAAACATTATTATTTTAAATTATGACCTCATGACCCATAATGAGCCAAGTTTAGTTACTTTTAAGTTAACTAATTGTTGGATTATATTAATCCCTAAAAACTATAAAAGAAAATAAAACTAAGAGATCAATATGTTTGTAAATTTTTCTCTTTCTTTCATTGTACAAAGTTTATTGTACAATGATTGTACAATGTATTATTCGATTGTCTTCGAATTAAAAAATTCCTGGACCGGAACCCGTTTCAAACATCAGGGAACATTTGTCAACGTTTTTTGAATCACAATATCTTAAAAACTGCAATTCTGATTTTAATGTAATTTTAATGGTAGTACAAACTTAGCCCATTTTTGGTCCTATATAAGTTTCAACCTTCTGCACCCATTGGTCTTTTCTTGCACATGGAAACAAAGGTTTTTCTTCCGAAATTACATGACCGAAACTATGTGCGCTCGTTCTGAAGAATGGAAAGTCTCCGATTTTCGAAATTCCAAGACGGAAATCCGTTTTCGACATCAGGAACATTTTTGGTCACGTGCCTGTCTCTCAGTCGTTCAATTAACGAACCAATAAATCTAAAAACACTACTAACCCATTGGTTGATCCCATATAAGTTTCAGCTTTCTGGGCCCATTTGTTTCTCTTCCACATGCGCACATGTATTTTTTACTCCTATATCTTTGAAATTATGTACTTATCTGATTTTAAGAGAAATTTGGATGGCTTATCAAAAGTATCCTGCAGATAGTCCCAGATTTATTCCAACCACTTGTGCATATTAAATATTGCTAAACAGAAACTTTTATTCGTGCAAATAACCAAATAATTTTGACAGATTTAAAAAAATAGGCGAAGCAATTAAATAAATTAAACAATATTGTGATACATCATCTATCAAATACGTAATAGGATGCGAGAAAGCTATTAGCCACACTAATTGGCTGACTATGTTTTACAAGCTTTTATTAACTCTACTTATTTGAGAGGTAAAAATGTAGTAATATTTTTTAAACCACTTTCCGACTATCTAGAAAGCTGAAACTTTAGGTTACAGTTTAGGTAATCATATTTCTAAGTACAAATTTAACGATATATTTAAAGGGATAGAAAATACACTGATTCAGGGAAATGCTAGTTTAGTTACTTCATTTTTACAAGTTCTTATGGTTGATTAAGTTTTTGAGAAGTTGATTAAATTCTTTAATCTTTCTTACTGGATTAAGACAACATCTTTACTCAATTTATTTTTAACTTTCTTTACAGCATTATGATAAACGTTTTGCACTTAAATTGTAAATAACAATTTATTTATAAGTCTGTTTTTCTTTTTCTGTGTAGGATGAGGTACAGGTTGGCATGGTTATGCTTGTTTCTGACGACATGCCTTACATCAGGAGAAGTACCATCCTGGGAGGATTCAGAACCATTGCCAGGTGACCCTCCAGATCCTGCCACCGACACAGTCATACAGCGTCTCAGTCGTACTCAGTCCTTTAACAAGCCGACTCAAACATTTTCGGGAAGGCAACCACCTCTTGGACGTCTCAACGACTTATACGAACCGAATTCATGGTCAAACCCTTCAACGGATATTCCAGGGTATAAACAGCTGTCGGGACAGTGCAGGTCCGCTCTCAGACTCTTCGTATCTGCTTTGGCCAATCAGACCCTGTGGGCTGCAAGAAGTAAGTCACATTTATTTAAACATTATACCATTGATTTTTTTCATATAAGCTTTATTTTTTTCATATAACATGTGGATATCTCTAATAACATGTGGATATCCTTATAACTAAGTCGATATCTCTAATAACATGTGGATATCTCTAATAACATTTGGATACCTCTAATAACAGGTGGATATCCTTATGACTCAGTGGATGTCTCTAATAACACGTGGATATCTCTAATAACATGTGGATAACCTTATATCTAAGTCGATATCTCTAATAACATGTGGATATCTCTAATAACATTTGGATACCTCTAATAACATGTGGATATCCTTATGACTAAGCGGATGTCTCTAATAACACGTGGATGTCTCTAATAACATGTGGATATCTCTTATAACCGAGTGGATATTGACTGAATTAAATAAAAATTGAGGATAGCGAAGGATCAGTCATTAGTAAATATTAATAACGTGGTTTTACCGATATTTTGTAAAAAAGGACTCCACCTTCACGGCATAAATATGAATTGTCATTTCCATTACGTCACTTACTAAAGAAGAGTGTCTGAATACATATATGTATAATATATGTGGGAATGTCCTTAATACAAATCTTCAGTTTTATTCCGCTCTCGATGAAAATTTGCCCACTTGACCTTCGAATCAAAAGGAAGGTCACTGTCTTCATGAGATTTCGAATTTAAATTTTGGTACACAGTTTTGGTATACAAATGACCAAATAATGAAAACCCATCATGACCCATATCACTGAAAAGCTCTTTAAGAATACAATAATTGATGTTATTTATATTTTTGTCACATTTTCATTTAGGAGGGGGGGGGGGGGGGGGGGAATATAAAAAGAAGAGTGTTTGTATGAGGGTATTTCTTTTATACAAATCTTAATCTTAAATTACTGTACTCTTAAAAGAGAATTTCAATAATATGCATCATGAAGGGTATTCGTTACTTTTACATGTGTACCCACTATCCCTGTGTATACCAATATTTATATTTAGAAATCTCATGTTGACAGTTGTTTCGAGGGTCCCTTTGCTGGTTCACTGACAAAACATGTGATTTCGAAATTATTATTTTTTTTTTATAAAAGTCTAAGTCAGATATATATCCCTCATGATGCATGTCATTGGAAAGCTCTTACAGAATGTAGTAATTGTTGTTATGTACACTTTTGTCATATTTTTATTTAGGATGGAGGAAATTGACCTTTGCCCAATTTAGAGCCAAAAAAGTTAGAGATTTATTTGTGGTATGACATGATCCAGTTAAAAAAATTAAGGTTTGTAAAGTTTGTACCATAATTTCCTCACACCATAACAATTTTTTATACATATTTATTATACAATGTTCTGATACTTTTATAATATACATTTAGGTATCTACATTCTACATTTACATCTACATTTACATCTACATTTACATCTACATTTACATCTACATTTACATCTACATTTACATCTACATTTACATCTACATTTACATCTACATTTACATCTACATTTACATCTACATTTACATCTACATTTACATCTACATTTACATCTACATTTACATCTACATTTACATCTACATTTACATCTACATTTACATCTACATTTACATCTACATTTACATCTACATTTACATCTACATTTACATCTACATTTACATCTACATTTACATCTACATTTACATCTACATTTACATCTACATTTACATCTACATTTAGCTACGTCTTTATTGTTATTTCAGTCACTTAGGTCATGTTTTTTCTATACAACCCTGGCTAAGACGGGTACTTCAGCTAGTATATTATATTTTCCTTGATTAAAATTTATTTAGTAAAACTTGAATTGATTTTTAAATATATTTTAGATACCGTATTCTCGGAATACGCCTAATAAGAGTTAAAACTTATTCCAAAATGTTAAATAATCACATATTGTTTAAAAGCTCCATTCATCAGAGATGTTTTTATATATTATTTAATCGAGTATAATTTGTTCTGGTCTAATTATGTTGTTATTAATTGAGGGCATCCACCTTTTACAAGCAAACATTTTATGAATGAAATACCATTTTTTGTTACCTATATATAAATTCCTTTTATTAATTTCATTTATGATATTTAATAAACCATAAACATTTTTTTTTTTTATTAATTAACATTTTTATATCGTCTAATTATTATAATTTTTTTTAAATAACATCCTCTGGTTTGGTTCCATTGTAGTGGGGATCATCTTTAATGGTTATATAACCAGTGGAGCGTCAAAACAAGCAACAGGTTGCAACAAGGCATGCGGTTTTATATCTGGGATGCTACTCAATAGTCGGTTTATCCACAAACCTCTTGTAACCACTTCATTTTAACAATGATGAAAAATTAATATTGCATTAATTAAACTCATCTATTCATTCTGTTTAATTAACTAATCTATTCAACATATTTTTTTTAGCTACAACATCATACTAGAACTATATTTTTTCTATCGCCACTCACTTACTATCTTTAGATTCTTGATAGGTATAATTATAATTAATTAAATATACCAATTAGTTAGTAGTATTCTTACAATTGTTTTCTATGGAGCATATAATTACAATTTTACGCTTTGATCAACATGAGACCATTTTTTATTATTTTTTAGGGCTGAAATTAAGGACTATTATCTGAATCAATTAAGGGCCATACTCTTTAGTTCTTCTAGGTTTATTTATTTACCTACCGTTTTCTCTTGGTTGTTTTGAATCAGCTAAGGTTTCTTTTGCTTTTTGGATTTCCATTCAGTATTAGATAACAATGTTTTTAATTTTTAATTGTCTTTTCACGTTAACGAACGCTCGTAATATTCACATCTATTATTGGCCTAAAGGAAGTTATTCTCTAATAAAATCTTTAGGACTGTGGAATTTATAAGGAAGTCCATTTCACTTTTACATCCTGTAGAATAATTTACTAAATCCATTTTCTCACTCATTCTTTAATAATTAGTTCATATTTTTGCTTCGGGAGAACTCTTTGGTCCCGTGTCTGTCTGTCAGACTATCCTAAAAACTATTCTGATTTTAATGAAATTAGGGAGGTAGGGAAGAATTAGTCTATTGCTGGACCCATATAAGTTTCAACCTTCTGCGCCCATGTACTTCTCTTCCATATTTTTTTTTTTATCTATTGAATTAGACCACTTTTGACCTCGTCGTCCGATGCAATTCGCAGCCTGGATACGATATGTAACCATACTTGGTCTCCTTCAGTAAAAGGGTCCAGGGTGCCCATTTACGGGCCAATTTTATTGGGTCATAAAACTCTTTTTGTACTACCTACATGTCTACGTTGTTGCCATTGTTGAGCTGTACCGTGACATTTTTTTAGTTTCTCTTCCATTAATTTGACAAATGTTGGGTAGTCGTTACCTTCGACTTCGCAACTGGCAGCCTAAGTTCGAGTCTATGATTAAAGCTAAAAATGGACTGCCAATTAGTGTGGCACATAGCTTCCTCGCATCCAATCATGTACTTTATTGTTATATTAACATTAACGTTATATTAATTTATTGTTATATTGTTTATTGTGTAAAACTATTAATAGTTTTTAGCGTTCATTTAACACTTCTTAGCGATGTCGCTGTTGCTGTTGGTTTTACTAAAAAAATTATTTGAAAAAAATGGTTGTCACATTGAATAGATGAAATTTGATTTTTTTTTCGACCTAAAATACCAATTTTAAATTTGAAGTTCGCTTTTACGCGAGCGTTGTGCGTGAACGCTTGAACGGAAAACGTCCAACGAACTCGTCCTGGGCATTGGTAAAATGAACATGTCTACCAAATTTCATCAAAATCGATCGACATTTACTCAAGTTATTGTCGCACGTTTCAGGACTCGTGGACACACAGACCGACAGACAGACAGACACGGAACCAAAAATGTTCCCTAATGTCTGAAACAGATTTCTGTCTTGGAATTTTTAAAATAGGAGACATAAAACTTTTTCGTTCTCAAAAGTGAACACAATGCTTCCGTTACCTTCGGTAAGCTCGGAAGCAAAATGTAATTAAGTAAAAAAGCGCTCGGTAAAAAACTACAAATATCTATAGCTTTGAAAGTACTTATCTGATTTTTTATTTATTTTAGATGTTTATTTTAATTCATGATACAATAGGTATACATAATAAAAATAGCCAATACATAAACATAAAAGGCTTGGCCTTTGGCCGTGAGCCGGAGTAGATCTAAATTAGATCAGATGTTCAGATCTTTACAATATTTAGTTATATTATAATTGTTCTTATTATTACACACATGCAAAACAAAGGAAATAAAAAATAAATACATAGAATGTAACGGATATTATCTCCATCGTACTTTTTCTTAATGTTAAATTCCTTTATGCACTATCTGAAAAACTATTATTGGTTATCGAAAAAGAAATGCAAAATATTATTTTCAAATACGCACAATACAATTCTTCAATTCAATAAACAAAAAAAGCAACAATTCAATTCTATTAACTAGACAACAATTAAATTCTATTAACTAGACAACAATTCAATTCTATTAACAAGACAACAATTAAATTCTATTAACTAGACAACAATTCAATTCTATTAACAAGACAACAATTCAATTCTATTAACAAGACAACAATTAAATTCTATTAACTAGACAACAATTCAATTCTATTAACAAGACAACAATTCAATTCTATTAACAAGACAACAATTCAATTCTATTAACAAGACAACAATTCAATTCTATTAACAAGACAACAATTCAATTCTATTAACAAGACAACAATTCAATTCTATTAACAAGACAACAATTCAATTCTATTAACAAGACAACAATTCAATTCTATTAACAAGACAACAATTCAATTCTATTAACAAGACAACAATTCAATTCTATTGACAAGACAACAATTAAATTCAAATATTATCTGATTTTTAAGAAATTTAGATGGTGGGTCGAATATAGCCGAGAGATGGTCCAACAATAATTTTAACCATTTGCACTCATTAAACTTTGTTAAATTGATACTTATAATTATGAAAAAATATCAAAAAAATGTTGAAAGATTTAAAATAAGGGGGGGGGGACTAAATGAATTAGTCAATAATGGGTTGTAAAGGCATAACATCATTAAAGTACGCGAAGTGTTTCCCACTTTTGCTTACCGAAGGTAACGGAAGCTATGTAATTGTTCTGCAGAACGAACATTTTTTTCTCTAATTTCAAAAGTACTCTAATTAAAGATACACTAATTGGCAGCCTATTTTAAATCTGCCAAAATTGTTCTGATACTTTAAATGAATAAACTTATCAATTTTGCACAATATAATAAGCGGAGGCGATCAAAATTAATCTAGGCTATCTTCAACAATTCATCCAAATTTTCAAATTTCACTTGGGTAAATTTAAAAATATAAGTAAAATAATGTTGCATTATACTAATATAATGTAAGATAACTTCTTGAGAATGATCCAAGGGAGGAGGTGTCGAAATATTGCAAAAGTGAGTTTTTTTTCCTTAATAGACCCAACTACTGCGCAGAAAATAATTTAGTCACTTCTTCAGATTGATAACTACAAAGATAAATAACAAAACATCAACAAAGCATAAGGAAAGGAGGCAGGAAATCAATCAATTTTGAGAGTGAATGGGTTTTGCTATGGGACCAAATAAATCGCAACACTCTATATATTATGCATATGATAAAGTCAACAAGTTTTTTCTATTTAAATTAATTTGTTTGCGAGATGCAAATATTTGTAAAACATTTTTCACTTACTTTCCGACTAGCTAGAAAGGTGAAACTTTCACAGATTATGTATTTCAGATGAAAATGCAAGTTATTAATATTTCATTCTTAAATTGTATATATATATTCGATATTTAACTACACTGATTTAAAGAGTCGTGAGTACTTACAAGTATTTTTGAAAGGTTAAATTGTATGATTTTTGTTTTTGTTTT
Organism: Gerris lacustris; assembly: GCA_951217055.1. Taxonomy (NCBI): domain Eukaryota; kingdom Metazoa; phylum Arthropoda; class Insecta; order Hemiptera; family Gerridae; genus Gerris; species Gerris lacustris. The sequence goes on from OX578276.1 coordinate 46,852,929, forward strand.
TACATAATTCAGTTATGTAAGTAATAATAATAAGGACAAGTTGTTTTGTGTTAAGATTAAAAAATAAGAAGTAATAATAATAAGGACAAGTTGTTTTGTGTTAAGATTAAAAAAAATAAGAAGTAATAATAATAAGGACAAGTTGTTTTGTGTTAAGATTAAAAAATAAGAAGTTATAATAATAAGGACAAGTTGTTTTGTGTTAAGATTAAAAAAAATAAGAAGTTATAATAATAAGGACAAGTTGTTTTGTGTTAAGATTAAAAAAAAAAGAAGTAATAATAATGACAAGTTGTTTTGTGTTAAGATTAAAAAAAAAGAAGGCAAGTTAAAAATTGATACCACGACACTTGATACGATCTCGCAACAACCAAAACAAAATGGAACTCATAAACGAGTGAAATGAAGAGAAAGCTAAAGCTGTCAAATTCCTTCATTTAAACAACTTGATCAAGACATGAGCAGGTGACAGAACACACAGAGTCGCTGTTGAAGTTATTCAACTCACGTAACAGCACAAATAGACCTCACGCTATCATTCTTTGTTTCCTCTTCAGAGCTATTATAAGTCGCATCCTGTATTCTCTGTCACCAGAAACCAATGTGCTAAATTTTTAGCCCACCTCTTATACATAAAAAAATCGGTCCGAGACAACTCAAACTTTCTCATATAGAGTTCATAATTACTTAGCCCAGTGTTTTCTATTTATTAGATTTCGAGTTATCGAATGTACATTTAATTATTATTGTACAATATATCAAAATTTATCATAAAAATAATTTCTCCTCGGCGGAGAATCGAACCCGGCCTCTCTTCGTCCGCGTTTAACGCTATTGTTTTTACAGGAACTAGATTTTTCCCAAGAAAGTCTTATATCGTTAGATTCTTATTTAAATGGACTACATTTTAGATTTTTTAAGATAAAAATGGTGGGAACCGTTTTCATGAAATAATTGTTTTTCAGGTTTATGGGGGATAGTAACCCCAAATTTGGAGTAAAAAAATTATTTTTTATATTATATGTCGCCTCAGGGTGTGATTTTTCTGAATGGTTATGACAGTAAGGAACATGATATGAAAATACATATTTGAATACGAAAGGGTGGTAATTATAATGCCAATATTTTAATTGAAAAAAGGTTATAATAATAATAATAAGAAGAAGGTAATGCCAATATTTGAATAAAAAATGTATACGTACCTAAGGTTTAAAGGTTGTTACTTTATTATATTCTAATTGTAAATAAAATGTATGCAAACAGCAATCATCAATGGCTTCTCCGGTAGACGAACAATGCTGTACAATGTTTTGTAAATAATATTTTTGTTAAAAATAATGGGATTTATCTCAATTAATAAATATTATTATTATTATTATTATTATAAGGTTATTACAGGACGGGGGATCCGGCCACTTTACTCTCGAAATTTGTTAAAGATTATGAATATTATATTTATATTATAATACAAATTGTTAAACAAATATTTGATTTCAAAATGGTTATGACAGTAATGAAAAGGATATGAAAATGCATATTTGAATACGAAAGGGTTCTAATTATAATAAGGTTATGCCAATATGTTAATTAAAATAAGGTTATAATAATAATAAGGAGAAGGTTATGCAAATATTTGAACACAAAAAGTTAATAATAATAGTGATAATAATAAGAAGGTTATGACAATATTTAAATACTAAAAGGTTATAAAAATAAGGTGAAGGGTATGTCAATATTTGAATACACAAAGGTTAGGTCAACTTTTGAATAGAAAAAGGATATAATAATATTGAAGTACAAAAAGGCTATGAAAATATGTTAATAATAGTTGGCCATTTTAATGGCCAATTATCGATTAGTTATAATTTATAATTCTCGTATATTGCTGAAATTGTGTTTCTAAAAATGTCTTTCTGCCATTATTAGAAAAAACTAAACTTTCTTTTGTAGAAGGAATAAGAGTACAGGATAAAGAGAAAGCAATTTTTTAAATTAGATTTTGGAAACACAATTAATATTATAAATAATTGTAACATTTATTTTGTATTTGAAGAAAAAAAAAGATTAAATAATTTAAAATGTAAATGTTCTACGTCAAATGTTTTATATCCTTAAGTATCTAAAATACAGGCTGTGACTAAACTGCGTACCGAGGAAAGACAGGTCCCGTGCCCCGTGCTAAGGTTTGTGAAAGAACAGCATCTCAGGAGTGTCGGTGCAAGATAGTCGAGCTCAAGGGAGTATTATGAAACCAGATTCTACTTCCAAACTGAACAGGTCTGGTCCCTGCATCATGTCTCAACATTTACATTAGATTGGTCAAAACCTTTCTGAGAAAATAATGGTCGGAGAAATGATTTAGAAGGTCATTTCTTAAGGCGACCTGAATGAGTCTAGTATTGGCCTTCACGCATTCCCAAAACTTGTCGCTGTATAATTTTCACTGCAATTTTGTTTTCTCTAGATCACCTGATCCTTTATGATTTTTTTACGACCTTGTCTAATCAATCCATTCTATTATTGATCTAACTAGCTCTAATATTCTTAATATTAAGAGGTTAAGATGAATGCGTAGCTACTGTTGACTACACATAGACATGTGACCTTTAGTTGAAGAATCAAATGGCCAAAGAAAGATGGACTAGATTAGATTTTGTAACGTCTTATTATATTGTGTAAACTCGTAGTTAACACAATATAATATCGTGGTCCAATATGTACAAATTCTCTAAATGATAAGAGTGGGGAGGGAGGAGTAGTAAAGAATAGAACTACTAAGTAAAATTTTGTCCAGTCATTTTAGGTTTTCTGTCCCAAAAAAATCGGAGCTTCAATATTTTTTTTTGATCGCTACATGTTGACGTTTTTTTGAAAAACATTGAAAATCTGCAACGAGATTGAGGTCAAGTTATTCAAGGTCAAAAGTCAACAAAATACGGTTTTTGCGAATATTTCGCTTCCTATGGCTCGGACACCAATCAAGGTAGTTATAAAAATTAAAGATAAAATTTCCCACAAAAAAATCTCATTAATTTTTTTACGTACACTGGACGGTTTACGGAATATAGGGCGAAGAATATCTATGAATATCTAGTATCCGTTGCCGCACCACTTGATAGGTATTTTTACGAATATCTCTAAAAGAAAGATTATTAAATTTGCCTCAAAATAATCTCATTTATTTCATTTTTTACGTATATACAACGAACGGTTTAGCAAAAAACTTAGGTTACTATAATTTGCCAGAAAAAATTCTGCCAGAAGGTTGAAGCTTACATGAGACCAACAATTGGCTAATTATTACCTACTACCAAAATTTCTTTTAAATCAAACCAGTAGTTATTAAAATAATAATGGTTCGAAAAAATTGTGCGACAGACAGACAGACCTACACGGAAACAAAAATGTTCTCTGAAATCTGATCCGGATTTCTTTTTTGGAAATTTTGAAATCGAAGAGACATAGCAAATTTTCATTTTTCATAACGACCACATAGCTTCCGCTACCTTCGGTAATCTCGGAAGTAAAATATATCAACAAATTAATTAATGTGACTGTATGCGTCTATTACATTTATTATTACACTAATATAACATATTAATATCTTACTCCATTTCATTCCAATAATTGCATTACTATTTTTAATTACTGCTACTTGTTAGTTAGTGGGTAACACATTTGAACAATCTTTGACTAAATAATTTTAGCGAAGAATCTTTAAAAAGTATTCTCACCACAGATTATAAAATCCGCTAATTGGTTTTGACTATAAAACCTGTGTTTTTTTTATTATAAAGTTTAACGACAGGATATGATTTTTTTTATTTGAAATCCCCTCCCCAGAAAATATTCTTGCAATATGTTTCTGTACAAATAGGCAGTGAACTCTTTGCGCATTAGTTACAATTCGTGAGGCAACAACATCGGACATTATAGAAGAAAAAAGGAGATAAACTGTCGTTTGTTAAAACCCTTTAGAATGTTGTATGATTGAAGAAGTTTCTATCTAAAGCTTGAAAGAAAAGGATGTCAGTAGAACCGAAGACATATGACTGCAATCATGGTTACGTGAACGGGTTTTGACCCTAAACCTTGGAATCGAGCCTAGAGTAGATTGAGCAAGTGAGTTTTTTCTTTTAACCTGAAGATAGTCTCAGGTAATTTTAGAATCATCTGTCGACCGAGAAGCCTTGCCGGCGTCGTAAGCTTGGATAAAGGTGGGGCTGCGGGTTGGAAGCTGCGAGCGCCTGCTTACTTACGCAATACCGGGGTAGTTGGTAAGGGCACTTCTCGGGATTGTACGGTGAAGGCTTTCACCTCCTGACCTATTCAAGTGATAGCGGAAGAAATGTACTGGACCTGCAACCACAACCACCACAGCTGTGGCCCGCTCAACCGGTCTATTCTAGCAGACACTCTGGAGGTCACTAAATCACTAGTTATTAAAAAAACAAAAACATAAACTTACCCTTTTCAAATCTTCCGCATAATTTCAGAACCTACTCTTGCATAAAAATTCATTAACAATGAATAATCATTAATTATAATCATTTTTTTAAAAATGGCACATATACACAAATATATATATATATATATATATATATATATATATATATATATATATATATATATATATATATATGAAACAAATTAAACAAATATATAAATATCCTTTTACTTTCTCATATAAAGAGAAAGTATTGTGATAGCGCGAAAATTCGATTTTGAGATTTTGATAGATTTATAAAAAAAAGTGGTTTTTAAAAAATGTCTGTCTTCTTACTTCTGTCGTCTGTGCAGACGCGTAGAGATTACACTACTGTGCCGATTTTGACGAAATTTGGCATACATGTTAAGAAAAATCATATCCCGAAGTGAAATCAAGAAATTAATTTTAGCACCAAAAACTCTGAAATATCGTGAAAAAAAAAATATTTCTCGAAAAACGGTTCAGACTATTTTATTAAGAAAATCTATAATTTAGTCGAGGGATAAAAAAAAAATTGAAAATTTTGTTGTGTTTTGACAAAATGACGTGGATAATTTAACTCTTTCCACAAGCTTTATATATTTTTGTAATCTACTCTCTAATACCTTTCATTTTAATACCCCACTCAAAATTTTTACGAATGATTTTTCCGCGTGACATGAATTATCCACCGTTTTGGATTTGAAAAGCTGATAATTTTGAGTTCGCTTAATTTTTTCTCTGTGCGCGGGAAAACGATCTTTAATACTTCGAAGTTTAATGTTTTTACTTCAATTTATTCAACAGTTATTGGAACCACCAGAGTGGCAGATAGATACAGGAAAGAAACTATAAGGGTTTATTTCTTTAGTTTTACCAACGAAACCCTAAAAAACAATTTGAGCGATACATAGCATCCTCACATCCTATCACTGGCCAAAATCACAAAAAAATGTAAAATATTCTGTAATGAGATGGATTTCAAAATATGAGTGTTACTAAAACACTAAAGATGTGAGCATGAAAATAAAACATAATATTGTATTATTTGGGCTTGTTTCGATTCCCAGAGGGTTCACATTTATTTTATTCAATACAATGTTTGCCAAAACGTTTGCAATTAGTATAATAATAAAGGACCAACTTTGGGCTACTTCAACAAACAATTCCAATATATTGTACTTGGATGAACACTTTTACATGTGAAGAAGTTAATAAAAAAAATATTAATGCTCATCTAGAGATAAAGAAATGGGCGCAGAGCGCGGAAGCTTAAAATTAATATGGGACCATCTTTGGGCTAATTTTTACAACCATCCAAATTTCATTAAAACGGAACACACACATTTTTTAAGATTCGTATTCACAAAAATGTTTAACGACGACAGATGAAACAGAACACAGTCTGACAGTCTGAAAGAAGACAAAAAATATTTATCAGATGTCTGAAACGAATTTCTGTATAGAAAATGTTAAATATGGAGACATGAAAAAAATGTTTTTTTTCTTAATTATGACAATGCTTTCGTTTCTTTAGTTGGAAGAAAAATTATAAGATACCATAAAAATTATAAAAAATAACAAAAGTGTCATTTATACGATTTTATCATATTATAATTTGTGTAATCAAATCAAGATAAGAAGTATGTAATTTAATAAAATAATTAATAAGTTAAGTTATAGATTTTTAAATAGATAATATATAACTATATATATATATTAAATATTTATATATAGTTAAAGTGTGTGTAAAGAAGAGTAAAATTAGGAAATAGTTAACAAATGGTCCCTCAACCTTAAAGAGAATGCTGTTGAGCAACGCAACATTACGAGTATCTCAGCTGGACAAAATAGTATAATATCTTTGTTCTTTAACTTTTATTAGGAAAGAAGAAGAAGAAAAAAAAAGATAAGACATAAAAATATTAAACAGTCTAATTAGTTAAATAAACGACAGATGTTAAAAATAGATTGTGGTTGCATTGCATAGTTAGCAATGACTAATGACATAGTAGTATTAACCAATTGTCCTGGAATAGAATATAATAATTATAATTATAATATATTATTTTATTAATAATATTAAACTATTTAAATTACAATTATTAAACTACATCATTTCTTGCCTTTGTGATTTATATTTATGAATTAAATTACGTCATTTCTTGCCTTTATTTACGACGTTTGTGGAGGATTACAGTGTGATAGAAAGGTATGACGGCCGAAATGTTAGTTACTGCTCTAATTTTTAGAAAATTTGGACAAGTGGTTGATATGATATTTAAATGGAAAATACAAACTTTTAAAAAATACAATCGTAGAAAAAGCTATTGAGAAAAACATAGTTTCTCGAGAACTACGCCTCTAACTTTATAGTTGATATTAATAACGAGATTTCGCCTCAAGGTACGACCTTATATAAATAATTTATTTAGTTACAATTTAGACAGACTTTAAGTTGTAAGTCATCTCAAATTAGTGTTTATTTAGTAATGGTGTGAATGAAAAATATTTGTATTTAAAGATAATTCTTTATACAAAGGGATTTTTCATTAATTCAATGGTGTGCATTTAGGAGTTGTGGCATATAGTCAGTGGACCATCAAACTAGTCTTCATTTTGAGTAATGTCTGAGAAGACATCACAATATATTTTTAATTTATCATATAAAGAGAAAGTATTGTAATGGCACAAAAATTGGATTTTGAGATTTTGATGGATTTGGATAATGGTCCCTGAGTAAAAAAAAGTGGTTTTTAAAAAATGTCTTTCTGTCGTCTGTTGTGCAGACGCGTAGAGCGTAAACTACAGGGCTGATTTTGATAAACTTTGACATAACTATGATCGGAAAATCGTCGAGAAATTAATTTTAGCTCCAAATCTGGGGGCCAAAACTCTGAAAAAAAAATTTTCTCGAAAACGTTTCTGACGATTTTGATTAGAAAATTCTAAAATGTAGTCCGCATTTAAATATAAATCTGACGATATAAGCCGTTTTCCCGGAAAAAATCTAGTTCCTGATAAATTGATATTTTTATGATAAATTTTAGTATATAATATCCAATAATAATTAAATGTACCTATGAAAACTCGAAAACGAATAAACGAAAAACACTGGGCTATGTAATGATGAACTCGTATATTATGAGAAAGCTTGTCTGTTCGGTTAATGTCTTGGATCGATTTTTCTCTATATGAGACGTGATGACCCCATTTCCGTATCTTAGGAGGGACAGAAATTCAATTTGAATCATAAAATCAAGATGGCAAGATATTCTTTTCTTTGTAATCCAAACCAGACTCTATATGTATAATGAGATGACGGTGGCGGTAACTAGAAGGATGTGGGCTTTTAAGGGTTGGCAAAAAGGATCCATGAGTGGATTATTTGCTATGGTTTCTCTTCAAATATTTGAACAGCTGGTAATCAACTATAGTAAGCGGAACAGTAGTATTGTTTTAGAAATGTAGCAGGGGAGTTCAAGCATGTTTTCCGGTCAGCTATAATAATGATTAGATGTTTTTTCCATTTGGTGTTTGAGCTTTTCGTCTAGTCTACTTGTCATAATCTTAGTAGGGCAGTCCATAAGTAGTTTTATTTAAGTCCTTAACAGTGATCAGTTTTAAGTCTTTTATTATTAGCCTTTTTAGCTAGTCCATTTCCTCGCTGCCTTTGGCAGTTTTTAATTTATCTTTCTGTGAATTGGTACCCAGCAGAATTTCATTTTGATTAATTTTGCACACTCACAGCCTCGTAATGATATAATTCAAATTTTGACAATTAGATAATAAATTTGTGCTTATTGAGTTTTATTTATTTCAATGGATTATTTAAAAAAAAAAAAATAATAAAAACTATTTATTTTTTAAAATGTTTATTTCATAATTATATATTAAAATAAATGTTAACAAAATCTCTTAAAAAACAACACAAATAACAATAAGTTTATGCATGAAGGATATAAATTAATGGATCTTCTATACATTGATTGAAGTATATATTTATATATATATTAATTATTTTTGTTAAGACAGTGAAAATATTAAGAGAAACGATATTCTTTAAATAAATTAATATAAAAACAAGAAAGAACAACATTAAACTGTTAAACATTAAATTGTTATTAGAATCATTTTCATCGCTAAGTTTTGTATTAAATTCTATTAAGGGCAATGCGATAAAACAAAAAACAACTCACATCAACTTACTCAATCTCAACTTACTTGTTTTGGAGTGAACTAAGGTGCGGTACTTGCACCTAACTTGTTCTTTATGTAACAATTGATAGTTCAAGATAACTAAGCTTTACAGCACTACTAGATTAACCTGTAACACTATTTATAACCTTAACATCGATTTATGCATAAACAATCAAATAAAAATGTTTTCTTCAGACAAGTGCTAATGATTACAATTTATCATCCATCTTATTCATCAAAGCTTGCAGTCTATTAGAGTGAATAATTAACTAATAATCAATTATTGTATCTTTGCATTCATCTTTGATGGTGTCATACTATATGAGATTTTAATCATGTAATTATTTATATATTCTATTGTATATATATATACAGGGTGTTCCGCATAAGTACCTACAGAGAAAAACCTATGAATCTACATCAAATTTCCGACCAAAAATGTCAAGTAACCATGTGTCCTACGGACCTTCGTTTTCGAGATATATCGATATATCGATTTTTTTATTTAGGTCATCTTTTTAGCCATAAACTACGTCATAAATAAAAATCTAAATAAGATATAAAGATGCAGTTTGCAGCATCGTAAAGAACATTAAATTTTCTTTAAGAAATCACTTCTTTTAGTACTTAATACGTTTATAAACTTAGTGATAATGCAAGAAAAACATTAAAATTGGAAATTATATCAAATGTTTATAAAACTTGGGGCTTCCATAACTTCTATATTTTTATACCTATCGTAAAGTTTAAAATGTTTAAAAAACTGCGCAATTTTATAAGCTTTAATTCGATATAGCATTGTCTATAGTTTACGTAAGTTTTCATAGAGAAATAGTAGAAAAACTATTAGGAAATTAACTTATTAAGTAACAGCTTTATGAATTTTTTGCAATTTTAAAATTAGAATTTGATTGTTTTCTTTTCATATGCTGGCGCAGTAGTGTCTGGATAATAGCAGGATGTCTGCTCGTGAGTATGCCAGGCAGACTTACCACTTGATTTAAGAATCAGCATGTACCTGCAGTTGGATGGGTGTCCCATCCAACTGCTGTTGGATCCAATGGATGGGTGATGGGGACCTAGTAAAAAGTATTTTATACAGAACAATTTTGTATACTAGGGAAGAGCTAATTTCTTTTTCTTTTCAAAAATCTAATAATCTAAATCCCTGGAATTCCCAATACAGCCGAAACCCTTCTGATACTATTCCTAGGACCAATAACCAATTAACAGTGCCTGTTGTTCAGCATCTTCTTTCGATAACTTGAAAAATGTAATAGGACAGATGTCGTCTGTTTGGAACTGCCTCGCATACTCACGAGCAGACATCCTGCTATTATCCAGACACTACTGCGCCAGCATATGAAAAGAAAACAATCAAATTCTAATTTTAAAATTGCAAAAAATTCATAAAGCTGTTACTTAATAAGTTAATTTCCTAATAGTTTTTCTACTATTTCTCTATGAAAACTTACGTAAACTATAGACAATGCTATATCGAATTAAAGCTTATAAAATTGCGCAGTTTTTTAAACATTTTATACTTTACGATAGGTATAAAAATATAGAAGTTATGGAAGCCCCAAGTTTTATAAACATTTGATATAATTTCCAATTTTAATGTTTTTCTTGCATTATCACTAAGTTTATAAACGTATTAAGTACTAAAAGAAGTGATTTCTTAAAGAAAATTTAATGCTCTTTACGATGCTGCAAACTGCATCTTTCTATCTTATTTAGATTTTTATTTATGACGTAGTTTATGGCTAAAAAGATGACCTAAATAAAAAAATCGATATATCGATATATCTCGAAAACGAAGGTCCGTAGGACCCATGGTTACTAGACATTTTTGGTCAGAAATTTGATGTAGATTCATAGGTTTTTCTCTGTAGGTACTTATGCGGAACACCCTGTATATTCAAAGGTAAGAGGAATTAAGAAAGTTCAAAACATCAATTATTTAATAATTATTACAATTAAGAGGCTCTGTCCCCTACTCACTTCGCTTGTCAACCCCCAAAAAACGGGGGTTGACTATAGGGGTGAAGCATTAAAATTGATCTTATGACGCTTCTTTTTAATGAGAACTAAAACACACATTTTGTAAAATATCAAGTTAGTTAAAGAAATCTTTATTAATTTAAACCTTTATAACTTTTTACAATTTGGCATAGGCCTGTAACCTTAAGGCTCTACCGCCCTTTGAGGTTAGGAAAAACAGTAAAATTTAGATTAGTGATTAGATTTTTGATATCTTGCTTAGATCCAGTATAATTTTAATTTTACTGTTTTTCCTAACCTCAAAGGGCGGTAGAGCCTTAAACTAAGTAGTTTACGCAGAAAAAGAATCTTTTTTATTGTGTAAATTTAAAATTGTAAGAATTTAAAATAAATTAAACAATCCTGGTACTAAATTACTGGACACGTATAGGACCGAAACTTTATAATACATTGCCGGAAAACATAAAACTTATAACACAATACAACAAATTTAAATCACAACTTAAAATACATTATAAAAAACAATAAAAATATTTCTCTACTCTGAAGTAACAATATTAATAATTGAAATCAATATTAATTATTAAGGAGACTCAACCGGATTTAAAAATATAAAATCAGTAAGAAATCTGAATAATAAAGCATACAAATGCAATACATTATAATACAGTAAAACCTGGATAAGGTGACCACCGAAGGGACCGACCAAAAGTGGTCACCTTAGGCAGGTGGTCAACATACCCAAAATAAGTACCTAAAAATTCGCTCGTTCTTGGTTTTTCTATAATGTTACACACATAAGTTTATAGAAAAGAGGCAAAAAATTTGTAATTAGAGTAAAAAATAAAATCTTTCTGAAGTATGATAAGCTAATTTTTTACAATTTAGGCCAAAACGAGGTGAGACTTTTTTTTTTATAAAAAGTTGAAAAAAAACATGTGTAGTAACATGTATTGAATGTACTTACGTGCAATTGTAAAATCTAAAAAAAATTCGAGGTAATTTCAGCTCAAAATACACAATGCACGTAATAACATTAATAATAGTTACACCTTTCTTCTTTTAAATCAAACTAACAACTGAACAAGAAATAAAATTGCCTAACAGACAAAAACAAGCTATTCCAAAGAAATGAGGATGAAGTAAAAAATACAGAGAAATGTTGTACTATTTATGGTTAAACTCTAAGAACCAACCAGAATTATTTCATTTTACTAATTTCTTTGAATTAAAATCCTTCTAAATAGTTCTTATAAAACAGGAAGAAAGTAAAGTAGGTTTTATTCATATTGCAACAACTAGTATATGAGTTCTAAGAAATTAAATAAAAACCAAATGTATAATATTATTATTTATTTATTTTTCTTATCGTTTTTTTACTTTGGTCACTTTAACCGAAATAAATTTCCTTCAAGGGACCAGAAGAAGGTGGTCACTGGTCAAAATAGGCAGATGGTCACAATAAGCAGAACAAAATGTACATAAAGTATTGAATTTCTGAAGGGACCATGAAAAAGTGGTCACATTGACCAGGTGGTCAATATACACGGGTGGTCACTTTAGCAGGTTTTACTGTATATCATAAATTCGAAAATATTATTTTATAATTTTATACATAGGTATATATTTTTTTTTAAAATGTAATAATTTTAAATGAAAATTCTAATATATTAACAATCTAAATTCTAATTTAGACAACAATAATAATAATAATAGTAGTAATAATAATAATAAAAGATATAAATGAAATGAATGATATATAAAGAATACTACGTTAGTGATATAGTTTAGGTCAAGTTAGTTTAAATTAGCTGACGGGGTTGTATAACTCTCAGAGAATCCGACGGTACTGGCATTACATTCTAAATTCAATTCAAATGATAATGGAACAAAGGTTATTAAGGTTTATTTTCCTATTATAAGTATATTTAGCTTTCAGATAAGGTATCAAATAAAACTGCTCCTAAATTTTAGTAAATAAAGAGAGGATTCAATTTATATTAATGATAAAATTTCATATTAAAACAATAAAATTTAAAAACATATCGATATATGTATGTAATTGTGTGTATGTGTGTTTTATATATATAACAGTCAATAATGTGTGTAAATTTGAATAATTATATTATTATGATTAGGCTATCAGGCTCCTCCTCTACGCTCGGGCAACCTTGTAGAGGAGTACAACAAAAAAAAAATGTATTTATGATTATTGTCAAGAACTATGTATATTTTAACTAAATGTATTTCTGTTAATGTAATTATGTTGAATAAAAAAAAAAAAATAATAATAAAAATATATTTGAAAAATGCTTGATACAAATAAATATAAGTATATACAGAGAGATATACTGCATATATGGGAAGATGATAGTAAAAGAAAATAGATGAATAATAATTGTGATTTACCTAGTTTATTTTCTAAGGTTTCTGCAAACTTATAGAACAATATTAACCCTACACACAACGGCTGTTTATAAAGGAGTGATAGCTAGTAGTGGAAGAATTAGCCAAGCTTCTTAAGCATGCGCAGAAGTCCAGGAAAGAACAACTATCCCCTTCCTCGTCGTCAAAGCATGCACTAACTATAGCTCTTTCAAGTTCCCCCCTTTACTCGGGGAGATCTCCTATCCTTCTCTTACTCACAGTTCAGTATATATTATTCTCACTGGACTTGTTTGTTTACAAAACTTTTCTTATATAATAGGTAGATTAGTTGACCCAGTGTGTAACCAGAAAATGTTAAACTTCTTCCAATTCAAAGCAAATAAGAGTATTAATTATTAGATAATCATATCTAATTTACTTATGATTTATATCAGTAGTGTTATTCAGACTCAATGGGACCAAGGTAGCCTTGATTATCAAATATGTCGTATTTTAAGAGGAAACGACAAGTAATTATTTTTTAAAAAAAGGACCTCCTGAGTAAAAATATATATTTGGTTTCGTTTTTGCACCAATCTATCTTTGCACTTTGAAAATTGCGTTATTTGTGTCTCCCTCTCTATTTTTTTTAACGAATCAATGGCAACATCTGGAAATAATTCTAGTTATTCTTTGTTAAAACCCTGTTTTTAAGGAATATTTCATGCGTCGAATATTTTGTGAGAAAAAAATGGTCTCCCCAAATTCTTAAAATATAATTATTGTTATATTCTAGTTGTAAAGGAATACATAATAATAACGAATTAGTTAATTGTCTTTACTAAGTACAAACTTATTATTATTTAATGTTTATAAATAGAACTGATCGAACATAGACAAGTCTATAGATTTTTATTATATCCTCCCCCAAGCTCCAAGCAGTGTTTCTTACAGAACAATTATCTTAGGGACATGGAAGTTTCCTAGGATTTGTGTTACCCTGAACCACATCTCGCAACTGTTGGGACATATCCCAGTAATAATTATTCGCTACATTTAGATGGTTTTCAGTAATTTTTGCACCAAATTTAATCAAACAATATACAGAGTTTGTCTTTCTTCCTTTGATGGCTCTTTTTAACGGTGTTTCATCGTCAGAATCTAAAGCATCTGGGTCAGCTCCAGCTTCGAGAAGTATTTTAAGGACCTTAACATTATTATCATTCAAAGCGTAATGGATCGGTTGGTTTCCAAAATTGTCTTTGGAGCTAAAATTTCCTCCAGCAGCGATCAAATATTCTAAAGAAGTAGAAGCCATGTTTTCGACGGCGATATGTACAAGGGTTTTGCCATCGAGATCTGTCTGATTAATATTGCCCCCGTGATTTAAGAAATAATCCATAGAATTAGGTTTATCATAGGCTATTGCTGTTACAATTGGAGTTTGCATATCTACGTTTTTAATTTCAACATCTGCCCCATTTTCAATTAAGACCTTGATGGCTTCGACTTGACTGGCTTTAGCAGCGTAATGCAAAGGCGCGTTCCCTGATTCATCTTTAACATCAACACTCAGACCCCTGGATAATAAAATCCTCATCACGTCTAGTTTTCCTTCTTGTGAGGCAATATGAAGTAGCGTATAATTGGAAAACATTCTCATATTAATATTAGCTCCGTTATCTAAAAGAAATTCTACAATATTAGAATAACCTTTTAGCGTGGCGATTTCGACTAATGATTCCCTCTTATTATTAACCGTATGAATTTCTCCACCATTCCATAATAAGTATCTAACGACGGCTAAATGTCCTCCTTCTACCGCCCCCAAGACAAGAGAGGAAGTTGGTTCTGGTCCAATGCTCACTAAATATTCTAAAGTTGTGAGATGACCATTAAACGCAGCATACCAGGCCGGTATATAGCCATATATATCTCGAGAAGTAATCATATCCTCGAAAATTAGGAGTTCGTCAACGATAGATTGATGTCCGTTTTCTGCAGCTACATGCATTATCGTCTTCTCATTTTGAGCTCTAATTCTCAAATCAGCTCCGTTTTTAATTAAAAACTTTAATGAATCAACCTGACCGTATTTTGCTGATAAATATGCTGCTGTAGCAAGTAAGCTATTTCGTTGATCAATGTTAACACCCTGTAAGGCTAGAAATGTTAATATCTCCACTTTTCCATTCATTGCAGCTACTTGGAAAGGTGTAGTTTGATTCACATCTGTTAAATTATAGTCGCCTCCAAGTTCTATTAAAATTCTTAATGTTTCTAGTTGTCCACCTTCAACAGATAAATATATTGGAGTCCTTCCATCATTGTCCTTGATATTAACCACAGACTTATAGCATTTGATACATTCTGAAAATATATTTGAACTAGTGCGACTATTAAATTTGTTTTGAGAAAGGGTTTTAACGAAGAATTTGACGTTTTCGACATCGCCTTTATAAGAAGCATAGTGTAATGGGGTCATACCCCTGAAATCTTTCCTTCCTAATGAGACTCCGTTGTCAGCAATATACCTAATCAAATTAATATTTCCACTTTTAGCAGCTGCATGTATAGATGTAAACCCTCTCTTATCAACTGCATTAATATCAGCATTGAAGTTTACCAAAAGCTTAACAGCGTCTAGGTGGCCCTCTTCTGCTGCAATAAGGCATGGGGTCGTATTATCATGGTTCTTCTTATCAACCGTTGTTGTTTTATCGATGAGTAGTTTAATTAATTGAATACTGCCAGACTTTGCCGCAGCATGCAGTAAAGAGTTACCTTTAGAGTCAGTAATATTCAACGTGCCTCCATGCTCCATTAAAATTTTAGCTGTTTCATAGTGTCCCTCTTCGACTGCTAAATATAAAGGACTCTTACCATCTTGATCCGTTAAGTGGAGTGAAGAGTTTCTTTCGATAAGATATTTGACAATTTCAGAGTGTCCTGCACTGGATGCTGCGTGCAGTGGGGACCTCAAAGCAGTGTTAGTTGAATCTACTTTAACTGTACATTCCTGCACTAGATATTCCACACATTCCTGTTTACCATTTAAAGCAGCTAATATCAAAGCAGTTTCACCGCCGGGTTTCGTCTTTAATTCGAAATTTACATTCGCAATCTTGAAATATTCAAGAAGTTTTTTTTGACCAAACATGGCTGCGTAATGTAACGGAGTCATCCCAGTATTGTCATACATAGTCTCAACATCTTCAGTTTTATCCAAAAGTAAAGCAATGGCTTGCTCATGTCCTCCTTCAGCAGCCATATGGACCGGTGTCCTCCCCAGGTAATCTCCTCTCAAAGGATTTGTTGCTTCATTCTTAAGGAAAGCAATAGTATCTATTCTTCCAGCTAATGCGACTATATGCATTACTGTCTGACCGTTTTTATCCATCTTGTCAATATCTGCACCTGCTGCCAGCAATAATTTCACAATATCCAAGCCATTATTTTTTTCTGCAGCAACCATAATCGGTGTCTTTCCATCTTCGGTCACGATATTCACTACAGCTTCTTTTCTTATAAGCCATTTTATTATATCAACTTCATTATCTCGAATGGCCTCAACGAGAAATATCTTTTTTCCTTGGTTATCTCCTAAAACGATAAAAAATAAATAAATTGTATATTTAAATACATAAATTAATGTAACTAAGTGGATAAAGACAATAATTAATTAAGTACATAATTAATAATTTATGTATATTATTATTATAGTTATAATTTAATTAAACATTTAATTAATTAATTAAAATTTAATTTAATTTTAATTTAAAAAACTATTATAAGGAACTTCTCTCAAAAATTCTTAACTATGGGAGAAGATCGGAGGGGATCAGAATGCATGTACCAGCAGCAAGGAACCCAACAATAATAATAATAATTACATAATTACATAATCAAATAATAATTGAGGATAGTTAGGACCAGTCAAGATTAAATTCAAAGTTGGGGATATACTGACGTTCCGCAAAAATTAATTTCTCTATTTAAAGTATTATAATACAATGGAACACTTTTTACTTTACTGCAACCGGTAAAAAGCTAATAATAGTATTATGGGCAACTATTTTATTATATATCATTTAGTAATAGTTAAAAAACTATGAACAGCTTTAGGGTAATAAAAGAGATTTACCAATACAAATTATTCGAGAAATTTAATTGCTTCAAAAATTCTTAATTCCCCTATATACTATTTCATTTGTTACTAAACCACAGATTTTTTAATTAAAACATCTGTCCGACAATAGATTTATTAGTTCATTGTTACAGGTTTTCTTGGTTAAAATGAATCATAAATATAATTCCTTTCCGGCGCAGAATTTGCAATTATAGCTAATTTCTCAAGAACTAGATTTTTTTAATCACAATATATTTCTCTATATACAACGCATATATAGTACTATATTTAAAGAAAAATAAATACATAATACATTTTTAGAAAGAAGAGAAAGACAAAAGAGAAATTGTTAAAATAATATTGAAATTCCCAAAAGAATAAAAAATATATGGAAAAGAACTAAAGAAGTAAAAGTAAAATAACGCCATATTTATTGAAGCGAGCGTAGCGAGCTTCCTACATTCAATGAAATATGTTCCGTGTCTGTCTGTGTGTGTGAAACGTACGACGATAACTTGAGTAAAAGTTGACCGATTTTGATGAAATTTGGTGCACAGGTTCATTTTACCAATGCTCAGGACGAGTTCGTTGGACAAGGTTGTCTGCCTAAGCGTTCGCGCGCAACGCTCGCGTAAACGTGCGCTTCAAAACTAAAATTGGAATTTTAGGACAGGGAAAAATTCTAACTTTATCTATGTGATGAGACGAACATTTTTTTCAAATAACCTTTTTGTAGTAAAACCAACAGCGACACCGCTATAAATTAACAGAAATCGTTAAAACAAGAGAAAAAACGTTTTTACTGATATCTTAGCCGCTGTACTACCATCATACCCTTTATCTATCAACTCATCATGATTTATGGTTATCTATTTTTTTCAATATTCAATACATATTTATTACTATACACTCGCTTAAATGATAGAGCCACGCGATGCCTAGTTTATTAAAGGAATTAAGTTAATTATTTATTTATGCAAGGATCAATATAATTGTCTTGTTCGGTTGTTCTGACAAACTTTTTCGACATGGATGTGGACCGCCTCGCCAAAGATGACCTCGTATACGAATACCATTCTAGGAAAGAAGGAGCCCAGTAGAGTAGGTAATAGACGGGTAGCCATAAGAAGGATTCTGAAGCTAGAGATGGAGGGGAAATGTTTACCTACCAAATTAAATGTAGTGGAGGCACTGGAAGTGATTCAGAAGATGTTGGAAGATTTCCTCCAGTTTATGGAAGCGGAGTCTCAAAAGAAACTAGAAACAATGTTAACCCATCTATGGGCTAGCTTTCCTGGATTAAAGGAACAAACGAAGAAACATCCTCGCTGAAGGAGGAACTTCTCTCAAAAATTCTTAACTATGGGAGAAGATCGGAGGGGATCAGAATGCAGGTACCAGCAGCAAGGAACCCATTCCGGAGGCTGCTACGGTATCCCTGCTAGTCGTAGATCTTAGCGAAGAGGAAGCAGCCGAACCCCTGCAACTAGCACCATCTGCTTCCATGAAACCTAAGCCCAGTCGAAGTCTTCCAGCGTCTGGAGAAGGCATACAAGATTTTTTGCGAGAGCCCATCCGCCTTCTCAAATAACAAGTACCAGTAAAAACTTGAGGAAATACATTTTCGGGAGATGGTACAGGAGCTAGTCTCCACAGTTTTCTCAACGAAGTGAAGCACTATGGTCTTGCATGAAACGCGACTTGAATCGTTATTTTCCACAGAGTTGTCAAATTTTTCACCCGTCCGGCCTTGATCTGGTTCAAATCTATCTGACGTGACATCCGGTCGTGAAGAGAACTCGAATCACTCCTCAAGGAGAAAATTGGGGATGAAGAGTACGTGGAGGAGTTGATGAAAGAGATTTTAGCCAGGACTCAAGGAACGGAGGTAAATGTTATTAGCACCTACGTTGTCATAATTTGCCCGTGTTCCCACCCTGCTATCGGAAGAGAGAAAAGTAAAAATATTACGGAAAAACGTAACTTCTTACACTTAGGGCAAACTAAAGGACTGGAATATCTCCATGGTTGAGGACTTCTTCCAAATTAGACGCCAGATCCAACGTGCCCGGGAACACACGGTGAGATCTGTATAGAAAAATTTACTGATACTTGTGGTAGGGATGGTATTATTGAGCTTTGTATCAGGTATTAGTGCCAATGCCAACACACCTAGAGACGGTATCATCAAACTTCAGTTCAGTTTTAAAAAAGTATTTACCAAAGAATAACCATCAGTTATTCAAACATTGAAAAGCACAAAACTGTAATGGTAATGACAGAAGCAGTAAACCTGTAAGAAAGACTAATAATTTATTGTAACTTTAAGATACTTGGGCAATGGAAATAGGCATAAGAGTAAGAAATAGGTAAGATTTAAAACTATCGACTCTAATTTTTCTATGTTATGAATATTGTACAGTTGTTAATGTAAATTATACAGTTTATACAGCTGAAAGAGCAATTCGCTGTAATTGCATCATCCTTCATTAACGAATACAGTTGTATAAGCTCTTTAAGAGCTCCACGAGATGTCGCACCAGAGATTTTTATTTGTCCATATATTAAAACACATTTTACCAAAAGAAAGATACAGATTCACTTTAAATTTATATTTAAAATTAAAGTTTTGTCTGTGCATGGATCAGAAATGAAAAATGTTTGGATACTTTTCCATTTTATACATTACGAATATAAATTCCAGCCTTAACTTTTATTATGTCTGTTTGTCTGTATATCGCCATCGGTCCTACTTTATAGCTGCAAATCTGGCTGAACGAAATTAATTAATTTTAAAGCAGTGCTGTTCACCCAAAATTTTACGCATGTTGTAGGCAGGGTTTCGTCAAAAAATTGAGTAGAAAAAAAACAACTAAACTATACTTCATATCACTTGCTTTAATTCATAACAAAGCAAGTGATATTATAGTAGTGATATTATAGCTCAGTTATTATAGTAGTTTGAGTACTTTTTAATAGAGACTTTCTTTACCAAGGATTAATTCTTGACTGCATAATTTCATTCTATTTACTTTTATTTGTTTGTTTTTTTACTCATTATTATATGAAAGCTCTTAAGGCCTAGATTAACAATATTTACGTTATTAATATTTTTATAAGGATAAGTAAGGTTATTGTGCGATAGCCAATCTTGATCGTGCCTAATAATAAAAAAATAGAGGATTTTTTTTTAAATACCCTTTCGATAAATAAATTTCGGTTCGCTTTATATTATTCCTATTAATGAATGATTTATAATATAGTTTTGGTTCTTTTCTCTGATCTTTTCTATGAAGGCTTTGGAACTAAACTATCTAGGCGTTCATTTAATTACTTGGACTACATGATATTAGGAAAATTCCATGGTTCCTATCATGATCCTCATGTGGGGTGAAGGATTGCAGGATATAAAAATAAACAAAAATACGAAGAGCATTTTTTTAAACAATTATTACATTTAGATACCGAGACAGACCAGAAGCCGACTCATACACGCACCAGTTTCAAGGTTGTAGTATTGTGGTAGCTGTATTGTGTTCAGCGCCGGTGCTACACTTTTGGCCGCCACAGGCAAGACGGTTTTTTGCCGCCCCTTTGAAATAGGAAATGTTTTGACCGGGGGGGGGGGGGGGGGGTGATTTCTTGGGGCTTCCTTTACATTTGATTGGGTTATTACACAAAAAAATAACTAGAAAGTTTTGTGTTGGGTTCTTTCGGGAATAAAAAACCTTTAACGACCTCCAGGCAAAGTCAAAGAAATGATAATAATTGTTCTCGGTTTGGTTTCGCCTATACGGACCCTAAAAATGGATATACATAGTTGGTCTATAAGATGGTAAGCCTTAATATTTTACTATTTAATCTAAAATATTCCTATTTTAGGTTAGTAAAAATAGTATTGATATTATAAAAAATAAGTAGGCCTAAACTGTCACTGGGACATGGCTATGTAACTGAATTTTGGGATGTCTAAAATTTTATAATATAATATCATTTGTAGAAAAAAATACAATATTTAAATATAATCATATATAAATAATTATTTTTATCTGGCGCCCTGAAATTTTCTATGGCCATATTTTTTATATTATCCTCAGTGGAAATTATATTGTGAATTATAAATGGAACATGCCTCCTCTGATACTTTATTTTAGATTAGATTAAAAAGTAAATTTTTACTAATAAGCCAACTTTTGTTAACTTCGGACAGTCCCGTCTTTTTTTGTTCTTGAGGTATAAATAAAATAATTTTTCCACTTTCAATCGCTCGAACAAAGACAGAGGGCAGAACAAAGTCTATTTAATATAACCTGGCTGCTTTTTAAAATAGTGCATGTCACTATTATTTAGCTATAATAGATATTGAGTATTAAAGTAAAGTAGGCTATTTTTAAAAACTCAATATTAGAGGAAAGGTACTTCTTTAGACAGTTACTCCCCTAAGTTGCTTTAGAATAAAAATATCTTTGACTAAATAACTATTAAGAAAAAAAGAGATGTTTAGTCCAATGTAGTTTGGGAGCAAGGAATATACCATTTCTGTTTTTATAAGGGGTTTAACAGTCTAAAGAAGAACATTCCGTACACCTTCTTTAGATTGTCACTCCCTTCTGTTTTTTTTATAAGGGGAGTAACAAACTAAAGAAGTGCCAGAGGAAAACACCTATAACAGAACTGAGCTATATATTTTTACTTTCTCATATAATGAGAAAGTAAAAATATTTGTGATGGGGCAAAAATTATATCTTGAAATTTTAAAAAATTTACACGTTTTGAGGTCCGCTGAGTCCAAAAAAGCGGTTTTTAAAAAATGTCTGTCTCTCGTCTGTCCTCTGTCGTCTGTCTGACGTCTGTGCAGACGAGAAAATTTGGTGTATACATGTTCAGAAAAATCATACCCCGAAATGAATTTTAGCTCCAAATTTGGAGCCGCTACCCCCAAAAAAAACTCTGAAAAAAACGTGTAAAAAATTATGTCTCGAAAAACGTTTTCGACGATTTTGATTAAAAAAATCTAAAATATAGTCCATTTAAATACGAATCTAACGATATAAGCCGTTTTCCCTGGAAAAATCTAGTTCCTGAGAAAATAGCATTAACCGCAGACGGAGAGAGGCCAGCATCGATTCCCCGCCGAGGAGAAGTTATTTTTAAATTTTGATGAAAATGTTAAATAATAATTAAATGTACCTTCTAAAAATAATAAATGGAAAATACTGGGCTAAGTAATTATGAACTCGTATATATTATATGAAAAACTTTTTCTGATTTGTCTCAGACCGATTTTTATTTTATTAGGATTAGGAGAGATACATACTTATAAAAATTAACAAATTAAGGGAAGGGTAGAAAATAAAATGAAAATATAACAAGGGGTAAGAAAAGAGTTAAGTGAATAAATAAAAAAAGATATGAGGTGTAATGGAAAAGACTTAAGCAGGGTTACGAGAGAAAGAAAAATACATGCATAGATAAATATATGTACTCATATAATAGCAAAGACAGCCGATATTTTTTTTTTTAGGAATAAAAAGAAATAACACCGGTAAAACCGAGAATTAGAGCCGAAATACGATTAGCTCGGCTACTAACTAAAACAGCACCTGATAAGGTAATGTCTAGGGGTGTTATTACTAGGGTTCCATCTCTATCTGCCTACTCAGTACGGGGGTTACGCACATTATTATTGTTTTGCTAGTATAGATTTTGTTTTGTCAATTTATAAAATAAAACAAACTGAGGGCGTCATCGGCCGCCCCCTGAATTTGGCCGCCACAGGCGGCCGCTAGCCCCGCCTGTGCGTAGCGCCGGCGCTGATTGTGTTAATGTGTGCGATACCATTTAATATTGATGCATCGATATAGATACAACAACACACACGCAAAATCGGTACCACGATTCCGTATACATCTATCGATACAGATTTCTTCGTGTGTGGGCCCTTTAACGGAGAACAAGAAGACATATAAAAATAAGATGCAGTGATATTATGGTTATTGTCATGGTCGTACTAAACACTCTCATGTACGGCTACTTAATTATTTGGTCCAGCGTTTTCTTATAGTTTTCGTGGTTGTATCTAATTATTATTACATATTGAATATCGAAACCCGAACTCTCACCATTTGAAATTATAGCTTTTTTCTCTGGAATTCGATTTTTTTTAAAAAATTACTTATATGATTACTTATTACTTTATATTTTTGTTTAAATGGAGGACATTTAAGATTTTTTTTTATCATAATCGTCAAAAAATATTTTTTTTCACGATTCTTGCACGGCATTTAGGGGTTTTATAGGGGCTCTGAAGTAATAGTTAAAATAATTTCTTAATTTTTCCTCGGGCTATTTTTCCGAACCAAATTTGATTGATATCGGCAGAGTTGTTTAGGCCCCACGGATCTGCACAGACTACAGGCATAAGTTATTAAAAATCATTAATTTATACTCAGGGGACTTCAAAACGTGTAAATCCCTTAAAATCTCAAAATCAAATTTGCACGCCAACACAATACTTTTTTTTATATACAGGGTGTTTCACGATAAATGTTACAAACTTCGGGAGGTGATTCTACACCCTTAAAGCAACAAAAAATTTCCTCTTGACCCCTGTCCGATTCTCAAGTATAAGGGACTTATTTCGGTTTTTCTGATTTTTCTGTACAACACGAGTTTTCTTCATAAAAATGGTCATATCTCCCAAACTGTTGGTCCTAAAGCAAATTTGAAATAACCATTGAAAAGCTCATTCAATTTCCAATAATAATGCAAACCTTAAAAGTTTCTTAATACATTTCTAATCATTTTAATACAATCGAAATTGGGGAAAAAATTAAGTTTCTAATATTCGGAAAATGTTATTTGTGTTTGAAGCAAAAACAATTCTTCAGCCTTAGCCTGGCAAATTTCACCAAAACTTCCCCTTTTAATAAGCTTTCCAACGATATACTCCATTTCGTGATTCCGTTAAAAATTGGTAGAGAAATTCAAGTTAGAACGCGAAAAAACGTGCGGTAGAGGCAGAACGGGGAAGCTAGAGGAGGGTTACAAACCAGCAATACACACGCATTTCCCGCGATAACTTTCGAACGGCTTGAACGTGAGATTCCTAATTTGACCCTAAAACACGCCCAAAACTCCACCGAACTCATTTGTTGGCCAGGAAAATTGGTTTAGTGGAAGTGGTAGAAATTTAAACTTGAAACGTTGAAAAAATGAGAAAAAAAGTACTGGTTTTCAAATAATAATGGCATTTTTTTTTTTTCATTTTTTTTTTTTTTGTCACGCTATTTGGGTTTATTAACCCAAAAACACCATTAATAACACCGATCCAGAATGAATAAACCCAAATAGCGTGACAAAAAAAAAGCCATTATTATTTGAAAACCAGTCTCATTTTTTCAACGTTTCAAGTTTAAATTTCTACCACTTCCACTAAACCAATTTTCCTGGCCAACAAATGAGTTCGGTGGAGTTTTGGGCGTGTTTTAGGGTCAAATTAGGAATCTCACGTTCAAGCCGTTCGAAAGTTATCGCGGGAAATGCGTGTGTATTGCTGGTTTGTAACCCTCCTCTAGCTTCCCCGTTCTGCCTCTACCGCACGTTTTTTCGCGTTCTAACTTGAATTTCTCTACCAATTTTTAACGGAATCACGAAATGGAGTACATCGTTGGAAAGCTTATTAAAAGGGGAAGTTTTGGTGAAATTTTCCAGGCTAAGGCTGAAGAATTGTTTTTGCTTCAAACACAAATAACATTTTCCGAATATTAGAAACTTAATTTTTTTTTTCCAATTTCGATTGTATTAAAATTATTAGAAATGTATTAAGAAACTTTTAAGGTTTGCATTATTATTGGAAATTTAATGAGCTTTTCAATGGTTGTTTCAAATTTGCTTTAGGACCAACAGTTTGGGAGATATGGCAATTTTCATGATAAAACTCGTGTTTTACAGAAAAATCAGAAAAACCGAAATAAGTCCCTTAAACTTGAGAATCGGACAGGGGTCAAGAGGAAATTTTTTGTTGCTTTTAGGGTGTAGAATCACCTCCCGAAGTTGGTAACATTTATCGTGAAACACCCTGTATACTAAATATATGAGAAAGTAAGAAAACAACAATAAACGTAACATACATAAAAACAAACTTACCGTGGGCAGGGTGGATATTAAATATTCCAAAAAGGAATATAGTTATTATAGACAAATACTGTTTATAACTAGCCATTATTCCCTATTATTATTATTTTTTTTAAAATAATGAGCCTGAAAATTTCATTTATTTAGTTAATTTGATATTTTTTACTGTTATAATAGACTAAGAAATAAACATGCTAATTGCTAATGAAACACTGCAGACTACATGAGAATATAAATGATACTATTCTACAGAACGATTATTTTATCAAATAGATAAGTGATACATTTTGTACTCACATAGATTTTTTTTGTCCCTAAAATAGAAATATAAATAAGATATAGAATAGAAATGATAATATCAGAACAAATATCATTCTGTTGTGTGACCTTTTGACACTTATTTTGATAACTTTTAATAAAATAATTGCTAATATATACAACACACATATATCGATGGCGTACAAGGAAAACTCACTAAGTCAATTTTCGAACATACTGGTATCAGATTTATAGACTGGTAACACTCACCAAGTCAAATATACTCAGGTTAGCCATTTATTTCAACTTTTTTCTAGTCACCAAGTCATTTTTATTTAACTCGAAAAACCAGTAAAACTAACTAAGTCATACAATATGTTCAAAAATAATTATTTAAAGCATTTAAAAATAATTATGGACTGTTATTTCTTTATTATCAATAAGAGAAAAGTCTGTTCTTTATAAATATTTAACCACCGGGCGTTTCTAAAAAAATCTATTTTTTAGAATCCTTCAAAACTTAGATTTAGTTTATCTCAAAATTAATAAATTTGACTTAGTGAGTTTTCCTTGTACGCCATCGATATATATATATATATATATATATATATATATATATATATATATATATATATATATATATATATATATATATATATATATATATATATATATATATATATATATATATATATATATATTTAAGGCGCCTTCACTCAACTTGGGGGTTCGGTCAGGTAAATAAAAAATCAACTCCAAAATTTTCACATAGCCGACGTTTCGGCAACTATATTATGTTGCCATCTTCAGGGCGAGCCTATATAAAAACAAAAGTAATAGGTAAGAGGAGAGAAGGTAAGAATTTATAACAGTAAAGTAAAAAGTAAACAATATAAGTGGAAATAGAAAAAAGAAGAAACAGAAAAAACCCGAGACAAGATCACTTACGTGAAGAACAGAGAATGGAGAGATTATAGCATAAAGATGGGGAAGAGAAACATAAAAGGTAGGAATTGGGAACAGAAGTTAAAAAGAGAGAACAAGGGGGGAGTATATGAAAAAGTAAACAAAGACGGTAAAGTGACAGCTTGGTGGCAGCAGAGCACCTAGTGGTGGAGGCGGCAAGTTAGTGCTGGAGGGTGCTGCGATCTAGCGACGAGAGGAAGAATTATCCGGGCTCTAGGAGAAATTTGTAGAGATCACTAACACCTGCTACGTCGGATCTATAATTCATAGTGCGCCTGTTGCAGTGTATATATAACATTTCAAGGATTCTTCTTTTGTTAATATTTCTTTCCGAATGGAGGATCTTAATATTTTCAGCATTCAGGTCAGCTTGGTGTTGGAGATCAGTGCAGTGGCCTGCTAGAGCAGTAGTGTTCCTTGTCTTCTTGTCTATTGAGTTTTTATGTGCATTTAGTCTGTCCTTCATATAGCACATAGTTTCACCAATATAGACCATATCACAGTCCCTACAATTGATCTGGTAGATAATATTCGACTGTTTCTTGGGGGATATGCTATCTTTGGTCTTCGAAAATAGGTTCCCAATAACCCTTGTTGTGTATTTTGCGAATACTTTGTCTGGCTTAACTTTTTTTAAAACACCTATGATACGCTCGGTGACGCCTTTAACATAGGGTAGTTTAGCGTAACCTCCTGTAGGTAGGGGTCTGTTTGGGGGGTTGGTATCCTGACTCCAGTTTTCAATAAGAGAGTGGACTGTACCACGAGGGTAGCCGTTTTTTCCCAGGATCTTCTTTATTGTGTTTTTGCTTTCTGTGATGTATTCTAAACTAGACATATCTAATATTCTTTTAGTAAAATTACGAGCAACGTTCAATTTTGTAGACAAGGGATGGTGTGAGTCATAATGGAGAACTCTTCCTGAGCTAGATGGTTTCTGGTACCATTTAGTAGATAAGGAGCCATCTGCGTTTTTTATTATTAGCATATCTAGGAAAGGGATGCTATTCTCTACAGGTAGTTCTATGGTAAATTGAATCCGGTTGTGAAAACTGTTAAAAATGTTTAAGGTTTGATCGATCATATCATACGGAATCGATAAGAGCATGTCGTCTACATATAGATGGCAAAGGTGAATTTCAATACCAATTTTGTTGAGGGAGATACTAATGGCTTCTTTCATAATTAGACTCGCTAAGCTGTTAGATAGAGGGCTACCCATAGGGCAACCATATATTTGCATGTAAACTTGTCCTTGGGAGGTGAAATATCGGGTCTCGCAAGTGAAGTTGATGATTTCAATGAAAAAACCTAGTGGAATAGTAGTGTACTTCTTGATTTCGACCCAGCGTTTACGTATGATATCTATAACGAGGTCGATTGGAACGTTAGTAAAGAGTGATGAAACATCTAGGGATAGTAACGTCTCGTTCGAAGGTATAGATGTATTAATTATAATCTCTCTCATAGCAAGGGAATTATTGATATTAAATTCATTGTCGGTGATATTAATAAGGATATTGTTTAAGAACTTTGCTAGGTTGTAGGAGGGGCTGTTGATAAAAGAAACGATAGGTCTGAGGGGGATATCTTTTTTGTGGATTTTAGGGAGGCCGTATATACGGGGGGCCGTTGCATTTCTGCATTCCATCCGTGCGCCTTCAGAAGAACTGATATATCCGCCGTTCACAAGATCCTTAATGAAACCATTAGCTCTTTTTTGGTGGGAATTAGTAAGATCTTTACCTATTTTCTTGTATGTATTTGTATCACTGAGCATAGATAACATTTTGGCGTCATATTCAGATTTTAATATGGCTACGGTGCGATTCCCTTTATCGGCACGGGTAATTAAAATTTCTGGATGTTTTTTTAGGAAATTTCTTGTTTTGATATATGCTTTATTGTATTGATCAATGTTATGATGTTGTGACATACGATTTCTGTAGTTGGTGAGGATATTCACACATTGTGCGCGGACAGGCGTTTGTTCAGCAGGAGGTAAGTCGTGAATGATGGTTTCCAGGTCACCAATGAAATCGAACAAGGGAAAATTATCTTTTTGATGATTCATTGCAAATTTTGGGCCTAATGATAGCAGTCTGCAACAGTCTTCCGGGATGGGCGTATTAGTAAGGTTGTGGAAGCTACTACATTCATCATTAGTTTGGAGTTGGAGGCCATTACAACCATAGACGCGGCAAAGAGAGTTAAGTTTACATATGAGTTTATAACGGCATTTTTGAAATGAAGTGTCTTGGGCCAGGGAAATAGAGCGTATGAGTCTAGTAAAGATGTCGTATGGTAGGAGGTTCTGGATGGAGGATCTTAGATTTGTAATATTTTCTTCTAGTTTTTTAATGTTATAAATGGTAATCTTAATTTCACAGTTTAGGATCTTGAATTTAGTGCGTTGAATAAATGAATGTATTTCATTATTGGTGGGGAGATTAGGCTGTATCCTAGTTTCTAGATGTTTACAGGAGTGTTGTATAAAGTTAGGAAAAACTTGCCTAGACCTGCATTGTAGTAGAAAGATGCGTCTGGCTTTGGTGTAAGAGAACCGTTTTGTTTCTTTACTGAGGTTCTTAGCTAATCTCCAGGCAGCGTTGCCATGAGTAATTCTTATATCTTGGTAAAGCCCCATACTTATGAATTTACGTACCTTGTATATATATATATAAAAGCACCCACACCACTCAGCTCGACCGTAGATGTATATTTAAGGCGCCTTCACTCAACTTGGGGGTTCGGTCAGGTAAATAAAAAATCAACTCCAAAATTTTCACATAGCCGACGTTTCGGCAACTATATTATGTTGCCATCTTCAGGGCGAGCCTATATAAAAACAAAAGTAATAGGTAAGAGGAGAGAAGGTAAGAATTTATAACAGTAAAGTAAAAAGTAAACAATATAAGTGGAAATAGAAAAAAGAAGAAACAGAAAAAACCCGAGACAAGATCACTTACGTGAAGAACAGAGAATGGAGAGATTATAGCATAAAGATGGGGAAGAGAAACATAAAAGGTAGGAATTGGGAACAGAAGTTAAAAAGAGAGAACAAGGGGGGAGTATATGAAAAAGTAAACAAAGACGGTAAAGTGACAGCTTGGTGGCAGCAGAGCACCTAGTGGTGGAGGCGGCAAGTTAGTGCTGGAGGGTGCTGCGATCTAGCGACGAGAGGAAGAATTATCCGGGCTCTAGGAGAAATTTGTAGAGATCACTAACACCTGCTACGTCGGATCTATAATTCATAGTGCGCCTGTTGCAGTGTATATATAACATTTCAAGGATTCTTCTTTTGTTAATATTTCTTTCCGAATGGAGGATCTTAATATTTTCAGCATTCAGGTCAGCTTGGTGTTGGAGATCAGTGCAGTGGCCTGCTAGAGCAGTAGTGTTCCTTGTCTTCTTGTCTATTGAGTTTTTATGTGCATTTAGTCTGTCCTTCATATAGCACATAGTTTCACCAATATAGACCATATCACAGTCCCTACAATTGATCTGGTAGATAATATTCGACTGTTTCTTGGGGGATATGCTATCTTTGGTCTTCGAAAATAGGTTCCCAATAACCCTTGTTGTGTATTTTGCGAATACTTTGTCTGGCTTAACTTTTTTTAAAACACCTATGATACGCTCGGTGACGCCTTTAACATAGGGTAGTTTAGCGTAACCTCCTGTAGGTAGGGGTCTGTTTGGGGGGTTGGTATCCTGACTCCAGTTTTCAATAAGAGAGTGGACTGTACCACGAGGGTAGCCGTTTTTTCCCAGGATCTTCTTTATTGTGTTTTTGCTTTCTGTGATGTATTCTAAACTAGACATATCTAATATTCTTTTAGTAAAATTACGAGCAACGTTCAATTTTGTAGACAAGGGATGGTGTGAGTCATAATGGAGAACTCTTCCTGAGCTAGATGGTTTCTGGTACCATTTAGTAGATAAGGAGCCATCTGCGTTTTTTATTATTAGCATATCTAGGAAAGGGATGCTATTCTCTACAGGTAGTTCTATGGTAAATTGAATCCGGTTGTGAAAACTGTTAAAAATGTTTAAGGTTTGATCGATCATATCATACGGAATCGATAAGAGCATGTCGTCTACATATAGATGGCAAAGGTGAATTTCAATACCAATTTTGTTGAGGGAGATACTAATGGCTTCTTTCATAATTAGACTCGCTAAGCTGTTAGATAGAGGGCTACCCATAGGGCAACCATATATTTGCATGTAAACTTGTCCTTGGGAGGTGAAATATCGGGTCTCGCAAGTGAAGTTGATGATTTCAATGAAAAAACCTAGTGGAATAGTAGTGTACTTCTTGATTTCGACCCAGCGTTTACGTATGATATCTATAACGAGGTCGATTGGAACGTTAGTAAAGAGTGATGAAACATCTAGGGATAGTAACGTCTCGTTCGAAGGTATAGATGTATTAATTATAATCTCTCTCATAGCAAGGGAATTATTGATATTAAATTCATTGTCGGTGATATTAATAAGGATATTGTTTAAGAACTTTGCTAGGTTGTAGGAGGGGCTGTTGATAAAAGAAACGATAGGTCTGAGGGGGATATCTTTTTTGTGGATTTTAGGGAGGCCGTATATACGGGTGCTTTTATATATATATATATATATATATATATATATATATATATATATATATATATATATATATATATAATTTTTAATAAATAATAAATAAGTGTTATTTTAACACTGGCTGTCTAAGATAAGAGAGAGGAGGGATTGTTTTATATAATTTGTGGTAGATTATAAAACTAATTTATTAAGTTTTTTAGGGTTTTGTAGATACTTCTCAAAACCCTTATACCGAGGGTGATGTGTCCGTCCGTTCGTCGCTCTTTGGTTCATAGGGCCCGAACCGTTTAAGCTAAAGTGATGAAATTTGAAACACTGGTGTAACTTTTTGACCCAACCACAGGAAAAATATACAGAAGTTAAAAATTTAATATGCACATGCGCAATTCGCAAAAATGTGGTAAACTCAAAAATTTTTATTTTTTTAATTTTCGAGTGGGGTATCTAATGAAAGCTGCTGAAGAGTAGGACGCATATATATATATGCTTTTTTAAATTTTGCATTCCTTGTTGGGTAAAAAATCAAAATATACCCAAAAAAATTTCCCCTCCCCCAACCACTATACAACGGCTGATCCTAAAATTTCGAAATAATTCATGCTAATGCCATATTGAGGGGCGATGAAAATTCCGGGAGAGCATACCAAATTTTCAAAAATTGCCAATTTTGGGCGCGAAAATTTGAAGTGCACCCAAATTTTTTTTTTTTTTAAATTTTGAGTGGGGTATCAAATGAAAGCTGCTGAAGTGTAGGATACAAATATATATTTGCTTTTTTTAATTTTTCATTCTTTATTGGTTTTACAAGTCAAAATATACCCCAAAAAACATTCCCCCCCCCCCAACACTATATAACGGCTGGTCCTAAAATTTCAAAATAATGTATTTAACTAGTCGTTATTACTGATGAAAAACATTGTGACCCCCCGGGGGATCGAACCCGGACCCTTGAGATCGAAGAAGAAAAAAATCATTATTTCATAACGGGTATGCTTAATCGTCTACAAAACCCTAAAAAGTACTTGGACGCAAGTACTTCCCTGTGATTTTTTTAATCTTACAGAATACCACGTTCCACAGTTGACACGGTTGACTGACTCCATTTTGGCAACAGAAACCACAGGGATGCTCCTATATAATTCTTCTTCTTTCCGTTTGTTAAAACATTTGGGATTAGTATTCCATAAAATCAACCCCTACCGAGAAAACAAAGAAAAAGAAAGTAGGGGGATGTTAATTTCTCGAATCTTCTTTACAAGGGTTAAAAAGGAAATCAAAGAATAAAGCTTTTTTGTTTGTTTTTTCTTTCAAAAAATAAAATTAACTGTTTATTTTGGGCTAGCCGGTAGCTATAGGTTAGTAAGGCTACATATAGGTGAGTTTGGACTACCCATAGGTGAGTTTGGACTACCCATAGGTGAGTTTCGACTACCCATAGGTGAGTTTGGACTACTCATAGGTGAGTTTGGACTACCCATGGGTGAGTTTCGTTTATAGGGTTTGATGTTGAGAAATAAGACCAAAAATAACTTTTATATTACTAGGTGATACATCCTCAAATTTTCAACTTGACTAAGATGTAAAATGAACATTCTTTCATCATTTCACACCTCAGGTATGCCTCACTCTGTTTCTTCGTCCCATCACATTTACATGAAACACAGATATGTACTCTTGTTTACCGTAGGTTTGCGTAAGAAGCTTACAAGCTTGGTTAGAGATGTAGATGGCATTCCCTAAACAAGGTTTCTTATATAATTCTATTATTACCCATTTTTCGTAACATTATATCTTAAAAGTGACGATAAAAAGGTTAAATCTTTTATATACAGTGTTGTCACTTCGAAACCCAGTAGTCTAACTCCAAATAAAAAAAAGTTGCGTACGAGTAGAACACAGGAAAATACACATTCAGATGTAAAATAGTAAAAGCTTGAAATGTGTCGAATTATTACACATTTCTTTTTTTTTTTTTTTTTTTTTTTTTATAAAGGTGGAAGTTTATAAAGAATCTTGTAGATATATATGATTTGAAGAATTAATACTCTTACAAAGCATTTGGATATTTCTATAGGTATGTTTTTGTAATTGGGTTTTTCCGGTAAATACGTCCTTACAGGCGCTGTACACTGTACACGCATCGGAAAACCAATAATAAAAAAATATTTACAGACTGGCTGATCCAACGGATCAGTAAAATTATCGGTTCATTTGATTCGATCGCCGTTTATTTATTTTGGCCCTGACCCTTTATTCGCAACATCCTACTTCCCAGCTGACAAGTTCAGTCTACGGAATCTTCTATAACTCGACAATTCGTTCCCAAACCAGTTTCTTTAAAACAATATGCATTTTTTTAAATTTGCTAGTGAATTTTATTACCATATTAAATTATTTCTGATTAAAAGATATAAAAGAAGATAAAAGTATGCTTTTAGAATTTGTCTAAACAAGGCAGACTTGTTGCAGACAACGAAACAAGCCGGTTCTTTTTTTTAAAAAAAAAACCAACAGAGAAATGAAAGTTGAATAATATATCGTGGGCTAAGTCAAAAGGATTCCTTTTGGCATTTCCTATAATATGATTCTATATATATACCCAGGCTGATTCGGGGCCAACCACTTTCCCTGTCCCACGCACTCACACTCGCACCTACTTAAGAGCGGAAATACGATCATTCGACACCTTACTCCATAGTGACTTAATAGTGATCATCATAATACAGAAATCGGTACTTCTTTAGATTGTTACTCCCCTATGTTTTAATAGAATATAAATGAATGACTAAATAACTATTAAGACAAAGGGATGTTTAGTCCAATGTACTTTGGGACTAAGGAATATCACATTCCTGTTTATATAGGGGGAGTAACAGTCTAAAGAAGATCATTCCGTATACCTTCTTTAGATTGTAACACCCCTCTATTTTCTTTATAAGGGGAGTAACAGTCTAAAGAAGTGCACAGAAATCTACATGTTTCCATTAGTAGGAAATTCATTAAACTTTCAATTAAAAATCTTTATTGCAAACCATTTCTTATAAAATACTAGCTGGTCCTGCCAGGCTAAATGAAATAATATTAAAATAAGGTGTAGCTTACAGAAAAATGTTTCTTTTTCCAATTAGGCTCTAGGGATAAACATTAAAAAAAACTTTTTTATTTTTTTAAAGCAATATAATCTGTGCAAATGTTCGTCCATACCTGGGCATCATCAGGCCTTTTTCTAAGTAATAAGTAATAAGAGCGTTCATTTCAAACTGCTATTTTTATAGAACAACAAAGGGTGAGTAACTTTCTTTTACAAGAATTGAACTGTTATTACTTTTTGCACAGATCATATTATTTTTAAAAAATAGAAAAGTTATTTTAATGATCATTCCTAGAGCCCAATAAGAAAAAGAATAATTAAAAAATTAAGAGATTAACTGAAGAATTATTAATAAGAAAAATACTCGTTCTAATAATTTTGTTTTTAAAGACAGAGTTGCATTTTCAAAAAAATTTAATGTGTAAAGCATTTTATGTTTGAACTTTGTACTTTTCATTTCGATGCAATATTCCAATTAACTTTTAATAATTTTTTGAACATTAAAATGTCAGCCATTTCCACAAAAAGAAATGTAAATCAGACTCCGTTGGTTTCTTTTCCATGCCCTTGACTATAAGTGTGCCGTTTTCTAATTTTTGAGTTCAAAACAATGACATTTTCTACGTCGCTTTTGAGAAATGTTTACTTTTTTACAAATTCCTTTTTACTGTTTACAAA
Source organism: Gerris lacustris (assembly GCA_951217055.1). Lineage (NCBI taxonomy): Eukaryota > Metazoa > Arthropoda > Insecta > Hemiptera > Gerridae > Gerris > Gerris lacustris. The sequence goes on from OX578276.1 coordinate 46,887,828, forward strand.
TCTCATTAGTTGACAGTCAATAAGTGTATGGTAAACATGACAAAAAAAACATACTGCATATATTTTGGTTTTTTTATGATAATCATTTAATTTTTTTTTTTCTAAGAAGAAATCGTAAGTTTGATTTTCGAGTGTTTACAACTAGTTTTTGTACATTGCAAGAGTAATATAACGATACCTAGATGTGCTTTCACATCACAGAAAAGGTCCGTAGGAATTTTAATGCCAATTAATTTTAGTATTTATTTTTAGGTTTTTGAATCTTTATACATATATCTGGCTCAGATCTTTTAAATCCGAATATCAAGGTGAGGTTTCATTAACCAGCTTAATCAGCCCAGCCTTATCCAAACGGCGGCCATTTAAAAGTTCGTTGTTTAGGTATAACCACGTTTTTAACTACATATTAATTAAAATGACACCTTTTTATGAATTTTCATTGTCCAAATGCAGTAGGTATGTATAACAAATCCGTAGTGTCTAGGCTAATTCGTTCTCAAATAATAAATTTGCAAGTTTTTCTTGGAGGGAACAGGGGGGATATTTTTATTTTCTCACAAAATATGCGACCGATTTTTGACAAAGAATAAATAAATATATATATATATATATATATATATATATATATATATATATATATATATATATATATATATTTATTTTTATTATTTTTTTTTTAAGATTATTTCGTTGAATACAATTATTGTCAAGGATACATTGCGTAAGAATGAATTGGTAAAATAAACAGGTCAAGCGTGTGCTAGTCAGCACACAGCGAGGGTCCGTAGGCCACACTATATAGCGTTTAACTGTAAAGTGTGTAAACAGTGTTTTTTTTAAATTCCTAAAAAGCTTACTTTGAACCATTCTAAGGGTCTGATATTCTCAAAACACACTCTGATGAAGTATTTTTTTGCCACTGAACCGGACTACAACCATATAAATACATCGAAAAGACCATAATTATAAAAAACGTATTTTGTCAATAAAAAATAAAATAATATTTTTTTCGAAATTTCCAAAAAGTGGTATCTTTACGACAAAAGATTTTTGTGGTCTTTTTTTTTGGTTGAAGAATGTTCAGGAATTTTTTCAGATTTTTTGCACTTCACATAAGCGAGATAGAGGGGGGGGGGGACACGTTTCAAACCCACTTCAAACTTGCCTACGCTCGCCCTATCAAAGTTATAAAATAAGAATTATATATTTTTGTAATCAGCTCGACGTACCCTTTCATATGATACCCCTCACGGTGTCGAAAAAAAATAAAAAAATATTAACCCTTAAGTTTTTTTACCCTAATTTTTTTGAAAAATATTTTTTTTAAGTCGCTATATTTTGAAAATATGTGGGCAGGTACAAGACACATACATGGCAAATTTCAAAGTGATCGGACGAAAGGTGTAGCCGTGAGAGCACGCGAGAGGACGGACGGACAGACACACGCAGGAAAATATAAGGGTCCTTGGTTTTGCCTACGGACCCTAAAAAAGATGACAAAAATATATTTTCACTCAGAGTGACCTCCTTCATTTAACACTTTACCAGAAGCATTTCCTTAAAAAAAATATTTTTAACAGTTAAAAAACATTTCAACCCTATAACCTTAAACCCTTGTATTCGAGGGATGTTTTTTTAAGGTCTTCCTTATATTTTTCCTGTGTTTGGGTTATTAGTTATTACACACATAACATACTGGTTGCGTATAAAAGTGCGTTAATGACAAACAAACAGTTCAACGCAGAAAATTATAAAAGTCCTTAATTTTGCCTAGGGACCCTAAAAATTTCCTAATTCATAAGAAATACAACAAAAGCAATTAAAAAAGAAAACCTGAATCTGAGCATAACCTGTGATTTATTTTGTCTTTTTTAAAATAACGTTTATCAAATTTATAAAATAAAAATTAGTTAATTGTCCCGAGATTTTGAGGAAATTACTAACAGTAAATATAAGTCAGAAGATAAAATTTTATCACATCCACATCATGACAGATGAACCCTGTCTGTATAAAACAAACCCTGTGCGTTAATGCAAGGATAAATAGTTTTGCTTCTGACTATTATACTGAAGGCAACGGAAGCTATGTGATCGTTCTGTAGATCGAAAAATTTATAACTCTGACTTCAAACTTTCCAAGACAAAAGTCCGTTTCAGACATCTGAGAACATTTAGTCCCGTATCTGTCTATCGGTCGGTCGGTCTGTTCACAATTTTTACGAACCAACATATCTTAAAAACTAATCATCCAATTCCCTAGAATACAATTGTTAGTTAGATGGTATTTCATAATTTGTCCATTGTTGGTCCCATATATATCATCAACCTTCTGTGTTCATTTGTGTCTCTCACATGCGCACAAACATGCATTTATTTACTCCTATATATTCAATCATAGAATTTTATAAAATTTGGATGGTATCTCAAAAGCAACCTGCAGATAGCCCCAGATTAATTTAACCGTCTGCGCTATTTAAATATGGCTAAATTCATACTTTAATTTATGTTAAAAATCAAAACGATTTAAAAAAGACATTTAAAAAAACGAGGTGAAAATTAAATAAATTTGACAATAATGGGTCGTAAATGCAAATGAATTCATTTAAGTATACGAAATAGGACGCGAAGAAGCTATGTGCCATACTAATTGACAGACTATTTTATAAATTAAAAGGAAATTAGATACTAATTAAATACTACTAATTAGTAGTTTACTACGAGGAATTAAATACTATTTTTCATTAAATAAAATCTACTTATACTTATAGTATTGTCAAACCCGTGAATTGCTATTCGCAGATATGCAGACGTTTATAGTTCACACTTTTTCAAAACAAGGAAGCTCGTTTCGCTTTCTTCAATTATCTGGACAATTGAATTCTTCAATCCATTTCTGAAACACAAGGAAAGTAGAAAATATCTTAAGCTAAAGAAATCAACATTACAACATTGTAATGTTAAAATAGAAATCAACAACACAAATAGAGAAATTTAAACGAATTCGATCAGGCAGTTTTAGTTTAGGCTCTAAGCGTCTAAACCAATGACATTTTTGGATTCAGGGATCTTCAAACAATGCATCACTCTTAACTTCACGATTACTCGCCTATAACGTTTATGTAAATGATAGAGAATTACAAAATAAACCAATTTATGATTAGTAAACATATAAACGGCTATAGATAGACAATTATAGACAATAAAGACTTTAGCAACTAGAGCAACAAATAACACCTACTAAGTGACAAACTAATATTAACTTGATTTTTGGTTAACCAACTTATTTTGTACTCAGGATCATGAAAACCACATTGTCCGCCATAATTGGCTGGACATGGCCTCTTTCCACAATTTTGTTTTTATCAAATGCCTTGACGAACTTAGCCGATCGAATATTCATAAAAGGTTATAAATAGTTTATATCACTTGTTGAAAGAAATAAAACACTGCCATTATAAAATGTAAGTCTATTGGTCTATGACACAATTTATAGTTTATTATAAATCAACCGGTTTCAGCCTCTACAAATCTAAAATATAAAAATTTATAAAAGTATGACGGCTATCTTCAGTGATTTATATATATTTCTAGACTGACGATAAGCTAAGGTGGCAAGGTTTAGGACATAAGGTCGGGTGGGGATTCGTGGAATTTTTAGAGTAGCGGGTGTGTAGGGTTTACAATCCGAAAGAGCTAGGGCAAGCCGAACTCTATGTCTAGGTGTGTAAAGGAAGTATGTACTAAAAAATCCCGTCAAGTACTTGCCAGCAAGTTACTAAAAGGGTTTTAAGGTCATAAGAATTCATAAGTTCTTTATTATTATTATTTTTTACAAAAACATGTACAGGGTGGAGCACGGCAGACGTATGAATTTGAAAGTGTAATAAAACACAGAATGTTACAAAATATTTTTTTTAAAATTTTTTTCCTGATTTAATAACATGGGAAATTTAAATTTACCTAGATTTAAACAAAGTATCGGTTAAGTGGTTCCCCTCACACTCCAAACACTGATTAAGCCTTTTTTCGAAGGTTTTGTGCACTCTTTCAAGCATTTCCACAGGAATTTCGGCAATTTTGGCTCGAATGTTGTTCTTGAGTGCTTCCAGGGTTCTGGGACGATCGCTGTACACCAAGGATTTAAGGTATCCCCACAGAAAAAAATCACAAGGAGCCAAATCAGGCGATCTTGCTGGCCAGTTTGCATCGCCTCTTAAAGAGATGAGACGCCCGGGAAATCTGTCTTGCAAAACGTTTACGCAAACCCTTGCTGTGTAAGCTGTGGCCCTCTCCTGCTGAAACGTGGAACATAAACTTCCCGTCCCCCTCTTTCAAACGAAATTACTCTCAACCGTCTAGGACCAATAGGAAGGGAGCAATCCCCTCTTCAAATTCATACGTCTGCCGCGCTCCACCCTGTATAAATATATGTGTGAGGCTCTCACGCATTAGAAGTGAAACTTAAGTTCTAGAATGCATTGCTCTCTTTCATTTTTTGACAAATTTATTATTTCAGTATTAAGAAATGGTTATGGGAAATATAATGGAACAAAAAAAAAAAAAAAAATATATATATATATTCCTACGCTAAGGCAACCACCTTTACTGCAACCACGTTTTAGGACCTGTCCTAATGGGTTGCGTGTGGGGGACATTTTTTTTTTGTGTTTAGTTTTAATTTTTTGGGGAATAAAATGACCGCCATTTTGAAAACACGATATATTTTTGTGATCCAAATTTAAATACCTTTAAAAAGACACCCAACTTAGATTTTTCAAATAATAAAAATTTTGGGGCTCCATAGTTACTGCCCCCAGAATTACTAAAATTTTACTTTTTTTAGATCAACTCCCGCAAATTTCATTGGACCACAGATATATATATTTAAGTATTTTTGCTTTTTTTTAGGACCTATCCTAATGGGGTTGTGCAGGAGGGGTACATTTTGTGTTTGTTTTAATGTTTTTTTTTTTGGGGGGGGGGGGGGGGGGGGTAAATGGCCACATTTGGAAACGCGATATATATTTGTAACCTAAATGTCAATACATTTGAAATGATATCTAACTTGAAAATTACAAAAATATAAAATATTACGATCTATTGATCGCAGAAATTTGGAGTGTTTACGTCCGCAATAGTTTTTCTGTTTTGGGGAAAAAAAGTTTAACTTGTATACGAAATTTCAAGTCTATAGCTTTAGTAGGTGGGGAGATATACTCCAAGTTGCGATGGACGGACGAACTACCAAAAGCATCTTCTTGGACGACCTCGAAACCCTACAAATGACTTTAGTTATAAAAGATTACTAGGATCTAAGAAATGGAGAGACTCTAAACATATAAAAAAATAACAAATAATAAAAAAGATGAAGAAATTAATAATTAGCATAATTATTATTACAGTATTTTTTTTTTTTTTTTTTTTTTTTTTGTACGTAGTATAATTACGTATTTGACATAATTGTACAGATAGAAAACTTTATAAGGAGTTAATATAATAAATAAGATCTAGGAGTTAATGAAGATTGACAACTGACATTAATAATAATTAAGGATGTGTGTGTACTTATTAAGAAAGGGGGGAAGTGAGTGAAGGGATTAATTCTTAAAAGGCACTAAAAGATTAACTTGTACACTAAATTCTAGCTTGATGTTAGTCAGACACTTTTTTGCACGCTATCTCCTGCTCTATAAATAAAACCATCAACAGGAAATAAGAAAGAATTATAGATTTGAACCTCTAAACTGCTAATAATTAGTTAACATAAACGTCAAGAAAATCTAAAGAATAATTAAAACTTCGTACTACTTGTGTAAGCAAGCCGTAAGATTTGTTGTAATAAAACTAATAGGCAATAAAATATTAATTTTGTTATATTCATAAATAGAGCTTAAAAAAAAAAATTATTAAGTTAATTGTATCAAATGAGAAACTCTTGGTTAATTTACACTAAAACTGCTATAAATAACAAATGCTTTTTTAATTCAAACTAATAACATATAATCTAAAAGTGAAAAACAAATTGATTAAAATTATTATCAATTAAGAAGTTATTTATTGAAGGATATTATATGGAAGAGGTGTGAGGCAGTAGAGAGGGTGCAGGAGTTGAGTAATAGTTGTACTGAGATGCCAGTATAACAAGTTATATCTGTGTCGCTTTGGTATTGGAAACCTCAAAACATTAATTACTCTTGTAACTAACTGGGTTAAAAACAATTTTTACACACTCGATAAAATAACAGAGAAGACGAGTGATAAAATGTGCTCGCAACTTGTCTAAAGAAGCTCCAACACGATCAAGCCGCTTGATCAAAACATCGCATCAAGCTGATTGACTCGACCTTCAAGCCGCCTTGGGGCGCATCAAGCATCCCATCAATCTTTTCATCAACACTCATTTGTAGTGGAGTTTTCGACTAGTGAACTGCTCCTCCTGGACTGTAATAAATCAGTATTGTGTAGATAACATGGTTTCGAATCAGGATTTGGGGTGTCGAGCAGGTGATTGAGGGAATGCTTGATCAAAATTGCTCTAGACTATCAAGCGCTCCGTTAAACCGTTTGACTCATTCAAACTTTCCATCAATCTCCATCAAGGCTTGACTCAAGCATCAAACGGGTTCCTAGACTATCAATCATGTTTGACACCATTGCTTGAAGCGATGTTTTGATCAAGCGGCTTGATCGTGTAGGGGCTGCTTAAGTCAAAGGTCCTTATTCCAACATAGACATGTTTGACACGGATCACATCGAATATAGGTTCAAAGTTGGTCAATACTTTGATCCTGTGGCTTTTCACGAGCCTAGAATGCACGCTCATTCCGATGCATATTGATATTCTTGATATCTGATTATTGATATGTATATAATGCTATGCATATTTAAAGATCATAAAATTGTCTACAATAAAGATGCTCATGATCTTCATGATAACACTTATGATTGTCGATATATTTACAGTTAACACATGGTAACATAGTGGTTTTCCCATAGATAAGTTTAAAGACAAAAAATGGGACATAAGAGCTCCCCTCTTAGCTTTCTCTTTCTTTTAACCGCGAAGTTTAAACCCAATTTGAGCTGAAATTTCAAAACCTGAACACATATACCCCGTAGGATTCCTGATTTTATTTTAACTAAGCACAGTAGGGAAGAAGGGGTCGGAAATGACCTTGGTTTCAAGCCAGAGCTTTACCCGTACGCTGACCACTCGGCTACACCGATCCCACAGCTTTCCACAGAACTTTCAGGACTTTTGATTGTTCGTTTGTAAGAGAATCGCTTTGCAACTATGCCAATTTAACAACTCCAATTTACTTACACAATATACCCAAATCGGAGCGTCTTTGTCTGAACTATATTATTGAGCTAAGCGAAGCGAAGCTCTTGTACTAAACTTTGCATTTTTTCTGACGCATACTCCTCCTGAACGGCTGAACCGATCTGCACAAAATTTGGCTCGATCATAGTGACTAACCACAGGAAGGTATAAATCTGAAATGGTCCAAATTGGTACACAGAGGTACGTGGTACGGGGTACAAAAGTTTCCTTCTGAACGGAGGATCGATCCGCACGAAATTCGACACAGTCAATGTGACAAACCACAGGAAGATATAAATCTGAAATGGTCCTAATTTCAGACAGGGCTACGAGGTACGGGGTACAAAAGTTTCTCCCTTAACAGCTGAACCGATCTGCACAAAATTCGGAACGGTCATGGTAACCAACCACAAGAAGATATAAATCCGAAATGGTCAATATTGGTACCCAGGGGTACGGGGTACAAAAGTTAAAATAGTATATGCACTCCAACGACATGATACATGTCGTTGGAATGCTCTTTGTTGTTATGTTCACTTTTGATATATTTTTATTTAAAAGGGGGGTAAAATAAAGAAACAGGAAAAAAAATGTTGTTTAGTTAAAAATTAGAAATATTACTATTTTTTATCCGATTTCAGCTGTTTATAAATAAAAATGTTTATTGTTTAAGATTAAAATGCACGCTCACCTCAATATTGCAAGCAGACAACTGCATTTCACACCTAGTACATGTATGTTTCGATTTCCTAGCTTGTCTTAATATTTTCTTAATCGCCAATGTCCTATAATGAATCCTGTAAATATTCTCAAATCATGTGTAGATTGGTTAGTTAAACATTGCTGAGGCCTTCATCCAAAATTTTGAAGGTACAGTTTGCTATTTCTCATATTAGCCAGGTTCCAGAACTTACACTGTTTTTAAAAAAATCTAGTTTCCCTTTGATAAACAATTTTTCCACCACCGTTTTTGGTTCAAAAAGGTGTTCTAGATTCTTCTCTATTCAATACGTAACTCCCATGTGCACTGGTATTATATTAATTGTTAATTGGTTTATAAGGTGACACGTTTCCTCGGATTTCTAAATAGAGGAGACATTACAAACTATGGTAGAGTTAACCCTACATTGAGTTAATTCCTGAATACCTACCTGCCTGACTGACAGAGAGGATTAGAATGTGGGTTCTAAGTTGAAGGAAACTGTGTGTCTAAAAGGATCGTATAAATATATGATATGTCTGAATGAGTCGTCGGTACTTAACTGATGAGTGTCTGAAGAGATAGTATAAGTCGACTTTAAGATGTCAGGTGTCCACAATTTAGACTGCCGTTGTTACAAATAGGACAGACCAGAGTAGTTACCACATCGATGCGGTGCAAATGCTCTCTTTAGTGGTTAACCTAAAGTTGGCAGCGAAGACGTGACGGGGATTTTGCCTTCACCCCGCGTGTTGGGACATTACTTCCTTATCTATCCGTCTAAAACAGTATTTAAATTATTAATATATTTTATAAAACACTATCAGTCTTTTAGCGGGAAAGTTCTGTTTCGATTCCAGGTGGGGTGAGACTGATTTTTAAGCAATAACAAATTGCTATAGATGGTTGATATTAATATATGACTATTTATAGCTATACTATCAACAAACTTTCCAAATTTCTTTAATATAGCTTTTAAAGAAATAGGTGATTATAAAAAATTGTTGGTGCGCATGCGGAAGAAAGAGAAATGGGCAAAGAAAGTTGAAATTAATATGGAACCAACAATAGGCTAATTATGACCTACCATCTAAGTTTCATCATTTCATTTAAACTTCATATCCACACCAGTCATAGTAAGAGATTTGGAATGTACTTATTTATCAGCGTGGCTTTAATTTATTTAATTTACTGAAAACTGAAACCTTCAAAAATTAAATTGGATTTTATTTATATCGGTATAAATTAAACTCATAAAAGAGCTAGACAGTAAGAATATAACTTAAATATAATTCTCATCATAACTTATGTAAATATAAAAGTTCAGCTTTCGAGCTTACCGAAGAAAGAATTATGATCATTATGAAAAACGAAATATTTGATGTCCAAATTCATAAATTTCCTAAACAGAAAAACGTTTCAAAGATCAGGGAACAATTGTTTTTTGACTCATATATGTTTATCCGTCGGTCGGTCTGTCCGCCAACATATTTGTGAACCACCAACAAAAGAAACAACTGCTTATCCCATTTGAAGAAATTCATATGGTTGATTTAAGTAGTCCACAGAAGGTACGATATTGTTTCAACCTTCGGCGGACATTTAAATAAATACAAAATAATAAAAAATGTAATGGATCCTGCTGATATAATCGTAACAGGTCGAAATAACCACATGTTCAACTGATATCCCAATAATAGGGTAAAAGGAATCTATGAGTCACACTAATTGACTTGAACACACACATACTGATTGCAATCACGGTTTGTCTTACTATCTAGGCAGTTTTAAAATATACTCCCTCCATACGTTTTCATTATCTAAAGTAACGACCTAATAGAAATAATTTAATAGAAATAAAATATTCAGTTCTATGCCCATAAAATACCTCATCATCTTATAATCATTGAAGCAAATGATTTGTTCCATCCTAAAAAAAAAGTTACGTCAGAATTAATAATTAGGCGCTTGTTAAAAAAAACAGTGGGCCTGTTACATCCATCCTGAAATGATTACGCCTTGACTGACTGACACGAAATTCTTCGACTAACAAAAAAGAGAAAAAAAACTGATTCGATTCTCTTTCAAAAAATCATTAATAAGTGTGATCAATATGTTGAGAATATTCTCGAGTTTAATGTCATCTACCTTTACGATATTAATATGAATGATTGAAATAAACATTTATCAACTTATCTTTCGTCAACAAATAACAATATTATGTAACATTTAAGTTAAAACTAAAATTAAATGTTAATTAGACAAATATTTAATGGAATCTGTGATTCTCAAAAAAATTAAGCTTTTTAAGATTCTTCCATTCCCTGACGGAGAGATTGTTCAAAAGGCAATAATCTTCTCAGAAGCAATTCATTAAAATCTATTTGAAACTATTGGGATTCCATAAGTTTTCATCTTTGGTATGCCAATGCTAGGCAACAGCTAATAGATGAACACTATTGGTCATTGTGGTCTGGGCTTACTTTAATGCTGAATGCTATGATAACAATAATAATAAACCGTAGAACAACAGCCAGTGGAAGGCTTAGGCCTGCCAAAGGGTTTATAAAACTATGTACAGTGGATGACTCCGGGATGGCATGAGGCTTCACCAGCTGTACAACCTTTTTGATTTGCATACTAAGTGACTTGAATGCAATGGTATCGACAGATCCTCCGAAAAACTTATTTTGCAGTCCTTAACAAGAGTTCAATGATTCAAATTACCAAATTATTGCTGTGTGTAATAAATAATACATTGAAAATATGAAAAATATCTTAAAAGGAATTTGTTTAGCTTAAAGGTGATGCGTTTAAAGACAAAAATCTTTAAATATTGAGCAAGGCAGAAAGGCTTAGTCGTATGTGTTAGCAAAGTCGTGATTTGGAATAAGATAGAGTTAAGTTTTGGGGTAAGATGTCATGGGGTCGGTCCTACTTGACCTCTCGTTTTGAAATACCCGGTGAGAAAGTACTAGGAACTTCTCTACACAGCATCTAACAAGCGCTTGGCATTACATCTGCCTGATGTACACACTCTGAGTACAAAGTCGTAAGCAATCTGAGGTTCAAACAAAGAAATAAAGAATGTTACGTTGAAATGGCGGAATAATTTGAAGCAATATACTTGTTATTGTTGAGCTTTTTATTGTCTTAAATCTTGATTAGAAGGACTTAAAATATTAAGCATATAGAATAACCTTTTTCGATAAACAATTCGCTGTTACAGGACGGGGAACCGGCCACTTTTCTTATCTCCACGATGAGATCAGTATGAAACATGTCTCTCCTCTCTGGGGTTCGAACTCACCACCAGTGTTTAGACCTAGGTTTCAAAGGCGAATTAAAAGGCCCAAGTTAAAGATATTTCGCTTTGGTTATTCTCAAACTGTATGAAAGATTTAATTATATTAGAAGTCAGAAAGGCAATTGCATTTTAAAATCATTATAATTCTTGTCTTATTTCACCTGTTGTAGGTAGTATTAATTTAATCTTTTCTGATCTTTATATATAAATTACTTATTTTACTGCATTTAAACTCTTCTTTCGTTGTTTTTAATTCCTGCTACTTTTAATGATCATGGTAAGTTCTTCTTCTTCAATATGACAAAAACAAAAACGTATGAGATTTAGAGTGACACATAGCTTCCTCACGTCAAATAATGGTATAAAATAACTTTATCCTCACTAATATAAAATATCTTTTAAAATATTGTTCTGAGCGTTAAATAAATTTAATAAAAATAATTTGACTCTACTGAGAATTGCAAGGCTGGATTTATTTTTAGGCCTGTTTCCATTCCCAGCAGACTTAAATTCATTATAAAACATGCTCAGAAGGTTTATAATAATATGGGACCTTCTGTGGATTAATTTTGACCATTTAAAGTTAATAAAACTCGAATCAATATTTTTCATTAGGTTTGGTAGTTCGAACAAAGGTAGACGGATTGACCAACGGACTGCCTGAAACTCATTTTTGTCTAGAAAAAAAAAAATTGAATTTGGGGGGGAAAAATCGTTCTTCAAAATGAGCGCAAATGCTTTCGTTGCCTTTTAAGCTTAGAAGCAACATTTTTAAAATCTTGAAAATTATATTTAAAGATATTCAAATAGGTATTTCAACAGATAAACGCCAAGGTTCTTTTAACCTTTGTAGCTAAGTAATGTAGTGATCATGTAAAGTGCTTTAAATCTTTGTAATCAACTCATTTGTAATGGATTCACATGGAAACTCATTGAAAGAAGTTACAAGATAAAAAGAAGAAGTAGATTATCAATAGAATCTTTTAAATGTCAAGCCTTTCTTCCGTCCATCTCAAGTTCAATTTTTTCTTTCATTTGTGTTGATAATTCATATTCAGAGAGCACGGATGAGATTAAAAAAATAAAAGCATAATGACTCGGCAGTACTTCTCAGTATACTAATTGCTGCTCTTTATATTAACAGCTTGAGAGGTCAGGTCGCTTTGAATCCCAAGCTTTTTGCATGAGGGTTACCATTCAATGTTAATAAGGCAGTTACAATGATGTGTAGCCGCGAGCCTTAGGTACAAAGACAGAGCCATCTAACCTTTAAGACATTATCCTCAACAACTTCTGACTTCAAGGACTTAACAACAAACCAATTTATAATCATGTCCTATAACACAAACAAATCGACTAATTAATAAATAAAAATAAAACACAAATACATTGTTCCTTTATATGCTAGACTAGGAAGAACTTTAAATTACACATCTCAATAAGTTAGTTAATTTAAATAATAACAATTCTACGATGAAGTTTGATTGTTTCATTATTATAAGTATACATTTTAATTGGAATGTATTTCTAAATATAGAATATATTCATTTTTATATTTAGTCATCTATAATCAAAAGCAGTATAGACTAACTACCACAACATCTTTTTTCCACTAGATTAATGATTGAGGTATGTAAGAATATTATGTTATTTATATGAAGCACACATTGCATTTAATAAATTATAATTTATTATTCATCCACGAGAGTGTTTGCATATATATGTTTTTAAATGATCTTATATATAGTATTTAAGACTAATAGTAGACCAAGGGGACTAATAGCTTGATCGAATTAGGCATTACACTAGCAATTAGACCACTTATTTGGGCCTTGTTTACTACAGCAGCGAAGCGAATAAGCGAATAGGGTGTGGTCAATAGTGAGACATGTAAATCATAGTGTCGATATGAAACAGAAGTGACTACTTTTGGATTACAGCTCTTCTGAAGCCCCAATAATTTAAAGCTCCTCGGAAGAAAGTGAAATTTAATAAATGTCTGTCCGAATTTTGGTTATAATTTAAAATTTGGAGGTAAAAGGATGTCCTTCATAATGGTTACCGCTACCTTAAAGCGGCCGTCTAAAAGCAGGTATTTGTTTCTACTGATGAAATGTTGTAGGATATACTAATAGTGTCACAATAGAGCAAACTGATCATAACAATGAATAAACTGCTCAGGTTATTGCCAGCCAACAGAAGCACTAGTTTAAAAGGTGTCACTTGACAATTTACAACCTTCAACATAGTGACATGTAAAGTTTAACATTAGACTTAATAATAGATACATATTAATTATTATTTATATATTGTTTTCAAATAGTTGAGACACATAAAAAGTGTATATTTTTGTGCAGATAAAATGCAACCGCCTCATCGTATTTTGTATTTTTTTAGGGGATGTTTATTTATTGCTTAAATAAACGCAAAAGCAAATAAAAGATGGAAATAAAGATATTTCAAACGAGCGAGAGTCTGTCGGAAATTAATAAAAATGACATAAAATCCAGTAATCATGTGTGTCGAATTAAAGCATTCTCGAGGTTATAATTATAACATATTTTCATAGAGACTATATTTAGAGGTTATTCATATTAGTTGCATGGTTATTGTACATAGGTCATATACCTTGTGAACAGAACTCCCGTGGAAATTCACGGAGTCCTTCTATTATTATATTTCTTCGTCAGACGATTTTTTAATTTACTTTTATATCATATTGTTTTAAAGCCCAATTTACACAATTAATGCAGCAACCGTGCAGGCAACGTGTTAGTCACTGTCGCTCTGTCACGTCTGACCAGTCAGTTAAAGAGTACTTGCTATAACGACGTCAGACTTCACTGTCACAAAAACAATCGCTTATATTATCATGTGAAATGAGATGTAGTAAGCCACAGCTTTATACCTTATGTACCTATAAACAGTGTTACACCTTTATCTGTAAATCTCTTTTGCATCTTCTACGCTTGATTTTAATGATTTCGCTAAATTATCGCTGCTCTTAGTTCCGTGTCAGCCATGTTGGATTATATTTAATAAATCCCTTGGTCATTATCTCTTTAGGCGTCGAGGGGGGGGGGGGGGTTCTGGCACATGTTGGGAAGTGTACAAGAGGGAGTTGTCCAAGAGGATTAGGATGCTCAAACAAGGATTCATGGAATGTGTGATAGCGGATAAATATATAAATTTTGAAGAAATGGAATGTTAGGTCATTGAGGAGGGTGAGTTTGGATACATAGAAGAGCATCAGTAATCTTTCTAGGATCTTAGATTGGATAATTTAGAGTCGACGGGAGTTGGGAGTGCTTAGATGCTACCTCACACTTGCAGTATAATTTTATATTTGGATAGCAACATCTATCCAGAGTTAAGTTTTAATTTTCCTATTCAAACAAAATCAGGGAACATTTTTTTATTCCATGGCTGTAGGTCAACATTTTTTTATTTATTATATCTGTTGACTAATTGTTTTATATTTTGATTTGTTTAGTGAGCGATGCAAATGGGAGGTACTCAAGTGAGTTTCTATTTGGAAATCAGTTCTGGCTTGGTTCTAAACTTCTCTGTCAAGTTCTTCAGCTTAGTTCACCCATCCAGTCAAGTTTCCACATAGCCAACCTCAAGATAACTATGGAAAAACCCTTCACACCTATGGTAAGTAAAGTTTATTTTTTTAGCAACTTTTAATTGTGATAGGGAAATTGTTTAAGTTCGATTCCAATCCTCATTTAAGATATTTAAAATAAGAATAACATTTTCTGCCAATTACTGCGGTCATAGCTTCCTCACACCCTATCACTTCTTTCTTGATGTTATGCCTGTACAACCCATTATTGTCTAGTTCATTTAACTGTTTTCCCGCTTTTGGTTCCGAGCTTATTAAAGGTAACGTAAGCTATGTGATCGTTCAGAAGAACGAAAATTTCTTCCGTCTCCGATTTCAAAAATTCCAAGACAGAAATCTTAGCCATCAGGGGACATTATTGGATCCGTGTCTGTCTGTCGGTCTGCGAAATTGATCTTCAAAACAAAACTTTATGTTTACGGTCATCTTGTGCTTTTAATTAAGATTATAAGGCTCCACCGCTCTTTGAGGTCAGAAAAATCATTAAATTGAAAATTGTATTGGTTCTAAGCAAGATATCAAAAATCTATCACAGGCTTCATTCCTAATTTTAATTCTGCACAATTTGAGCCCTATTTCAACTTCCTATGATAAATAGTACAGGCGCCATTTTAAGACAACGAGTTTTATCGTTGTATTGAAATGGCACCTATACTATTTATCATAGGAAGTTGAAAAAGGGCTCAAATTGTGCAGAATTAAAGTTAGGAATGAAGCCTGTGATTAGATTTTTGATATCTTGCTTAGAACCAGTATAATTTTAATTTTACTGTATTTCCTCAAAGGGCGGTAGAGCCTTAAGTTGTCAAAAAGTGTTTAATCCTCCGTGAAAACAAAGCCAATAAATTATTTGTTTTTGCCAAGATTTTGTAAAATTTAAATTAAAATCGGTACGATACGATTAAAAAAAAATTACTAATAAAATATTTTGTTGTCTTCGCTCCTAAATTTAGGTCACTACAATATCTAAAAAGATTTTTCCTGGCAAAATTATTTCATTAACATAAAAACATAATTAATTAACATAATTTCATAAATAGAAAAAGGACCCTTTAAAATTTGTTTGTATTAACTAGTAATTCCAAGAATACATTTTCATATTATTTACAGAATAGTGCCCAAATTTAGGTGTATTCTTGATTTAGCCTCAAAGAGATGAAGCTGCAATACATTAACCAAATTTACTAAGAATCAGTTCAGTGGTTTAGGATTCACGCTTCTTTACATACGTTAAATAGATGATTTCTTTCTTATACTCGTAGTATGTACAGAGAACCTACTGACTTAGAAGTGGTAAAAATTAATTTTGTGATTTCGATGGATTCACAAGTTTTTTTTTAGTTAAATCCACAGTAGCATATTATTATTATTACAGACTATGATTAGAATAGTTCAGGCGAAACGTGATGAACGGAGTCGTCGGGGAAGTTAATTTTGGTCTCAGAAGTAATCACTAGGGCCTCCAAACAGTAGCCGGACGAATCCACTATTGTATTGCTTCCACGAATCCTTTTTGAAGTACCAATTATATAAACTACTTAATTAATACTCAACTTAGTTACATAACTTTCCTACTAACAATAGCTCCTCGCACCACGAGACAACACCCTAATCTTTCTCCGACAAACAGTGTCACCAAACAAAAAGAAAAACTAATTAGCGACTGCACAGGAAACAAAACCATATGCTTTTCTTGGCAATGAAATTAAATCAGGGCGAACATTGTAAATGTAATTTTAGTTTTTATTAAGTTTAGTTTATACTATAGTTTCAATAAAATTATTATTTTTTATATTATTATAGTTTATGAATTGCTTCCGAGCTTACCGGAGATAACGAAAGCTATGTGATCGTTCTGTAGAACGAACAATTTATATCTTCGATATATATTCGACAGATATCCGTTTTAGACATATGGAAACATTTGATCCCGTATCTGTTTGTCAGTCGGTCGGTCTGTTCACAATTTTTACGAACCAACATATCTTAAAAACTAATCGTCCGATTTTAATGATATTTAGATGCCAATCATAATCAGCCCATGGTAGATCCCATAAAAGTTGAACTTTCTGCGGTCATTTGTTTCTCTTCCACATTCACATCAAGATACATTTTATATTTATTTATTTTCAAAAGCAGCCATCTGATTTTTAATTTTTTTTTTTACGAAAGTGGCTCACTGATAGCTCCAGTTTAATTTTAACCGCCTCCGCACATAGACCGGTAGAGTTAGACACAAAAGTCACCAATTAGGAAATAATTTCTACGAAATATTTTTTTATTTTAATAGTCTCATTTGTGACCCAATATGACTCTCCTTGGTTTTCCCCCTCGGCGGACCAGTGGAAAAGGAGGGAGGGGTAAAAATGTTCCCCTAAAAGGGGAGTTCGTGTGGTTTCGCTTATATCTTCTTAAATAATCCGAATTTTGAAAGAATGATTTAATATAAGTTTTAGAGCATACATTCTGCTTCGAATGAAACCAAGAGCGTATTTTATGGACCACCCGCTACAGTAGGTCAAAGTTGGACCAATTTTCTACATTTACGAAATATTTTCACTTCAACGACATTTATTCTCAAATATCTTAAAAAAATAACCTGTCTATAAATAACGGAAACCAGCCATTTCCGTTGATGTTAAAAATTGGTTCAAATTGACCTACTGCAGTTTGGTAACGGGTGGTTCATAAAATTCACTCTTGGTTTCATTCGACACAGAATTTAATGTTTTAAAACTTTTATATGGAATACTTTTATGATCAACAGGTTATTTTTGAAGATTTTTGAAACGAAAATATTTCGTAAATGTGAAAAATTGGTCGAACATTATTAAATGATAATTTTAAGTAAATCAAAATCAGACGCTTGTTTTCCCTTGAGAAAATGATTAGTGATTTTTATTAATTAAACTGCTTTAAAAGAAAATGAAAAGATATGTAGCACCCATTTGAATAAATGACAAAGAATGAAAAGGAGTTAGAGAAATAAAATAAAATATAATTATTAAGAAATTCAAGGATTTAAGAAAAGCTTGAAAATGACCCTAAGAGGGGTTGAAATATCGCGCCCAAGTAAAAGTATGGAAACTCAAGTCTTTAATTTTTATTTATACTACTCATTAAACCGGTGAAAGATTTTTCTTTTCGAATCTTAAATATCGATAGAGGGTAATACAAAACTACTACATACTTTTATTTGTGTAATAATACAAAACAATTTTTACAGGCTTTTTTAATTTTTAGTTTTTTTTTTAACTGTGGAACAATTAGACAATATTGGGTTGTATAAGAATAACATCAATAGAATACGTGAAAAGACGGGAGGAAGCTATGTGCTACACTAATTGGCAGACTATTTTAAAGTGGGCTTAATCAAAGATAATAATTTAGCATTGAGGTACAGAATTTATAATTGGGGACTAACCAATATTTTAACTTGTTTAAAAGTTTTTATTTATGGATTTGTTTTTACAGGGATCAGCAGATATCTCACTTGGAGTGTGTTTACCTTCTACCTGCTCCAGTAAGGACATTTGGACTATTCTTGAAGCAGGAAGTGCCAGTTCCTCAGATTCTCAAGATTTTAAACTAGACATCCTTCAAGTTCGACCTATTCCTGGACCTTACTCTCTCTGGGCCGATCCTAAGTTTCACATAACTGGGTAAATACTCCATTTTTTATTTCTAAAAATCTAGAGGTAAAAGAACAACTACCTACAGCAACTAAAAAAGGTAGGCGTCGGCGACGCCTGTACTTAAAGACCCCACACTCGACCCGACACGACCACCCGACTGTCGGGGCCAACGGGGTTGATCCGACAGTTGGAGCGTGTGTAGGCTTGTCGCCGGACTAAAACTGTCGAACTCGACCATCGGGAGCTCCTACCACCCTCGATTCCTGTCGTGTCAGATCGTGTGTAGAGCTGGCCTAAAGAGGGGAGTTTGGTCGTGTGTAGGGTAGGGTGGGTCGAAAAAAACTTTTTTTGGAAATCTAAAAACATGTAGTGATAAAAACTTGTTACTATGCTAGAAACGAAAGATCCCAAAATTTGGGCTTATTTGAACAAGTGCTAGGTCGCGCCCCATCGCTTTGAAGTTTGATGTATGTGAAGTTCTTATAAAATAGCGATGTTGTGGTGATTCGTATTATTTTTTGTGTTAAAATATATTCCGAGTGTAGTTTTACTGTTGAATATATTTTATAGACATTTAGTGCTTGTGGTAACTACATAGTTTAAATAATTAAGTTGTTTAGTTTAGCCAGTAAGTCTTGACATACATAATTTTTTCGAAAAAATTAGAAAAAAATAAATTCCGCAGAAGTTAAATTCCAAGTTTAGGTAAAAGAAACTTAATATTTTCTCTATTTTTAGTGTATTTCGTAATCGGCATATGTATAGCTTATAAAAAAATTTAAAAATTTAATTGAAATTGTGATATTAGTATTTTTTATGAAATTACATACATAGTCATTGAGTGGAAGAAAGCAGTACGTAATAGAATGCCTCAATGCTAAACCAATACCATTTTACTTATTATTTTGATTTTATAGAAAAACTAGTAACATGTTTCCACTAATAATTTTAAAGAGTGTATTTTATACCCCTCCCATCACCCTTAACTAGAATGGGGGGGGGGGGGGGTTGGAGCCATACTCAGTAAGGTGCCCAAATCTGATCTTGGGTAATTTTTTGTGAAGAAGTTAAAAACAGCAAAACCTTTTCTATATTATTTCGCTTACCTCTGCATAATATTTTATGTGAAATATTATGTGCAGGTAGAATGAAAAACTGCTTAAATGAGAACTGCTAATGAATTCCCAAACTAAAGTATGGTACCTTGAACCATACTATTGTCCCTTGCCCTGTCTACTATATCTTACCGTTTAGCCTTTAGAAATTCTGAAGTAGTGAGCTCCACGTTTATGTAACCATGTATATTCAGAATTGATAAAAAAATATTAATGGTACATAAGAGCTGCCCTAACTCGCAGCTCAATCGCTTATTATATTATTATTTCTAATAAAAAAGTTAATTTGGATGCCTTAGTGAATATGCTCCCCCCTTATTCTCAATGAGGGGGGAGGGGTATAAAATACACTCTTTTAAATTATTAGTTGAAAACATGTTATTAGTTTTTCTATAAAATCAAAATAATAAGTAAAATTGTATTGATAGTGAAGGTTGATAAGAAAAGAAAACACTTTTACTTGTTCAATAATTTTATTGTCAAACCATAAATATAGACATAACATAAGTATATTTATGGTTTGACAATAAAATTATTGAACAAGTAAAAGTGTTTTCTTTTCTTATCAACCTTCACTATGAGTAAATACCATAAAATCTCAATCAATACTACTAACTTCATTAAAATGGTATTGGTTTAGCATTGAGGCATTCTATTACGTACTGCTGGCTTCCACTTAGTGGCAATATATGTAATTTCATAAAAATACTTATATCAAAATTTCAATTACATTTTTTGAATTGTTTATAAGCTATACATATTGCGATTACGAAATATACTAAAAATAGGGGAAATATTATGTTGCTTTTACCTAAACTTGGCATGTAGCTTCGAAGGAATTTTAATTCTGCCGAATTTAATCTCCACTCAACGCCATTATTTTCTATTCTTCATTGGTTCCTTAACAAATTATAGTATTTAATTACATCACTAAAGGTTAGCGAAGCAATATTTAACTCTCTAAATACATAGATTGAGGACTACCCTAAACAGGACATTAAGCCGATGCTCTAGTATTTATAAGCATCTTTCTTTCTCAACTTACAACACTTCCTATTAAAAAGCTATGGATTTAACTTAGTAAAAGTATATTTCTTAACAAGAAAGGTCGCAAAACGAAAGTGAATTATATAAGTTAACACTAGCAACGTATTGCTGATAATGAGTGAGAGTATGGCTAAACGGTAAGATAGTAGACAGGGCAAGGGACTATAGTATGGTTCAAGGTACCATAATTTAGTTTGGGAATTCATTAGCAGTTCTCATTTAAGCGGTTTTTCTTTCTACCTGCACATAATATTTCACATAAAATATTATGAACCGAAATAATATAGAAAAGGTTTTTCTGTTATTAACTTCTTCTCAAAAAATTACCCAAGATCAGATTTGGGCACCTTACTGAGTATGGCTCCAACCCCCCCCCCCCCATTCTAGTTAAGGGTGATGGGAGGGGTATAAAATACACTCTTTAAAATTATTAGTGAAAACATGTTACTAGTTTTTCTATAAAATAAAAATAATAAGTAAACTGGTAGTGGTTTAGCATTGTGGCAGTCTATTACGTACTGCTTTCTTCCACTTAATGACTATGTATGTAATTTCATAAAAAATACTAATATCACAATTTCAATTAAATTTTTAAATTTTTTTATAAGCTATACATATGCCGATTACGAAATACACTAAAAATAGAGAAAATATTAAGTTTCTTTTACCTAAACTTGGAATTTAACTTCTGCGGAATTTATTTTTTTCTAATTTTTTCGAAAAAATTATGTATGTCAAGACTTACTGGCTAAACTAAACAACTTAATTATTTAAACTATGTAGTTACCACAAGCACTAAATGTCTATAAAATATATTCAACAGTAAAACTACACTCGGAATATATTTTAACACAAAAAATAATACGAATCACCACAACATCGCTATTTTATAAGAACTTCACATACATCAAACTTCAAAGCGATGGGGCGCGACCTAGCACTTGTTCAAATAAGCCCAAATTTTGGGATCTTTCGTTTCTAGCATAGTAACAAGTTTTTATCACTACATGTTTTTAGATTTCCAAAAAAAGTTTTTTTCGACCCACCCTAGTGTAGGGCCTTTTAAAGAAACAAAATCTTTATAAAAACTATTTTTATTTATAAAGTCTATTATCTTTGGTTGTTCCCTTATAATTTGATTAGATTTTCTTTTTCTTATTTAGGAACGCAGCAGCGTTCCGCCCCGCCAAGTCAAAAAGACAAAATTTCACAAAAGCTGCCAGTGTATATATACTGTAGGTGACAAACTAGGGTTTTGAGGGTCTGCAGCGTGGAATACGTACAAGCTACCTGAATATTTGTTTAATATCTTTGAAGGCCGTGTCCTGTAGATAAAAATTAAAAAAAAAAAAAAAAATCGAAATCGGTCAAGTAGAAGTAGAGAAAAATAGGTTTGAAAATGGTAGTTTTGTTGACTTCTTATTCTTATTCTTCCTTCATTTTACGTTGACGCACCTACAGCCTAAACTACTGAACCGATTTTAATGAATTAGGGCTTTTTGTATTCTTCTAGGACACTAGTGCAACCCCCCCCCCCCTTACAACTCCTCAACTCATTCCGACGCTGAAAGTGGAGTGAGAAACCAAGCTAGCGATTAGCGAACAGTCTAAAATGGGAGAAACCATGTAAGCGTCATACGAAGTGGTGAGCCTGACAATTATACAGAGGTACACCAGTGTGTTGTGTAGTAGTTTCGTGCTTGTCACATGACGTTTGAATTATGTACTTCTATTTACGAGTTCATCTTTTGAACCTTTTAAACTTAGTATTATTGGTTTAGTCCAACCTTACTCTCTTGAGTTCAAGGGGGAGTAATTTGTTAATTAATACATAATTCTGTTTTCTATGATTTTATTTTATTTTATTATTATTATTTATTATTATTTTATTTTATTTTTTTGTGTTTTCTATGCTTCTACTATCAGAATGGTAAGTTCTTTCAATGCCACAGGTCTCGTAGTTCTGTAATCTCCATAGACCTTGTCAAGCTCTTAACTTCACCATTATTTGACTCTAATGTGTAGGAATAATCATTTTAGAGAATCCTTCCTTAGGAACCGAACAAAAAGTCATGAAATCTGACCAAAAACCACTTGTGTGGTAAAAAAAACACCCCGCCAAGTCTGTGGTCCAAAAAAGTTGTGAAATCAACTTTCTGTCCCGCCAAGTGATGTTGGCACTTTCTCCTCACCCAACACTGCCAACTTAGATACTTTAAAAAAAATATAATCAATTTATGAATTAAAATGAAAATTGGGTTGTACTAACCATCACGAAAATTGTCTCTTTTTTTTTAAACATTTTCATCCCTAAAGATCTATAAGAAAAAGAAAATTTATTAATAATGATTTGATCATACATGTTAAAATCTAACAATCATGCCCCGTGGCGAAATAGAGAAATTTTACTTATAGCTCTAAATTTAGGTTCACAGCTCATTAAAACCGAGAAAAAATAAATCTCGATAATAATTCCGTCGATTTTTGTTAAACAAATTCTAAAATGTTGTCAATTAAAAAACAAATTTAACTATGTAAATAATTTTCTTAGGAAAAATCTTGTGTCCGAGATATTGAACAAAATAAATTTGTTTCCGTTGAGATTGAAAGGGAAAGTAAACAAACACCTTTAGACTCTTAATAATTTATTTAATAATAATTTAATTAAATTAGATACTATGGGATATAAATTCAGTATAACTAAGAAATACTCGTAAAAATGTTTTGTTCAAGATTGTATTTTTATTATAACTACCCTTATTTAAGGCTGGAACGCTGACATCTGTTGAATAAACTACGCTTTTGATATTTTATTTTTATTACAGCTGTAAAAATTTAATCTTTCACAAAATAAATAAACCGTATTATAATAAAATACAACCAAATAACAAAATCTTACTGTACAGCTAATAATTTAACAAATGCTCAAATACCCAAAACATTGTATACTCTCGTATTGCAGTAATAAAAAATACAATGGACGGAAAATTAAAAAAATAATTTACATTTTTATCTTACTGCATCTATCATTAGTTAATTTATAACAAGGCTTTGCGACATCATTAAAAATGACAATTAAAAAAAAAGTTTATGTAATATTTAATGAATAATGCAATAAATGTAATTAGTTTAGAAAAATATTATTTTTAGTTTACCTATTGTATTTTCACAATCAGAATTCTTTTCTGGTTGTTTTCTTAAATCAACAAGGTATTGTTGGCTGCTCAGAACCCTTAGTTATATTTATTTATATTATAGTAATTGGAGCATGTCAGATTTAACCTCCTTAATTAAACTTATGGAGTACATGTCTTATTAGTTATTAGATAAGTTCCTGGATCAAATTAGTTTTAGTTTATTTCATGTATTATGTACATTCCTTTCTGAACGCTTTGAAAGGTAATCCTACCTCTCAGGTGCTTAATCCGCATGCTTGAGCCTGAGCCTCTGCGCTCTTTCACACTAATACCTTCACAGACCCGCATTCACACTATATTTTGTACTTATTAACACGTGTATCTTTTACTCAGTCAATATAAAATTATCATTGAAAATATTCGAAAGGCTAAAACACTGTCTGTTTGCTATTTTTGGAACGAAGTTCCTTATGGCACGTTCTGGAGCCTGGGAGTGAATCCGAAAAAAACTATCAAAATCACCGTCACAAAATAACCGTTACAAAGTCACCGTCACAAAATAACCGTTACGAAGTCACCGTCACAAAATAACCGTTACAAAGTCACCGTCACAAAATCACCGTCACGGAACCAAGCGTCACGAAATCTACCGATGACGATAACTTGAATAAAAGATGACTGAGTTAGTTGAAATTTGGTACACGCATGTTCATTTTACCAATACCTAGGCTGAGTTTGTTGGACGACGTTATCCGACCAAGCGTTCACGCGCAACGCTCGCGTAAACGTTAGCTTCAAATTTAAAATTGGAATTTTAGGACGGAAAAAATTCTAACTTCATCTATTTAATGAGAGAAACAACTTTTTTAATACATTTTTTTTAGTAAAACGAACACCGACACTGCTATGAAGTGATAAAGATCGCTAAATTTATTAAATCGGACCTTAACGATTAAAATAAAGAAAACAACGTTTTTACCGATATCTTACGTTCTAACGTAACGATTTAAATGAAACTTCGCATACATATCACCTACAGTACAATTGAAACAGCCATGTAAAATTTCAACCTGATACAAGCTGAATATTTTGTGAGTTAGTGATTTATACTTTTTATTATAATATTTAATTGGAGTAATATGCCGACGGAGTCCGAGAGGACAGTTCTTTTTCGTCTCTACAACCATCTGCTTTAACTATAACTATAATCTGCTTTAACAATAAATTCATCATTAACTTTTTTATCAATATACAATACATCATTTATTGAAAGACGCTCACTTCAAAGATAATAAAAAACTTTTCATTTAATTTTGCCTTAACTCCGCTAGTACAAATAGTTAGTTACTTTTAATGTTGTCTCTTTTCTAACTCCACCATGTATAAGTAGTTAGTATCGCCGTATACTAATTTTGAAACTGTGATTTTATAATATAAAAATTGATTTTATAATTTATATTTAATGAAAAGCGTAAGGAACTTCGTTCCTACAAGGTGTCCCGCGTCACCAACCGTATTTTTTATGTATATCGTGGTTAGAGGATTATTGATTATTTTAAATTAAACCTCCTGAGTTTTAATATTTCAGTGGGCACTAATTATCATTACAGTAGTTTGAGCCAAATGACGGTCACAACCTCCTTAATTATTCTCAAGTCAATTGAGAAAAACCGTCAACTTTCGTTTTATTTAAAAGGTATTTGCATAAACAAACACTGAAAATAGTATTAGAGCGTTATTTGAGCAAACCTGCTGCTATTTTAGTGAGCATTTTTCAAAATAAACGTGACACCTTACATTATCGCAGCACACTAATCTTTATCAAGTATTACTAATTACAAGACATTAGTATTTTTTTTTTTTGTAAATTATTGAGTTAATCCCGCACCTATGTGATTGTCTAGGATTAAGAGTCTAGGACACGATCAAAATATTATAAAGCTAAATTACATAAAACCGTCAAATTTTAAATAACTATTCATTACCTGTGTGGGTATTGAGAAGCTTCTATAAATCGTAGAGTACCCTGTTATGCTACCAATGCTAAATATTGTAAAATATAGAATATCGTGGCTTCCATCAAAGTTCAGTATAACATGGAGCATTTTGGTTTCAATGTATATTAAATGTATCACAGCTCTCTAGTTCTAATTAATGTAGAGTTTCTTGATGCCTTCAATCTATGTTTATTGTTTATCATAGAATAGATAAATAACATCTGTAAATCAGTAATAAAGAGTATAAATCAGAATCAATCACTTTTCATAAAGTATTTTGGCTTCAAGCTTCAATCAATGTTCAATACTTAATCTACTTGACACATTTCTACATCTACCAGGGTGATCCAAAAGTCAATCACATTTTATTTTATAATTATGTCCTTTTTTTCAAAAAGTAATAAACACTAAATCACTAGATAAATGAAAACTATCATTTCAAATTTGTCTTAGTATTTATTTAAACCTTTTAAAATACAGCTAGCTTTTTCCAATGTTTTTAGAGTAGTTTCAATAGTTTTCTTAGTCTTCTAATCCTTCTTTTAAAACTTGATTTGAGGACTAATTTTTGTCTTTATTTCGTTTATTTTTGGTTTGTTTAGAACCTCTTCTTCCTAGAAAAGTGCATTGAAATCTGCCATTTTTATACTTTTGCCCCAATATAGGAGGCAAAATATCGTAGGTAGAAAAAAAATGTTGTAAGTAAAATTTTCTATTTTTTGCCATATAATTCAAATCTGCTATAAAAAATATACACTTTAAATTAAATTTATGAAGTTGGGTGGCCTGGGGGCAAAAAGGGCGGTTGCCCCTGGTTCGCGATAGCATGAAAATAAATTTTCCTTTACATGTTACAGATACCCCAAGTTTGATTAATTTATCTCAAACCTTTAGGAGGTACAAAAATCGTCTCGGGGGGATTAGAAGAGCATCCCTAATCCTATGCATTATTAACCACTATAATAAAAACTTTTAATTGATTTTCCTCTTCTATTATTAAGATCTTCCATTAAAATGTCTATATTTTTTTCTATTTCTTTAGCATTGGGATCCAGATGAGAGTAATCTTCACACAAGGTTGAACTTAAATGTTATTGCTATGAAATCCTACGGCGGGTTTTAATGTCTTTGTGGATTAGTTTTATCCATTGGATTAGTACATTGTAAAGTACACTCTCTCTCTTTTATATTAGTACATATGATGATGCCCAATAAATATATTTTATTTATAAACGTACAATATTATTTTATTTGAACTTAAATAATATATTGGCGTATGTAACGAATCATAAAGATTGTTGGAGTATTTAGAAGCTGAAGGCTGTATAGAATATGTCAACAGTTAACCGGTTTAAAGTATGATTACATCAGTTAGAGACTGGGCAGTGTTGACTCTCACTTAATTCTCTGCACAAAGGCAACAAACTACAAGCACATACTGTCTGTAAATACACATGAGTTGTAAATCCAGGTCGGCTAGAGCACGATTTGAAACTTGAATCAGACCAACTAATCCTTCGTACTCAACTAGAACCAACCTGATTTTCATTTATATCACTGTTTTTACCTTGTATAAACAGGTGTTTAACGCTTTGATACGACTTTAGAATAATACTAACGAGATTATTACACAAGAATTCTTCCACCAAATCAACAATTTCTTTACTCAGTTTAAAAATAAACTGTTTTCTTATAATACATATATAATTTGGATCGGAACTGGTTTATGTTTTATATACACTAAACAGCATTATCATTTCCTTGTGTGCTGGCACACTTTCTGAACTTCCGATATTTCTCTTAAATATTTTAAAAAGTGGTCAGGATCCAGATGCTGTATGTTGTACCATTGTAATCTAAATTTGTTGATGATTAGGTAAGCGAAAAATAAAATGTAAATGATACGGGATCAGTATTGGTACTTAAAGATTTCTCAAGCTTACTGGTTTAGAAGAGCAAAAAATATTTATATATTAACTTATATTTAACCGGTTTCTAATTATCTCACTTGTTTTTGAACGAGATTGAATAAAATCCAAAGTGTTCACTTGGTCGGTATTTAATCCAAACTAATGACAAAGTGAGGACAAACTGGTTAAGGTAATAACAAACAGTACTTGCTTACTAACACTGAGCTAAATCAGTATGTTGAATAATAAAAACAAATTATTGGAAGGGATTTTTAATTATTATATTTATAGAAAACAAACAATTAGTGCGTTGACCGCTTATTAGTTTAATACTTACCATCGGTAAACTGAATTGGCCGACTAAAGTTTGAACAAATATTCAAAACCGGTTTGTTAGTAACTGGTTACTTGCTTACCATCAGTAAACTAAAACGGCAAACTAAAGTTTCCTAAGAAATAATCGAATCCTATTACCTAAATTAATTAAAATTCTAATCCTAATTTCGATACATATTACTTACTCGCCATCAGTAATCTAAATCGGCCGACTAAAGTTTGAACAAATATTCCATACTGATGTGTTAGTATTTGGTTCAGATGGTAGTTAAATTAAAATATAGGATTACCCATAAAGGTAATTTGCTACTGAGTTTACCGAAGGTAACGGAAACATGTGATCGTTATGAAAAACGAAAATTTGATCAAAAAGTTTAAAGGATCAGTATGGCCTCAGCGTTCTCGTTGCTCTGATCAAAACATTTGTGCGAGAGCATGCGAATATAAACCCTAAAACTGATACTAAACTGAATATAAACTTTGATTCGCCGCAATTAGCAACATTCAACATTTCGAAAATGGAAAATATGTTCGAAGAAGAGGGTGTAGCCGGTCTCACAAATAAAATAATGAACTATATAATAAGGTATTTCATTTAAATAAATTGGCCTACATGAGAATCGGTCGGAATAAAATTGCTAACTTTTTTCGTCACTACCCCCAAGTATGGTTTCGACAAGTTGAAGCACAGTTCATGATTAGCAACGTAACCAGAGAAACAAAAAAAAATTACCACGTACTAGCTTTATTAGATACCGAAGTCGCAGAACTCGTCTGAAACAAAATCGACAAAGACACCTTATATGGACAAAAAGCGACTTTTAACAGAATTTCCGGACTTTTGAGAAGATTAGCCGATAATAAAGTTACTGAATAATTAAAAAAAAAATGTATTTATAGAAAGAGTTCCAGCCGACATTAGACCCATACTCGCTTGTAATGAAGGTATACAGGATAACTTGGTGATTATGGCAGACAAGATTAGGGACATGCACTCTTCAGCTGTGCATACAATTGGTTCAAAGAAAGATACTTCAAACCAACATGGCTCAAAACCTAGCGACCAGTCTTCCATCCCTAAAGTAGAAAAACAGGTGGCAGATATTATCAGGGCAATTGAAGAGCTTAAAGCTGATCGTTGAGACAGAAGTACTTCAATATTTCGACCAACACGCAGGTCAAGGTCAAGAAGCAGACCAAAACCTTCCACCTGCTACTTAATTATTAGTTCATCATAGAGAATTTGGAGAAGAAGCTTTTAAGTGCGTGAAGCCAGGCAAAACTATAATAATAAGAAGCCGGAAAACTTACAGAGTCAACCGCTGGATGCGGCAAGCGCTGCTGACTCATTTAATTCAAATCGCTTATTCATAGAAGATCCCGGAAGTGGTAAGCGTTTTTTAATTGACTCGGGTGCAGATAATAGTGCTATACCTCCAACTTATAGAGATAGACACAAAAAATCGGGTACGGGGTACCTCGAAACTTTTCCTCACTTCAGAGGCCACTAAAGTGGCCTCTCCTGCTGCTTCGCAGCAGGAGGAAGCAGCATTGGACGTAGTACGTGGTGACAAACTTGAATTATTAGCCTTCATGTCCAAGAAATTAACCTCTACCCAACAGAATTACTCGACATATGACAGAGAACTTCTTGCAATTTATATGACCTTAAAACACTTTCAACACATGTTAGAAGGACGCGAATTCCCCATATATACTGACCATAAACCGCTGGCCTGTTCATTTAGGCAATAAAATGACAATGCTACACAACGGCAACTTTGAAATCTAAATTTCATCGGACAGTATTCGACAGGCATAAGGTAAAACTGCAGGACAACAGAACATCGCTGCTGACGCTTGTTCAAGAATCAACTCGCTCTCCATTTCAGGCAAAATTTCAGCGGATGACTTAGTAGAAGCAAAGCTCAACATGGTGATGCTGAACTAAGAAATCTGTGGGCATCAAAAAAGGGTTCACTGAAACTGGAGAAGGCAAACCTTCTAAATGGAATGGAGTTAATCTGCGACAAATCAACAGATCTCTCAAGACATTACATTCCTATGTTACTAAGGAAGACGGTATTTGACTCATTTCACAACTTATCACATCCGGGCATCAAAGGTTCAATCAACCTCATCGAAGCAAATTTTGTTTGGCATGGCATGCGAAGAGATGTTTGAGATTGGGCACGTGCATGCATCGCATGTCAATGAGTTAAAGTAACAAGACAACCAGAAGCGCCATTGGCCACAAAAAAAATTGGCCTGAAATAAGTATGTCGATACTAGTTTTAGCAAAATTTATGATTTATAGATAACATTTGATATATATATATATATATATATATATATATATATATATATATATATATATATATATATATATATATATATATATATATATATATATATATTTTTTTTTTTTTTTTTTTTTTTTTTTTTTTTTTTACCTAATTATTATCTATGTGAAATAAATTCAGTGGGATCACTGACACGAATCTGGAAAGTGATTTTTATCAGTGCTCTAATTTTAGATTCGAAGATTACACACATCCACAAAACTTTACTATAAATGCGTGTTAATAAGGGGTTGTTTGGAATGCTTATTATATTTCTCTATTTTATTATACTTCTAGATAAATTATTATTATGTCGTTAAGCAGGAAGTTTGGTTGCTATTAGGTAGCACTTAAGATAAAAAAAGTTTAACATTTAGGTTTCGAAGCCTCTAATTAAATAACCTATAACCTATATTTAATTAACTATTATCTCAAATTAGTTTGAATATTTTTATGCAACACACAACACCTTTTTTCCATAATCCCATTCAGGTGATATTTTAAAATGTATTTAATATAATCTATTAGAAGTAAATAAACAAGTATAACATAGGTACATTTGAATATAGCTGAATTAAAAAATGTATATTACTTTAGTAGACCGACACCTGGAATTTAATTTAATTTACTTAAATAAAAATAAATATATTTGTAACATTGTGAAATTTATTTTAATAATGTAAAAATACGATGATAAATTTTGCAATGTTGACATACATATATAATGAACTTAAATACATTTTTTCAAACTGTATATTTCTTTCTAACTTGTGTCTTGTATTGAGAAATATTTTTATATCTTACAATAACAAACAGAAGATAATAAATCACAATTAAACATACATTTAATGCGTTTTTGAGATATATTATTACGGTAATGTTCGCTTTTCTTTACAGAGTTAGTCATTATGAAATAATTGAAGAATTTATACCTTGTTTCTCTTTATCGATGTATCAATCATAATAACAGAGTTCGATTTACAGATAGTTATCGATCTCAAATGTGTGGGGCTGATTCCACAATAATGATCGTGGTTTTATTCCCCCTAATGATAAGAAATAACTTTATTACAAAAAAATAATAATTTCGTCTCTACAATATTTATTTTAGAACTGCAATTAAATTTTTATATTTAACTTTCAGGAGAGGCAAAAAACCATTTAGGCAAACGTTTTTCATAGACTTGTAATAATGAAACACTCTGGTTAAACATCAATCTTTCATATTTATAAATAAATATTTTATCTGAGTACCTAGGCTGGAAATAAAGACAAGTAATCGATTTATCAAATACCCTACGTATATCCCTAGTCGATCTTTTTAATACATAGGAGTATCGATATCATGCTATTTCTTTAAACCCGTTAATTTACAATGAGATATTGAAATTTTTAAGTTTTTGGTAGTATTCATACTACGGAAAGATTAAATTTTACTCAACTGAGCTAAACGGGAGAATGAAAAATCATTTTCCCGTATAGCTCAGTTGAAGAGCACATGTAACGGATTAATATGAGGACCCGTGGTTCAAGTCCCGGCACGGGGGTCTATTTTTCTCTGTATGTCTCCCGTAGTTATTAATAATTATAATTTGATTTAAAGTAAAATGAGATATTGTCACATGACTTATGTTATGGGTCAGAATTTGGGCTTATAATAATTTATTACTGGTCTTATATTACTTTGCTTTGTAATTTTTAATATGTCTCTTGTCACTAATTAAATGAACAATCTAAAAACCAATTATATAGGCAAGGTCCAAAAATGATTTCCACAACAGTACTACAGGTAATAATAATAATTAAGAATGCTGTGAGATTAGCACATAATTTAGGTATGTTATCGTGATAATTCTATAATTGCACCCGTGGATTCAGTAAATAAAGTTTAAGCCAATTTAAATTGTTTATTTTGTGAACAGCAATACCTAATTAAACACTGTGGTAACTAGCTACTTTATTATATAACCATCGCTTACCAATCATACCTATTATTGAAAACCTTAATTTTTTGTCTCTAGCAGTTTGATCCCCATACTTTGGTTAAATTATTGTTAATGATTATACTCGTGGATTCCTTAAAATTAATTAATGATTACTACCATTTGGGCAACTTTATAAGAAACAAGATAACAGAATATCACTTCTGCGACTAAGTGTTTTTTTAGGATAATTGGTTATCCTAAAAAAATATAAAGTGACCAGTAGCCAGAAGGATTTATTTGAAGTTTTATTAAAATATATACATTAGAACGTAAAATATTGTAAAAATAGGCTACCAAGTGGTGTGGCACATAGCATCCTCCTATCTCGTACTTAATTGATTTTATGCATTTACAAGCTATTATTGTCTAATTTGTTAAATTGCTTCCCTCGTTTTTTTATCTGTCAAAATTGTTTTGATTTATTACATGAATTAAAGTATCAATTTAGCAAAAGTTAAAGAGCGCAGACGGTTCCAATTAATCTGGAGCTATCAGCGGGTTACTTTCGATAAACTATAAAAGTTTCATACAGATAAGAACTTTTGAAGCTAAAGATATAAATAAATGTATGTTTCAGCGCACGTGGAAGAGAATCAAATGATCGTAGAAGGTCGAAACTTATATGGCGCCAACAATAAGCTAGTTATGAACTACCATACAAATTTCATTTAAAATCGGACGTGTAGTTTTTATGATATGTTGGTTCGCAAAAATCGAGCGACAGACAGACCGACACACAGACACGGAATTAAAAATGTTCCCTGATATCAGAAACGGATTTCTGTCTTGGACTTTTTGAGATCGGAGACCTAAAATGTTTTCGTTCTTCAGAACGATCACATAGCTTCCGTTACCTTCGGTAAGCTTGGAAGCAAAACGTTGTTTTCTCTTTTTGTGGCATTTAGATTTGATTTAATGAACTAAGCGATCATTACTATTTCATAGCGGCGCATTGTTGGTTTTAATATATAAAAAAATGTTTTTCTTATTGAATAAATGAACATGGGTTCTTCCGTCCTAAAATCTGGATGGAATATCTCAAAAATTATTTGCCTCATTTAACCCGTAACTGGTGAGGTTGGGTGTCAGATACCCACGGAATACTTTGTTGATAAATTATCTCTAGAGGGTTAGGGTGAGGCCTGCGTCCTCTCATGTACCTTCAAATCAGTTTATTTTCTGTAGGTTTGAAGATCTTAGGTTGCGCTAAACGTGAGTTGTTTTGTTTTTTTGGGCTATTTCCAGAAATCCAGGGTATTCCTAACCCAACCTCACCAGTTAAGTTACTCTTTTTTACTATGTAATTTGTATAGTAAAAACTGTTTTTATAAAATAACAATTTAATTTTTAACTTTTTTACTAGTATTAACATTAAATTTCATAAATATAATAATATTTTCTCAAACTTTTAATTAAAATATTCAAATTATTTAAATTAAACAATACACAAAATTTGTATCGTACTTGTTTTTTACTTTTCTTATTTGTTGGCCCCATTTAGTTTTTATGTGCAAAGAATTGTTTTAGATTATAAATAAAAGTTACTTTAATACTATATGCAGCTATTTGTCATTTATCCCAACTAGTAAATTTGCTGAGAGGGGGGAAAAGTTCTGGGTATCTGTAACCCAACCTCACCAGTTAAGTAACATAGAAAGCACCTCACCAGTTGCGGGTTAATTGATCATGGGGGTTTCCTTTTAAAACTCTGGCTTGGAATAAAATTGTGGGTGTATGCAAGAGAATGCGGGCAGACCTTCAGTTGGCTAATTTTGACGCATCATCCAAATTTTATTAAAATTAATTGGACGAGTGATGATTTTTAAGATGTGGTGGGATTAAAAAATTTTGTTCGACAGATGAACAGACACGTGTTGCTTAGTGTCTTACTGTCTGACATGCATTTCTGTCTAGGAGGTTTTGAAATTGGGGATAAACAAGTCGTTCTTCATTATGATCTCAATGCTTCCATGGAAAAGAGAGATTACTGTTACATTTTGGAATTATTTTGGACCAATTTGTCTCAAATTAATACTCTGTAGATAATAATATTAAAAATTAATATTTACTTATAAAAAGAAGACGCAGATAGTTAAGTAAGTGTAAGCATGTTTTAACTATTACAGAAAGGAATGATGTTGAAACCTGGGGATGCAAGGAAGGAATGAGAGGGTATCTTATTTATAAAAAACAAAACTATGGACGAGCTCTAAGTCGATACATATGTTTCATAACAATATTCTTTAACTCCTGGAAACAAGTCTCACTCGACTTTCATACCGATCTTGTCTGCTTTTCTTCCAGAATAATATCTCCAATGTATAACCGGTTTCTGCTCTCCTGCTCGCATTCTTTTGTAACGTTTATGATTTTTTTCTTACCTATAATGTTTTTCTGGTAAAACTTTTAACCCCATTCTATATTTTCTAATAAAACTTACTCCTATCCCATACTTCAATACTATCCACTACCTTAGATTTTACCTGGATCGGCGTCTGACGAAGTCAAACAACTTACACGACAAGACTGCTACCGACGTTACAACGTCTAATACAGACTCCTACACTATATAAAATATTGCGTAATAAATGACTCATTTATAACACTATAATTAAGCCCACATGATCATAAGGCATTGAACTTTGGGGTTTCCGTAAGCATTTCAACTCCTGCTGTAACAAATTCTTATTTCTGAGCCTACCAAATGTGACAGAATGATGAAAGCATTGTGCTCATTCTGAAGAACAAAACTTTTTATCTTTATTTTTTTCAAATTTGGATGGTATGTCAAAAAATTGACCCACAGATACTTACATATTAACTTTAACCGTGTATGCACATTTAATATTGAATAAATATAAATTTTACCCCAAATTGTTCAGGTCCATTTTACCACCTTTCAATTCTCTGCGGGATCAGGTTATTTTTTTTTTATTGCTCATAACCTAAGTTTACAGTAACATCTATATTTTAAAATGCATCTTATTATACTCATGTGATAAGACACGAGGACAAGTACACTAATTCGCAATTTTTTCTTATTTTAGTTTCAAAGTCATTTATAAATAATAATAATCATTGTTTGTTTATCTTTTTATTATTTTTTATTTGATTATATACTGATGAAATAGCTACAATGAATATTCCTTTGTCCAAGAAAATATAATAAAATTAAATAAACCTGCAAGAATTATTTTCCGGTGATAACATAATACAATGATTGGCAAAGGAAAGATATTATGTAGAAACATTAGGTTCATTGTCACGCACAGTTAAAAAATAAATGAATACCATTAAACACGTATAAGGAAGAAAACTCTAGAGCAATAAGTAGAATACAGCTCACATTAGTTTGAAGGATAATGAGGAGGACATCATGCTTGACATTATTATTAACGTATATAATTTATATTGCCAGGTAGGACAAATTAAGGATGTTGTACCTGTAGGATAAATGAAGGATGGAAAGCAAACATATAGGTGTCATGCTATGAAAGCTTAGGAATGTAATCAATTTAGTTCACAACTGAACTAGAGCTCCAGGCAAATTAACAATTTTAATTCTTAACGATTGTTGTATCAATTTAAAAAAATAAAATAGAACGAAATTAAGGAAATACTTAAGGGATTTACTGGATCATAACATACAGCTGAAACTAGTATCAAAAAGCATGGGGAAAAAAAGTTTTCTGAATGGAACTGTGGGAAATATTTTGGAAAATCCATTTAGTCTGTGAAGAAAATATACGTGAAAGATATGAAGATGTAACCGAAGAATGCTCTAGACAAAAAGACACGATGCAGAAATTGAGAAGAAGTGAACGAGTAGGTTTATAACATTAAGTCAAGAAACGGGTTGTTTGGAATTGATATGGTAGCGGATAGTAAAAGATAATTCTATTTTAGTTCTTAAATTAAACATTTTACAATATGATTCCTGAGGCGTTAAGAATTTTCTGGTGTCAGTAGTTTACTTTAATTTTGAAATAAACTGATTTATGAAAATTGTCTAGATAAGCCCAATCCAGAAAACTAAATATATTTGTACAGAATGTTTACAATGTCTTGATAGACACGGAATGAGAGATTATCCATTGATATTCATAATATTTAATGAATTGTTTAATATGTCAAGCGGTCATTGCCTTTTTAAGCTCTCGAGGGTTTTGTGGAATGAATGCAGAGGATAAGTTTTGGACTGAAGGATTGTGTTGGAAAATGGAGATATGGAAGGATATGTATCAGTAGATCACAGATAAATGGGACTTAATAGTTTCTGGGAAGGTTGATGTTAGAAACAGAAAGATATGTTGGTTATTCATCTTATAATTTTAAATTGGAGGATCCAAAGAACTTCAAGTTAAGTAAATTAGCTAATATGGTATTTAAATTCAGTATCAATGAGTATATAAGAAAGCATTGTTAGAGTTTGCATGAGTAATTTAATTTGTTTGCACATTTAAATCTAATCTGAATTAAGTTCAAACTTTTTCCATTTTCACACACCCTATGTCTATATATATATTCTTCTACCTTTTCCTTTAACACTTCACTCTGTGATGTAAAACTAAAAGAGTTCAATTCGACTCCCAGAGTTGTATCTTCTTCCAGCTGATGATGGCGTATAGCCGAATTAAGTCCAGTTATCATCACATCAAGCAAGTATCGACGTGACGTATCTTTTAATGTCATGGTACTAACTTGTGGCAATAATCCTCAATCTGATATAGGTATACATATTTATAAATTTGTTTGCAAATAATCATATGAAATTAGGTAGAACGGGAATTTTATTAAAGCTGAGAAGGTGAAGCTCAGTATTGCACACCCATATCTATTGAACTAGTAGTAAAGTTATTGATTTGATCTTTATCAAGTTGCAGTACAGAATACAGCGAGGATGAAAGGACTGAATGATTGGTAGCATGTGATTGGACAGAAGGAGGTTGTATTGCGAAGATAATGACGCTTGATGATGCTATTGTGTGCATATCCTCGGCTATAATCACCCTTGGAACGTGCCTCAATTTTAGAAAGCTGACATTGCGACATCATCTCACACTCGGAGACGCTGAACCTGTGATATCAATACTACCGATATCCTGCCAAAGTAATGTCAGCGACCAATCAACTGCTATTATACTACCACTTTTTATATCTAATCTTTTTTACATTCTAGTGAATATTTCGTAATTGTATGTGTCCTTTTTTTTTTATTTGAATTCGCAATAGTTTGTCCTAGTTTCGAAAAAATAAGAATTATTATCGCACCTAAACAAATATACATTATCTGCAAATAAGTAATAATTTGCTTAAAAGAGCCTCGTAACAAATGCGCAATGATTAGGGGAAATATTGGGCTTCTTAAGTGGATTCACACGAGCTTTGCTACGAATCCCATCGCTTTCGTCCAGTGATAGAGCACAAGTAAACTATGTACCACACTTATTGACAAGCAGACTTTTTTAATATTTAATATTTAAATAAATATTTGTTAATTGTATGTGAATTACCGACATGAAACGAAAAGCCTGTCCGATACTAAACTTTGAATGTTTCCTCTAGTGATTTCTATTTATTAGTTGTTTGGGGCTTTAAAGGCTACATTTGATTATTATGCCAGTAGTTCTGAGATCACAAGACATCGTTTCCAAAAATAAGCATATATGTACATTGAATTGATGACTTCAAGTACCCCCCCCCCCATATCCATGCCAAATTTGAAGAAAAAATAATATATTTATAATAAAAACAATATATCTAAATCGATTCCAATCCATGCTAAATTTGAATAAAAAAAACATTTTTTCTTCCGAGCTCACCGAAGTTAACGGAACCTATGTGAAGAACGAAAAGTTTTTGGTCTCTAATTTCAAAAATTACAAAATAGAAATCCTTTTGTCATCAGGGAACATATTTGGTTCCGTGTCTGTCTGTCGGTCTGTTCCTCAATTTTTGCGAACCAATACACCTTAAAAACTACTCATCTGATTTTATTGAAATTTGGATGGTAGGTCATAATTAGCCCATTGTTGGTATCATATAAGTTTCAACCTCTTATGTCTATTTGTTTCTCTTCTACATGCGCACAAACATACATTTATTTACACATTTAGCTTCAAAATTACTTATCTGATTTGTATAAAACTTTTATTGAAATTGTTTAATAAATAAATAGTTTGTCGAAAGTAACCCGCAGATGGCCCCAGATTCATTTGAACCGTTTGCGCTCTTTATATTTTGCTAAATTAATACTTTAATTCATGTAAGAAATCAAAACAATTTCGACAGATTAAAAAACGGGGGAAACAATTAAACAATAATAGCTTGTAAAAGCATAAAATCAATAAAGTACGTGGATATAGGATGCGAGGAACCTATATACCACACCAAATGACAGTCTATTTTTTAAATTAAAAAAAATCGAAACTGATTGTGACTGCTTAAGAAACAAATTTACAGACAGACAGATACGGTCGAGGTCGAGTCTGGAGTTGACACAAAGACCTCGAGCTGCTCGATCAATAATAATCATACACCTAGTGATTATTGACAGTATATGTTGGATATGTTGTATAGCCTCCTCTTGCTTTACCTATATATTCTACTGAACTTTTGAATTACTACCATTCTTGTAATTATTACCTTAAAGAAGAAAATATATTTTCTGGAACGGCGGTAGTCCAAAACTTTCGTTTTACTTTTGACTTATCCTTGGTATCGTAAAATATCATACAACTAATAATAGTATCAAAATGTATAATAGAGAACTTTGAGTTTGTCGGATCTTTTATATTTTTTCATTTTAAGTTAACAAATTGTAATTTTAATAAATATAAAATGGGCCGTATATTAATTTCAAATTATTACAGCTTGATAATGACCCAAGTAATAATAATAATAACAGTAGTGAGCCTTTATTTTGATTCAAATTACATTTATCTCCAGAAGGGAGAAAAAGTGAACTTTCCTCATTGTAAACTAGGGAGAAAAAGTGAACTTTTCTCCCTAGTTTACAATGAGGAAAGTTACTCATTGCATCCAGTCATGTTGAACAAGGAGTAATGGAAAATAAGGGAATAATTGACTCTCATGTTTCCCTTCTGTGTTACCCTAGATAAAGCACAAGTAATCAAGGTTGGTGTTAAATAATAAATACACAATTTTATTTATTAACTTTTGTTTAATGTCTAAATCTATAATGTAATCTTCACAATTTAACCCCCACAACGGTTGTCATGGTGATTCATCAGTAAAACAACAGGTAGAAGGTGAAATCATAATTTCTAAATGCAGATATACTATTGCATTATGTATATCCAGTTGGCAATACTGTTCAATATTTACCAGCTAATTCTCCCATCTAACTTTAGTATTTAATTTCAATCCTAAAGTTAAAATACTAAGTTAAATTACTATCTACATAATTATATTTTAACGTGATTAAACTTTTTTAGAGTTATTAATATTATATTTTTCTATTGTCCATTTTGCTTCCAAGCTTTACGAAGGTTACGGAAGCTATGTGTTCTGAAGAACGAAAAATTCCAAGACAGAAATCCGTTTCAGACGTCAGGGAACATTTTTGGTTCCGTGTCTGTCAGTTTGTCTGTCGTTCAATTTTTGCGAACCAACATATCTAAAAAACTATACACGTCTGATTTTAATAAAATTTGAATAGTAGGTCATAATTAGCTCATTGTTGGTCCCATATAAGCTACAATATTCTGCGCTCATTTGTTTCTCTTCAACATGCGCAAAAACATACATATATTTACACCCATAGCTTCAAAAGTATGTATCTGATTTGTATGAAACTTTGAATGTTTATCGAAAGTAGCCCGCAGATAGCCCTAGTCTGTGCTCTTTAACTTTTGCTAAATTGAAACTTTAATTTATGTAAGAAATTAAAATAATTTTGATAAATTAAAAATAGACAATAATGGGTTGCAAAATTATAACATCAATAAAGTACGTGATAGGATGCGAGGAAGCTATGTGCCACACCAATTGGCAGTCTATTTTATTTTTGTTAATAATATAAACATTTTAACTTTTAGTTTCATAAAATAATTTAAAATTAAAATCTTCTTCAATTATTTTTTTGCCCTTCTGTAGATAAAGTCTTGTTCGTACAAAATCAATTGTACCCGAGCGATAATTAACTCCCTCGGCTCCACCTTGGGAGTTAACATTATGGTTCCCTCAGCTTCACCAAAGGAACCTACTTTATCGCTTAGGGTAAAATCAATTACTTTACTCCCTTGGTGCGTTAATAACTATTTTCTTTCTGGCAGGAAATAATTTAGTGGTAATTTCATTATAACTTCATTACAATACAAACAACAATTTCAACTCTGTCCTTTCGGGCACACTTTCAAGTTTCAAATTATTGTGTTAGGCACTTTCGGAGATCAGGTGCGTTACAGACAGACAAGCGCAGGAATATAATTATAAGGGTTCTCGTTTTTACTTAAGGACCCTAAAAACGGAGTCACACACGCATCATAAACCTTTCCTTTTAGGTCCATCGACTTGGAGCTCTTAAAAGAAGACTTGAATGGAGGTCTTGAATGACCCAACTCAGAGATTAAGAAAATGACTATTTTTTTTAGACTCAACTACTTGAAAAATTTGATTTAGATATTTATATTTTAGGGGAATATTAATATTATTTCGTAATGACCCAGGTCAACAGTTAGGTTATATAATACAAAAAATATAATAACAATTATAGTAATACTTAAATTTTAATCTCTATGAGTTATTAAAACTCTAGTGAAATAATAGTCGAAAATATGATGGAAGTGTCCGATGGTGTATCTAATATTATTAATATGAAATGTTAGTTACGTAACTAAAGGACAAAGATTGTAGTCTTTAACAATATGAATTAATAACGTCTTACTGATAATATCCTAACTAGCAGTATCTCAATGGATAAAAATGTCTGTGGTGAAATTAATAATTAAATTAATTAGCGATTCCATTGACACTAATTCAATATTATACATAGCTTAGCTAACGTCACATTAAATACAGAAACTGTATTTTTACCTCTAATTTAAATTAAAAGGAAATGATTATCACATAATTCCAAGTTAATAAAAGAAAGTCCAGTCAAAAATATATTTTGTACTTTTAAACTAGCTCAATTTTCATCTCTGTCATAAAAAGGTTATGCAAATATAGTTTTTTGTTGTTATATTAAGTTCCTGAAAAAATAGTGGTGGCAATTTCACCCTGAATTTAGAGTGAAGTAAAAGCTCACCAAAAGGGGAGCAGCTGGTTCAACCAGTATATTTTTCTGTGGACTGTATTTGGCGGTAAGTAAGGCGGTGGTAATTAAGATACATATGGTTTGGTAGCTGAGAATGTAAAATAATTACTTGGCGGTACCTTAGGTTACTATGGTAAGAATAGCGGGTGGCGGCGCGGCGGTGAGAAGATCTGGCCTCCAGCCACGGCGGTAGTCCAGACTCAACTAACGGCGGTATAGCTCTGGGTTGGAGATAACGATTGAACGTTGAACGCGGCCGATATAAACACATTTAACTACACACTTTTAACTATGTTTTTTACTCCGCGTAAACATTCTCAGTTTATGTATTTTTTACTATAATTTACCAACCAAAACCGCCGGC
Source organism: Gerris lacustris (assembly GCA_951217055.1). NCBI lineage: Eukaryota > Metazoa > Arthropoda > Insecta > Hemiptera > Gerridae > Gerris > Gerris lacustris. The sequence continues at coordinate 46,929,935 of OX578276.1, forward strand.
CAAGAATCATGAATGATTATTGATCCTTAATAATTATATTTTATGCGTTAAGCGGAGAAATTGAGAAAAAAAGGAAAGTAAATAAAATTAATATTACTTGAAAATTAGATAAAGCTAGTTAAGTTGAGAAAAAAAAAAAAAAAAACTTCAGGTGTATTAACAATAAGTAAGTTAAGTTAAAAAATTTATAATTGTATAGCTTCAGAAAGAGAAAAGGAAAACAAAGCACTTCAAAAAATAACAAAAAAAAACTTGAGCAAAAACTGAGAGACGCCGTTATTCATCCAAGAATAAAGGCGCGAGTTTTCTCACTGGCCTTTTGAAGAGGCCACGAGGCGTTCGAACAGAAACAATTCGAACAACGCCGTCATCCTGGTTAGGAAAAATTTGTTCGATTCTACCTAAGGGAAAAGTTAAAGGTGTAGAACCATCCTCTTTTACCCAAACCAACTGACCGACCTGAAGATTTCTTGACGGGTTAGAGAACCACTTGGCCTTCTGTTGTAGTGTCAAGAGGTACTCAGAGGACCAACGTTGCCAAAAATGTTGGGTAATTCGAGACACATCTTGCCATCTTGATAATCTGTTTAAAGGTAAGTCTGTAACGGATAATTCTGGAGTCGCAACGAGGGGAGCTCCAATAAGGAAATGTCCTGGAGTAAGTGCCTCTAACTCATTTGGGCTGGAAGAAATATCGCACAGAGGGCGAGAATTCAGGACAGCCTCGACACGGACAAGAATTGTGACAAACTCTTCAAGAGTAAGCATTCGATTGCCAACAACCTTATGAAGGTGGGTCTTAGTATTCTTAATATTGCTCTCCCAAACTCCACCCATAAATGGAGCCTTAGGACAGGTGAAATGGAAATTGACTTCTAATTTGCTCAACTCCGTTGTAATAGAGCGCTGATTATTACCCTGTTTCAAAAATGCAATAATTTCCTTCAACTCTCTGGCGGCACCACGAAAGTTTGTAGCTTGGTCGCAATATATGTCTGAAGGTAGACCGCGGCGGGAAACGAAGCGGTGCAAATTAGCGATAAAGGATTCAGAAGTTAAACTGGTCAATACCTCCAGATGAACGGCTTTGGTGACCATGCAAACGAAGAGGGCAAAATAGGCTTTATATGAGCGAGAATTTCGGCGTAAGCTTTCCTTGATTAGAAAAGGTCCAGCTAAATCGACCCCACAACGAGAAAAAGTACGTGACGGTGTTACTCGGCTAGGAGGAAGATCAGCCATAATTGGTGAAGGTGTTGCACAAGTGTGCTTAGAACAGTATAGGCATATTCTAATACGTTGGCGTATAACAGAGTCCGCAAGAATCCAAAATTTCCTTTGGATGAGGGCTCTTAAACTTCGCGGTCCAGCATGCAGATAGGTCTTATGGTAATAATCGATCAGCATGTGGGTCAAATGACAATGCTTAGGAAGAAGTAGCTGGTGTTGTGCGGAATAAGGTAAATAAGCGTTTTTAAGGCGGCCACCAACTCTTAGAAATCCGTCAGCATCAATAAATGGTGAAAGCGGTAATAGCGGAGATGATTTAAGTTTATTAGATTGAATCAAAAGAATATCTTTAGCGAAATAGGCTATCTGCACTTGTCTAACACAGTTTAATAAAGCGGAGCGTAATTCAGAAACGGTAATAGGATCATCAAATGATCTTCGTAGCTTAGGATCATTCAACCGACAATTAGAGAGAAAACGTGACACTTGAGCTTGAACTCGCTGAATTCGATGCAACGAGGAATAATGAGTCATCCACTCAATGTCTTCTTGTTTTACAATTTTAGTTAGCAGAACTTTATCAGCGACTTTTATTTCTGGTAATTGATCATTAGGAACAGGCGACCAGACTGGATCAGGCCATTCTGAGCGAGCTTGATGCATCCATCCTGGTCCTCGAAACCATTCTGAACATTGAGATAAGGAAACAGGATCTAAACCTCTGGATACAATATCTGCGGTATTTTTATCGGTAGAAATATGTCTCCATTGATTTAATTGAGTGAGCTCTAAGATGGAAGAAACTCTGTTGCCCACATACATTTTTAATGTGTGGGTTGGTTTATTTAACCAGGAGAGTACTATACTGGAGTCTGTAAGAAGAATAATCTCATCGATGTTAAGTTTAGATAAAAAAAGCTGTAAAGAGCTTATCGAACGAGCTAGTAAGAGAGCCCCAGCCAGTTCTAAACGAGGGATAGTAGCACCTTTCAGTGGCGCAACCTTAGATTTGGCCATCAATAAAGATATTTGCGGGGGTGAATCGTGATAGGAGACTCTTAAATATATGACACAACCATATCCACGCTCAGAAGCATCAGAGAAACCCATAACTACAATAGAGGTGTAGCTTTGCGGAAGTATACATCGTGGAAGACAAATTTTTGAAAGACAGGAAAGATCCTTTGTCAGCGTTTGCCATTTAGCAAGAAGGTTATCTGAAAGCGGGTCATCCCATCCAAGGCCAGCTGTCCAGAGTTGTTGCATAAAAACTTTATAAGCGAACGTAAGCGGAGAGAGGAATCCTAACGGATCATAGATGCTTGCTATGACTGAAAGGACAGAGCGTTTTGTAGGCTGTCGAGCGTTGGTGGGTAGAACAACGTTGTACGAGAGCACATCAGTCGTTGGTTCCCAGCGGATGCCTAAAATTTGGCAAGTTTGATCTTCAGAGATAACTAGAGGACTGAAAGAAGAAGCATTAACGTGAGACAGACACGCTTGCGAGTTGCTTTTCCACTTGCTTAATTCAAAGCCGCCGGCCCTAAGCAATTGGATTAACTCCTCAGCAAGAATCAACAATTCTTCTAAAGAATCTGATCCAGTAATTACATCATCCATGAAGGTATCTTGCAGTAGTACACGAGCAGCAGCAGGGAAGGCATCGCCTTCGTCACGAGCTAATTGCACTAAAACTCTCTGAGCATGCCAAGGTGATGATGTAAGTCCATAAGTGACTGTGTTTAAGCGGTATTCCTGTAGAGGTTCGTCAGGATTTTCTCTATACAGGATATGTGTAAATTTCCGATCAGCGTTGTGGAGGAGAATTTGTCGAAACATTTTAATAATGTCACAGCAAAAGACAAAGGGATAGAGTCGGAAATTCATTATAATATCTGGAACTTGCTTTTGAAGCTTGGGTCCAGGATACAATGTATCATTTAGAGAGAGGTGAGACATCTTCGCACTCCCATCGAACACCACGCGTACAGGAGTTGTTTTAGAATGCGGGTTGTGAACGCAGAAATAGGGTAAAATATATGCAGCTGATTCGGTGGAAGTTTCCATATGCCCTAGTTTCTCATACTCTCGAAGAAATGAGGAACAATTCTCTTTGAGTACTGGATTTCGAAGAAAACGATGTTCCAGTGAAAGAAACCGTTTAATGGCAACAGCTCTTGACTCAGGAAATTTTAACTCCTCATGTTTGAATGGTAACCGTACAATGTACCGGCCATCTTTATTTCTTTGATGAGTAGAAATGAAATGTTGTTCACACAGGTCATCTTCAGGGTTAACTATAGGTGCGGTTGAGACTTCCTCGGTTTCCCAAAAGCGGGTAATAGAATCAGATAGCGGATCAACTGCGGTGCAAAGAGAAACTAAGCAATTTGAAGTCTCATTTAAAGAAATAGGTCCCATTATGACATCTCCGAAAATTGTGTGAAGAACACTCTCCTTACGATATTTATGCGGCTGCGATGACAAGACAAGTAAAAATAAATCTGCCCCAAGTAGAAAATCTACAGGTCCAGGATTTCCAAAAGATGGATCGGCTAAGTTAAATTTGGCGTAGTTATGTGTAAAGTTCCAAGGAAGATGCATAGGCGGTGTCGGTCCGATAATCTCAGGAATTACGACTGCGGTGGTTGTCAGACGAGGCTCCGACTTATGTAGCGGTTTTAGCTCACACCTTGACAGTCCTTTTCCCACCACAACTGGTACTCCTCCAAGTCCAGTGAAAGGCTGGTGGACTGAAGATACATCTAAGCCTAGTTGGGTAGCGCAACTCTCAGTTATACAGCTGCGAACCGAAGCTGGATCAAGGAGAGCTCTTATTGTAGAAAATGTTCCATCCTTCGTTTTCAAACTTATCAACGCAGTCCCAAGTAACACGGTTGAGTTTGTGGTCTTATTTTGAGTTGATAAACTGGTGTCTGAGTCAAGGGGTAACGTAGGAGTGGAACACAAAGTGGTATTTTGCGGTGGTGATTGAATCTTATTAGAAGATCCTGCATATTGACTTCGTCGATGACTCGAATCAACGTGAATTAATGTATGGTGCCTAGATTTACACCGAAAACACAATGAAGTGGATCGACATTTATTCGCAGAGTGCTTCAAAGAAAGACAATTTTCACAAGCTCTTAATGCGTGAATTTTCTTTACCCTTTGCTCAGGGGTCATTTGTTGAAATGTAAAACATTTGTATAAAGGATGAGCAGCCTGACAAAGGGGGCATGGGGAATAATACGAAGGAGTAAGCGGAGAATTTGAATTATGCAGTGCCGAAGAATAAGCGGTAGAATAATGCGGAGCTGGAGGATAAGCGGTTGCGTATTGCGGAGCAGGTGGATTAACTGTAGCGTATTGCGGAGCGGTAGGATACTGTGGAGCGGTTGAGTAATGCGGAGCGGTAAGGTAATGTGGAGCGGTAGAGTAATGCGGGGCGGTTGAGTGTTGCGGAGCGGTCGCAGTATTGTAAGTACATTGCGAAGAATAAGCTGTTAAATGCGGCGAAGTAGAAGCAGTAGATGGAGGAGCGGTTGATAGTTGCGGAGAATTTGTAAGTAAAACTCGCTTAGAATTTCTTGTTTTGGCTGAATCATAATTAAAGGTTTTAGGAGCAGGTTGAGTCGAAGTTTCAGCTGCTGTTATCTCTAGAACTCTGAGCTGACTTTTAACAAATGTGACTAAATCGTCATATTTTGGAAATTCCGTATTGATTTTCTCTTTTTCAAATGCCTTTATCGTAACAGGATCTAGACGACGCATGGCTAATTTAAAAAGTATCAAATCAGCTTTGTCTTCTATTCTTAAATTATTTAAACCTATCACAGCGTCATTGAATTTGGTCAAAAAATGTTGCAAGGATTTAACAGTTGGATGTGAAGGCTGTTTTTCAATGGAAAAGAGTTCGTCGAAAAAGTGATTTGCAAGTAATCTTTTATTTTCAAACCGTTCTTCAAGGGCTTTCCAAGCTGAGGGGAAATGTTCAGCTGATAACGGAAAGCTACTGATAATTTGAAGCGCGTCAGGTTCTAGGAACGTTCTTAAGTAATGATACTTCTGAGCATCGCTGATATTTTTATTCGAAAAAATTACCGCTTTAAAAATATCCCGAAACTCAGGCCAATCTTTAAGTTTTCCAGAAAACGATTTTATATTAATACGCGGTAACTGAGTCTGAGCTTCAGTAGAAGGGTACCTAATCATCATAGGCTCAGGGTTAGGTACGTTTAATTTTTCATAGGCTATTAAAACAGCTCCATAAATATCGTCGAATGCCATGAGTGGCTGAAAATCAGGTTCTTTTTGATCGTCTATTTCAATTTCTAGCGTATTTATTTCGTCAATGCAGTTATAAAATTGAGCACGAGTCTCTGCTATTGTTTGATACCGAATAATAAACTGGTTTTTTGCCACTTCATTATTCGGAATATCTTTTATCAGATCGAATGTTAACTGTGCACGACGAAAATAATCATCTTTTTTCTTTTCAATGATTTTTAACCGAGCGCGTTTGGATTCATTGGAAGCCATTTTAGAAAATAAAAGGACAAAAAATAAATAAATAAAATAAAATAATATCTACAACCTTGAAAATCAATAAGAAATATCGAGGAAAAAAAACTATAATTTCTAAGATTATAATAAACGATAAGAGAAAAGAAAATAATTGCTGAAATTATTCTTAAAGAAAGTAGCAGGAAATTAAAGAAGAAATTATTTGCGAAAGAAAGACGTTTGTCCCATAAAAATCGAGCTATTAGAACAAAAGTTATAAGCGTGGGACACTGAGCGAGTAACGGGGGGGGGGGGGGGGCGAGCGTAGCAAAGAAGTGGTGCGGAGTGAAGCGAAGCGACAGTGGAGCACTCAGTAGCGGCGGGACCCCAGGGCTCTGGGAGGCGACGCAGTAACCACCGTACGACCTCACTATACTGAAAAGCCCTAAGACCACTATAGACAAAATCTACCTTCCTACAAAAACTACTTATTAAATTATAAAAGAATGAAGCGGAAGCTATACAATATAATATGTAATAAGTTTAAAATTCTGCTAAAATTATTACACAAAATAATAAAATTAAATGGAAAATATTTCTAAAAAAAAATTAAACAAAATTTATTCCAATTAAATATAAAGAATGTTTATTAGAATTGTAATTAAAAAACATAATTAGAAAATCAATTTTTAAGAAATAGTTAAAATCAAATACACCTGTTGACAAATAATAAATTTGAATGATAAATGAAAAATGTTACTTATGAAAATTATAAGAATTTAAAATAGTCTTTAAGTGAAATTAAAAGTCTCTAGAAAAAAAATTTACTTAAGAAAAAAATTTAAAAAAATTAATTGTCTTTATTAAATAAATCATTAAAGATTTTAAATTCCAAATTAATAATTAAAAAAAGAAAAGTTAATGCTTTAATTAAGAAAAAAGAAAAAGTTAATGCGGCCCTCTAGGACCAAAAGTTATGGTGGCAATTTCACCCTGAATTTAGAGTGAAGTAAAAGCTCACCAAAAGGGGAGCAGCTGGTTCAACCAGTATATTTTTCTGTGGACTGTATTTGGCGGTAAGTAAGGCGGTGGTAATTAAGATACATATGGTTTGGTAGCTGAGAATGTAAAATAATTACTTGGCGGTACCTTAGGTTACTATGGTAAGAATAGCGGGTGGCGGCGCGGCGGTGAGAAGATCTGGCCTCCAGCCACGGCGGTAGTCCAGACTCAACTAACGGCGGTATAGCTCTGGGTTGGAGATAACGATTGAACGTTGAACGCGGCCGATATAAACACATTTAACTACACACTTTTAACTATGTTTTTTACTCCGCGTAAACATTCTCAGTTTATGTATTTTTTACTATAATTTACCAACCAAATAGTACTTATAGGAAGTTATACAAATTTAACTATAACATATTTAAATATAAAAAGGATAGACTGCCAATTGGTGTGGCACATAGCTTCCTCGCATCCTCTTCACGTACTGTGTTGGTTTTATGCTTTTTTACAAGCCATTATTGTCTAATTGTTTCCCCGTTTTTAAATCTGTCAAAATTGTTTTAATTTTTTACATGAATTAAAGTATCAATTTAGCAAAAGTTAAAAAGCGCAGACGGTTCAAATTAATCTTGGGATATCTGTGGGTTACTTTCGATAAACTGTATAAGTTTCATACAAATCAGATAAGTACTTTTGAAGATATTGGTGTAAATAAATGTATGTTTGTGCGCATGTGGAAGAGAATCAAATAAGCGCAAAAGTTGAAACTTATATGGGACCAACAATGGGCTAATTATGACCTTCCATCAAAATTTCATTACGACAAGCTCTGCCGAATCCGGTGAGTGTCCCCACCACGTTTACAGTTTGAGCATAGTCCTATTGTTAACAGAATAGTTAATTTTTAAGGTAGGTATGCCAAGGAAGCTTGTTGATAAGCCCCTTATATTAGGATACCAGATGGTTCCACGTCACCAGAATCAGGATCGTTTTGCTCCCAACTCCCAATACAGGATTTGCACGTATATCATATAGCATAATGCATAAATAAGTATACTTATAAGAAAAAATATTTCATTAACATTTTTATTATTACGAGTAGATACATAAACCATTAGATACGCTTGACTAGTACGTGTGACCCTTAAATTAAAGTCAGTTAATATAAAGGACAATTCACAATGGGATATTGATTTCAAATCCCACCCCTATTTTACTTGGATATTCCATTAGCCAGTTTAATGCTGAGGGTTGAATGTTTTATGATAGGGTTAAAACTCGTAACACTTAAAGATAAATTAAGCTTTCTTCTATCAAGGTGAAGGCTGAGGGTTCGAGCTCATCTAGGGTTACTTAGTTAATTCCTGTCACTCCGGGCGGAGCATAGGGCATAAACAAAACAGCGGCATCTGACCCAAATCTGGGAGACTCACTTCAGGATTTCCTTTCTGCTCTAGCCTCTTCTACTGTTCTTCACCAGGTCCCCTCTTATGCCGACCTCTTCCATGTTTACCATTTTTCAGTCCAGGACTTCTATGGATTTTTAATCCAAGACTTTTGTCTCCAAAATCCTAGAATGTTTTCTGAGTGTATGCCCTATCTATCTCCACATTCTTTTGAGTACCTCTATTTCAATAGTCCTTAAGCGTCAGGTTTTGAGATCTCTTATGGCCAAATTATTCTCAATATTTTTTATAGACACCGTTTTATGAATGGGTGGGATTACCTTAATATTAATTTCCCCCCAAAAAACTCCTATAGCTCATAGTCACTACGCTCTAATTATGTTCGAGCACTTAAATTCAATGTTATACAACTGACAAAATACACTTTTAAAATAATTGAAAATTATTCTGTAATGCCTCTAGTTTAATATTTCTAATAATCCAGGAGATGGAGTGCAAAAAAGTGTCTGACTAACATCAAGCTAGAATTTTGTGTACAAGTTGATCTTTTAGTGCCTTTTAAGAATATGTGGTCGGCTAAGTTCGTCTACGGGACATAGCTTGGCAATAGGCATTTGAAAAAAATAAACTGGTGGAAAGCGGCCATGTCCCACCAATTATGGTGGACAATGTCATTTTCATGATCCTGTGTACAAAATTAGTTAGTAAACTGAAAATCAAGTTGATGTTAATTTGTCACTTGATAGGTAAGTTATTCAAATATTACAACATAGGTGACATCAAAGATGTCATCTATCAATTGGTAAACTAATATCAACTTGATTTTGGGTCTACTAACTAATTTTGTACTCAGGATCATGAAAATCAGATTGTCCACCATAATTGGCAGGATATGGCCGCCTTCCATCAGCTTTTATTTTTTAAATGCCTATTGCCAAGCTATGTCCCGCAGACGAACTTAGCCAACCACATATTCTTAAAAATCACTAAAACATTAATTTTACACAAAATTCTAGCTTGATGATAGTCAGACATTTTTTTTGCACACTATCTTCTAGACTATAATAACGATAAAAGCTCAACCTGCAATCTAAAACGAAATTTATTTAGCCCATTGTTGGTCCCATATACGTTTCAACCCCCTTCGCCTATTTGTTTCTCTTCCACATGCATTGCAAAATATAAAAATAAATATTTAATCCGTTATTCTAGCAGCAAAACCTCAAAGATATTATATTTCATATAAACTGGTAAGACCCTCGTGAAAGCTTGACCAAGAGAAGTTTTAATTACCAACCATAATTATTGATTTTAACATTTCACATATTATAAAACTTAAATGTTGACCTGAAAAATGTATTAGGAAATATATAGTTACTATATAAAGTAATGAAATATACATGGAAAATTATTTAAATTCTTGCAGATAGCTTATTATGTTGTGTTGTTATAAATTAAATAAACAGGTCAAGTGTGTACTAGTCAGCACACAGCGAGGGTCCGTTGGCCACACTGTAATGTTTAAGTAGTAACCTATTGATTGTCTACTACTATCCTATGGGTCTGATATTCTCAAAACACATAAACAAACTTCTTATTAAGTATTTTTTGCCACTGAACCGGACTACAACCATATAAATACATCGAAAATACCATAATTATAAAAAAAAACGTATTTTGTCAATAAAAAATAAAATAATATTTTTTTCGAAATTTCCAAAAAGTGGTATCTTTACTTTTGGTCGAAGAATGTTCAGGAATTTTTCATAATTTTTGCAATTCACATAAGTGAAATAGAGGGGGGAGGGGAGGGACACGTTTCACACCCACTTCAAACTTGCCTACGCTCGCCCTATCAAATTTATAACCAAATATTTATATATTTTTGTAATCAGTGCGACGTACCCTTAAATATAATATAACATTTTTTTTTTGTCGCTATATTTTTAAAATATGTGGTTAGGTACAAGACACATACATGCCAAATTTCAAAGTGATTGGACGAAAGGTGTAGCCGTGAGAGCGGGTGACAGGACGGACGGACAGACACACGCAGGAAAATATAAGGGTCCTTGGTTTTGCCTGCGGACCCTAAAAAATCAACATAATAATATGTTAGAAATCGAATACGAGTATGAACTTATGAATAAATAATATTATAAACATATGCCACCAATTTAAGATTTAATAGTATTTATTATAATATATTGAAACCTTGGGTATTAAGTTCAATTATGCCAGAGTGTTCGTAGGTTCTTAGCTGATAAGGTGCGTTTATAAGAGAAGCTAATTTTGATTTTAAAAACTATACATAATGTTTTTAAAACAAATGTGGTAGTAAAAATTGTACCTGTCGTGTCCTATTACCTATTATATAAGATGTAGCTCTTCTCCTAGTATAGGTAGAAAATAATCTGAATGTTCATCTGGGAGTTTTTGAAAACATTACCTTAATTTAAAGGCACGTCAACATAAACTGTGCACTAGTCAAGTTAAATTATTTTATCTAGTAGTCAAATATACAAATTTTCAGCCTAATATATATTATAGAAAATTATTATGCTATAAAAAATTATAATTAAATGCTATAATTAAATTATTATAGGCATTTAGGAAAATTATTATAGGCATTTATAAATCAATCCGGACACGTTAGAATCATATCATCATCATTTCTACGTCGTAGCTTAATTAAATCGGTTATTTCAGAAACAGCACATGTACATTGTACATTTTTAACATTTTGAGAAAAACAAAAAAAACTGTTTCACAACAAACTCTTGATAACTAAATTAATCTAAAAAAAATATATGTTTAACATAATATAAGTAAGACTGTATGGAACATGTGTTATTTCTGCATCAATCGATGCGTCTTGGCCTCTTGTAAAGGAATCATAACTACTCCATTAGAGCCAAAAATGTCACATGTGCTGTTTCTGAAATAACCGATTCAATTGGTAAGAGCGCTGGTCTTGGATAATAGGAGTCCGTGGTTTGTTTCCTGGCGATGAGGTGTATTTTTATTTGTCTGTTTTTCTTCCTCTTTAATACTAATTTGAATATATGATATCTTTGGTATGGTCTGTTAAGAGGAATCCTAACCTATTTTGAAGGGTGAGTGAAATACACAAAAGGAGTTAATAAGAAGTGCATCATTCTAAACTCTCAACGTTTGTAAAATTAGCAATATCATGTGTTAAACATCAAAATCACTCAAAATGTAATATTATACATCTAATATACTTAATTACATTGCAACTAGTATCTTCTCCTGTTCCCGTCATGGTTTGACGCATTGAATATAATATAACAATGTAATAAAATATATACCAGATAGATCAACATATAGTTTACATATCCATAGTATAAACTAAATAATTACTTATCTTAAAAACAACAAACCACATTCTGAATGTTAAAATATCTGCGTGTCATCATTAAGCGTTCCAGAACTAATCTCTAAGCGTCATGCGTGTGAACGTCTGCTAGCTTGAGTAAAGGATGCTCTCTTTGGTTGAACTCTCTAATGATTGGATTTGAACAATAATTAGAACATGAAGAGACAGAGTGCAAAACAAAAAGAAGACACCTTGGAGAATTACATGATAGACAACATAATATATATTAGATCATTAAATGGAGATTTTCCTGATAAAGAATATAATAGAAAACAAAAATATGAAAAGTTGCCTGATAAAAAAAAATATTATAAAAGAAAAAAAAAGGTTGTTGGCTTTTTGTGTATGGTGTCATGATGACAGTCTTGAAGGGGTAAGGTACCGAAATCTCCCTCCTAAACAACAATCCTCAGTTCATTCCGTTTACCCAAGTCGGTCCTATAGCATCCTAGATGTCAACTGGTCAATGTATTGTTATTAAATAAAATTAGTTTACATTTTCTGGAATGGATATTTCCTTAAATGCATTTAGATGTTTTATTAGTTGGGCGAACATAGTATATTTTATTAACTGCATGCACTAAATATTTCACAGCTTTTTTTGTTAGTGATACCCTCATATCTGCCTCCGCTAGTCTTTCGAGAAGGACCTTAAATGACCTTTGTCTACGTGATCCATCGTTCAAGTCGTAGTTTAGGTTGATGAAACCGGTGCCAGAAGAAAAGTGGATTATCGTTTACAACACAAAAAAAGTACTATGTCGAGGGAACTGAAAATAAAGTTTTTCGGTGGGTAAATTATGCTGATAAATTACGGTGGAGGTAAACACTGTAAAGCATATTAAGGAAAGAGGAGAAGTGTTATACATATTAACATATATAAATGTTATGTTTCCACCATGAGTCACAAGCCGTTATCTTATAGACTCCCCTGAACACCTCTTTCCCTAAAAATGCTTCTAATTTTAGGAGGAAAACATCAGGACTTATAAGTAGCCATTGCTTTAGTTAAAACAAAGCAATGTAATATCTATTTTACAGGGAGAGTTATTTCTTGCGAATATTTTTTCATTTTTTTTTAAAAACTAATTTTGTTACCTTAACTGGCAGACCTTTATGATGAACGCTTACGGTTTAAACGCCGTTTCGCCTTAATAATGCAGCTGTAAAGAGGCAGTAGCATTATTAAGGCGCTCATTGTAGGTCCCATATAAGTTTCAACCTTCTGCGCGCCTATTTGTTTCTCTTCCACATGCGCACAAGCATACATTTATTTACACCTATAGCTTCAAAAGGACTTAACTGATTTGTATGACACTTTTATAGTTTATCGAAAGTAACCCGCAGTTAGCCCCAGATTAATTTTACTGTCGGCGGTCTTTAACCAAATGCTAAATTGATACTTGTATTCATGTATAAAATCAAAACAATTTTACAGATTAAAGAAACGGGGGAAACAATTAATCTAATTAGACAATAATGACTGCTAAAAGCATAAAATCAATAAAGTACGTGATAGGATACGAGGAAGCCATGTGCCACACCATTTGGCAGTCTAATTTTTCTTGGAGGAGGGGGGGAGAAGGGCTAATTTTTTTTTCTCTCAAAATATGCGACCGCTTTTTGATTTTTTTTACAAAGAATAAATATAATAGTTTTTTTTTGTTTACTTTTCCTCACTTCTAATAGTAGGAAAAGTATTGTTTTCACCAAAAAAATTTTTTTCGAGATCAACGGAATATCCGTTTTAGGTGTTTTTAAGACCTCCTGAGTGGTTTTCAGCATGCATGACGTATGTATGTGTGTATGTGTGTGTATATGTGTGTTATCATCGTAGCGCCCAAGGTATTTAACCTAGAGAGTTGAAACTTGGCAGAAAAATCAGTCCTAACCTGTAGTTGTGCCGCCCGGAAAATCAACTTTTTCCGCCATCTTGAACCCAGTTTGCTTAGTCAGCAAAAATTTTAAATATCGTAATAAATCGAAAATGGTCCTGATCGAGTTGAAATTTGGCTCGAATGTACCTTTGTGTATGACAAACAAGCCCACTAAATTTCATTTTGATTTTGGCCGCCATTTTGAAGTTATACATTTTTGAATTTTTAAACTTTGACGGTTAATAATACTGAAAGTATAAATAGGTTTTTGACATATAGCATATCGTTGGAACCGGAAAAAATTAAGGAACAAATATAAAAAAAACCGATGAAATTCCATTAATTAGTATAAAAGTTATAAGCGAATATAATTATTTATTAGTGCGATAATTTTGATGACGTCAAAGTTTGTTTACATCTGTCAAAATACCGCCAAACTTCAAATAATTAAATAAAATATAGGTATTAAAAATAAGATTTTTTTTGAAGAATGATAATAAATCAGTTAGTTTAGAACGGTCACCCATCCAAGTACTGACCACGTCCAATGCTGCTTCACAGCAGGAGAGGCCACTTTAGTGGCCTCTGAAGTGAGGAAAAGTTCCGAGGTACCCTGTACCCGATTTTTTTAGATTATTTCGTTGATTTGTTAAAAAATATATAAAACAATGCAATTTTCAAGGACACATTATGCAAAGATGAATTGGTACAAAAACGAAATCAAATATATATTTGTTCTCAGAGCGTCCTTCTCTTTCATTTAACACCCTACATGACGCATGTTTGATGATTTTTTGGGACTTCTTCCTGTGTTGAGTTGTTAAACATAACATAACTGTAAAGTTTCAAATTTTTATTTTCAGTACTTTTGGAGATCAGGTGTGTTACAAACGGAAAGAAAGACAACCGCAGAAATGAATAAGGATCCTCGTTTTGCCTAAAGACCCTAAAAATGGAGAAATGTGGTTTATAGTCATGTCGAAACATCTTGCAGTTTTAGGTTATCTAATGGTGAATATTTCTTGATGGGTGTCCTTTCTAATATTAAAAGTATTTCCAGGTGAGTTGATTGTTGGCATTTGGATTTGAAGGGACGAACTGAGAGCGAAACATCGTCCATCGAGAAGCGGTCACCTGAGGATGAAATAAAAAATTATTGGCTTCAATAGATAGGCGGATTATAATAATTTACCTCTGGGGTACAGGAATTATAAAGAATCTATTATATTTTAGATAGAAAAGCAATAGAATAGCTTTATCTCAGACAAAGGAGTAATTTATTACTCATTTTAATATTCAAAGAAGACATTTTTCAACAGCTGGTTCCATCATTAAGAATTATTGCACTATTATACGTATATGAATTGTGTCATAGTTAGCAGTCACAAAAATGACATCCGATTTATCAAAACATTAATGAAACTTTTAAACTCAATAACCTTTAGTTTTCAAATGCCAGAAGCCGATTCGTTTTTTAAAATATATGTATGATACCTCTAATTCTTCGAATAATCCAAAGTGTTTAATCTTAAAAACTCCCCAATTTTTTTTGAGGTCATCATACATCAAACAAGATAGGATCTTGCGAAGGACTGATTATGCACGGCTAATTATGCATTGTGTTACGAACGCATGCCATTTATACAAGAAGAATAGTTTGTAGTTTAGGCTGAAAGAGAAGTGAAGACATCTTAGTTATATAATATAGTAGCCAGAAGATTGTAAAGCTTGTATCCAAGCAGGTTATTAAGGTAATGGAAGACAAGGGATGTGTGGTGTGTAGTCGGTTATCAAGTCTATTACTGAACCTTCAGACGGCAGACTGTGCTTTCTCCGACCTTGCAACTCCTGTTCTAAACTACTTCGAGAACAACTTTTTTTTCTTTATCTTCTTTCAAGTCCATTCAACTCGTTAATTATGCCAGGAAGTTTTATAATAGAACTTCGGATGACAAATAGCATATTTTATATTAGACTCTAAAAGCACATTTAAGAGCATAAATTAATGTACTTTTTTAATTTGGTAAGTAAGTGAATACCGATAAATTACAATTGGTTAAAGACCGATTCATTGGATCTGCTACCATTCACCGTCGTCTACGGCGACGTCTTTTTTTTAATTTTTTTCATGAACAATTTCAAGACAGTTGTAAACACGTGCAGAGTGCAGAGCAGATGCCGCAACAATTTCCTCCTCTTAAGACCCAGCAACTAGTAAAGTAAATTTCCTCCTCGTTTATTCGCCTTGGCTTAGTAAATTAAACTAACGGCGAATGTGTAAGCGGCCATTCGCGTTATGGGGACGAGTGGAAAAATAAGGCTACGAGTGCCTTCGAACCACGAGGCGAGTCACGAGCACGAATGTGTAGATGCGACATAATTGATAATTTACTTTATTATTTCTCTTTTAACGATAATTTTTTGACTTTCACAAATATGCGTAGAATATTCACTTTAGAACGATCACCTAGCTTCCGTCCTTTGGTAAGTTCGGAAGCAAGGATGAATTGAATGAGATATGGCACTAATATACAGTATCAATATTTATGAGAGTAAGTGTGTTCCGATTCATTGGACCGTTTTTTCCTCCCCATCTAAACCAATTATTTATTCTCCTTATTATTGAAGCAATTATCTTTTTTCCTTTAATAATCATTTCATATACGCATTGAATTGGATTTTGAGATTTTTATGCATATAGATATGTTTTAAGATATGTTTTCTATAGATTATGTTTTAAGTCTATAGATATGTTTTATGAATACAGATATGTTTTAAGGTCACTATTTAATAGTGGTTTTTATAATATTATCACCTTTTGCAGACTGTCTGTTATCTAAAACTCATGCAGATGTATGGAGCCTAAACTACTTTTAGCCCTAAATTTGGGGGAGCAGCTTCTCAAAGACCGAACCAACGATTTTTTTAAAAAAAAAAAAAAATTAATTTATTTAAATACCAATTTGTCCATTCCCTGACTGTAGGATTATTTTTACATTAAATTTTGATACAATTTGCAATAATAATAAAATTTAATCACTTTGAAGTTTAGTATCCGTTTCAACTAAGCTAATGGAAAACACGGGACACAGCGATTATAATGTAATTATGTATATGGAAAAGTTTAATATGAGTAGGGCAGGAAAGTTTGTTACTTTCATATATTTTTAGTATAAATAAAGAGTAAAGATTATGATGGCTTTTTAATTATATTTCAATAGATTTACTAATCATTCAGAGACCCTAACCCTGATTTAAAAAAAAATTGTTTTTATAATATTATTATTAGTCAAAGTCTGTGCAGGCACTGGAGCCTAAACTGCTGAACTAATATCGATCAAATTTGGCATAAAATCTCCAGGCTCCAGACCTAATCGAGGAAGTAATTTGAACTATAGGTATGAAGGCCCTAAAAAATCATAAGATATCAATATCGAATTTTTGAGCCAATGCAATTCTATTCCTCACTTTATATTTTTACTTCGTATATGAGCACACTATTTTATTTGATCAAAAAATTAGCTTATACCATCATAATATTTGGTCTTGATATTTATCAAGACAACACTATTAGCAACAGTGTTGTCTAACAACTCACAACTGTAGTCGTTTTTGAATTACAATGCTAGCTGCTAGCGCATCGCAATTGGCAAGTGACGCTCCGAAATTACAGAATACCTTCAAACATTTGTTCATTTTATTTTGATTCGCCGCACTATTTTTTTCCTTTTACATTAGTAGAGAAGATACTAATTTACTAATTTACACTCATGAGTAAATGAAAATAGAAAGGACAAGAAACATAATATATAAAGAGTGAATAAATAGAGTTTAAAACCATATAAATAACGGTTAGAATGTAGAAAGAGTTATGAAATGTTGCAACATAGAGTTGTATTTCTACTCTTACCTTTAACGACTATAAAACTAAAATAGTGCTTTTCGTATTGTAACCCGAGTTTATTTTGTACGAGTACAGTCACTTTATTACAACAAGTAAAGCTTTGAAAACTTAGCTTCCTTTGTGTATCTTCCTATTTGTAGTCTCCATAAAATGTATTATGGGATTTAGAATAAAATTAACAAATGGTTCATTGTAGCTTTTTAAATTTCGAGAATTTGGATCTGAAAGGAATTAAAATGTTTATCATTTATATATAATTCGCGTTTAAGTTGTAAGTTTTGTTCGACAAATTTAAACGAAAGTTTTGTTTTAACATAGTGACTGAATTTAAATTTCATAATATATTAATTATTACTTAAAATATTTATAAAACCGGCCGTCAACGAACAACAAATCTCAGTGTGTGGAGATAAACCAAAAATGTATTGAGCTCGCACTATCTATATTATATAAAACTAAAGTTTTGTCTGCTCATTGGTCAGAATTGAACATTTTTTGGACACCTTTTCATTTTATACATTCCTAAAATTGAATCCGGCCTAAGTATATATGTGGTTCGTGGGTATGTGTGTCTGTCGCCCCAATCCGACTTTATAGACCCAAAACTGGCTAAATGAAATCGATTAATTTTTTTTTCAGAGGTGAGTGCAAACATGTTACGCAATTTGTAGGCTTGGTTTCATCTAAAAATATTGAGTAGAACCGAAGTTATTAACAATTTTATAAAAAAAAAAACCTGTATAAAAAACATAACCTAAAAAAATTAGGTTGATCCACCGTAACCAAACCCCACAGACTCTATTCAAAATGTTTGGCTACTTCTAGACCACATAGAGACTCACAGGTCATAAATTGGCCCAAACCGACTGGAACAAAACTGAAAAGTTAAAAAATATATTTTTAACCCCCCTTAAAAAATTAAAGATGGACGTACTTAATATTTTCTTTGGAGGCTCATTGTGGCTAAACAGTAATTCGTATCGACAAGCTGATTGCGCCAGCGGCAACTGATTTTAAAAGAACTACAACTTTGGTCCTATGACTTTCTGTCCTACCTCCATCGGTTCTTTATTTTTTAAAAAAGAAATTTGACTTTGACTTCGCTTAATTAATTTGACTTTCGGCGTCCGCAATTGTTGACCGATTTAATTTCTGATTGTGGTGCTTAAACCTCACACTAATGCTTTATTATTTATTAATATTTCCTAGAACTAGAGTAATTAAATATTTACTGGTGCAACTGCCGCATTGAGAAAAGAGGCTGGTAATTAAATTAATGCACCATCATGGTTAATGATTGTTCAATGACTTCCCAGTCTATTATGTTTTGTCTACGTTTATTTTCTTATTTATTATACCTTTTTTTAGCATTGTTAGTTATTAATATATTACTTAGTTTATATTGGCTATTTTTTTAAATACATAGAATATAGATAGACTCTAATACTACGATTTGGAGAGTATTATATTCTTAGTAATGGAATTAATGATGTGTAATATAGTCCTGATTTTATTCCTAGAAGCCTTTGCAAACACAACCATTTAGGAATTTAATTGAATTGCTAGGCCTACATGGTTATAGGAAACATAGCCACTAATACCTAGCATGAGCCCCGCGCGGGGTGAAAGCTAGTTCTTAATATATCCAAGTTAAACTACATCGATATCTTAAATTCAATTAGTTTCATACCATTAAAATTACATACATGCTTGGTTATATACCTTAATAATCCAATTTTCGATGTCAGACACATTTATTTATTTTAACAACATTACTTAAATTTATTCTTGTAAAAAAAACAACAACAACACGAGCATTAAAACATTTAACCCTTAAATACTAATTACTTACTTACAGTGTTTTTTGCTTGCAACATGTGGGTATTAAATAAAACATTTCATGTAACAAAATTAGAATTCTTCTTATGAATGAAATAGACCCTTTTTAAAAAATGTACATAACATGATGAAAAATGAAGAAGTAACAAGTAATAAACATCAAAAACTTGTATTTAGTCAGAAGTTATAATAATACTGTGAAGGGGGTTATATATTATATATATTTGGTAGGCCAAGGCCGCAAAACACGGGGGGTGTGCTAATTATTACTATTTGTATTGTTAACGTAATAATAACTTTCTAATCAATTTTTCTGGTATGTTGCAGGACAGTATTGGTAATCATGCTCATCTTTACAATTGTTGGTACTGTTTACGAAGGATCTACTCGTCGTCGCCACACGAAACTACATATTACAAACAACAACGAAACTGCCAACGTTAAACTGGCAGCCTTGGAGAAGATTACCTTCCAGAAACTGGACAAGTCTGAATCTTCACTCTCATCCGACAGTTACCAGCGTATTTATCCTTCTCATTATTTATTGATTTATTTCAATATTTTATTATATAAATAAGGAATTCCAATACCACATTTCTCATGGATGGTAATCCAACCTCGTCTAACTTTCTAATTACTTAATGACTTTAATCTTTAAATGTAAACTGATCAAAAGGTGCCTGAGAAAACATACTTGAGGAATTAGTGTGTCTTAACACTTAAAGTATTTTATCTACGATTGTTACGAAATATAAACATTGTATCTCTGTTTTGATGCGTAGAAAGTGATTCTTTACGTATACTTGTATTTATTGCGCATGTGCTTCTCACAATTTTGAAGAATTCCTATATTTTACCGCCCTAGGGTGATAAAAAAGAAGAATTCTTTTTTACACGATTAGCGAGTTTTTTTACATTTAACAAAACTAATTTGCTGTTTCTTTAATAAAAGTAACTGTTTATATCAAGTTTTTTTGTGAAAATCATGGAGTGATTTAAGTGATTATGACGAATATGAGGAGAATAATACGCCTCCCGAAATAATCAATTCGGCACAAAATACAACTAATGAATTAATGTCATCTTTATCAAAAGAGAAATACGAACTTACATGCAGGAAGTTTATTTTTTTCTGTATTTATTATTTAAATGAACGAATGAGGAGAATAATACGCCTCCCGAAATAATCAATTCGGCACAAAATTCAACTAATGAATTAATATCATCTTTATCAAAAGAGAAATACGAACTTACATACAGGAAGTTTATTTTTTTCTGTATTGATTATTTAAATCTAACAATTGTAGATAAAGTACGGTACGCAACTCGTGCGAAAACGGCATTTTGCATTGTTCGTGTGGTTTCACTACCCTCGCTATCGCTCGGGTGCAAACTCCAGACTCGCATGCAAAATGCTACTTTCCGCACTAGACGCATAATGTACTATTCCCTTAAAGTCAAGCTTAAGGCTTAAACAATAATTAAAGCCGTAAACAATAATCTAAGTTCGGTGTCTATATTTTCTTTTCTTTTTTTTATTTACCACTAACCAACCAATAAGTGATAATCCATTGATTAAATAACTCCACAAGTCACGTACAGTACAATCATCATTTAGGTTAGCGTAGATTCCCGTGGCTAGTCTAATAAGTCTAGATCTTCCATAAAAGACAGCGTCAGAGATTTTGCAGATCTCCAGACGAGTCGAACCCTTTACAACCTATTATGAAAGTACTCGCAGTTGCAAAATTGGCTCTAATTAGTTGAACGACCTTGAGAATAATCCCAAATTTGGTTAAGATCCACAAAAACTCTGTCGCGGTCTCCTCTAGAATCTAGACTTAATATCATCATGGTATGTTTGAGAAAGTAAATATAATCAGTTCACTAAGGTCAGTAGTATAGTACGGGGCCAGTAAAGATATAGGGAGCTTTTGTTTATTTTTTTGTCGGTCATCAAAATCATTGGAGGGCTAATTAACCCTTTTCCAGTCATCCAATCGAGCTGAAACTTGGCACATAGACTCTGTACTAATTCATAAAATTAAAACTAATTCAATTAAACATTCTATAAAATTATTATTATTTTTTTTTAATATGAATAATTTTTTAAAATAAAAATGAATTAATACCAACATACAACCAAAATCCATGAATATAAATAGATTTATTAAAATAAAGTCTAGTTCTAGTCAAAATAAGGTTAGTCCCAGAATCACAGACACACAATTACCACAAAACCAGCACCAACATCCAATCAAGCCTTCTAGAATAGGTTATAAAAGTGAAGAGATTTTACCCTCTTTATCATTAGGTTGTATCTCTCAAGTTGGATCCGCTCCGTCGAAACATCCATTTAATTTTCATCCTTATTAACTAATATTGCAGCATCCTGGCCTACCTTCATGCCTACGTGTAATGTTTATCCATATATCTCCCTCTTTGCAACACCGATCCTGACAGCTGATTTGGTTTGCCTCACAGACCATTCTATAGAAGGTTCATATCTTGAATTATCTTATCTGTCTTTTCGTTTCCTCTGAATAATAAGAGACCAAAGCAGCTTCCCTCTTTTTTTCTGCCAACCCTTAAAGAAAATAATATAATAAAATAAATAATAAATAAATATAATAAATTATAAATCTACCTATCTACTAGAATCTCTTATATCTTCTGGCATTCGAGTTTCACTTATGACAATCAAATAAACCGAAGATCCAAAAAATCTGTAAGTTAGAGCATTGGTTTTTACAAAGTAAGAAACTTAGCGGATCGTGAGATGTCTGGTAATCAAGTTCCATATTCAATTCACGAGGGATAATTCTATTATGATAAGGTCTCGTCTAACATGCAATGAGCATATTAATTTTTTGATAAATTATAAATCTTTATGGTTTTGAAATTAGTTATATAAAAATAAGATTATATTATAATGTTTTGGTTAAGGTCAAAGGTAAAAACATTACAAATCTAAATTCTGTTCTATCGCTCACTTTCAAAATACCACTGCTGTTTAGAAGAATGTTTAAAATAAAGAAAATAACTCGGAAAAAGAAATAGTGGAAGCTACTTATCAAGATTTCAAGGTCTGGGACAAAGCTAATATCCAGAGCAAGTTGAAAAATTATTACTTCATAATTCATCCATCATTCACAAATCATCATCAAAACACCATCAATCATTGACAGATCGTAATTCAATAATCCCTGTGCTCGTTTTTCTAAATATACTGCAAAACAGAATATCTGCTTATTATCTTTTCAACAAATGTATAAATTTTAATTTAAATCAAATTATAATTATTATTAACTACGGGAAACAGACAGTGAAAAATACACTCCAGCGCCGGGATTTGAACCACGGGCCTCTATATTCTAATGTCATAAATATTGACTGTCTAAATGTATATGAATATTGAAAGCTTGGATTCGGGACTAGTTATCGATTACGGTAGTGAAAAATCATTCTCCTGCGTAGCTTAGATGGAAGAGCGCTATACTGGAAATATAGAGGCCCGTGGTTCAAATCCCGGCGCTGGAGTGTATTTTTCACTGTCTGTTTCCCGTAGTTAATAATAATTATAATTTGATTTAAATTAAAATTTAACTTTCCGTAGTATGAAAACTACCAAAAACTTAAAAATTGAATTTCAAATGTATAAAGAAAAACTGAGTAAGTTTATTGTAATATAATCGTTGTTCCTGTTCGTAAGGTTCCTTGTTACCAATTTGTAATTTCCTCATAGTGAATAAAATTCAGAGAGCAATATGGATCATTTTTTTTTTTTTTAGAAAAAAGCTAATTTACCGACGGGTTTTGAAAAATGCACAATTGTTAACTAAAATCCTGATTTCTTCAAACTTTTTTTTTGAAAAGCACGTAATAGTCCAAGAATAGTCGTACAAAACCTTCCTATAAACATAATCTCTTTGTCCAATATTTTCCCATTTGTTTAATTGTTACTTTGTTTTCTTAATAAGTAAGTAAATAATCAATTTATTGGATTTTCTTTCATTTGAAATATTTTTCCATATTTAATATGCAAGGATAATACATCCTCCAAATCAGAAAATAGTTGTGTAAAGTGAAGTTTCATGGTAATAGAAATTTTAAGCAATTTTTACTTTAGAAATAATCCTGCCCAGCTATGAATCGACGCAAGATCTTCCAACATTTAACAATTTTCTCAGAAAATAGATTGGATTTTTTTTTTTTTTTTGTCGTCAGGAAAGTGTGATATTGTTAAATTTTATTTTATTTAAATTAAAATTGTCGAAACCTTTTCTATTTTTTACATTATGTAACATTGAATGTTAATCCCAACTAATTATTTCCTATTTTTGGTTATAAAAGGGGGAAAAATAGCTGCCTATAACTATAAAATCTCAATTAACTTAAGCAGAGCCTCCAAATTTAAGGTTAAAACTCACTTATTAATTTATCTTTAGGTATACTGAGTTCATCAAGTTAAGTTATACTAAAGTTTCATCGAAATCGGCTCAGTACTTCAGGCTCCACGAGTCTTCTTTAACACTTTTTTTGGAGTAAGGTGGCCCAATATTATGATAAACCTACCTAACTCTTAAAATCGAATTTGCAATAATTGTATGTTCTCTGTAGAACTACAAATATAAAAAAATCGGTCTGAGACAACTCAGGAAAACTTTTTCAGATACGAGTTCATAAAAATTTTATCAAAATAATCATAAAAATAACCACCTCGGCGGGGAATCGAACCCTTAATAGCTATTTTTCAGGTTTAAAGCTATTTTCTTAGGAACTAGATTTTTCCTGGAAAAACGGTTTATATCGTTAGATTGGTAATTTAAATCAAATTATAATTATTATTAACTACGGGAAACAGACAGTGAAAAATACACTCCTGTGCCGGGATCCCGGCACAGGAGTGTATTTTTCACTGTCTGTTTCCCGTAGTTAATAATAATTATAATTTGATTTAAATTAAAATTTAACTTTCCGTAGTATGAAAACTACCAAAAACTTAAAAAATTGAAGTTAGATTGGTATTTAAATGGACTCTATACTAGAATTTTTTAATCAAAATCGTTTGAACAGTTTTCGAGAAATAATTTTTTTAAAGGTTTTTTTTTCAGAATTTTTGGTGGTTGCGCCCCCAAAATTGGAACTAAAATTCATTTCTCGATTTTGCCTCGGGGTGAGATTTTTCTGAACATGTATGCCAAATTTCTTTAAAAATCTGTCTATTTGTTTAAGCTCCACGCACGTGCCCAGATAGACATTTTTTAAAAACCACTTTTTTGGACTCTAGACCTTAAAACGTGTAAATCCATCAAAATCTAATTTTTGCACCATCACAATACTTTCTCTTTATATGAGAAAGTAAAAAGTAAACTGTTTAGGACAGATAATTAGATACTAATGCACTTAAATTTTGGCTAACCTACTTTTTTCTTCTAATGTATAAAGTTTTGTAGGTAAACATATTTTAATATTTAAAAATAATAAAAATACTGTTAAGACTAAAAATTTCACAGTTACATATTGCTTATTAAACTCTTCCGCTCTCAGTGAACAAATGCTATTATGTGCCTTTCTTTACTGATAATAATTAAAAGAATGGATGATTTGTTCATTGAGTTAAAAATCATGATTACAGATCGGATGAAGTTAAAATCTACATTGTTTCACTACCCATTCAAACCAACTTTGTTTCATTGTTTTATATCTGATCTTGTCGAATATTTCCTTATCTTATTACTATTAATCATTGATGGATTTGATTCTCATCGCCCTTGAGTTAATTATATAATTAATATTATGAATAGTGTGAAGAAATTAATGTTTGCGTCAGATTTTCAAAACTCATTTACCCATCTGAACCAGATTTACCAACTTCTTTATTTAATTTATGATAAACATAAGAGCAAATTCAAAGGAATATATCATAAAAAATACTATTTTAAAATAAATCTAACAAAAGAAGTTTATACCATTAATCTTTCTAGTCATTTTTAAGTTTTAAGAGTTTTGAATCTAGACAACCTTACTGTCTTATTCATGGCATTGAGTGATTTACAATATAAAATATTCAGGAATCATTTTTATTCATTAGCAGTATATTTCCCTGCTTCTTTTATTTTTAAAAATTAGACGCATTTTAATAGAGACGAACTTCCTTTTTTTTTTAAATAAATAAATAAAAAGTCTGCCAATTAGTGTGGCACATGGTTTTTCATTCTCTGGTCACACAAATACAAAATAAAGCATAGTGACAATGATTTCAAAGTATGAGTGACACTAAAAACACGTATGAGAGCATTGAAATACTCTGTCAATTTGTATGTCACATTGCATCCTCTCGTCCTACTATTGAATAAATGATCACATAATATATGATTGATATTTCATCGATACCCAGTAGAGTCATATTTATTTTTATGCAATATCAAATTTGCGTAGATGGTTGAAATTAATATAGGACCATCTCTGACTACTTTCGACAAATCATCCAAACTTCTTAAAAATTGAAAGCGTACTTTATATTTAATACTATATATTTTATCTACGATTGATATACGAAATATGAACATTCTATCTCTGTTTAGATGCGTAGAAAGTGATTTTTTTCGTAGTTGTATTCATTGCGCATGCGCGTTTCATAATTCTTCTTTGGAAATAAAGAAGAATTCGTCACCTTATCGCACGATTAGCGTGTTTGTTTTACATTTAACAAAACTAATTTGCTGTTTATTTCATTAAAGAAACTGTTTTTGGAACGAAGTTTCTTATGGCACGTTCTGGAGCCCGGGAGTGAATCCGAAAAAAACGACCAAAATCACCGTCACGAAATCTACAGATGACGATAACTTGAGTAAAAGATGACCGAGTTAGATGAAATTTGGTACACATGTTCATTTTACCAATGCCCAGGCTGAGTTCGTCGGGGAAAACGTTATCCGTCCAAGCGTTCACGCGCAACGCTCGCGTAAACGTAAGCTTCAAAAGACGGGAAAAAGTGTTATTAAGGAAGCCTGTTACTTGACTTGTTTTGATTATTTTTGTTATATATGTCACAAATGTCACTTTGATTTGTAAATAAATAAAATATAATCATCTAAAATTTCACCCTGATACAAGCAGAAGCTGAAGAGTAGGGAAGAGATATATTTTATAATATTTTAAATTAATTGGCCGGGTAGGTAGAAATCAGTCCTATTTCAATCCAAACTCCTTTAACAAACATAATACTCTTTCACTATAAACTCATCATGATCAACTTTTTTCTTATATTCAATATATATTTATAGTAAGACGCTTGCTTTAATTATACAAATAATGATTTTATTTTAATTTTGCCTTAACTCTGCTAGGTACAAACAGTTCGTTACTTTTAATTTAGTCTCTTTTCTAACTCCGCCATGTATAAGTAGTTAGCAATGTATACGTACTTAACAGTGTGATTTTATAATTTATATTCAATGAAAAATGTAAGGAACTTCGTTCCTACCGGGTGTCCCGCGACACCACACGTATTTTTTTCTATATTTATTATTAAAATCCAACAATCGTAGATAAAGTACGGTACGCAACTCGTATGAAAACTGCATTTTGCTTTGCTTGTGTGGTTTTACTACCCTCGCTATCGCTCGGGTGCAACTCCGCACTCGCATGCAAAATGCTACTTTCCACACTAGACGCGTAATGTACTATTGTACGCAGGTGGAAGAGAAAGCAATGTGCGCAGAGGGTTGAACTTTGTATGGGATCAACAGTTCCCTATTAATGACATTCCCTCCAAATGTTCCCTGATTTCTGAAACGAATTTCCGTGTATAAATTTTTAAATTTAGTGATATTAAAAAAATCGTTCTTCAGAATTATCTCAATGCTTAAAATAAAATTCAAAGAATAGTTTTTTAAAAACAAAATCTATAAAACAAAAGTGGTTCGGACCAGTTTTAATTTCCAGCAGGGCCATATTTATAGTAATTCTAATATCAAAAGTGTGCACAGAACTTTGATGTTGAAAATAATATGGGACAATTTTTGGCTTAATTTTAACCTACCATCCAAATTTCATTAAAAATGAACGATTACCTAGTTTTTAAGATAAGGACTTGTGCATAAAAATGTTGACGGACAGACAGACATGAGACGAAAAATGTCCTCTGATGTTTGAAACGTATTTTTTTCGAGGAAATTTTGAATAACAATGCTTCATGAATTGGGGGTATGTATTTCAGTAATAAATAAGGATATATGGGGGGAAATGGTGAAACCTAACTAGTCACAAACTAACGACCTTGAAGCTGATACAAATGTTCCGGTCAAAACTCTAGGCAAGATTCTAGTAGCGGTAAAGGGATTTAGAAAAGACATAGACAATATGTCGGTGACTATTGTTAAATAACAAGACATACCACTCTTCGGACTTGACTGGAGCTTAAAATTTATCTAAGCCCTTCCACTAAGAGCGAGGCTTTGTACGGTTAAACCGGACAAGATAAAAACAAGCAGAGAGAAGAAGAAGAAAAAATAAATAAATAAAATACTTGGTCAAGGAGTTTTCAGATATCTTTCTGGATAAAAGGTCATTAGCTGTCAATTCATTTGAAGCATAATGCAGTACCAAGGGCATTTAGACACCGACCAGTTCAGTTGGCCCTTCCAAACAAGTCGAAAATGAAATTGATAGGTTGGTAGAGCCTGTAGTGTAGATCTCTCAGCAGTGTAAATCTCTCCAGAAAAACTCCAGATTTGTGGGCTTCCATTAGCGATAATTCCTAAACCAAATGGATCAATAGTAGTATTCAGAATTAGAAAGTATTCAGATTTTTAAGTTACTATTAACCCTTTAGTAGGAGTCGACAAGTATCCAATGCATCCATTTGAAGAGATATCGGCTAAATTAAAAGGCAATATTTTTCGTTTATAGATTTAAAAGATGCGTATCTTCAACTGGAAGAAGAAATCAAGGGATCTTCTAACAATTGTAACATTCAAAGATAAATTAGATATAAGGTAACACAGTTTAAATTCAGGGCGGCACCAGCTAAGTTTCAAAAGGTAATTGATATTACGATTTCAGAAATTCCAGGCGTGGAAGTATATCTGGATAATATTATTAACAGTTGAATATAACAGCAAACTAAAAGAATCATTAAAATGATTAGGAGAAGCTAATGTGAAAACCCAGGAAGCTAAGTGTACATGGATAGAAGAGTCAGAAGTTTACTTGGACATCGAATAGATAAAGATGGAATTCACCCAGCTAACAAACATTTGAAAGCAATAAGAGCATCACCGAATCCAAAAAATACACAGGAATTAAGATCTTTTTTAGGATCTATTAACTATTAGGCCGATCGGCCACCAGAAGCGGGGACACTATAAGTTCTTACGTCAATAATTTATGACGAATGTCTTCGTTTTGTCATGATATGGTCAATTTGGTTGGCTGTGTTAGTGCCAGGAATTTTCCACGTAACTTTCCAGTTATATAATCTTGTGAAGAAAACATGTAAATTTTATCCAAGGCCATTTCTTTCCGGAAACTGTACAAACATACCTACATTGTCGTTGCTCTCCTCCTGTAAAGAGTACTTTCCTGAGATACCACTCAAGCATTCATCTCTGCAAACATTTGCATCAAAATCACCGACGATTATGATCATATCATATTTCTGACACCTGCTTATACTCTAATACATGTGTTATAGAATTCTTCTATTTCTTCAGTAGGGGCATGCGCAGTTATTACTGTTAGGTTTCTAAATCTTCCATTGAATCTGACTTTGCACAATCTTTTGTGTATAGGTTCAAATAAAAGCAAACTTTTTCTTATCTTATTTGATATTATGAATCCAGTTTCAAGATGACCTCTTCTTCTTTCAGGACCACTTATAAAATATAATGTTGCTTATCAATTCTTTCTTGCCCTTGCCACCTTATCTCTTGTAGTCCAATTATGTAAATATTATATTTTTGCATCACCTGTGCCACTTAATTTGTTCTTCCAGGTCTTAACATTGTGCGTACATTCCTTGTAGCATTCGGGTTCCTTTGCATTCGATTGTAGGTTTCTGTAAATTAAAGGTTTTTTACGGTATTAGGTAGTTGGCCTAAAGACCAACCTCCATAACTGAGGAGGGTTTTGGATTTTCTTTAAGGGTTGACTCTATTAGCGAACTGGTTCCAATTTAAAGGCGTCGGATACTCGCCCTTCATTTCTTCCTATAAACCTCCACATTTAGTACTACGCAGGAGGCACGGCGCGGAGTATGTGGTAGGATTAGCTGGCAGAGCCTATAAAACGGTCGGAATTTTTCATTATTTTTTTAGTGATTTAGGGTCGGCACCTACCCCACAACTGAGACTGATTACCAGTATTTGCCTCCCAGACGATTGACACCTCTTTGTTAATAATAAATATAATTCTTTCTTAGGATATCTGACAGTGGGTGTATGAAATAAATTAAAAAAGAGAATTCACTGTCTGGTGCTGTGATTTGAGTTTATTTGAAGACCAGTTTTTCTCTTATTTTTCGAATGTCTCAAGAACAATTTCAGAAATTACATACACTCCTAAACTCCTAAAATATCAAAACGAAGAGAAGAAAACAAAAAATAGTCCGGGTGACCCAAATCATCCAGAAAAACGCACTCTCAAGTTTAATCAGAATATCCCTCTTCATGTTGCGTATATACCGTCATGAAAACAAAAAACAGCAAAAAAACTGGAAAATACAACAGCATTCTTTCTGCCGTGGACTGGATCTATGTCCGCTGACAGCCGCCTTTTGTTTGAACATGATAATGCCGGGCCTTAATTCCTAAGTTTTATTGCATATGATGTATTTTATACATAAATATTTTGTTAAATTGTTATTTGAATTTTACATAATTTGGTGCCACAATATATATTTAAATAATTGTATAACACAACAGAACCAATGAAACGTGAACTGTATGTTTAAACATTTGTTTTAAAAATATTTTTAATTATTGTTTTTAAAAAATAATTAATTTATTAGGTTTATCGCTTTATACGTTTTATAATAAGTTTGATTGTCTCAATGCGATCTCGCCTAATGATTTTTTTTTTTTTTTTTTTATAAATTAGCAGTTTAGTATAAAAATAGAAAAACACCATATAATCGATAATTAAATACGTTCATAAAGACAGCACAAAATCTATCTTAGCATTTTAAAATTATAGAAAATTAATTTATAAACAAATGAGGAAAAATAAAGCAACATAAAATTAATTATATTTATATAATTTATTTATATCAAATTATAATTATTATTTACTACGGGAAACAGACAGTGAAAAATACACTCCCGGCGCGGGAGTGTATTTAAAATTGAATAATTTAAAAAACTTAAAATTGAATAATTTATTTATATAATTATTATATTTTACTAGACTCAAATGATATTGCGTTACCTAGGTCATGTTTACTTCATTCCAATTTCGTTATAATTACATTTTAACTATTCTTTAATTTTTTATGGCTAGTAGAAAATGTAAAATTAATATAAATAAAATAAATAAATAGGAATATAAAAATAAAAAATAGGATACATCTTTCATTCAATCATGTTACTACATTCTTATCCTGTTGCATTACATTGACAACAATTTCTACAGCTTGGATTCGTTGTAATTGCACTTGACGTCACTCTCTTAATGTTTTGTATGACATGTTTGTGGTTTTTTTTATTTTACTTCCTGTATTTTTTTTTTCAATTCCTTTCTATGATTTAATATTATGTATTTTTTTTTTTTGTCCGACAATCTTGATAAATTATGAATAGAGCCGATTATGATACCATCTGTCATCTTAATAAATAGTATAATCTAGGTAAGCAATTGGCTCACATTCATTAATAATAAATTAATTGCTGTTTAGTCACTATAGAGATGATTAGTAATGACGTCACAAGATGGCGTAAGCTTTCGATATGTATTCAATTCGGTTGGTTTAGGTTCCTTTACCTTATCACCTGTTATCAATCCCATGTAAAATGAATGGGAGAATTTTCTCAACTTTTTAAATAATTAATTATTAAATTATTATTAATTTATAAGACTTTTCAACCTTTGAACGTTATTATACTAAGTCTATTTTAACAATATAAGATAAGAAAACATTAAAAATTGCCGTTCTAGTGGTTTAAAAAAGTATTATTGTGAGTGTGTTTTATTGTGGTGATACCGTCCGGGTCCGTTCTTATTTAATGCTTATTTTTTAAATCGTTTTTAGGGTTTTGTAGATTCTTCTCAAAACCCTTATGCCGAGGGTGATGTGTCCGTCTGTCCGTCGCTCTTTGGTTCATAGAGCCCGAACCGTTTAAGCAAAAGAGCTGAAATTTGAAATACTGGTGTAACTTTTTGACCCAACCACAGGAAAAATATACAGAAGTTCAAAATTAAATATGCGCATGCGCAATTCGCAAAAATGTTGTAAACTCAAAAATTTATATTTTTTTTTAATTTTCGAGTGGGGTATCAAATGAAAGCTGCTGAAGAGTAGGACGCAAATATATATAAGCTTTTGTAAATTTTGCATTCCTTATTGAGTAAAAAAATCAAAATATACCCAAAAAAAAATTTCCCCCCCCCCAACCACTATACTTTGGCTGGTCCTAAAATTTTGAAATAATTCATGCTAATGCCTTATTGTGGAGCGATGAAAATTCCGGGAGTTCATCCCAAATTTTAAAAAATTGCCAATTTTGGGCGCGAAAATTTGAAGTGCGCCAAAAATTTTATTTTTTTAAAATTTTGAGTTGGGTATCAAATGAAAGCTGCTGAAGAGTAGGACGCAAAGATATATATACATTTTCAAATTTTGCATTCCTTATTGGGTAAAAAAATCAAAATATACCCAAAAAAAAATTTCCCCCCCCCAACCACTATACTTCGGCTGGTGCTAAAATTTCGAAATAATTCATGCTAATGCCTTATTGTGGGGCGATGAAAATTCCGGGAGTTCATCCCAAATTTTAAAAAATTGCCAATTTTGGGCGCGAAAATTTGAAGTGCGCCAAAAATTTTATTTTTTAAAAATTTTGAGTTGGGTATCATATGAAAGCTGGTGAAGAGTAGGATTCAAATATATATTTGCTTTTTTAAATTTTTCATTCTTTATTAATTTTATAAGTCAAAATATACCCCAAAAATTTTCCCCCTCCCCAACCACTATATAACGGGTGGTCCTAAAATTTCGAAATAATTTATGGTTATACCTTATGGTGAAGCGATGGAAATTGTTTGAAAAAATGAATTTTTCTAGTCGTTATTACCAATGAAAAACATTGTGACCCCCCGGGGGATCGAACCCGGACCCTTGAGATCGAAGAATAAAATCATAATTACATAACGGGCATGCTTAATCTTCTACAAAACCCTAAAAAGTACTTGGTCGCAAGTACTTCCCTGTGATTTTTCTATTTTAGTTTGTATATTATGTCTTCCACCTTCTCGAGCGTTATGAAAATTTCATCTATACTTCATTTTTTTCGGAGGACAAAGCTATTCTTCGTAAAAAGTATGTCAGAGTACTTAAGTAATATTAAATTAGTTTTTTAATCAAAATTTTAAACAAGTATACATGCGAGACACTCATATCTTATATTATTATACTCGTTAATATAGATAACAAAAAATACACAAATAATAATAATAAGATAACAGTCTGCTCATTGTCTCGTCATCAACGTCTTTTTCCTATGATGGTCAGTGATCTATTAATCTATTGTATAGTATATAATTATGTTCCAACATCGGTTAAATATAATGCACATTGTAAGTAACCAGGTACAATCTATTATTAGCAAATAATCTTTTATTACCTAGCAGATTAAGTATCACTATCTTTCTACAAGTCCTGTACCCTGAGTATACTTCATTGAGTTTCAAAACTTGAGAAAAATTTATTTTCGGACACACAATATGAACACGAACACACCCTGTGAATTTTTATGGCAACAGGAAATACAAAAAATCAAGTATAAAGATTATTAACTCAAATAGCTTTTTCGATGTTATGACCCTTCACACAAATACTCATTTTAAATAACTGAAACGAAAGTTTTTAATGTTTTCTTTGTTACACTCGTTAAAAAAGACTTGGTACAACAATGTTCAAAGGGTGAAAACTCTTATAAATCAATAATAATTTAATAATTAATTATTTAAAAAGTTGAGAAAATTCTCCCATTCATTTTACATGGGTTTGATAAGAGGTGATAAGAAAAAGGAACCTACAAACTGAGTTAAATTTTCGAAAGCTTTTGTGACGTCACACTAATCATCTCTATATAGCATAGGTACTATTAAAAAAACAACTAAATTTAGGACAAGATTCATAATTAAATTGTTTGCCAATTAGTCTGAAACTTGCTATTAGTTACACATTATTTTACTCATGTGTGTAAAATAATGTGATCCCACTGGGAACTAAGAGTGTGTTCGTTGGGAACTGTTTCGACTCCTACTGGGATCACAATTATTTTTATTCAATATTAAATGTTTGCATTGTCGCAGAAGATAAAATTGATACGAAACCAAGAGTGGGAACCTTTCAGAATAACCTTTCATCCAAATTTATTAAAATAGAACGGGTAGTTTGTAACACTTTAAGACAGACACAAAACAAAAAACGTTCCCTGATATCTGAAAAGAATTTCTGTCTAGTTTTGGTCATAAAATAATTTCGTTCTTTAGAATGATAGCAAAATGTTACTATGCGTAAGATCTGAAGCAAAAATACTATGTGCATGGCTTGCTGACATCATAGATGTTTCGCCATCTCATCTTTAGTGAAAATTAATTTGTCCGGAAGAACGTAACATCCTCATTCATACCAGTAGCATTCCAATGGATCATCTTCACGAAAAATGTTGCAATAAACTACAGATGTGTTAATACCTCTAACTTTTAATAAAATATTCATTTTACAGTTTTTTTTACTTTAATATTTTTACAGCATTGTTAATATCAAGGAATAATACTTATACTAGATTTCTTATTGTTTTGCTGGTAGGAAAAGTATGGTTTTCACCCAACTTTTTTTTTTCGAGATTTCAACTGAATTATCCGTTTTGGGTGTTTTTAAGACCTCCTGAATGGTTTTCAGCATGATGTCTGTATGTGTGTTATCATCGTAGCGCCCAGGGTATTTAACCTAGAGAGTTGAAACTTGGCAGAAAAATCAGCCCTTTTCCGCCATCTTGAACCCAGTTTGCTGTGTCAGCAAAATATTTAAAAATTCGTAAAAAATCAAAAAAAGGATCGATCGAGTTGTAATTTGTCACAAATGTACCTCTCTGTATGTCAAATGATATTGGCCGCCATTTTGAAGTTATCGATTTTTTAATTTTGAAACTTTGACGGTTAATAATACCGAAAGTATAAATCCTTTTTAGGGTTTCGTTGGTAAAACCAAAAAAAAGAAACCCTTATAGTTTCGTTCCTGTGTCTGTCTGTCACTCTGTACGGTTCCAATAACTTTTGAACCAAAAGTGATAAAAATGTGAAACTTTCCAGTATAAAAGATCGTTTTGACGCGCACATAGGAAAAATATAGCGAACTCAAAATTATCAGCTCTTCAAATTCAAAATGGCGAAGAATTCACGACGCGCGAAAAAAAGATTTTTTTTAAATTTTGAATGGGGTATCATATGAAAGGTATTGAAAAGTGGATTACAAATATATATACCACTTAGGGATAGTGTTTAATTATCGGCGCCATTTTGTCAAGAAACATCGAAATGTTTCGTGTCCCCCCCCCCCCCCCCCTAATATCGTATTTCCGCTGTTACTAAAAATATAGAAAAATATGCAAAATGTGTGGTCTGCTGGGCCATAGAAAAAATAAGATTAGCAATTTGATCTGATCTACTGGAAATCCAAGATAGCGGATAATTCATGTCACCCGAGAAAAAATATTTTTTTTAAATTTTGAGTGGGGTATCAAATGAAAGGTATTGAAGTGTAGATTACAAATATATATACCACTTAGGGATAGTGTTTAATTTTCGGCGCCATTTTGTCAAAAAACATCGACATTTTTCGTGTCCACCCCCTAAAATCGTATTTCCGCTGTTACTAAAAATATAGAAAAATATGCAAAATGTGTGGTTTGCTGGGCCATAGAAAAAATAAGATTAGCAATTTGATCTGATCTACTGGAAATTCAAGATGGCGGATAATTCACGTTACTCGAAAATTTTTTTTTTTTTTAAATTTTGAGTGGGTATCAAATGAAAGGTATTGAAGAGTAGATTACAAAAATGTATAACACTTGTGGTTAACGTTTAATTTTACACGCCATTTTGTCAAAAAAACTTGTCTCCCCCCCCCCTCCCTTCTAATTTTGTGTTCACAATTCCAACGAAACTCTTTTTACGTGAGACTTCACGCCTTACCAATTTATTTTGACATACAGCATATCGTTGGAAACGGTAAAAACGTGAGACGATCATTTAAATTGTCTAAATTGATGCAATTTAGACGGCACCACCTCAATCTCCCGCTGAGCTTCCACAAACATGATCCTTAGTTCATTTGTAATAAATCAAAGGTTTTGGTGATGACTCCTAAATGTTTTCGACAGATTTAGTTAAAGCACTTGAATTTGGTTTACGAGTAATTATTGCTTCAATAACATAGGTTTGGTTTTTACAGAGGACGGTCTGTTGAAGAGGTTGATTCTCTGCTTCTCTGCGCTGACAAACGGCAGGAAGATCTTAGACTGCGGAGGTGACAGTTCCAGCGAATCCCTCAAGTGCATTCATGGCCTCAGGTTCTACAGCTTAACTTGGGTCATCTTGGCTCATACTTATCTCCAGATATTCATTGTAGCAGGTAAAGAAATTATATTATGTTTGTATTTTGGTGAAATAATTATCTTCCATATTTATCTTTTCGGTTACAAATGTACCCGAATATATGTTTTACACAGCTGATGTAGCGACCGTGTCTATAGTTCATAAACCCTCAACGGGCTGTTTCGCTGCGCGTTGTTACATACTTACTTCGTGTATTATATATATATCTCATACGAATTACCTTTGGTACATACGTATCTTATCTGGGGTCACGGCAGTGCTCAAGTCGAGCAAAGCAGTACCATCCTTTAATAAATAAAAATGTAACGTGCGCTAAGAGCTTCCGAGTAGAGAACTTTCAAACTATAGTATTCTTTTATTTCCATTAATAGAATTTTATATTGGAATAAGTAAGATTAATTTTTATTCAGTATTGCAATACTGAATAAAAATATATCATGAGCTCAAACAGAGCTCATGAGCTCTGTTTGAGCTAATGTTTTTAAATTTAAACGTGTAGAGTGATTTAGGGAAGAAAATGTTTGAGTTTGTGAGGGAAAGACAATTGAGAGGGGGGCAGACAAACAACACTACTGTCTTAAACTGGATAAATTAGATCTATAGTAGTAGAACTTACTTGGAAAGGGGGAGACTTGGCCAATACCTATGATCTCACAACTTTTTAATCGAGGCTTATTTTTTTACACGAGTGTTTGTTGGGATAGAATAAACAGTTAGATGTTATTTAATTTATATTTTGGTAATCAATATAATTTTATTTGTTTTTGTAGGGATGCATATTGCATTTTATACATTATTTCCTACAACGTGCAAACTAACAAAAAAACTAACATTAAAATCAGGATTCGATTTGAATTGTACACTTCTTAATTAATCCACGACATGGATTGCTATTTACACATATTGTGATAAATAAATATATATTATAATAATTAAACGCTTTTGTGAGTATATTAATACAGTAATCTCATAATCATTGCTATGTTATAGCTCTTTAGTAATACCACTATAATAGTTTCTTGGGAGATTCAAATAATCCCTCTGCTGTAGCTCTTTGGTAAGAACACTATAATAGTTTCTTGGGAAATTCAAATAATCCCTCTGTTGTAGCTCTTTGGTAAGAACACTATAATAGTTTCTTGGGAGATTCAAATAATCCCTCTGTTGTAGCTCTTTGGTAAGAACACTATAATAGTTTCTTGGGAGATTCAAATAATCCCTCTGTTGTAGCTCTTTGGTAAGAACACTATAATAGTTTCTTGGGAGATTCAAATAATCCCTCTGTTGTAGCTCTTTGGTAAGAACACTGTAATAGTTTCTTGGGAGATTCAAATAATCCCTCTGTTGTAGCTCTTTGGTAAGAACACTATAATAGTTTCTTGGGAGATTCAAATAATCCCTCTGTTGTAGCTCTTTAGTAAGACCACTGTAATAGTTTCTTGGGAGATTCAAATAATCCCTCTGCTGTAGCTCTTTGGTAAGAACACTATAATAGTTTCTTGGGAAATTCAAATAATCCCTCTGTTGTAGCTCTTTGGTAAGAACACTATAATAGTTTCTTGGGAGATTCAAATAATCCCTCTGTTGTAGCTCTTTAGTAAGACCACTGTAATAGTTTCTTGGGAGATTCAAATAATCCCTCTGCTGTAGCTCTTTGGTAAGAACACTATAATAGTTTCTTGGGAAATTCAAATAATCCCTCTGTTGTAGCTCTTTGGTAAGAACACTATAATAGTTTCTTGGGAGATTCAAATAATCCCTCTGTTGTAGTTCTTTGGTAAGAACACTGTAATAGTTCTTGGGAGATTCAAATAATCCCTCTGTTGTAGCTCTTTAGTAAGACCACTGTAATAGTTTCTTGGGAGATTCAAATAATCCCTCTGCTGTAGCTCTTTGGTAAGAACACTATAATAGTTTCTTGGGAAATTCAAATAATCCCTCTGTTGTAGCTCTTTGGTAAGAACACTATAATAGTTTCTTGGGAGATTCAAATAATCCCTCTGTTGTAGCTCTTTAGTAAGACCACTGTAATAGTTTCTTGGGAGATTCAAATAATCCCTCTATTGTAGCTCTTTGGTAAGAACACTATAATAGTTTCTTGGGAGATTCAAATAATCCCTCTGTTGTAGCTCTTTGGTAAGAACACTATAATAGTTTCTTGGGAGATTCAAATAATCCCTCTGTTGTAGCTCTTTGGTAAGAACACTATAATAGTGTCTTGGGAGATTCAAGTAATCCCTCAGTTGTAGCTCTTTGGTCACACTAACACTATAATAACCTTTAAGCAAACATTATTTAATTTCTCCATTATAGCTCTTTGATTAGAACAGTATAAGAATCTATTGGAGGGTTAATCGTTTGATTGTTAGTTGCGGAGTGCATTTGCGAATGAAATTGTGCATTTCCCTGAAGTTAAACATGAATCTAGGAAATGTTAGTTATACTTGTTATGCTTAAATTATACGTTTTGCATTACTTACATGCGTTGTGGGTTTGACTACTTCAAAAATTCTTTCTTAAAGTTAATTTGAAAAAAGTGAGAAACCCGTGTAAAACAAGTCTGCTCCTAGAAAATTAATTCTGTTTTTGTAGTTTTCTATTTTATATAGGAATATATTTTGTATAAGAAACCTTATGAATATAAGTAAGGTTTCATGTCTTATTCAAGATATAACTTTTGTATGTAATAAGAAAAATTTTTCCATGATTATTTTAAATATTTTCACACCAAAATAATAAAATTAATAATTTTTGATAATAACTATTCTAAACATTTTTAAAAATTTATCTAAATAAATAAAGAATGGGAGTAAATTAACAAGAAACTTTTAATTTCAAGTAAGTAAGGCCTGAAAAAGATTTAAAAGACCCACTTTTGGAAAACTTCGGTCCTTCCTTGGGCCATTTTAAAGCTGAATAGAAGATTAAATTAACTGAACGTTACTACGTTAGTCTTAACGTCATAACTTCATTTTGAATCAATATGAAGCATTGTCAAATAAATCATGATTACAACCTAGATATGTGAATATACAAGAGTACCCTAACTATAGATTTCCACAATTATTGGTTAAATTGCTTCCGAGCTTACCGTAGGTAACGGAAGCACTGTGTGTTCACTTTTGAGAACGAAAAACTTTTATGTCTCCGATTTTTAAAATTCCATGATAGAAATCAGGACATCAGGGATCATTTTTGGTCTCGTGTCTGTCTATCTGTCGGTCTATGTGTCCGCGAATTCTGAAACGTGTGACGATAATTTGAGTAAATGCCAACCGATTTTGATGAAATTTGGTAGACATGTTCATTTTACCAGTGCTTAAGACACGTTCGTTGGACAACGTTATCCGTCCAAGCGTTCACCCGCAACTCTCGCGTAAACGTGAACTTCAAATTTAAAATTGGAATTTAAGTCGGGAAAAAATCAAAATTTATCTATTTAATGAGACAAACATTTTTTTTTCAAATACAATCTTTTATTAAAACCAACAGCGACACCGCTATGAAGTGTTATAGATCGCTAAAAATCTTAAACATTTAATATTTTTTTACACAATAATCAATATAACAATAAAGACATGATAGGATGCGAGGAAGCTATATGCCACACTAATTGGCAGTCTATTTTTTTTATAATCAATATGAAGAACTGTCAAAAGCATTTTGAATCAATATTGAAGCACTGTCAAATTCAAGTGAATCATGATTACAACCTAGATAACTGAATGTACGAGCTAGAATACCCTAACTATACATTTCCAAAATGAATGTGATGATTTATAAAATTAAATTTACTATTCACTGAGCGTAATTAAACTTCTACTAATTCGTATTTGATTAATTATAAATTGTTAATTTCAACCACTTTTTTTTCTTTTTTTTGAACGAATATATGGATAACAAACGAGGTTTGCAAACATAATGGGTAACAATTTTAAGATGTTTACATAGAACTCTTAATATTCTTTGAAAATACGTCGACATTTGAGGCAAAAGTTTACCTTGAATGTTAGGTGTAAAGTTTGTTTAATTATGGAAGACAGTATAGGAGACAGACCCTAAGCAGGGTGGTAAAGCTGTAACGGTTACCAAGTAGAACATGGTCTCTGTTCCACCAAGTCCAGGATAGACAATATCAAGTCCCTTCGTACATAGACACTGCTTACCAACCAACTTGATGTGGATTCAAGTGTAACCAAGATCTCGTACCAACTTGTTTACTTAGTAGCATTACAGGACAGCTCTCCTATCCTAGTCCCCATCCTATAGCCCCTGACACTTAATGCAATTCTCTGATCTCAGTTTGATTACATTGGGAAAGATACCTTTCACACGTTCAATATTCTTGTTCAACACATCTCCCATACACAATCTTTAATTAATCCCTTATCAATAATAATCCGTGAAACGAAGCTCTGAATTGGGCATATTGCGGAAATAAATCGGAAAGGTTTGATATTAGGTACTTCTTTAGATAGTCACTTCCCTGTTTTGTTTTTTTAGAATATAAATGACTGACTATATAACTATTAAGTCAAAGGGATGTTTAGCCCAATGTATACTTTGGGACAAAGGAATATCACACTTTTGTTTTTATAAGGGGAGTAACAGTCTAAAGAAGAAAATTTCGTACACCTTCTTAAGATTGTTACTCCCCTCTTTTTTTTATAAGGGGAGTAACAAACTAAGTAAGTGCCTGATATATTTTTCAAAGCTGTTAATATATGCTTAAAAATGAACATCAAAGTTCCTGAAAGTTCTGAAGGGAGTTTTGGCCACCATTTTAAAAAATTGACTCAATTATTCCATCACTTTTTCTCTCAATTTAATCTAGGATAAGGTTAGATTTATTAAAAAGTGCATAAATACTATACTCAAAGATCATGTAATTGTCAACAAAAAGAGCCTTATAATTTTCCTGGTAACTCTAACAAAAATCGTGGTTTTTCTACGAAACTGTACCTACCTCGATGGTTTAAAGAACAAATTTTATCAAAACTATTTCCACTACATTTTTTTCGAATTTAGTTGTGCATTTTTCCTCCTTTGAGCGGTCTATAATTACATTTTACCTTTAATAAATTAAATTAGGTCACTTATTATTACCTCATCCAAAATATGTTAATAAATAAAGCGCATTTATCAAAAAACAATGCCAACCAATTATGACAACATATTTTGATTTATCAAGTAATTGTTTCCCTTTCAACTATAATTAATTTTTTACTGTCTCTTAATTAATATTATAAATAAAAACCTTTTTTTATTTATCTCTGTGAAACAAAATTAAAACAAATATTTTTATTAAATGTAATAAAACCAAGCTCTTTTGTTTCTTATCAGTGTTAAACAACATTAAAAAAATAAATCAATTTTCGATGCAAACTATATTGAATTAATAAATAAAATTTGAAATAAAAGGTTCAAAAAACTACAAGAAGAAAATACTTATTGTTATCTCTTGTAATTCATATTTAATTTAAATATTCCCGTTTAATTTTCAATTGGGCATCTTCACATTGTTTATGGTAAAAAATGAAATCGACACGAATCCACCCCTTTTCTATGAATAAAAAATTACACTAGTATTTTTCATT
Source organism: Gerris lacustris (assembly GCA_951217055.1). Lineage (NCBI taxonomy): Eukaryota > Metazoa > Arthropoda > Insecta > Hemiptera > Gerridae > Gerris > Gerris lacustris. The sequence continues at coordinate 46,971,544 of OX578276.1, forward strand.
ACAAAATTATAATTTATTAATTTTATTTGTTTCTTTTTGTAGGTAACAAAGGTCGGAAATTAGTAGCAGAAAAGAATTTTATGTTTCAAACAGTTACAAATGCAACGTTTTCCGTAGATTCTTTCTTCTTTATCAGGTGAATAAAATAATTATTTTATTACATTTTTAATGTTCTCAATGAGTTTCAATTATAATTTTAAGCATTGATAACTTAAAATGGGATGGATCCGGATTGAGGAAGACCTTGTCCATTTTTGTCTGCATTGAGCTTCATGTAGTGAAAAAGTATATATTTTCAATACTATAGACCTCTTTTTAATTTGTATTTGTAGTCTATTTAAATCCTAAGGTTTTTGCTGACTCAGCAAACTGGGTTAAAGATGGCGGAAAATGTTGATTTTCCGGGCGGCACAACTAGAAGTAAGGACTGATTTCTCTGCCAAGTTTCAACTCTCTAGGTTAAATACCCTGGGCGCTACGATACGATGATAACATACACACTACACACGTTGAGACGTCCTGCTGAAAACCACTCAGGAGGTCTTAAAAACCCCTAAAACAGATAATTTAGTTGAAAACTCGAAAACATTTATTTGGGAATAGAACTCTTGTCGTAACTCCTTTAATCGGGTTTGCGGAAGAAAAACTTCTGTGTCAACATCTCTTCGGAGCTGAACACGGTCCCTAGTGGTTGAAACTGGGTTCATAAAGTAAAATTACTTTTAGTGGCAGATTTATTTCTTTACTCCCATCTATTCTCAATTCTATGTTATTTAGTCTTTACTTCTGCTTTCTTTATACTTTCCTCTTAAGAAGTGAGACACGTTTGACATGATATCTAGTTTATGTGTTAAGTTGCAAATAATATAATCTACAATAATATTGTGTTAATTAAAACATAATAGAAACAAATTTAAAAGAAAAAAGTTCATAAGAATGATCACAATACTTCCGTCACTTTCTGTAAGCTTGTAAGCAAAAACATATTATCATCAATGTAACCGGATATGGGATTCCAGTAAGTCGGTCCCTTTTATGGAACTGGACTTAATGTTATTTAACGATTATCCATCGATAACCGTTAAGTAACGGTTACATATATAGTAACGGTATAGTTTATAATTATAAATTATTGTTAAGAATTATTATTATTTTTTGGATTACCAACGATAAAACATATTCCATAGATTGTTTAAAATAACACACTTTAAAATTTTAAAGGACAAAACACTAAGTCACAATCAAGAAAGGTTTATATCGGTACTAAAAACAATCATAACTATGATATTACGCTTTGACTGCATCGCTAAGTTGTAATCTGATCAGACCTGATCATCGAATCATTATCTAAGAAGTCATTGATGACGTAAAGATAGAAAGGTAAATACATTTAATATATTGGTTATGTGATTGCAGTGGTTTACTGGTTGCTTATGTATTCTTCAAGAGTACCGCTCGAGCTCGTAACATCAGGAGACCATTCTTCAGAGACATTAAGAACATGGCGGGTAAATTCGCAACTTTCGTTGGCTACAGATTTGTAAGGTACTACAATTTCCTATTATATAATACGACCTTAATCAAAACATAAAATTCTGTAAAGTTCTTCACAAGTCATAAATTTAAATATAAATTTATGGCTACCTAGAAATCGAAGTAATGACGTGCCTTATTAATTTTAAGCTTTAAAATTTTTGTAATAGATTTATTATTATTTACTTGTCACTTAAAATTATCATTATAGTACATTACGCGTCTAATGCGGAAAGTTGCATTTTGCATGCGAGTATGGAGTTTACACCCAAGCGATAGCGAGGGTAGTAAAACCACACGAGCAAAGCAAAATTATGTTTTCGCACGAGTTGCATACCATACTTTATTTACGATTGTTAGATTTTAATAATATTTACAGAAAAAAAAAACTTCCTGTATGTAAGTTCGTATTTCTCTTTTGGTAAAGATGACATTAATTCATTAGTAGTATTTTGTGCCGAAGTATATTCTCCTCATTTCCGTCATAATAACATAAATCAATCATTGTTTTTCACTAAAACTCGATAAATTTAAAGTAAATTTCATTAAAAAAAAACAGCAAAATAGTTTTGTTAAATGTAAACAAACTCGCTAATTGTGCGCTAAGGTGAAGAATTCTTCTTTTTTACCGCACTAGGGCGGAAAAAAGAGGAATTATGAAACGCGCATGCGCAATGAATAAAAGTAAGTAAAGAATCACTTTCTACGCATCTTAACAGAGATACAATGTTTTTATTTCGTATCAATCGTAGATAAAATTAATTTTTGCAATTATAATTAAATAAAAATGCGTCTATGTCCTTAACAACAACAATCTAACAAACTTTTACCAAAACACTTTTATGTGATTTACAGATTAACCCCAGCCTACTTGTTCGTTCTGATCTGCTCAGAGCTGAGTATGAAGTGGTTGAAGAACGACTCAGTGTTTGTACCGCTCAGTATGGACGATGTAACATGCGATAAATACTGGTGGAGGAACATTCTATATATTAACAGTCTCTTCCCAAGAAGCGAAATGGTATACTTTTTTTCTTTTGGTTTCCAATAAAAAATACCTTTTTTTATGTCTGTAAATCGTAGCAAGAAAATACCACGGTCAGCACGTAGCAAAGAAAAACCACCTATAAACAAAATATCGGGGATTTTTCTCATAATTGAATAAAACATCTGCTTCTGCTTCGAAGGGATAAATAATATATTTCTTGAGTGCTTTAATGTTCATTGATATATTATTCATGCTATAGAAATAAGAGATTGCCTACATGAGATTTCGAAATTTAAATTTTGGTACACAGAAGTTGGGAGTACACTAGTTAAATTAATAAATACCATTTATGATGCATATCCTTGAAAATTTCTTAGTAGTTCAGTAGTTGTTTTTATGTACACTTTTGTCATATTTTCATTTCAGAAGGGTGTAAAATGGAAAAACAGGAAAAAATTTTATTTAATTAAAAATTAGCAGTTACTACTATTTTTGATACAATTTGAATGAAAATTTATATTTTCCTTAATTGATGCTAGGGACATTATTATAAAATAATTTATGTACATTCCGTACTTTATGTTCAAATGGTATCCAATGTACGTTTTAAGCTCAGAAGATAGTAGTTTAAAAAAAAAAATGTTTTGTTAATTGCATTAGTAGACGTGCTGCTAAAGTCAATTAATGTTTTTTTTTTTAAAGTTATTTTGGTCCATATTATTGTTCATACATGGGTATAAAGAACAAAATACCCGAAAAACCTATCATGATGTGTATAATCATAGAAAAAAAGTAAAAAATACCACCGATTGGCCACTGTGCGGGAAGTAGTGGGAGTAGCGGCACCATTGTTGTACTAACGTACACGGCAGGTCAGTCTGCATCAAGCCACGGTCAAATGAATGTCGTACGAGAATTTGTACAGCATCTTGAAATGTGTGCTCCAAAAATACTTCCGTCCAAATGCGAAGTGCGAATGGAGCAGGTATTCATGGAGAACTTTGTGACGTGTATGGACCAAGTGTTATAAGTGAAGGATTTGTACGTTAATGGGTTTGTTTATTTAAAAGTGGACGAAAAAACATGCATGATGAAGAGAGAAGTGGTAGGCAATCATCAGTCACACAGATGAACTCATTCAGAAAATTGAAGGAAAAGTTCGTGAAAATTTCACAATTTCGGAGCTGTCTAATGAATTTCTACAGATTTCTAGGGCTGTATTATAGGAGGTAGTGGCAGAGAGGTTAGGTTACCGGAAATTCTGTGCTTGATGGGTGACAAAAAGTTTTACCAAGCACCAAAAAACTCGCACTTCGCATTTGGACGGAAGTTTTTTTGGAGCGCACATTTCAAGATGTTATAAAAACCAAACTAGTGCTCGTACGACATTCATTTGACCGTGGCTTGATGCAGACTGACCTGCCGTGTACGTCAGTGCAACAATGGTACCGCTACTCCCTCTACTTCCCGCACAGTTGCCAATCGGAGGATACTTTCCGAACGGCCCTAGTATTATCCGTGATCTTCAAAAGCGGACGTTAATACTTTGAAAAGTGACTCTCTTTAGAATTTAAGCTCCCATCAATCAAAGACATTTCCAATAAAATCCAGGGAAGGGATAACATACCGGTGGGGGGAAAGGGGGTTCTCCATTCTCCAGTAGGCGGAATCAATTTGGTACTAAGGAAGTTTTTAAAATGATATTTTATCCATGGGGGCATCTAAATATTCTCACTTAGCAATAGAATTGTAATGTTTCTTGACGATAGTGTATAAACCGAATAAATTAAAAAAAAAAAAAAAAAAAAAACCACATTAAAATTTTCACGCTCCGTAGTGAAGCACAGGAATCTAGCTAATTATAAAACAAGCTTATGATCAAAACTACTTCTAAAAGCCTTTGAAGAAACGTTGAACAACTCCATAGAAATATTCGTTTACCTATCTCTAACATTTGAATACATATAAATTATGTAATATCTGTACTCAGTTGCTGTGAATTTTATTTTAAATTATTAACTTCTGTTTTAAAATTACCCAAATCTCTTTTTAAAATCTATACTGAAATGATTTAACTGATTAAGCTACGAATATAAACTAATTATGAAAGTACATTTACTTATATGAGCTTAGTCCTCTTTATTTCTCGTAGTACCCAATGGTTCCAGGGAAAACACCAGTTGAGACACTCAGGTTTAATATATTTCAACAGCATTCGTGACTTCTTAAAAGAAAGTTTGGTTTTGGTTGTCAGAATTGAGTTATACATGCAGTTATTTCGCAAATCTCAAGATATTTTATACGACACATAAAACTTTCCCCTGCTCATTTTAATTAATTAACTATGACTCAACATTTAACTTTGTACTTTGGCTACATTATAATTGAATTGCCTTTCCTCTCTTTTGACTTCTACCTTTGATGTCCCACTTTCTTAACTGTAGTCAATAATATTAAACATTCAATATAATATAAGAAATAAACAAATATTAATGAAAATAAAAGGTTTTCTAGCAGCATGAACTTAAACCTTATTGACTTCAAGATCGATAGTTCACAAGCAGCCCTACTAGTAACTCTTTACAGACTCGCTTTAATATACTTGCTATTTACGAACCTAGAGCAGTAAGGGCGTTATTACAGGCCGAGGCAAAGTTTGAAAGCACGAGTGCTTTTAACGTCCGAGGCCTGTCATGGTGCTTACTGCTCGTGGTGCGTACACTATTTTATCCCCCCCCCCCCTCCGCCAATAAGGCAATATAACAAAATACAATTTTTCACTTCTATTTTGCCATAATCTTCAAAACCATAAATGCATATTAAGGTTATATCTGTACCAAAACAAACCGAAGTTATAAAAATATTGATTGTTACAAATTGAACAGCTGACGCTTAGAACTACTAGCGCTTCCTGCACGGCACGGACGCTTCTCGAACTAGCGGCCTGTAAAAATGCATGCTTTATTTTTACAGGCCCTAGGGCTGTAAAATAGAACTTTACCGTCCGTAAAGGATAGGAATGTTTACAAGTGGTGGGCGATAATAGCTATTTACGTACCTAGAGCAGTAAGGGCGTTATTACAGGCCGAGGGCGAAGTTTGAAAGCACGAGTGCGTTTAACGCCCGAGGCCTGTCATGGCACTTACTGCTCGTGGTGCGTACACAATTTTATCGCCCACCACATGTAAACTAATTACAAAACACGAAAACTATTTTGCCGTAATCTTCAAAACAATAAATGCATATTAAGGTTATATCAGTACCAAAACAAACCGCAGTTATAAAAATATTGATTGTTACTAATACGAACAGCTGACGCTGAGAACTACTAGCGCTTCCTGCACGCCGCAGCCAAGAAGCGGCCGCTTCTCGAACTAGCAGCCCTGTAAAGATAAAGCATGCAATTTTACAGGCCCCAGGGCTGTAAAATGGAACTTTACCGGCCGCTCAGGATAGGAATGTTTACAAGTGCTGGGCGATAAAAATAATTACATCTTGGTATATGTAAAAAGTCTGGCTATATGCCAAATATAATTCCAGAATCAGCCCTCAGTTTAATACCATTTAGCTGCTGATAACCTATTGATTTCAACTAGTCTTTCTTGTCTACCGAAGTCTCATTCCACCGAAGTTTCTTTTCTATAGAACTTGTTTTTGAGAACTTACTCGCCAATATAAACTATCTGAACTAACCAATTTGAAATATTTATTGCAATATAAAACAAGCTAAACTTAATATAGGACAATTTTAACTTCTTTCACCGTCATAATAAGTTTATTAATGAGGTTTATTAATTTTTCTGTAAAGAGGTTTACTATAGACAATGAGTAACATTCACTAAAGAAAATTTGTCCATCACAGCACAGATCTGTTCTGTTTATATGGAAAACACTATGTATATATGACCACAAATTATACGTGCTATAGTACCTTTTATATTTTTCTTCATAAATACCTGTACATTTAAAATAGTATTAGAGATCAACTTTTTTTTCTTTCGATGCGTCAGTGATAGTTGTTAGTTGTGCGATGAGATCATCTCATTTCACAGTAACTGATCAAGGTCAAAAAATAAGTCCAATCAAAATAACTCACGATGAAATAAAAAGAAGGCTAAGTCGAAACAAAATAAAATTACAATAAAAACAGTGAAAACATAAACCAAGCAAATCAAAGAAAATCCTAGGCAGTAGAGAGAAGGAAGTGGGTCTCTGCAAGTAGGAAAGTGAGGAGCTATTCCACACAGAAAAGCAACCACGTAAATAAATATTTAATTACCCACTTCTCTCAATGGAGAAACATTGCTTATAAGTCCATTAAATATTTAATAACTTTGGTTCTACTCAATATTTTTCGATGAAACAAAGCCTCCAACAAACACCTCTTATATTGAGGTTTTGAGTCAGATGTGAAACGAGCAAAACTTTAATACTATAATATATAGATTTCTTCTTCAATTTTTTATTTTCATTTTCCTTTTCGCTTGAACTGATTTTAGTATTACTAATTTTAAATTAGTACACTAATTTAATACTATGTATATTACTTTATTATACGTTCATACTTAACAGAGAAAAAAAGGTACTTTTTTTAAAATTAGCACCCCCTTGGTTCTAATGTTCTAAACAACAGTCTGCCCTACAAAAGTCTCAAAGGTTTGTGCGTTTTTGTCTCCCCAAGATATTGAGACTCCTGGGGAAGTTTTATATTTAATATTCCTTTATCTTAATAGTTGATTAGACTAACGGATATTATCACATTTATATTCAGGACTGTGATATTCCTTTATCCCAAGGTACATTGGAATAAACATCCCTTCGTCTTAATAGTAATTTAGACTAAGGAATGTGTGTTACTATGTATAGGTTCCTTTGTCTAAATAACTATTAACACAATGGGATATAGGGGAGTGCTAAAGTAAAAAAGTACCGAAAACAACTATTTTTTAATACTATTTCCATGATTATATTTGTTTATTTTATGATTTCAGTGCATGCTATGGAGTTGGTACTTATCTAACGACACTCAGTTCTATGTCCTAGGTATTTTCTTCCTTCTCATTTCCACCAGGTAATCTCAAGTTATTTAGTTACTTTTAATTATCATAATTCCTTCAAGGTTGAGTCATAATTCCTACTCAGGCATTCTATATTCTACAGGCAAGTAGTAAGAATATAAAGTTTCCTTTATCCAAATTAGAGTGAAATTGTTTATTATAATTGCACGATTTGATTTATTATAATTTGCTATTTCCTAAATAATTTTGATTTTATAATCATAAATTCGAATTATATTAGATGATAGTTTCTAAATACATTTGATTAAATAGTGTTATGGGAAATAACTTTTAGCCGCACACCAAATTTATACCACAAACTTATTCAAGAGGTATTCCAAGTTCCAAGAGTAGAATGGGATTAGGATATGAGGTACACTGTGGAGAAGCATTAAAAAGAGCATTTGGAAGTTTTGGAGAAGTACAGGGACTTAAAGGGTTGCACTAGACTGATTGCATTTTACTCGGTTTCTCATGAGTCAAAAACATTTTGACAAATAGTGTGAAAACCGAAATCCATTTAAACACAAATTTAACCTTAAAGTTGTATTATTTGAAAAAAAAAAAACTTGTTTTAGAGATATTGTATAAAAATCCTTTCAATGCCTGGTTGGGTCACAATATTTGTATACAAAATAGGTTGGGTCACAATATTTGTAAAACAAATTAATTAAACAAAATATTCTTTGATTAAAATTCAATTTTCATCTCGATGAATACGAATTCCTGCAAATAAATAATTTATGTAAAGAAGTTGATATAGAGAAATATGCAGTATTTTGTAGGTAATATCTTAGTTTTGAGGGAAAAAAATCCCAATAAAATTAACTGATTTATCTACTGATATACATTCTCGAAATAAAAATAGTCTGCTAATTAGTGTGTACTTTAATAATATTGTGCTTTAACAGCCCATTATTGTCCTATTTATTCAAGTTTTTACCCATTTTCTAAATCAGTCAAAATTGATTTGATTTTTTACATGAATAAAGTATCAATTTAGCAAAATTTAATGAGTGCAGATGGTTAAAATTATTATGGGGACCATCTGTGGGCTACATTCGACAAACTATCCAAATTTTCTTAAAAATAATATGAGTACTTTAAAAGATATAGGTTTTAATAAAAATAATTTAGTGCGCGTGTGGAATAGAAACCGATGGGTGCAAATTTTGAAACTTACATGGGACCAACAATGGACTAATTATGACCAACCACCCAAATTTCATGAGAATTGTACTAGTAACTTTTTAAGATAGATATATTCGTAAAAGTTGAATGACACAGACAAACTCGGGGCCAAAAAGTTTCCCTCATGTCTGAAACGGATATCTATCATGGAATATTGAAATCAGAGACATAAAACATTTTCGATCTTCAAAGCGATAAAACAGCTTCCGTTTACACAGCAATAAATCTAAGTTGTCGTTGCAAAATATTATCTTGGTGGAACTTCAATCTATAATTGAAATTTACTAATCTCTAAATTTTGCGGTTTGGATAGAATATCGCCAACATAGTCTAACCTAAATCCACCTTTTATAAATTAATACATGATATTTTGTCTTGATTTTAACCCGAGAACTTTTGTTTGAATTATGCTTTAATCTTTTTACCGCATATAGTTTAATAAGTATACAATTTACTGCTGTATTTAAATTAATGTTATAAAAGTACATATTTATTGCTATAAAATAAATGTATTTATTTGTTTATTTTTTATCTTGTAGGTACTTCAGAACTTCAGCAGTATCATTGTTCCTATTACTTGTCAGCTCATGCATTACTTGTGGCATTATAGCGGCTAAATATGGATATCTAGTAAGGTAAGGGACAAACAAGAATAAATTTAATAAAATATAACGTATGTAATGATCACCACCTAATTACGGAGTAGAGTAGTAAAGCTTATATGAAATCATCATTAAACATCTAAGCTAAGTTTACAATTGGTTATCTTCAAACGTTATACCATCTGAAGAACATAGAATTAATCATCGAAAATTATTCTATTTGAGCACAGTTGAAGGTTAAGTGGCCCACTTAATTGAATCTAAAAGGGGGCCTAATTGAAGTACAATTATCAAAATTGATTCTATCCCCGAAACATAAACAATAATTTTGAAAAGAAAAGTTTTTTAATTAAACAATTAGAGCAAAGTCTTTTTTGAATAATAGTAATCCTTTTTTTTTTAAACGGAGCTACACTATATTGTTTCATAAATCGATTGAAGTTGTTCATGATTTTTTGTTAATGTTAAAAATTCAGTGTGTTAATACATTTTCCTTACTAAGAGAAGTTAATTTTATTTGATAGAATTGAAGACAGGTTCATGCTGTTCGACGAACTCTATGATAAACCATGGACGAGACTTGGTCCTTATCTGGTCGGTATGTTCACTGGATGGTTCCTCTATTCCACTAAGTCAACAATCAGGATATCCACGGTATGTAATCATAAATGTAATTTAAAATAGACTGCCAATTAGTGTGGCACATAGCTTCCTCGCATCCTAATATGTACTTTATTGTTATATTAACACTAATATAATTGTTATATTGTTTATTGTGTAAAAACTATTAATAGTTTTAGCGATCTTTAACACTTCATAGCGGTGTCGCTTTTTGTTTTACTAAAAAATTGTAATTGAAAAAAATGTTTGTCTCATTGAATAGATGAAGTTGGTTTTTTTCCCGACCTAAAATTCCAATTTTAAATTTAAGTTCACGTTTACGCGAGCACTGCGCGTGAACGCTTGGACGGATAACGCTGTCCAACGATCTCGTCCTGGGCATTGGTAAAATGAACAAGTCTACCAAATTTCATCAAAATCGGTCGACATTTACTTAAGTTATCGTCACACGGATTCGCGGACACACAGACAGACACGAGACCAAAAATGTTCCCTGATGTCTGAAACGGATTTCTGTTTTGGAATTTTTGAAATCGGAGACTTAAAATAAATTCAGGGGAATTAAATAAATACAATAATGGGTTATAAAAGCAAACATTATTAAATTATATGCAATAAGATGCGAGGAAGCTATATTTTCATTTGCACTCGAAACATAACGGCTTGGTTTTAGGGTAATCTTTTATTTATTTGCCGGTGGATCCTTCTGCCTTATGTAATTTTGCTTCCAAGCTTACGGACGGTAACGGAAGCTGCGTGATCGTTTTGAAGAACGAAAATATTTAAACTCTCGAATTTCAAAAATCGCAAGATAGAAATCCGTTTCAGACATCTGGGAACATTTTTGGTTCCGTGTCTACCTGTCGGCCTGTCTGTCGCTCAATTATTGCAAACCAACATATCTTAGAAACTAATCGTCCGATTTTTATGAAATTCGAATGGTAGGTCATAATTAGCCCATGGTTGGTCCCATATAAGTTTAGTGTGGCACACACCATTCTCGTTTCCAATTTCTGTAATTTTAATTATTTCATGCTTTTACAACCTATTATTGTCACATTTATTTAATTTTTGCCTCAGAGCAAGGAAGGGGTAGAGGGAGCAAACCCCTTTACTAACACTTTCAAGCGAGCTCAATCCGAACTAAAGTGATCACGTGGTCACTGGTCCTTTTCTTATTGGTCTATTCCTTGTCTTTCTGTCCCCACAGACGGTTGTCAACAAATCCTTATCAGTAGCATTTATTTGATACCCCACTCAAAGAAGATTGCTATTGGTTATCTAGGAACTGTTACACGTTTATAAACGACGTTACTGCCTTTAGATAATTAATAAGGTTAACAACAAACATTAATGTACATATTTATGAAGAAAACTGTATTAAAAATAAAAATATAATGTCAAAATATAAATGTCTTAAGAAAGTACCACTTATCCTTATCAGCTGAAGTAAGATAAATTTCGATTTTTTATCGAGATATCGATAGTGCTTCACCTTACTGCCGCTTGGGAGGTTTAGTAAAGGGGTGTAGCATAATGAACCACTTTTTGAGACCAGATTCTATAATATTGTTCCCTCTACCCTTCCTTGCTCTGAAATTTTCTCCCAGTTTTATAAATCTGTCAAAATTGTTTTGATTTCGCTTCGGAGATTACCGAAGGTAACAGAAGCTATCCAAACGCAACATATCTGTAAAACTACTCGTCTGATGTTAATGAAATTTTTATTTTCTTAGGCCATAATTAGCTCGTTGTTGGTCCAATACAAGTTTCAACTTTCTGCACCCATTTGTTTCTCTATCACATGCACACAAACATACATTTATATACCATATATCTTCAAAAGGACTAATCTTTTTTTTTATGAAATTAAGAAGGTTTGTCAAACTTTAGCCTGCAGATTGCCCCAGATTAATTTCAACTGTCTGCGTTCTTTAAATTTTACTAAATTGATACTATAATTCAGGTAAAAAATCAAAACAATTTTGACAGATTTTAAAAATGGGGAGAAATTAAATAAATTTGACAGTAATTGGTTAAAAAAAAAATCATTATATAGGAGCGAGGAAGCTACGTGCCACACAAATTGGCACACTATTTTTTTAAGAGAATCACAAACCTGGAATAATAGTCCACACTTGTGGCCACTGAAAGACTGAGCTGTGCGCTTCTCTGAATTATAGAAGTTGCAAAGAACCATATCAATAAAACAGCGATAATTATCATATCTGCTGATAAATCCCAAAATTAAGTCAAATCTAACATTTTCGCGACGAAAACAACATATTGTATTGATACTTGCAAAGAGAGTGGGATTTAGAAATAGTAATTTAAATATTTTATTTTTATCAGGTCAAATTATTAAAATAAATCAAGAGGTAGATAATTTCTCTCTGATAGTACTTTGATGGGTTAGTTCTGGTGTAGGTCCAAATTTACGTTTATACCATTAGTAATATAGTTATAACATATATTATACTTTTAAAACACAAGTTGTGGATTGCTAGTGGGCCATTATTTGCCAATGTCTTGAACTAGAGGATTAATTTATTCAATAAAAATAATACTAACAATGACTAAAGTTAATTAAAAAAGTACTATTTATGCAGCGGTCCATATAATCGTATTTTTCTTTTATATATACCACCTTTATAATTTAGCTACGTATAAACTTTTCATGCATCAGATAGGAAACACTCCAGCAATCCTTGGTTTTGTTTTCCAGACAGGTGCAGTGTGGGGTTGGATAGCGAGTCTTAGTGCGTTGATCGCTCTAGTGTACGGAGTTAGAGACGCCCAGTTAGACGTGGCTGGTTCAGCGACATATGTAGCGCTGGGGCATGTTGTTTGGGCAGCTTCTCTCTCTTGGATCGTCATAGCATGTTCAACTGGATACGGAGGTAACATTTAATGCTGCTTTTGAATTACATTACCTAGTAGATTATTTGAATCACGGAGGATGCCAATAGTATTTAAGGGTATAGAACAGGTTCTACGAAAAACATAGGAAAAGAAAGAATGTCTTATTAGATAATCTGTGGAGTTTCTTGATTAGGAAAATGCAAAGAAATAGGTCTCTCCGCTAAAAGTAACTTAATTGCTCAAAGCCGGCATTCAACTTTTAGTGGCCGTCATAAGCGGCTGGGAGAGGAGTATAAATTTAAAAGTAAAAGAGTCACTATAGGCCATAGGAGAGATACTTGACACAAGTGTAGTGACATCTGTATTACTGGAATAGACAGTGCAGGAGGCTCTTTCACATTTCTACTCAGGTCACATCAGAACTGCACTGAAGTTGACCACTGGAGCTTGAAAGCTGATTTGTGAATTAAGAATGGTTTAAAAACAATCTGGACATTTAGGGTACTTGCTGGGTTGGTTACAAAAGCACCTAGTCGTTCCTTTTTTTTCTCAGGAACAATGATAGACTTCTTAAAAGGTCTGGTTTTTTTGTTGTTTTTTATTATTAACCACTGTCCGATGTTTTTAACTGATTAATTTAATTATTGCCAGGTTACGTGAGTTCACTGCTATCCTGTCCGCTGCTTCATCCACTGGGAAGGCTGACATACTGCGCTTATCTCGTCCATCCTATTATCATGAGACTGACTTCCTTCCAGATGGACAATGCTCTTCATCTCTCATCTCTAATATCTGTAAGTTAAAATAGCATTTACTTTGTTTCACCATGGTCATATAGTTCCAGGTATCATAATACATATATGTATTATTTTTATGTAATTTTCACTTTCTCACATCTGTTCCTCAAAGGAAAATTAAGTAAGTTCATTTTTTAAATTGTCTTTTTGTGGTATGTACTGCATAACGCTGGCAGATAATTGTGGAAAATCTTGTAACTCTTTTCTTAGTAAAAGATAATAATTTAAAAATGATTAATATTTTCAAGACAAGCTGCTCAATTTTCGAGTCGAAAATAGCTCTCCTGCAATTGCTTAAACGTGACAAAATAATTTATATGACGAATATATATATTTTTGTAGTATAAACATTTAGAGAAATTATTAAGATAGCCGAAATAAAAATGTTGAGATTTCTATAAATTTACATGAATCCAAAATACGACTTGAGGCTCTTAAATCATTATGTTTTATGTGGTCTACTTCAACGATATGTTTATGTTGTTGGTCTACGTAATTGCGTGGACTTATAGTACTGAAATGATTTTGTTCTCACAGGGGTGAGGGGGTTATACTGACCTGGCTACGAAGTTGTACATCAAATAAAATCAAAGAATGAAAGAAGAGATACGCAAAATGTTAATTTTCTTTTTGACAAAACGGGGGTAAAATTAAACAATTTCCACAAATGATATATATTTTTTTTTAATTTACTATATAATACTTTTCATTTGATACCCTACTCAAAATTTCAAAATAAAAATCTCCAATTTGGATTTAAACGGCAGATAATATTAAGATTTTGTATATGCGCCAAAAAGGTCTTTAATATTGTAAAGTTTCTTGTTTTTTTATCTCTTTTGATTCAAAAGTTATTGGAACCGTACAGATTGACAGTGCCTGTCTGTCAATCTGTACGGTTCCACAGATTCAACAGATTGTTATTGTTATATATAAATTTTCAAAGCGTGTTTTTATATACAAGTAACTTTTAGACAACAAAAATACATAAATATAAAAGAAATTATAACGACGTTGGTTTTATTGGTTATTACTAATAATTGAATTGAATTGTATATAAATTTTAAAATCAGAAAATATATTATTATTGATGATTTAATAAATAAAATGAATTTACTTCACTTTCTTCATTACTTATCAGAAGCAATAAAAAGTAGTAGAGAGTAACAAGCAGCTAATTAAGGAGAAACGAAATCTAAGCAAAACAGACAACAAGTTAAATACTCATTAAGCCGCTGAAATTTAATTCTATTCTGCCCCCAGGGTGAAACATTTTAAAGTCCATCGCGCAAGCAATTTATTTAGAAAACGAGATAAAAAAAATAATAAAATAAAGGAGTAAGGTTGAGGGAAACAGCAATTATTAATTATTAATAGTCGACTAGGAAGGGTTTTTCGGCCAAGAAAAGTTTCGGCAGCCAAACAATTAAATTTAATTAAAAGAGGCACAAACTAAAGTTATTAAAAGGTTGAATTCTAATTAGACTTTCGTGACTTAAACCCAGAATGAAGGGAATATTGTTCTTTACTTGGCTTTCATTACCTAAATCTTTTCCTTAACTTTGTCATCTCGTCCTTTTCAATTCTTTTTTTCTTTTACTTCTTATCCTTTTCAGCCCTTGAAAACTTCCTTTTTCATAAACTATAATAACAAGGAAAAATAAATCAAATTTTATTTTTTAAAAACAAAAACAAAAAAACAAAACAACAACAACAGACAATTGTTTGAATCTATTCAAATTTTAATTTACTTTGTAGTTTGTAATTGTTTTTGAAATCTTATTAGATTTATTTAAAAACATCTCTAAAACAATTATTTACTCTCTTTTAGAAAACTTTATTATCCAATTTTGAAGTGATATCTATTGTCTTTTAGTAACTAGTAAGATTTAATGATTGCGTCTTTTGAAAGCGTCTTATAGGGTGTTCAAAACCACTATAACATTCACTGCTTACAACCAAGTTAATCAAATGCGAAGCAAAAATATCAAGTATTAGAAAGTATTCAAATGCTGCAGATTCAAAAATAAACTAGTTCCCCTAAATTTTTAACAAACAAAACTTTTTTGGATTCGTACTTGATATTAAGGCATTGGCCACGTCATAAATTGACCCTGACCATAATTCTTCAGGGTGATGCAATCACCCGACCAATTTGTCGGTATCCCCATTAGTGATCACAAATTGGCGGTGTACCTTAAAATTCAGATTAAACCGGTCATTTAGTCAGATTCGAGGAAAAGAGTTCTCACGTCCACCAATGGGTATCATAGCAGAATAAAAGAAGTCATCGAAATTAAAAAGACATGACACGGATTAACCCTTTGGCGAGCCTAGAAACTTCTGGCTAGTTCTTATAACAAAGAAAAGGGAGAAATTAATCTCAACTTCAGACATCACAGGCCCGATCGAGGAATTTCGACTAAAGCACCCTACACGGTCAAGCCGCTTGATCAAAACATCGCGTCAAGCTGGTTGACACGACCTTCAAGCCGCCTTTGGGCGCATCAAGCATACCATCAAGCATCCCATCGATCTTTTCATCAACACTCATTTGTAGCGGAGTTTTCGACGTGTGAACTGCTCCTTCTGGACTGTAGTGAATCAGTATTTTGTAGATACCATGGTTTCGAATCAGGATTTGGGGTGTCGAGCAGGTGATTGACGGAATGCTTGATCAAAATTGTTCTAGACTATCAAGCCTCTATTCCGTCAAGCCGCTTGACTCATTCAAACTTTCCATCAATCTCCGTCAAGGCTTGACTCAAGCATCAAACGGGTTCCTAGACGATCAATCATGCTTGACACCATTGCTTGACGCACTGTTTTGATCAAGCTGCTTGACCGTGTAGGGGCTGCTTAAGGCAATGACCCCATGGCCCAATGAGAAATCCTACCTTTGTTCCCTAGAAAGTCGTATAAATGAAACTTTCTCCCCTCAAGTCATAATTAATATTGTAGTTGCTTCAGGTAATCATCACGATGCTCCTACAGTGATATAGAAACGTCATACTTCAAATCCTCAGTATCACGGATACTGAGGATATCACCTGAAAACCATCATATTTAAGCCTGTAGTAGATTTTTTGTCAATCAATTAAACTTACTGACAGAATGCAGATGTAGAGAAAAATAGATGGTTGTAAGATCACTTAAAAAATTTTAAACCTAAATTTTAGAAGGTTTTTAAATCTAAAAATGTCCGCAATAATTTTAAAAATACTTTGAATAAGTAAAACCTACGATATAATAAATATATACATTGTTTAATTTTTCAATAACTTTTCTCTTTGACTAATATAATGACGCATTATCGATAAACTAAGCATATGTTTAATATGTGATAAAGTAAGTTTTAAAATAGTTCCATAATGTGCCAACGAACAGAAAAAATAACGGAGAAGAAAACGAAAAAGAAAGAGCTTGAATGAAATATATTGCAACAGTTAGAACTACCTCTAAAAAGTTGAAAGAAGAAAATAATAAAAAAAAATAGAAGAATAATTGAGATAAATCTAAACCTATCTACTCTCTCCGGTAAAGGATAAATACAGAAGTCTTAATCTTAAAGTGTATTAACTTGTGACCAGATGATGTTTATATACTGGATTAAAATATGATGATTTAATACTATAGGAAAGTCTTTAAGCATCTGTTACAGTGTTTTGACCTAAATAAAAATAAAAAAAACATTTTAAAAATACGTCCTGACTTAAGTTTTTTAAGAGAATAAAGTTTGTAAGACATTTCGCCCTACTACACCTTCTGACTCCCACCTGCGATAAGATATACTACAAATAGAATCTGGTATGCGTAAAGAGTTTTTTTTTTTTATTCTTTCTTAGTCCCATTTTTTATTTTCTTCTTGTATAAGTAACTTATCGCCTTAAATGGTATTCTTTAAAGTTTTTCGTCTACGGAAAACATAAATTCAATTGTTATAAAGCCGAAATAACTTGGATATTTATTTGCTGCCTTTCTTTCTGTACAAAAAAAACCTACACATAGGGAGTACACTTACTAGATTTAAATTTTATAATATCTAATTGAATTCATTTATTATTAAAAATATTGATGAAGTGGTGGTTGGTAACGTTTCGGTTTTTCCGCACGTAAAAACTTAATTATTAGAAAATTATTAGAAATTAGACCTTATTATTAAAAAAACAAGATTTTTCCCAAGAAAAATAATTAGAGTTAAATTTGCTGTTAAATGCCCTTCATATGAGAGTTTGTTAATTAAGCCATTGTAGGCTTCGGTATATATCGATCCCATAGGAGGATATACTTTTGTCTAAGGATAGTCGGAAATGTTACGCGATAATTCGTCGGGGAGTTGAAAGGCGCTCCCGGTCTAAATTCTCTTTTATTCATCAGAAAGCTGGGTTACTATACCGAAAGAGAACGAGGAAAATTACAGAAAATAGTTATTTACGCACCAAGGGAGGAAACAAAGTCATTACACCCTGAGCGTTTTTGCTGGTTCCTGAGGCGTAGCCGAGGGAACCATAAAGTTCCCTCTTCATGGTTAATAGTACAACAACATCAAAGTTTCGAGAAATAAAACAACATCTTCAGCCGACCATGTGAGACGATCCACGTGAGGTGCAGAGGTGAGGGTATCTAAAATGTATCGAAGGTGAGACACACAGGTGGTTAGGAGGGGGTACAAGTACATGATAGGTAGTTAGACTCAACACCCAATACAAACTCAATATATTATCGAATCGATATCCTGGAGCCAGAATGCTCTAATTACCTACAACTCATTAATTCTAGGTTTTCCGGTGGTTCGCTGTGTATTCCTACATATACAACCCACTTGTTCCGACATACAACTCAATTATTTCTATTCATTTAATTGGCTCATTTAATTATTTATTTACTTGACCTTTCTCAATATTGCCAGAAAGCAGATCTTGTATATAGAAATCTTTATTGACGGTTTTCGATAAATTGAAAAAGAAGTCAGATTTTAATAAATAAATAGGTTTTTTGGTGTACGTATTTTTAAGTGAACAGATGTATCATATAATAGTCTTTAACTGTGTAAATAATTCAATATAAACGTTGAATATAAATCTCTGACAGCTTAAATAATTATATTTTTTTGTATTTTTCAGGTGATACTATTCTTTGGAAACATAGTAGCTGCGTTCCTAGTATCTTTTGCCGTATCACTAGTATTTGAGGCACCCATTGTAAGAATACTTAAAATAATCGTGCCTGGTCCTTCCACGTCTAGACCTCAACAGAATACTGAAGCCTAAACCAAATAGTTTGGTGGATTTAACATGAAATTAGAGTGAGAAACGTCATCTTCAGGTGCTCTAAAAAACAAATTATAAATCCTTGAAGACTAATAAAAACCTTTAAAAGAACTAAACAAAAACAATTAAGTATTCAACTACCAATGCAGGTAGACTTAAAGACAACCTGAAGAAAAATACTATTCTTCAGATTAAACAATATATTTATACTGAATAAAAAGAGATTTTTCTATTATATCCTTGCATTCAAAAATGCACAGAAACAGAAAAAAAGATTGGAGTAGATTCAAATATATACTGAAGCAAGCAAACAATTATATTCAAGTAGATTTAACAATTTACTGAAGTAATTAACATTATTTTGGTATATCCAACAATACATTGAAGCTTAAACCATTAGTAGATTAGATTCTAGGATACTCTGAAGCAGAAAACTTAACTCAATTATATTCAACTGTAGAGTGAAGCTACAATCTTTATTCAAGAAGATTCAATAATACACTAAAGGTTGAACTACCATTCAAGTAGATGCATTAATATACTAATGCAGAATTTATTTAAGTTAACTCAAGAATTCACTGAAGTGTGAAATACGATTCAAATAAATTAAAAAATTACAATGAAGCAGAAAACTATATTCATGAAGATTCAATAATACACTAAAGCAGAAAACAATATACTCGTTATGTAAATTCAAAATTACATTTGCCATTCAGAATAAACTGAAACATAAACTATTGCTAGTGTTTATTGCTAGATAAAAAGAAAATAAATTTGATTCCTATCTACGACATTTAAGAATTAGATTCGTATTAAACATTAACATAAATCTCAGAATAAAAGGTTATTGGCCCGTAAACAAAAATAGTTCGAAGAAGACTAAAAAAATGCAACAAGTATTAAATATTATCTACACCATCACAAGAATTATCAATACTTATTTGTCATTATTATTATTATTTTATATTTATTTTGTGTTAATTCGCAAATATAGAGGCATTTAAATTTTCAATTTGTTTTAATATAAATCAAACAAGTACAAATTTAAATGACATTAACAAAGTTACACATTCCTAAACCATCTGTTTTCTATTGAATGAAATATTTAGTACCTACCTGTAAATAAAATGCACTCTTGTGCCTATTCTAACAAATACATCTTGGTACCGAGGCGTCTTCTTATTATTATGTCATTATAATAAATTCGAAAGCATTCCAATGAAGACTGTAATTTAAGCGTATAAAATAAGCTATAAGATGTTTAAGACCCTGTATAATGACTATTATGATTTAAAATATTTAAAAACGTAACCAAAATTATGAAGGCGCCTTAATTTGTCTTTTTCATAAGATAATTTTAATGTATATAATTGTAAATATGAATATTTTAAGTTATGATTTTACCTATAATATTATTTAGTTTTTAGTAAAACATTGTTGTAATAATAAACAATAAACTTATTATTTAACCGGTTTTTAATTTCCCATAATTTGACTTATTTTTTAGCCTTTATAAATTTATATCTTACATACATTGGCGATAATCTTGTACCTTTTAGAGAGCACATAACTTCATCTTGGGCACAGGTCGTAAATCCAATCCAAAGTATTTCTCTAGCAGATCTTCTTTCATATTTTCTTATAATTTTATCCTTGGACCATGAAGAAGGTATTTTTTCAGAGCTCAAGCTGCCCACAACATTTTGGGTTCTCGGTTGTCCGCCATTCTACATGAAAGCCCATAAACCACCTTAGTTGGTTTAATTCAACATACATCAGTCTCTTGTAGTAGTTTAGAATGCTTAATGCCTTATTCTTTTTTTTTTTGTTCTACCGTCTGAGATATCTTATTGAACGAGCGCAGTGAGTTCTTCATTTCAGAGACTTGGGATTTGAAAAGTTTGTGTGTTTGTGTGTTTGTTTGTCTAACGATAACTGGAGTAAAAATTGATAAATTTCAACGAATATCTATGCATCTCAGCATTTGTGAGAAGTGTATAGTTTTTGGAAATTCCGCACTAAATATTTTCAAGATGGCGCCCAAAATGGTGGACGACTAAAAAAAAAAGTTTTAGTCAGTATAATGTATTATACATCGTTTTAAAGGTCTTTAAGAGAAGGAAAAGAATATGTAACTAATAAAATTTCACATTTAATATTCTCAAGATGGCGGCCAATATGGTGGACGACTAAAAAAAAGTTTTAGCCAGCATAATGTGTTAAACGTCGTTTTAAAGGTCTTTAGGAGAATAAAAAGGATATGTAACTAATAAAATTTCACAGTTCATATTTTCAAGATGGCGGCCAATATGGCAGACGACTAAACAAAAAGTTTTTAGTTAGTATGACATGTTATACATCAATTTAAAGCTCTTGAAGTCTAGGAAAGGAATATCTAACTATTTAAATTTCAAACATAATATTTTCAAAATGGCGGCCAATATAACGAAAACTAAAAAAAGTTTTAGTCTCCATGACATGTTATAAATCGTTGAAAGGTATTTTAAAGGCTGAATATTATGTACAAATACTATATAAAAAGGCGAGCACTGCGAGCATGTATTAATTATATTAAATAAGTATTATTCATAAATACTTTATAAGCAGGCGAACGTAGCAAGCCTGCATTCATTTTATTATATAATTATTATGTACAAATACTTTTACAAAAGCGAACGTAGTGAGCCTGCAATCATTTTATTTAATAAAATATTTACTACAAATGCTGTATAAACAGGCGAGCGTAGCGAGCCTGCAATAATATTATTAAAAAGATTATGGACAAATACTTTTATAACAGGCGAGCGTAGTGAGCCTGCAATAATATATTATTAAATAAAGATAATATAAAATGCTATAAAAACAGGCGAGCGCAGCGAGCCAGCAATCATTTTATTAAATAAAGATTCTGTAGAAACGCAGTATAAACAGGCGAGCGTAGCGAGCCTGCATTAATATTATTAAATAAAGATAACATAAAAATACTATATAAACAGGCGAGCGCAGCGAGCCCACGCAATAATTTTATTAAATAAAGATCATGGGCATATTATTTTATAACAGGCGAGCGTAGCGAGCCTGCAATAATTTTATTAAGTAAAGATTATGTAGAAATGCTGTATAAAAAGGCGAGCGTAGCGAGCCTGCAGTAATATTATTAAATAAATATTTAGTACAAATGCTGTATAACCAGCGAGCGTAGCGAGCCTGCATTAATATTATTAAATAAAGATAACATAAAAATGCTATATAAACAGGCGAGCGCAGCGAGCCCTCGCAATAAGTTTATTAAATAAAGATTATGGAAAAATAGTTTTATAAGAGGCGTGCGTAGCGAGCCTGCAATAATTTTATTAAATAAAGATAACATAAAAATGCTATATTAACAGGCTAGCGCAGCGAGCCCACTCAATAATTTTATTAAGTTAAGATTATGTAGAGATGCTGTATAAACAGGCGAGCGTAGCGAGCCTGCAGGAATATTATTAAATAAATATTATGTACAAATGCTGTACGAGTATAACCAGGTGAGCCTGCATTAATATTATTAAATAAAGATTATGGAAAAATACTTTCCATTCATTGAATTAATTAAAGATTATGTAGGTAAAAACAGGTGAACGTGGTGAGCCCTTAATAATTTTATTAAATAAGGATTATGTATGGATGAAAGGAAAACAGTTTTAGCTACCGAGAAGTTGCGAATTAATTCGAAATTGAATTCGGCTCACAGCATCTTGGCTTTGTTATCAATTTTAAATTTTAAGAATGGGGCCAGTAATAAAGATAATTAAACTGGAAGTTGTAATCAGCATGCCACGCCATACATTGTTTTAAATGGTTTTATGAGTAGCAAATGAAAATGTAACTATTTTTATAAAAGTTTTGCAACAAATGTGACCGAGATGAGGGTGTTAAAAAGTAAGCTTATTCTTATATGCTGTGTTACGTAAAATAATTTTAAAGCCCTTTTTAAGTTGAATAAGAATTTGTTAGGTTTTCACCGAAAAAATTATTCTTGTTGAGAACATAGTATGGTAGTCCAGTCAAATTAGGTTTTCATCTTGCATTAAATCATGTAGTTCCAATTTTTTCAGGAATGTGTAGGGGGTGGTCCCCTGAACAACGCCTAATAAAGTCCCATTGATTTCAGGCGCCGCGGGACGGGGGAGGGGGGGCAAAAGGTCACATTTTTCAGTTTTTGGCGTTTATCTTGAAAACGGTACGTCGCACAGAAAATAATAATCTATTTAAAATTAAAGCTGATAAAATTATCTTTCAAATCATATATATCTTGTTTCAACCTAAGTCTTACCGTTTTTGAGATATGAGCCGTTGAATATTAAAAAATGAAAAAAAAGGGGCAGTGGTTCAGGAATCTCGTCAATCTTTCTCTTCTAACTCTTTTCCCTTCGAGTTTAACGAAAACTCGGGGGAAATAAAGTTGTAGAGCGAAAAATGTCCTTAAAAAATGAATGTAGTTTTGCTAATTTATCTTCACCCCGTAAATAGGTAGAGCGTTTTGAAGTTTAGGGGCGCTTTTCAACATTTTACTAGTAAAATGCTTCTTGTGACTCAAGTTTTGTTTCCAAGGTTTGTAACTCTCTTGATCACTTTGTATGCTGTTTAATTGGATAAGTATAGTAATTATAACCCGTATTAATAATGAATTATGTATACATGTACCAAAATCTATATCTCGTAATATATAGAAGGACACTTGTATTAGAGAGGAGGAAGTAATAAATCAATTTAAGATGTATAAAAGTTGTTCATAAAATCAAAAATTGGGTATCAAAAATAGGTTCAAATAACAATACTAACATTGAATATAATATGTATACAATTCATTTCATCAACTGCTTTTTCATTTGTTAAAAGCTGTCAATATGATACTTCAATCAAATTGCTCAAAGTCTTCTTGGATCGGAACACTGTTTGTACACGAGCCTTGACAGTTGCTGCACACCAGGGAACAGTTGGTCCTGGCTCTCCGACAACCACACATCGTTCCGCAGCCAGTGGTACAGCTGCAGAAGAGTGTGTTGAGGACAATGTCTGGTGCCAAAGGGGGTTTTGTCTTGATAGGAGTAAGGTGTCCACATCTTTTCTCGTCCAGCACCAACTTTCATGTAGGATGGATTCGTTCCCCAACCATTGCTGCACCTCCAGAAACACTCTGTATGAATGTTGCATTGCAGCATCTGTTGTGGGCGGCAAAGCACGCAGGTTGGCTTTCATTATTGCAGTGGATTTCACGAATAACGAAGCATATGTATCAGTGAACAAAATAGAATAAAATAGATTAGAATTGTAGCTAGTTGTATTTAATAATTATTGAATACTAATTATTGTATTATTAATAATATAACGATAACGTATTAGTAAATATTAATTAGTTAAATGAATTATTAAATTTACTTAATGGGGTCAGTACGGTCTAAGAAAAATTAAAGGTACCTGTACTGATTGTGAATATACTTATTTAACGGGGCCTGGAACATGAGCAGGAACATTCATTCCCCAGCTTCAGCAATGTCTCCTGGTGAAGATTTGGGGTCATAAAACAATTTTGCGATGTTTGCTGTTTCATTGGCATACCGCTTGAAACATTATACTATGGCCTGGTGTACCGTTTTTTGCACTCCACATGGTCGACACCACCTTTCAATCTTCGGAACGAATCATGTCTTTCATCTCTTCGTGTAAGATTTGCACTTAATAACGTTTTCATCCCTTTATCACTATCTTGACTTGCACCTTCTTCAGCTGTTTCATCACAAATTAAGCACTTTTCACTCATTTTGAACGACCTATTATTGTAATAAAAATGTTGTATACGATCATAACTTGGCGCAAACGCTTGAGAGACTGTTTACATAGAGTTACAGACGTTGGAAACAAAACTTGAGTCACAAGCAGAATTTTACTAGTAAAATGTTGAAAAGTGCCCTTAAACTTCAAAACGCTCTAGCTATTTACGGGGTAAAGATATATTAGCATAAATTCATTCATTTTTTAAGGAAATTTTTCGCTCTACAACTTAATTTCCCACGAGTTATCGTTAAAATCGAAGGGGAAAGAGTTAGAAGAGAAAGATTGACGAGATACCTGAACCACTGCCCCGTTTTATTCATTTTTACTTTCTCATGTAAAGAGAAAGTATTGTGATGGCGCGAAAATTCGATTTTAATGGATTTACACGTTTTGAGGTCCCCTGAGTCCAAAAAAGTGTTTTTTAAAAAATGTCTGTCCGTCGTCTGTCGTCTGTGCAGACGCCTGGAGCCTAAACTACTGGGCCAATTTTGACGAAATTTGGCATACATGTTCAGAAAAATCATACCCCGATGCGAAATCGAGAAATGAATTTTAGCTCTAAATTTGGGGGCGCTACCCCCCAAAAACTCTGAAAAAACATAAAAAAAAATTATTTCTCGAAAACGGTTCCGACGATTTTGATGAAAAAATTCTAAAATGTAGTCCATTTAAATACGAATCTAACTATATAAGCCGTTTTCCCGGGAAATATCTAGTTCCTGAGAAAATAGCTTAAAACGCGGTCGGAGGGAGCCCGGGTTCGATTCCCCGCCCAGGAGAAGTTATTTTAATGATACATTTCGATGAAATGTTCAATAATAATTAAATGTACATACGAAAGCTAATAAATGGAAAACACTGGGCTATGTAATTATGAACTCGTATAAGAGAAAGTTTGTCTGAGTTGTCTAAGACCGATTTTTTAATATTCAACGGCTCTTATCTCAAAAACGGTAAGACTTGGGTTGAAACAAGATGTATATGATTTGAAAGATAATTTTATCAGCTTTAATTTTGAATAGATTATTATTTTTTGTGCGACGTACCGTTTTCAAGATAAACGCCGAAAACTGAAAAATGTGACCTTTTACCCCCCCTCCCCCCTCCCGCAGCGCCTGAAATCGATGGGACTTTATTAGGCGTTATTCAGGGGACCACCCCCTACACATTCCTGAAAAAATTGGAACTACATGATTTAATGCAAGATTCGCCGCCATTTTGAGCTAATTTGACTGGACTATGGGTGATATAAGACCACATACAATCTAAGCGAGTTCTTTATGCACCGCATCACTAGTTTCAAAAGTTAGAAGGCAATTATATTTTTGGGTCAAACGTAAATGATTCTGCTCTGTAAGTAAAGATAGGCAAATTTTTTGTTTTTTAAATTTTCATTTTTGCTTCTTCTATATTTCCCTTTCAATTATCGCCTTAGAATTTATTGTCTGGAAAATTTACTCTTTAAAAATATAAATGCTATACTCTGAACCATCTCAAGAGTTTTAATGGCAGTAGAAGTAGAGGCACTAATTGAAGGAGTGCAGCAAGAGGTAATCTATACCTTGGCTTGCATCCCAAATGATAGATAAACCACCTCTAAATAATCGAGAAATAAGAGCGTTGATGGAGGTTATCTTAATAAATAAAAAGAAACAGTCTCTCCACGGAAGATGATACTTGTTTATTTATCAAAGCAGCATTCGGCTTTTATAAAGCCATCATCAGTGCCGATTTCAGTAGAACTAGAGATACATTATAAAGAAAGTATGCTGAGGGCGAGTCATAGTTTCTTTATAATGTATCTCTAGTTCTACTAAAATCGGCATTGATGATGGCTTTATAAAAGCCGAAAGCTGCTTTGATAAATAAACAAGTATTATCTTCCGTGGAGACTCTATTTTTATTTACCTCTAAATAAAGTTATACGAGAATAACAAAAAAATAACTCAATAAAACCAATCTCGTATTCCTCATTGACACAATTTTGAGCATCTACATTCTATTTTCATATGAAAATTCTAAAAATAAAATGCTCGCCAACTTTGTACAAAAAAATTAAAAACTTAAAGGGAGAAAAGGGTAGGAGAGAAGGGGAAGGAGAGGCTTAATTTCTGATTCCTCTGAAAAATGTAGCTCCCTGCAGATTTATACGAGGCCAACACTTTGCTACCCCAGCTTTCCCATTAAACTTTTCAAATTATCCCGGAAAAGAATAAGCTGGCGAAGGGTGGGCCGACAGGTAGGAAAAAAATATAATTATGTACACACTTTCCTTAGATTACACAGAGTAATCCTAGTGAAAGATACTTGCTGCTTATATTAAAGTTGGTCTTAATTCTTCGTTTAATTTGATTAAATACAATGAACTAACGATTAAAATGTTTACAATTCAGCAAATAAGTTTATAATATTATAAATAACAACATCGAGAAAGATAGTGCGTGGAAATACAAGTGGTTAAATGAGTTTTTGAAGTCCAATTAAAAGTGTAAATGGTTTTGGGTTAAAGGATGGTAGTCTCTGGGTCTTAACACTGCTGGTTTTCCCTTAATCAATTGCTTTGGGTTTTTCGCGTTATCCATCCTAATCAGGGGCTGGAATACCCATTATTTCTGCATTTTATCCAATATTCCTACAATATACCCTCCAAGATTGCCTAGTGCTCTAGGTGACCTCAAATACTGTCATTCGTTTGAAAACCCATTTATGTGTGTAAAGTACATAT
Source organism: Gerris lacustris (assembly GCA_951217055.1). Classification (NCBI taxonomy): domain Eukaryota; kingdom Metazoa; phylum Arthropoda; class Insecta; order Hemiptera; family Gerridae; genus Gerris; species Gerris lacustris. The sequence goes on from OX578276.1 coordinate 46,999,007, forward strand.
ATGTCGACTGGATCTCTCTTTGCTTTACCTGACAACTTTTAAGAAGCATTTTTTCTTCACCCGGGGGGATGAATCCGCAGTGTGCCCTAAGGCCCTATTCACACTAGCATATCGGAATTAAATTCACACATGCGATTTGTGTATAAGATTAAAACATTAGTATGATTCAGTCGCATTGCGGCTTCTTCTCCCCCTCTTCTGCTCCCAATCGCCGACTCTTGGATGCACGCACATCTATCCTCTAAGTCAATTGAACCTCGTTCAATTTAAGTTTTATTTAAATTTAAATAAAGGACGAGTGGGTGCACCCCATTAACCAAGTCCGTGGAGAAAATTTAACGTGAATAAATATTCATAATAAAATATTTTATTTATAATTATATTTATGATTATATAATATAATATAGTATATTTATTGACATATATATACATACAGAGTGTCCCAAGATAGAGTATCCGAGGAGAAGCTAAACTGGTGAATAGGTAGGATGTTGAATGAATGGGACATTTTAAAGATTCGTTTGAGTAGATTTCATAGGATTTTACCGAAGATAGGAAGCAGGCTAATAGGGCGATTGAATATGTCAAGGTGTTTTGATAACGTCATTTTATCTTCAAAATAGCTTAGGATTCACAAACTGAAAAAAACCAAACACTTTCCTCTCGTGAGTAAGAAGGAGTAATAGGTCCGATTAGGTCGATATGCAATAATTCAAGTGGTTGGTTTGATTGTTTCGGAATCACGGATTTGAATGATTTACGAGAGTATTTTGCACTAACACATGCCTCGCATATTTTTTGCGATTTGTCATTTTCCCATTTTAAATCGTATACCATATTTTTTGACTTTAATTGATCCATGTATTTATAATTTAAATGACCCAGACGTTTATGCCAAGTAGCCTTGCCATAAACATCGGTTTTAAGTGCATTCTGACTTTTAACATTTTCGGCAACATAAAATTTACCTACTTTTTCCCCAGTAAATATTTTTTTCCCTAATTTATCTTTAACTGTACAACATTTTGAATCAAACGAAATTATTTTGTCATCATCTGTCAATTTTGACACCGAGATTAAGTTTCCTTTTAATTTAGGTACAACTAAAACGTCTTTTAGTTTTAACTTCTCGTCTTTATTTTTTATCAAAGCGTCGCCGATTTTAGTCGCATTTATTTCTGCATAATAAATACGTACAGATTTTGAAACTCGTTTAAGATTATTTTTTATGTTTGAGGCATCACCCGTCATATGACTGGTCGCCCCGCTATCAAATATCCAATTAGACTTTGATGAAACCCCGCTAGAAACTATCCAAGCAGCTTCAGAACTGTACTTTGAATCAGAATCTACATCAACTAATTTGGCTTCGTTTTTATTATTTTTACGAGTTTTATAATAGTTTTGTTTTTGTTTATTTTTATTTAACGGATTAAACCAACACTTACTTTGATCATGAGATGATTTTTTTACATATTTGACAGAATTTTTTATTTTGATATCGATTACCTTGATTTTGGTTGTTATTTCGAAAACTATGGTTTGCTTGGAAAGCCGTTTGAATTCCTCCGGTTCCTTTATCTTGCTCTTCAAGGAGTTTGAGGTTGCGGCGCAAATCACCTATTTTTGCGTTTGGTATATTATTAAGCATCAAAACAATATTTCCGTATTGCGTAGAAGAACTGCAATTATAAAATCTTCATCACTAATTTCAGCTCCTAAAGTCCTGGCCTTTTCTAACAATCTTTCACAACGTAAGAGATATTCTTGCCATGTTTCATTAGTCTCCATGACAAGTCTCCCTACATCATTGCGAGCTTCAAGTGTTTTTCTACTTGAATCGAAGCGCTTGCATAATGAATTCCAAACGTCTTTGGCGGTTTCACAATTAATTATTAAAGCTACAAGACTATCATCTAGAGTACATGAAATAATTGCGCGAGCTTTGCCGTCTTTCGCTAACCATTCCTCGTATTTGGTTCCTTTAGATTTAGCTGGTGGGACACTTTCAAGTATGTTAAACAACCCTTTACCTTCAAGTGCCGCTTTAACTCTTTCCAGCTTATAAAGTTGGATCCTGTCAATTTAGGAATTATTTGAAAATTATTATCCATTGCCAATTTTTTTTTTTTTTTTATTAAATAAAATTATTTGACATTCAATAATAAATTGACACAATATATTTGAGTTACGACTCACCTTCAGTTAGTCTTCAAAACGTTGTAATCTTCGTCCTGGGCGCCATAACCCATGTTGGAGGAATAAGTTAACGACACAACGTCTTGAACCGAACTCAACTCATTTATTGTATGTAAAGGTACAAAGTCAACATATACAAGTATTTATAACAGATATTTAAGCAAGTATTATAAATAAATACTAAATACATAAAATTTCCCCAACAGAAATGGAAAGTAAAATACGAAAGCGAGTGAACCTTGAAGGGTGTCTGAAGCTAGCCTGAGGTCTGAGTAGAGGAGTAGAGTTAGAGTAGTATTACACCAGGTTGTCGGTTGGCAGGTTTGTTGTGAAGGTTGGTATTTGGTAGAGGTGGTCCGTTGAGGAGGTTGATTGCAGTGAAGATGGCTGGTTTAAGTCACTAGTTATTCGTTGAACAGAACACTATATCTAAATGGTCAAGGATTTCAAGGTGGCACAGGGTTCCTAATAAATAAGACGAACTCAAAGGATATTCGAGCCTTCAAATCCTACTCACATCGAATAAGTAAATTAATTATGAAGCTAGGAGCAACAATTAGAGGAAGGCTGCAAGTAATTCAAGCGTATGCACCCACTGCAGAAGCTGAAGAATCCGAAATTGAAGACTTTTACACGTTGCTCCAATCGGCGTTGTTCGAAGACTGCTGTAGATACACCTTAATTATTGGAGACTTCAACGCTAAGATTGGGAATGAAGTAGACCACGAAGCTATAGGAAATTACGGTTTCGGTGAAAGAAATGAACGAGGAAGAAGACTGCTTGAGTTTGCCGACGGTAATAGTTTATACGTCATGAATTCATTTTTTCCCAAATCTGACAAGTGGACATGGAAAAGCCCCAACTGCTTAGTAAAAAACGAAATTGATTTTGTTATATCAAGTAAGAAAGAAATCGTAATCGATGTTGAAGTTGATAAAAGGATTGATATCGGGAGCGACCACCGGGCCGTAAAAGCCGTTATAAATATTAAAAGGGAAATTAAAAAATGGTATAAAAAGCAAGATAGCAGAAAAAATGGCTTAGATAAGCTAGAATCAAACGATTATGAAGAAGAAATATCAAAGAATTTTAAGGCCGTGTCTTTGAAAGACGAAAAAAACATTGAAACATATGAAAAAGTCATAACACTAGTTATTGAACAAACTTCAAATAGTACTTTAAAAACTATTAATAAAGACGAAAAGAAACAACTAAAACTTCCCCACGAAATACGAAAACTGATGAGGAAACGGAGAAAATTGAAATATTCTGAAAGTAAAAAGAACGAATATAGACGTATGTGTAAAGAAATAAGAAGAGAGATAAAAATATGGAGTGAAAATAAAAAAATAATAGGTTTGGAGGAAGTTATAGAAAACGGAGCGAGTGTAAATAAATTTTGGAGAAGCCAAGCGGTTGGAAAGAACAAAATTGTTGGTGTTAAGGATAAACAGGGAATGCTAGTAAGAGATAAAGGCAGGATAGTGGATGCTATAGCTGAATATTACCAACAACTTTACCAGGATAAAAATAGCCTATACAAAAGTGAATCTGCACTTGAAATTAAAGGGCATAGATATCTAATTCCAAACGATGTACCGGAAATATTACTCGAAGAAGTTCAGTGGGCGATAAATAAACAAAAAAGAAGAAAGGCTGGTGGAAAAGATGGTATACTAAGCGAAGAATTGAAGCTAGGAGGAATCACTCTAGCAGAAAACCTCAAAATGTTATTTAATTTATGCCTGGAGCAGGAAAAAGTACCACCTAGGTGGCTTCAAGCTCAATTAATATTACTGTTCAAGAAAGGAGACCCGCTTAACTTGGACAACTACCGCCCTATAAGCCTGTTACCAGTTATCTATAAAGCGTTTATGTCCACCATAACCAGAAGGATAAGTGGGAAAATAGACGAAACAGTAGACGTGTCACAGACAGGCTTCAGGAGAAATATGTCAACCCTCGATCATATTTTCGTCCTAAAGCAACTATTGAGAAGAGCTCATGACTATAAATTACCCGTAGTCTTAATCTTTGTTGACTTCAAGAAAGCGTTTGATTCCGTTTACAGAGAAAATGTTATGGAGGCCATACGTAACTGCGGTATAGAAGGAAAATATGTGAATCTTATAGAATATGTATATAATGGAGCAACGATGGAGGTGGAAGTGAGACCAGAAAGAAAAATCATAAATATTCAAAGAGGTGTCAGGCAGGGGGATGTCCCGTCCGGAAAGTTTTTTATTAAAGTATTAGACGAAGCTCTGAAAAAACTGTGCTGGGACGGTATGGGTATCAAAATAGATGGCGAGTGGTTGAATGCGCTAGCTTTTGTCGACGACATTGTAATTTTATCGAAGGATTTTAAAGAAGCAAAAAAAATGATTTCTGAATTAGTAGAAGTAACTAAGAATATAGGCCTAGAAATTAATACAGCGAAAACTAAAGTCATGAGTGTAAATGTAAAAGCTGTTAGTGAATATGATTACCTTGAAGTAAATAATTATAAAATCCAACAAGTAAATGAATTTATTTACTTGGGCTGTCTGATTTGTGGTGAAAGTGATGACAAAGATAAGGAATTAAGACGCAGAATAGCGCTAGGATGGAGAGCGTTTAATAAATACAAACATTTTTTTAGAGCTGACATAGATATGAAATTAAAAAAGAAATTATGGACCATGTGTATTCGACCAGTTATGACATACGGAACTGAAACGTGGACTCTAAAAGAAAATACAGTTAGAAAAATGAGGGTAACACAGAGACAGATGGAAAGATGTATGCTCAGAGTATCCAGGAAAGATCATAAAAGCAAAGAATGGATAAGAAACCGGACGAAATTAGAAGACATCGGGAAAGTCATAGTGGAAACTAAGTGGAACTGGGCAGGTCATATTATACGAACCAGAGACAACAGGTGGTCAAAGAAACTCATCGAGTGGTATCCAAGGGATCTTAAAAGAGGTAAAGGAAGACCTAAATTGGAGTGGGACGAGGAAATGAGAAAGAGTTGTGGAGGATCGACATGGCATAGAGTAGCGCAAGACAGGATTGAGTGGGCCAGGATGAGGGATGTTTATACAAAAGTTTGGCTCTACAATAATTAATAAAATAAAATAATGATTACTAATAATATAGAAGGTGTATAAATATAAGAGAATATTAAAAGTTTAAACCAGTATAAAATATTAGTATAAAAAATAATTTACAAAATTGTATTGGATTTATTGTTATGAAATAGGAGAATGATATGTTATTTTATAAAAATTTGTTGAAAAAGAGAAAAAGAAAAAAATAAATTAGTTTTATTCTATATTGTATGTATATGTATGTTCGGATATTTGTATGTATGCATGTGTGTGTGAGAATATGTTATATTCCTATCTTTTTTATTAATATCGTAATAGGTTAGCATCAAGATGTTATTATATTTTTCTTATTATTTACAAAAGTAAAATTATATTTTATAAAGAAACTATTTATTTTAAAATTGTGAGAATGTAAGCTACTTAATGTTAGCGGAAAGATGTATGTATATTCTTTTTATAAAATAAATTCCATAAGAACATGGCAACTTCAATGACCATTTATGGTAGCCTCGGCGAAATGCCGATTTACAATAAAGGAATTAAAATCAAAAATTATGTAAAGATACTTACTTATAAAGTTATTGTAATAAAAGGCTATTTATTTATTTATTTATTTATTTATTATTTGTGTCGCGATTTCCCACGCATTTTACATACAAATTTTGCGGGGTGATTACCGTGGTTCCTACTGAGCCCATATTGCTGGCACTGTTTGCATTGCATTAAATCTACAAAGAACAAAGGAAGAAAATATTTTGTTATAGGGTGCTTCACTCCTGCAATATTTTTAACCCGAAACACTTTGTTTAAAACTCAGTTTTAATAGTGTTGATAGGTGTTGTTGGGTGTAAATGCCGTATCACTCGGACCAGTCTGTCTTGTTTGAGTTGGTGAGTGTGGAAGGAGATGTTACGGTCTCTCAAATAGTGAATAGCTATTTTGTAATCCGCAGGAGCATAGGGGATTGGGGAAGATTGCAAGATCGGAATACCGAGATTGGCCGAAAGGGCCGGTACCAATTTGTCAATATTCACCACGCCAGAGATTTATATTGGAGGTGGGAGGTGGCTTGGACGTGGATGACCCTTCTTTAGGCTGTGTGAAAGATAATGCAGTAAAAGGATCATCTCTTTCTAATTACTATTGTTAGTTTATAGTGCATTTTTTTGGGGGGGGGGGGGGGGTTGAGTGTCACTAATAGAGGGTGAGGACTGGGGCTGCGTCGATTCAGTAGCTGAAATGGCAAGCCGTCAAATTGATCCGTGACCAAGAGGCTATCTTGGAAGGAGGAGGGAGATAGGTCAAGCCTAACCGATTTCTTAGGCTCGCTGCCTATAACGGGTGACTCTGTGGAGGGGTGCCGTGCCGCCTCTTTCTTAGACGTGCTGGCCACTTGAATTCTGGGCCACCAAATAACGGACCCATAGTGAATTTTGGGTCTGATAACTGCGGTATACATCCATTTAAGTATCTTTGGGGCAGTCCCCATGCCTTCCCCACTGCTCGTCTAAGTTGCCAGAAGGTAATCGTGGCTTTTTCTACTACCTTGTGTAAATGTGGTTTCCAGGATAATTTAGAGTCAAAAGTTACTCCAAGATATTTCACTTCTTTTGACAATGTGAGATCCTGGCCAAATAGTTTTGGGGCTTTGAAATCCACAAGTTTCCTCTTTTTAGTGAAGTCTATCATCTCAGTTTTAGATGGGTTGACTGAGAGTCCCACCTCCTTACACCATTTTTCAATGATTCTGTAAGCTAGTTGCATCCTTTCACAGCAGGTACTCAGGAACTTGCCTCTGATCAGAACTAGTCCATCGTCTGCATAGGCCTGAAAGTAGAAGTCTCCTTCTGACATTCTCCTCATAAGTCCGTCCATCACCAGGCACCATAGGTGAGGGGAAAGGCAGCTGCCTTGGGGGCAGCCTCCTGGCACCATTTTGGTCGCGTTAGTGCCGCTGATCTATGTAACATCAGCGACTAAATTCTTAATAGAATCAAGGAGGCACAAAGAACCTTAGCAGCTGGATTTGAGAATCTCATACAAATCAAAATGGCGCCTTATTTGCCTCATATTCGCGAATTGGATTCCGAAATCTCTAGATGTGGATAAGGTCTTTGCCTATTTCACCATGCGCTGATCAGTAAAGATAGAGGTGGGAGGGGATCCTCCTCGGAGTAGTAGAGGATGTAGAAAATGCAATGTATATGCAAATAACTATAATGCAATAATATTTATTACTTTTATCTTCTTTATTCTAGTATTTGTTATAAAGAAAGTTGCAGGTATATTTGTCTATATTAGAGCGATTTCTGATACATCGTATATCGCTGACATACGATGTATGGCTGCTGAGATATTAATAATGATCACCGCAGCACAAATTAATTGCTGCTTTAGCGGGGATCGGTGTAGACGAGTGGTTCTAGCGAACTAGCAAACCAGACCTGAAACCAAGGTCATTATCAATATGGTGATGGTTTGCAACCCAGGGAGGTAAGATATGTTTCACACTAATTATATCAAGTGGATGTGTAAAGTGGCCGTATCTAAACAGATAAGGGTGTGTGATTGCTACTAAGTGAGCAAGTATATTTTCTAACTGCAAAATACAGAAAAATATAAAGGGTAAAATAAATATGCATATTCTTATAAAAATGTGTTAACATCATTCCATTCACTTCACAAACCTATTTCTCTTCATGATTTAGAACAAAAAAAAATATTATTTTTCCTTCAGTATTCACTTCGTTCTATATAGCTTACATAGGAAAAAAATCAAGATAATAATTTATCTTATGACTATTACACTTCGAAAAACACATAAATATCCCCACTCTTTTGTCTCTTGGAAAATAACTTGAAAATAAAGTCGCGGAAAACAAACTATTAGATATAAACTCCAGATGTTAAAAAAAGTTAAAATTCAATTTAAACTTTTTTTTTATTAAAAAAAAGGGAAAAAGGTTTTTAGGTGACTTAGTGAGGTTTTCCCATAAAACTTTTTTTTTCTTATTAGTAGTAGTATCAACATCAAGCTTTGGCAATGCATACAAATTAATATCATGGTTTAACAAAAAAATATATTGAAGCTAAAGGGGATCGAAAAGAGAGGTTAAAAAACTCAGTCATAGAGAGATTATAAATATTAATTTTTTTTTAATTTTTTTTTTACGATTAAATATTCAATTGGTGTATATTTTTTTGTCGAAAAGGGTCTAGAAGCCCCTTGACAGGATACTCTGTAATTCTGGCAGGAAGGTTCCTGCAGGATCTCACTACTTCAACGGAATTGTAAGCAGGTTTACTCTCCCTCATTTTTTCCCCTCTGTATTTTTTTTAAAAATCCCTGAAAATAAAAATATTATCCTTACTTCTACTCTGAGTTCAATGGTAATAGATGTTTTTTTAAAGAAATCAAAATCTCTTTGTTTTGTTCAAAATAGATTTTTTTTAAAATTTGAAAATTAACTAAATTATTCTAGAGGTATGTACGACTTTTGAAGATGTTATGTTTAATACATAAGAGCTTTTGTGCAAGAATCCTAAAAATCTTAGATCTCCTTAAAATAGTATTAACCCTGAAGAAATAATAATTTTTAGGGTCCCTAGGCAAAACCAAGGACCCTTATATTTTCCTGCGTGTGTCTGTCCGTCCGTCCTGTCGCCTGCTCTCACGGCTACACTTTTCGTCAGATCACTTTGAAATTTGGCATGTATGTGTCTTGTACCTGCCCACATATTTTAAAAATATAGCGACTTAAAAAAAATATTTTTTTAAAAAAGTAGGGTAAAAAAACTTAAGGGTTAACATTTTTTTTTTTTTTTTTCAACACCGTGAGGGGTATCATATGAAAGGGTACGTCGAGCTGATTACAAAAATATATAATTCTTTGGTTATAACTTTGATAGGGCGAGCGTAGGCAAGTTTGAAGTAGGTGTGAAACGTATCCCCCCCCCTCTATCTCGCTTATGTGAAGTGCAAAAAATCTGAAAAAATTCCTAAACATTCTTCGGCCAAAAGTAAAGATACCACTTTTTGGAAATTTCGAAAAAAATATTATTTTATTTTTTATTGACAAAATACGATTTTTATAACTTTGGTCTTTTCGTTGTATTTATATGGTTGTAGTCCGGTTCTGTGGCAAAAAAATACTTTATCAGAAGTTTGTTTATGTGTTTTGAGAATATCAGACCCATAGGATAGTTCAAAGTAAGCTTTTTAGCATTTTAAAAAACACCATTAATAGGGTACTACTTAAACTATACAGTGTGGCCTACGGACCCTCGCTGTGTGCTGACTAGCACACACTTGACCTGTTTATTATAATTAGTTTTGCTTGAATTTTCCATGCCAATCAATTTACTAGAGGGAACCTTAATGGATCATGAATTTTATTGAAAATCATTATCTAGGACATTATGTGCTGCCTTAATTATTTATTAACTCTTCTTTTAATTATTACAATTTAATTATAACATAACAATATATTCATGTTGATCTTAATGATCACTAATCACTGGGCTTTTCACACTGTATCTATCTGCGTAAAGTAACAATTTATCGCCTTAAATAAAATTGTTGTGCGTGAAGTCTCACGTAAAAAGGGTTTCGTTGGTATTGTGAAGATGAAATTATTAATCGTCAAAGGAACTGCTGATAAAAAGATAATAATAATAATAATGCACAAAAAACGCGAAAACTTGAAAAAAAATCAATTTTACTAAGGCCAGTTAATCAGATCAAATTGCTATTCTTCCTTTATTCCTTCCGTCCTTCCTTCCTACATTTTTCCTGTGTGTAAATATCTTTAATACTGCAAAGGTTGAGTGCAAAGTGACAAACAGACAGACACAGGAAAGAAACTATAAGGGTTCTTTTGTTGTATTACCAACGAAACCCTAAAACAATAAATTGCAAAATATGTATTTGTTCATACCCTGAGGTTAAATGAAGAAATTATAAATATATATAAATATATCTCTATGGGAAAGTTTGAATGATTAGTCTCAAACAATACTTTTACCAAAAGTTTGAAAATTAATTTAAATTATGTTAATTATAGATGCAGTAAGACTAAAATAAATTGTTCTTGTGAAGACTTCTGTAATAAATATATATTTTGCACGATACTGACGCACACAGTGTTAAAAAATTATTGACAAACCCTATATATTTGTAGAATTCATTCTTGCTCTTAAATAAGTATACATGTTATTAAATAAGTATTGTTCTTAAGTAAGCACAGCATTTCAGAATTTTATTGATAATTTTTTTCCAGGGGGAATTTTATAAGACAAAATTAAGGAGACCTTAAATACATACTATGAGAAAACGTCTGCAATTTAGCAGGAAGGGTGATATTTTTTAGGAAAAACTAGAAAAGCACTTTTTATTTCACATTTTTTCTTTTTAATTTTCCCAGTTTATAGAGAACAGTAATACTTACTTTTAAACTTAGTTAAGTCGATGAAAATTAATAGAAATTGTCACTGTTAAAAAATAATTTTTTTGAATGATAAAGTTTGATCTATTAGGTATAACTTTGTATTTTGAATAACTAATTTTAAACGAGTACTTTTTCTGTCCAACAGGTAGCGCTATTGAGTTGTAATAAAAGACTCAAGGTAAAGAAAATAATAAAGAAATTTCTGGATTAAATTTCCACAGCTTTTTTTCCCAAAAAAAGAAGGCATTCCTCTGCAATAAGGGAGTTCTATAATAGAAGTTGAGTTTCCATCTGGATAGCATTGCCCCATTATGGAAACTTAACGACTAAAAGGGGTTTCTGCTCTCCCGTCTCCTCGATTCTAAGGGATAAAAGACTCGGCTTCCCTAATGACCGTGTTGCTTTCATTGCCCTGTCGTTTTCCAGGCATAGCCTGTCTCTAGTTAAGCAATGCGATTAGCTGCAATATCTTCCCCACCGTGCCTTTCAAAACGTCTTCCTACTAAAATAATTGCTCGTTATCACCCTCTAGTGAGCATAATCCTTGATTGAAAAGTAATTTAGAAAGATTAAACAACAAAAGTTTTTCTTCCTTATCATTGTTTCTTATTAGTAGGACTTTAACATAAACACCTGTTACCAAAGAAACAAAACCTTCCTAAGAAAACACGAAAAAACTTTCTTTATGTACATATTTTTAATGCTGTATCTACCATTTTTCATGTTTGTTTTTTAGTGTATTTGTAATAGCTACCAGTCTGCAGGTTCCTTACGCTATGGGATATTCGAGAGGTAGTCCTATTGAGTGGTCTTTGAGGTCCAACACACATTTTACATCGAGCTCGTTGCATAATTCCTCTTTTTTCCGCCCTAGTGCTGTAAAAAAGAATAATTCTTCACCTTAAAGCGCGATTAGCAAGTTTGTTTACATTTAAAAAAAACTAATTTTTTATGTCGAGTTTTTTGTGAAAAACAATGAGTGATTTAAGTGATTATGACGAAAATGAGGAGAATCATACTCCTTCCGAAATAATTAATTCAGCACAAAATACAACTAATGAATTAATGTCATCTTTATCAAAAGAGAAATACGAACAGTATATAGAAATACAGGGAGTTTATTAAAAAAAATGTTCTGCATTTATTATTAAAATCAACAATCGTAGAAAAAGTACGGTACGCAACTCGTGCGAAAACAGCATTTTGCTTTACTCATGTAATTTTATTACCCTCGCTATCGCTCGGGTGCAAAGTCCACACTCGCATGCAAAATGCTACTTTCCGCACTAGACGCATAATGTACATTACAAATGAAATTAACTGGTTCGATAAAGTCACACGAAAACTGAAAGGAGCTGATGAAGAGCTAGAGGAGAAAGATACTATTTGTGATCTTCTCACAATACCGACGTAGTTTGACATTTTGCATGCAGCACTCGAGACAATTAACGAAAAGTTTACGCTAGAGTTCAGGAAAACACATATGCTTGATCAAGAGCTAAATCATAACAGGGATATTATTATATTGAACAATAGTTTACACTCGCCTGCTTTTAGAGCTATTACATTTAAGTGCAAGTGTAATTTTTGTAAATTAGCCGGACATTAAAAAAAGTGGATTACTGGAAGTAGAAACAAAAAAAAAGAGTAAAAACGCGTATTCGAGGAAAAGGTAGATATTCAGAGAAAGATTTTTTGAATAATCGGGAACAGTAATTGGAAACAAAACTGTAGCAACTCCGACGTGTCATTCGTAGCTATGCATTCTAATTATACTTCAATGTCAACTAATGAAAATGAAAACATCGACTTCATTTGCAATTCGGGTACCGGATCACATAGTCCAATCATTCTTTAAAAGATTTGTAGAAGATAAATTCTGTCACATGTATTGCAGATAGGAATAAATTAAGTACGAAAAAGTAACTTTAAAGCTTTACTTTTCTAGACACGACTCTAGCGATAGACGCTCAAACGATAGTCGTCCAGCGATTATCGCTGAGGACTCCTTTTCTAAGTTTGCATGTTACGGTTTTCCTAGCTGAGCGACTCTTAACATGCAAATTCAGGAGAACGATAGTCGCTGGGCGACTATCGTTGAGCATCTATCGCTGGAGTTTTGTCTAGGAAAATAATGCTTATGGTAGCCATATACGACGAGGAAATCTTTCGGAAATGGAAAAAAACAAATCAACTAAAGCTAAAATTTGCTTTGACAGTACGTGTTAGTAAAAGACACCACGCAGCTACGATGTTACTACAATGTTTTGATGTTTGATGCTTGATCAAAGAAAGTTCTCATTTTTGGTATTTTTTTTATGAACATAGATAGCTAATATAGGTGTCACGCGATGTTGGACATGGAAGTGGTGAAGAGAAAGTTTGTGTACTGCACATTCTTTTCTTCCAATAAGTATAAAATTCTTCTGCTTTTCTGATATAGCCTACCATTCTGGCAACGCATCTCTAATAAGATACATGTAAATCTTCACACATAAGATATTGCATTTTTTACTTTTAATAATTTTTGATTTAACAAAGAAATATATATTTTCTCCCTCTTCAACGAAGCTAGAAGATTATGAAGAATCATGTCTAGATTAGAAGCATAAGTCTTGTTATTGCTATTATTGTTTCTTAAATTCTAAGTTTTCTTCTTTGAGTTATACTAACCTTCGCGGAAGCTTTATCTAAAGTCATATGTCTGGATATATAACACCGAATACTATGTTTAAATACTAATCCAGTCACACCCACTAAAAGTGCCAATTTCCTGTCCAAAAACACTAATGAACCTTTATTTCTATAAAAAATAGCCTCCTTAATATCCCAATGAACGTTTGTATGCAATGTCGTTCAGTCTGTCTGGCTATTATATCGTTTGAAAATTGAAACTTAAAAAACAAAGATCCCACATAAAAGAGACTGAAAAGCCACCTATAACTTAGTTTTATTGAAATTTCGTCTAAATTCCGTGCCTGAGCCAAGTTTATGCTTTTTTAATTGATAATCTATTGTTGCAGGCTATCTGGGTCTGGTGAAAGTGAAAACTTATAGATGATAATCGGTATAAGTTCAAACTTTTACTAACGAGCAGGCAGAAAAGTTTTTCACCTTCCTTAAAACTAAATTATAAATATCATTAACTACGCCTTATTATATGACACTTAAGGCCCCTTCTCACTATATGTTTTACCGTATGGTCGCCGAAGTGATCTGGGTTATTGTTTCAGACCAATCCGGCGACCGTATAGTGGGTAGGGAGACTGACATTAAAATGTCTGACTTTTTCGATACAATTGCAATCAAACCAGATGCAAAACGTACAGCGTGGATATTAGGCGTCCATTACGGCTCCGGTGTGTACAATGCCCATGCGCACATTTACTCTTTCCTTCACTCATCTCCCATTCCCAGCCCGTCAAGAGTCAACAGCTACGACCGTAAGTTAAAACGTAAAGTGTATAGTAAAGAGGTAATTACAGGATTATGCACCATTAAAAGAGTGAATCTAGAACTCATACCCACCAATAATATAAAACGTACTAGGGATGTTTGCCTACAATATAGCGAGTAAGCATATTATATGTTTTAAACCAATTCAATCTGTGAATTGAAAAGGGCCCCAGAATACAATTCCTGTGAATCAGCCAAGTATACAAATCCCGTCAAGTACATGCTAGCAAGCTACTAAAAGGGTTTCTTCGGTCATAAAAATACATATTCCCTACATTTATTTATTTTTTTGTTCTTTTGTTTTTCTTATAAAAAAATGTAAATAAACTTGCAGTTTGGAGGAGCAAGGTGTGTTTATTATCTTTTTATGATTTTAGGTAGGTACTTATTTGGTTCTTATTATTTGATTATTGGGGGTTAAATAGCCGTCATTTTGGAAATGCGAAAAATTATTTGTTATCTACTCTTTAATACCTTTAAAATAATACCCCCAAAAAAATAGGCCACCAGTTACGCACACCTGAAATTTATAAAATTTACCTTTTACTTCCACGTAAAACGCTTACTTCCGAAGGATGCAAGGATGTATATTTATGTATTTCTACCATATTTTTAGAACCTGATCTTATGGGGGTAGTGGGGAGGGGGGGGGGAGTGATTTTTTCGGGGGTTTTGTTTTGAAAATCTTGGGGGAGAATGATCACCATTTTGGAAACGCGCTATATATTTGTAATCAATCTTCTATACCTCTAAAATGATACCCCACTAAAAAATAAAACTTTTTGTGATTCGTTCGCAATTGCTCGCTAATCGAAGAAAATTTGAGTTGTTAAGTTCGCAATATTTTTCCTGTTATTGGGCAAACAAGTTTTACTTATATACTAAATTTCAAATCTCTAGCTATAAAAGGTCGGGAGATATGATCCAAGATGCGAAGGACGGACGGATAAACTATCATAAGCATAAGGGTGTCTAGGATGACCTTGAAACCCTAAAAATGGTCCTCTATTGCCAATAGAGAAAAGAATATTGATAAAGCCTGTTTCACACTATAGGAAATGGCACGGGACGCATACCGCAGTCAAAATTAATTCCATGATGACCATAAGGACTGATTAATTTGATATGCGAGCTCAAAATGTTTGAAATTTAATGTGCATATTCCCTGAAAATCGATCTCTATTTCGTTATTTAGTGACTCTAAAGGTTTTAATCAATGCTCACAGCAAATACCATGTTAACACATAAATGCATAATCCAATTCCTATTTGAATGAAGAATGTTTTATGCATTATAGGCATTAAATCAGGATATTATAGGAGTGCAAGTGACACCGGCTTAATTTTATGACCTATATATGAGTTGAAGTGTACTAAAAGCAAGTATAAACTTATTGTATTATTGGATTAATTATATAGTCTATTAAAGCAAGAATTAGTTTTCCTCTATCATCAATTCCTTTATAGTTCTTCCTCGATATTTTGAGTTAAATCAAAGGAGGATCAATATCTCTAAAAAAGTAAGTTTTATAATGTGCCTATCTTTTGTTTTTTAGCTTCTCGGTTTACTTGGATTCTAGATGTATGACCATCCACTTAGCTTCTATGCTATAGAGTGTGAGTTTATTAAATCTTTGAACAAGGATATTATACGGGACTTGTGACACTTCAGCAATATTATTAATCGGTGGGGATGCTTCTTCTTCAAATATGTTGCAGAAGCAATAGAATTTTAGTAAATAATTTAAGATTTTGGTTTTGGGCATCTTCTACTAGCTACCTTTGGTTTTTCCAATATTTTCAAACAGTTATTTATCATATCTGGTTCGTGGTTAGTGTTATAATAACACTCGGTTTTTCAGGTGAATGCGAACATTTTGATTTTAGTATTGGAAGCGTAAGCTACTTAAAAGATGCTAAGTACTGATCTTGGAGTGGTCTTGAACAAACTTAAAATGTCAGTTTGTCCAGCATACATTACGATGCACACACCCCTGAAGATGCTTTCGGAAGCGAAATATCTTGTCGGATGATCCCAGATCTATTAAACGAATATTGATGGTAAACGCTTCCATGAATATCACACATAATTATGTATTATTATTCTTATGATATACATTATTTATGTCACTAGGGTAGAATATATCCTCATCCTCGTTCTGAAACGTTTAAAAAATGTAAAATGAATTCTCACATTCAGTTACATTTTAATAAATTATTGAGAGTGCGAGCGGATGAATGAGTAGAATGAGAAGCGAAGAGACGATAAGTTCAAGCTATAAAAGCAACTTCAGTGTTAATTTTCTGTTGGCTTTTAAAAGCAACTTTATATTCACAGAATTAAAGTCCCTATCTGACGGTTAACAGCTTTTGTACATTGTTAGCTATTCTGTTTGTCCCACTTTCCATTTTTTTTTTTTTTCAATTTCCATGTGGGTGATAGCAGAGAAAAAACCATTGCATACAATATTTTTTTCAAGTTTTAAAACTTAATGAATGCTGTTTGCTCTCTGATAAAAGGGGGAAAAATATGTATGCATTGCTATAATTTATATAATGCAAAAAAATTCGAAAACTGAAAAGCAAATTTTGGGTGTTTGGATAAAACGTTTTCATATATCTGCGAAAAAGAAAGAAAGAAAAAAATGGTATTATTGTATGCTTTTCACCTAAGCAATTTTCACATCAGAACTGATAGAAAGGCAGGCAAGGTTTGAATTTTTGTGTGTTTTACCAAGGTTAATCTCGATGGATGTAATTAAGCCCTCCTTCCCTTTTTCCATGAGGTGGTTCTTTAATCTGACGAACCTAACAGTTAAAAGCAGCTAATCTGGAGCGATAACATATACTAGTCCCCCCGGTCTACCTTTAACCCTGACATTACATCCAGTTCTACATATGTCTGTTTACATACCACCAAAGAAACAAGTCACTCTCTCGAGAAAAGGGGAGAAGGGGAGGTTGTCCATATAAGAATTGCTTTAAACCAAGTAATCAAATTTATAGTATCAATAAATTAAAAATACCAGACGATATGAGTATTGACATCCCATCGACCCAGAGTAAATTAACAACACAACAAAAAAAAAAATCTAATTAACTCTATCCTAACCACCTATGATATCCACAAAAAATTAATTCTTAAATTTTAATTAAAAATGGGGAAGTTTTGAACTAATTGCAGGAATTGACAATTTTTGATCTGGGTCTTCATTTAGTGCCTTAAGCGATCTGAAACAAATTTCTAGTTAGTCTGAGTAGTCCAGTCCATTAATGCTCAAGAAGGGGTTATAAGCAGAATTTTTGATACATTTTTATTTTTTATTTTTAGGATATATGTTTAGATGTGTTTGGACGTGATTATACTAAAAGTCCCCAACCCAACGGTTTATGCTAGTTCCGAGGCGTAGCAAAATGTGTCCCTTTTTTTTTAGGGTTTTGTAGATACTTCTCAAAACCCTTATACCGAGGGTGATGTGTCCGTCCGTCCGTCGCTCTTTGGTTCATAGGGCCCGAACCGTTTAAGCGAAAGTACTGAAATTTGAAACACTGGTACAACTTTTTGACCCAACCACAGGAAAAATATACAGAAGTTCATAATTAGATTTGCGCATGCGCAATTCGAAAAAATGTGGTAAACTCAAAAATTTATATTTTTTTAATTTTTGAGTAGGGTATCAAATGAAAGCTGCTGAAGAGTAGGACACATATATATATATATGATTTTTTAATTGTTGCATTCCTTATTGGTTAAATAAATCAAAATATACCCAAAAAAAATTCCCCCCCCCCAACCACTATAGATCGGCTGGCGCTAAAATTTTGAAATAATTCATGCTAATATCTTATTGTGGGGCGATGAAAATTCCGGGAGTTCATCCCAAATTTTCAAAAATTGTTAATTTTGGGCGTGAAAATTTGGAGTGCGCCCAAAATTTTATTTTTTAAAAATTTTGAGTTGGGTATCAAATGAAAGCTGCTGAAGAGTAGGATACAAATATATATTTGCTTTTTTAAATTTTTAAGTCAAAATATACCCCCAAAAAAATCCCCCCCCCAAATTTTATATAATGGCTGGTCTTAAAATTTTGAAATGATTCATGGTTACACCGTATGGTTGGGCGATGAAAATTTCCTAAAAAATTTAATTTATCTTGTCGTTATTACCTATAAAAAATATTGTGACCCCCCGGGGGATCGAACCCGGGACCCTTAGGATCGAAGAAAAAAAATCATAATTACATAACGGGTATGCTTAATCATCTACAAAACCCTAAAAAGTACTTGGACGCAAGTACTTGCCTGTGATTTTTTTGCCTATATCTAGGAAACAGTGTGTCCTAGCTAAAAAAGGCTATATTCAAAATAAAAGCTGAGATTCTCTTTTAAGTTCCTTTTATTGTATCTCATAACAGTTTAGAACATATCCGCTATTGAATATGGAAAAAAATTGTTCCACATGTAAAAAAATTGTACCACATGTATCAACAAACTTCGTGTCCTACACCTAAACCAATGGTTTGACAGTAAAAAATTACATAAATAAAAGTGTAGGGTTTTAATTTCATTTATCAAGATGCGTATGAATATTAATATTTTATCATAAGTAGTTATAAAGTTATGGTCATTTGAAAAAATATAGAAAATGAAGATACATGCCAAATATTATGAGGGTCGTGAGAATTAATAATTGACGCTTATAAGAGCTAAGAGTAATAAAGTAAATGAGCAATAAAAGTCATGATTTATGATGTCAGATAAAGTCATGTAAAAAATAGGTGGGACAGGGTCGCTCTCCACCGGTTTGTTTTCTTCAAATGCTTATTTCCAAGCTATGTCCCGCAGACGAACTTAGCCGACCATATATTCTTAAAAGGCTCCAAATGATTAACTTATGCACAACATTCTAGTTTATGCACTCTATTTCTTGGACTAAAAACATATCCCAAAAATAAAACAAAATGTATCAATAAGTCTGCCTACAAACTATTCTTTGACTGGACTATGAGGTTCCTTTAGGATTCGAGTTCGATATGTACTCGTTAGGATGGATATTATTTTGTTATATATACATTTATAAAAATTATATTTGACTTTACAAATGTGACAATTATAATATCTTTCGCTACTTCATAATTAGTGAACAGATTAGTGACAGACCTTCGATCGCAGCGTTGTCGGGACCTCAATCCAGGACAGCGGTACGTCCCAGGGCTCTGTATTTAAAGCAACTCTGTTCCTCGTAGTAAACGCTGACATAGTTGGATTGTCATGCATTTAGATATTATATGTGGACGATCTCGTCATGGCGGATAAGGACAAACCCAGCGCAAGGATAATTTGTTAGGGCAAGCTCTTGACTGTATCCCTCAAGGATGCCGAAGAAGAGAAAGACTAAATGGACCTTGCGGCGTAGCCATCATATCGACGTTAGCAACGCCAATCAGTTGCTTGCGGAGGAGCAAGTTAAGTACTTGGCCAGAAAGCAGAATTAATGGAAAACCTTTCCTAAAGTACTGTGCTCTATGGACACGACGTGATGGTAACTTTAAATAAGTAAAAATAAATTGGTTGTGCGTGAAGTCTCACCTAAAAAGGAATTCGTTGGTATTGTGAACATGAAGTTTGTATACTGTACATTTTGCATTTTTTTTATATATATATTTTTAGTAACAGCAGAACTATAGTTTTAGGGAGGAGGGAGACACGCAAAATGTTGATATAATTTGACAAAAAGGCATGAAAAAGTAAATACTTATATAAGTGTTATATATTTTTGTAATCTACTCTTTAATACCTCTCATTTGATACTCCACTCAAAATTAAAAAAAAAAAAATCGCGTGACGTGAATTATCCGCCATTTTAGATTTGAACAGCTGATAATTTTGAGTTCGCTATATTTTTCCTATGTGCTCGTCAAAATGATCTTTAATACTGGAAAGTTTCATGTTTTTATCTCTTTTGATTCAAAAGTTATTGGAACCGTACAGTGTAACAGACAGACACAGGAACGAAACTATATACCCATATATAGCTCTTTTTTGCTTCCGAGCTTACCGAAGGTAACGGAAGCTATGTGATTGTTTCGAAGAACGAAAATATTTTAGGTCTCCGATTTCAAAAATTCCAAGACAGAAATCCGTTTCAGACATCAGGGAACATTTTTGGTTCCGTGTCTGTCTGTCGGTCTATCGGTCTGTCGGTCTGTCGTTCGATTTTTGCGAACCAACATATCTTAAAAACTACACGTCAGAGTTTAATGAAATTTAAATGGTAGGTCATAATTAGCCCATTTTTGGTCCGATATAAGTTTCAACCTTCTGCGCTTATTTGTTTCTCTTTCACATGCGCACAAACATACATCTATTTACACCTATAGCTTCAAAAGTACTTATCTGATTTGTATGAAACTTTTTCAGTTTATCGAAAGTAACCCACAGATATCCCAAGATTAATTTTAAACCGTCTGCGCTCTTTAACTTTTGCTAAATTGATAGTTTAATTCATGTAAAAAATTAAAACAATTTTCCCAGATTAAAAAACGGGGAAACAATTAAACAAATTAGACAATAATGGCTTGTAAAAATAGTTTAAAACCAATAAAGTACGTGGATAGGATGCGAGGAAGCTAAGTGCCACACCCATTGGCAGTCTATTTTGATTTACCAACGAAACCCTAAAAATGATTCAATTTTATCAATTAATGTCATTGGTCTCTAAGTATATTCTTTTGACCTGTCTAGTAAGTCAGTTCTACAGTTTAATTAAAGGTCAGAGTCTTTTTTTTTTACTTTCATGTAGTCTTCTTTGATCGTTGATGTTCTGTCCATTTTGATCTAAAACAGCTCTGCTACCATGTGCCAGTCGTCTGCGGCTTTTTTTTCATTAATTTTATTTGAATTGCTTTTCGTTAAGACTTAAGCTTACATCAAAGAAAAGGCCGGAATTTCTTTGAGTGGTTTAAAAGACCGATGTTATATTTTAAATTAATTTTTGACTTCCACAAAAATAATTTGCTTTAAGCAATTTTACCAAAAAAATTCTAAAACAAAAATTCCTTGCACTCCGCGACACCTGTAAAATCGATAATTACTTCAAATATCCGATATCAGAAACACGATGTTTTGTTATTATCATCATCACTGTCCCGAACGGAAATATATTTTTACAGACGGGTTCAAAACAGACAATATTGTGGTTTGTGTCTTTAATCGCTAATAAATTATTGTTAAATCCTTTTACTGTATATTAAACTTCAAATACTAAGAAATACAATTGCAATGGGAGTGTTAATTATTGTGTTATTACATCGATCTGATGGAGAGTTTCGTGCAGCAACCTTTCCTATTCAGACTATTAATTTGCTGTTATAGTTTATGAGTCTGCCACTAGGTAGCGTGAGGGTTTCGATCTCTGCATTTTATTCTAGCATTATTTAAGATATTATTTCTGTTCTCTCGCATTCAGTCACGTTTCTGATATTTTTATTTTGCAAATGCAAATAATCTTAATTTATTTTCTATTTTTATTTTGAATACTTTTAGAACTTTATCCACACATTGAGCAAACAATGTATTCATTATTTTTACCTCACACAGAAAAAAACAGTACGAGTATATTATGATATCCCTGCAAAAACACATTTAAAAAAATAAACCAAGTCTCGCGTAAAACGTTGTGAGATCATTGGTTTAGTCTCCTCCTGTCCAGTCCAAGTAAGTTCTACTGGGTCTTATATACATCCAGCACAAGTAAGGAATGTTGTTTGTCTGTCCCCTTCTCTATTCTCTGTCCCTCGAAAACTCAAACTTTTCTCTCTCAAATCACTCACTCTGCACGTTTAAATTTAAAAACATTTTCTGACTTGGCAATTACTCTGCACAAATAGGTTATACAGTTCGTTGTTATTATCCAAGTATGTTTAATAAGATAATAGAGCCCCTGCCCTATCCGTAATTTGGCGTATGCCTATACATTTACTTGCTCACAGATGTACTCGTGGATTTATCTATCTTCTTCTAGGGCACCGTATAATATATCAAGAGGTAGTCTTATTTCGCGCCCAAAGGTAGCAAAGTATGGTGGAACTCCAGTGGTCTAATGTCTAATGATTGCTAGACCAATATGCCATCGTCACACGAGGTAACTACTTCATGTCCCAGCTATTGTGACTCGTTGACGAAGAGAGTCAACATGTTACAGAGTTTCCTGCTAAATATCTTTACCACACCATCCGACTAGAGATGATAAGACCACGTTATCGTCTTTTTTATTCCCAGCTCTGATGACATCTCTTTGAAATTTAAATAGCTGGGAACTTACGCCCTGGATTCGTGTGTTCCACCATGAAAATTCACCAAGGCAGGAGTGTCCGTTTTGTGCCTTATACCTTTTTGTAGCGATGTATAAATTTCTGCAAGGATCCCTCGAGTGTATAAGTATGAGCCCCTGAGGTGTGGTCTATCAAACTTTCAGAGTGCTTCACCACTAAGTTATAAAAATATCCTTTAAAGTTACTCCTGAGTTCTCAAAAGACGTTCTACCTAATGCTCCTGTCAATAAATCTGCACTATTTTGCCAACCTCTTTCTAATTCGATGCACTTTTATTAAACTGTTTTTTAAACCTTTTTATATTATAAAAACGACTCCAGTTGTAGTATCTCGATATATTCTTTTTTTATTACATTAAGTGTCACGCTCTTAGGAAAAATGGTGGAAGGTTATGGTAAGTGTTCAGGCATTACCTAAACCCTTTGTTCTTTTATAATGTTTTTCTTTACATGCTTACCTTTCTTTACGTATACTTTAGCTTTCCGAGCTCGGCGTGTAATGGATATTTCTTACTTACGTGTATTTTACGTACATACTTATACTTATGATTATTAATTGGATTATCACTATTATCATGATTTATAACAATTACATTACACTTCAGCAACAGGTTGCTGCGTGTATTACGCAGAAGAGGCAGTTTGAATGTTTACATTACAGTGTTTACTGCGTCTGAATCACGGAAGGTTCTCAATAGCCTGTTGAAGAAAGCAACATCGACCTACTCTATTCATAAGGCCACCACGCATTGAATTCTCACTGTACTTTACCTACATCTGGTAGACTATAGACTAGATTTCGAAAGCATGGTAGAGTAGCTTGTTCACGAATCATTTCATTTTATACCCTATAATTATTGCTTGCATTTATTTATGGCATGGTACTAGTACATATTATATGACCCTCATTTCACCGATCATTATTGTTATACCGGCTTGCTGGACTTCCCGAATTATAATATGACAAAGCTAGTACACGAAGGTCACCTGTCACCCTCACACCTTCACCATACAATTAATTTAATATTTGCTTTATTAACCGCCTGTGATATGCTTAACAAAATTTATTTAGGAAATGTTGCTTGTTTCTAATTTATTTATTTATTTATTGATAGTTGCCATTTACTTGTTATTGCTTGTATATTTTATCTATAGGTTAATACTAATTTCATATTTCTTATCAGTGCCTCTTTGACCTTTGCATGTTAATTAACTACCTCAACACTCTGCTTTTTATCTAGTAACCCTATTTCTTTAACTATACATTGGTGGTAGTCTATATTGTTTTTACTTTCTCATATAAAGAGAAAGTATTGTGGTTATTCTTACAAGGTCATTCGTTTAATAATATGACTTAATAAGGCTCACTAATTTTCAGTTTATATAACTAAAAGCAGTTTTTGGAATCCAAGCCCACGTGTAATTTCATCGAAATAAATAATTTTGATTTTTTTTTTTTTTTTTTTTTTTGTCAAAGTTTATAAGACAAAATTCCAATGTCTTATTTTACCATATCCTATGCCATTCTCCTATACCATTCTTCGTTTTACTTGTTCACTTTTATAGGCCACTAAAAAAGCACTAAAATTAAAAATTTTATTCTTGTGCCAGTTTACTCTTTCCTCTTATAATGTTTACTACTTACTATGTTTACTATTTTTTTTTTTCCTTAATAAAGAACTACCTTGAGAAATAGCATGATAATTTTCTAATTACAATTTCAAACAAAAAATAATAATACATAATATAATGTAAATAATGATGCATTATATTATTTACACGTTTTAAGGTCCTCTGAGTCCAAAAAAGTTACTTTTAAAAAAGTCTGTCTGTCGTCTGTACAGACGCGTGGACCCTAAACTACTAGGCAGACATTGACGAAATTTGGCATACTTGATTTTTTTTATTTTTAGTTCTACCCCTTTCAGTACGGAGTTGGTAAGAGACTGTCTACTGTCTACTTGTGGGGACGGTACGGGAGGAACTGGTAGTTCTACCCCTGGACTGAATAATTTTTTACCTCGCATCTACTATCCATCTATTCACTAGATCTTTTATTAATCATTCTCTGTTTATTACCTTTTTACATACTCTATAAATTATCCAATTATATTTTTATAATCTTTATTAATGTAACATTATGTTGAATGTTGTTTTTTACTAGAACTATTTTTTTCGATATTGAATTATTTCGATATATATATATATATATATAGTCCAGTCAAAGAGAGGTTTGTAGGCAGACTTTATGATATATTTTATTTTTGGGATGTGTTTAGATGTGTTTGGAGATGATTATACCAAAAGTCCCCAGCCCTAGGGTCAGTGCTAACTCCGTGGCGAGGCAAAATGTGTCCCGTTTTTTGGTATTTTGCCTATATCTGGGAAACGGTGTGTTATAGCTAAAAAGTAGTTATTTTCAAAATAAAAGCTGAATATATTCTGTACATTATAGTATATATTCTATTTTGTCATATCTCTTACCGTTTAGGAGATACCGACTGTTGAAAATGGGACTTTTTTAAAAAAAATTACATTTGCACTACGTTTTTCAAACAACTTTGTCTCCTACCGCCTATACCAGTGGTTTTACAGGAAACTGTACATAAACGAAAGTGAAGGACAATAAATTTCCTTTAAAATGCGTAAAACGAATAAAACGAATAATGCGGTTAAACAAATAAAAATAAATAAGGACAATATCAATTTATTAACATCTCAACCCTACGGAAATAATGAAATTTATTTTGTTTAGTTAATTACGATAACTTCATAACTACGTATGATAAAATATTATGTTTATAGTAATTTTTGTAAATACATTCTGATCTGCCATATTATTAAAATAAACAAGCCGGGTCAATCCAAAAAAAAAATTTCTAAATCAAACAAAAATTGTTGAGCGATTATATTGCACATAATTTGACACAGAGATAATAGCATGCTATAAGCCAAATACCAAATACGGACTGAATGGGTTTCTGTTATTATAATAATCAAGATTGTTTATTATTAGAAAAACTACACGGCGACATATTACGGCATTCGGCCTTGAAAGGCAGTCCCGGTGCTCGTGATATCACGGTATTCGGCCAAGGATGTATGCCCGTTTTAGTGTTATATCACGGCGTTCGTCTTGAAAGACAGTCCCGGTGCTCGTGATATCACGGTATTCGGCCTAGGATGTATGCCCGTTTTAGCGTTATATCACGGCGTTCGTCTTGAAAGGGTTAGTCTACATATGCTTTGTTCTACTGATTGTACATATTATAGCGCCTAACCTTTTAACAATAATCGAATATACACAAGAGAGACTACGGTCTGTGTAAACGAACTATATATTTTATAATAACACACGTTTGTGTAAGAACCACCATCTAAAAGGCGACTGTATAAAAAATGGTAAACTAATGATTGTCAATAAATTTTGATTTGTGTAGGGTCTAACAATATTATTATGTAAATTGAAAAAATATTATGGACCGTTTAAGAAAACGCTATTCTGATTCAGGTAAATATGTCGTATCTGACCCACTTTGTCTAAATAACTACTACGATAAAGGGATATTTAGTCTAATGTACATTGGGACAAAGGAATATCACACTTTTATATACAAAAGTGTGATATTTCTTGGTCCCAATGTACATTAAACTAAACATCCCTTTTTCTTAATAGTTATTTAGTCAAAGTGGGTCAGTTACGACATATTTACCGACGGATTCGTGACTTAAGCCACGACTGTTTAGGCGGCTGGATTATTCACAAGCTCAGATGGTGGTAGGCCTTCAGACGGACTGTCCAGCTTAAACTGTCAGGCCTGCTGTACCGTGGTAACCCGGTTTTATACAAGTACCGTTAAATTAAAACTATTTTACCACTATGTGAGAAGCGAAGATAGAAAACGTTTATATATAGACAAATATAATTTGTACACTCCATCCTTTTTTGCATTTACTATCACATATTTTTATACTTGGTTATTTTTATTATTTAAAATTTATATTTTGACACTTTTTTAATACATTTAAAATATTCCCTTGAATATTTTAAAGTTCTTATTATCAGTTTATAGTTTATACATTGCTGTTTTGTTTTTATCATGGCCACTTTAAAAGCCATCAAAGCTCACGCGGTGGCAGTGGGTAACATTCAGAAAATTACGAATACGATAAAGATGGTTGCAACAAGTAAATTTTTATTTGCTGAGAAAAATTTGAGACATACAAGAGCCCTTGGTAACGGCACGAGAAGATTTTACAAAGTTACTAACGTCAGGTAATTATTTGCACATTCCAACGATGTTTTACTCTGTTGCCTACTTGTTGGTTAGTGTTTTAAAGACAGACCCTAATGAAATTCCTGAGATAATTAGAATTTAATTTAATGACAGTGAATTCTTCTTTGACGCCAATTTAATTGCTTATAAGTTGGCCATTTAAATTAATCGACAAAATCTTCATTAATACTGGGAGAATTAACGTTATTGTATTAGCTATAAGAACGAAAGGGGTCACAATGACCCCCTCCCACAAAATTATGGTATATATGCACATGAACACGAACACCCACCTATTTATAATTGTCCGGTTGACTTTTAAAGTTTTTGGGTTTTGTTTAACTGTTCCTTTTTACAATTTAACAACTTTTAACCTGGCATATTTCGGTAAATTAAATAATTTTTTTTTAAATATATATAAAATATCCACTCTCGTACATCGTACATACGGGAAATGTTGTGAACCATTTCTAATATCCAAAGATTAAACTGTTTGCTAAACAAGGTTAGAAATATACGAGACAGGAGGTTTTAAAGCAGCACTTAACCCCACTCCCTTCCTTCTCACCATTTGCCTTTTCAAATCCTCAAATTCAAATTCCTTTTTAATTCCATTAAACATTTTTTTTTTATGTAATCTCTTTATGCCAAAGGAGTAACTTATCTCCAAATTTCATGATTGTAGACCAAATATTTTTAGGGGTATATAGCAACTCTAAACATTTATATAAAATTGCCGCAATTTTAAATCAAATATACTCTTTCATAGCGGAGATAAGTCAAAGCAAGCTCTATGACAAAATTTGTGATTCCAATTTTATTGGTTTCAGATATATAGTAATTAATAGGTGATTAGGTAGAATTTGACCACAAAAGTAGCTCATAAATTACTGCTCTCTTGAGAATGAGTGAGTATTAGGGGATCAAACCATACCAGTATTCTTACCAGGGGGCCAAATATGTGTGCCAAATTTGGTCAAGATGCTTCAAACAACGAGAGCCTCTGAAGAACATACACACTCAAGTTAATTTTCATATATTGTTTCTATATATATATATATATATATATATATATATATATATATATATATATATATATATATATATATATATATATATATATATATTCTATAGACAAAGTGTTATACAAAGACTGAGTGTTTTTCAGGGGAGATAAATTTAATATTTTACAAAAATAAATAATTAATTATTATATGTATTAAAATATTCATAACTTCGATTAACTTAAAAACTTCAGCAAAAACCCCTTAATTCTTAATGACACATTTCACTTAAAAATCACTTATAAATACCACTTTTAACTATTTTAAATAAAAGGATAATACAGAGCTCTAGCTGAAGCTATCGAACTAGTCCAGATTCAGTAAATAGAAGGCAGTATTAAACAAATATCCCTATTGAAACGGAACTGTTTCCTTCATCTAGAAATTCAGCAATGCGTTGAAGTATTTTTTATTTCTTCCCCCCAAATATTCAACTAACCCCAAGGCAAACCCCTGCAAATATTTCGTCGAAAACATAAAAATAAAAAATAATATAAATGACATATCTTTGTAAAAGACTCGATAAGAATATAAATGCTATCAATAAGTTTTCCCATTTTTTCATAACCTAAGTAAATATCTTGTAAAATGAGTTAAAACAACAGTTTTGCAAATCTACCCCCTTAAAAATTAAATGTATGAACATTTTTTTTTAAAGATAACCAATTTATTTATTCTTTAAGAACTTTTTAGGGTTTCATAGATACTTCTCGAAACTCTTATGCCGAGGGTCATGTGTTCGTCTGTCCTCGCTCTTTGATTCATAGGGCCTGAACCGTAAGCTAATGTGCTGAAATTTGAAACACTGGTGCAACCTTTTGACCCAACCACAGGAAATATAATATTCAATTAAAGTTTTATATAAAGTTTTAAAATTAAATATGCGCAATTCGCAAAAATGTGGTTAACTCAAACATTTATATATTTTTTAATTTTCGAGTGGGTATCAAATGAAAGCTGCTAAATAGTAGGTTACATATATATATATATATATATATATATATATATATATATATATATATATATATATATATATATATATATATATATATATATATATAATATATATATATATATATATATATATATATATATATATTGCTTTTAAATTGTGCATTCTTTATTGGTTCAATAAGTTAAATTATACCCTAAAAAAATCCCCCCCCCCACCACTATATAACGGCTGGTCCTAAAATTTGGAAATAATTCATGCTAATGCCTAATTGTGGGGCGATGAAAATACCGGGAGGGAATTCCTATTTTTTAAAAATTGCCAATTTAATGCAGGCAAATGTGAAGTGCACACAATTTCTTTTATTTATTTTTTAATTGATTATATTTTCAGTTATGACGTGAGGAATGGGAGAAGTACCGTTGTGACAAGTGACAGAGGACTCTGTGGCGGTATTCACACTAAGATCTGTAGGAAAGTCAGAATGGATCAGTTTAAGGATCCCTCTGAAGGTGGTATAGTCTGCTTGGGGGAAAAAGCAAAGAGTTTACTCTCATTAAACTTCAAGAAGAAATTTAGGTAGGCATTCAAACTTATAGGATTTATAAAATTAGAATTTAATAAAAAAAATAGGTTCAAGACAAATCAGAGAAACTTTCTCATATACGACTTCATAATTACTTAGCCCAGTGTTTTCCATTTATTAATTTTCGTATGTACTTTTAATTATTATTGAACATTTCATCAAAATTTATCATAAAAATAACTTCTCTTGGGCGGGGAATCGAACCCGGGCTCTCTCCGTCCGCGTTTTAAGCTATTTTCTCAGGAACTAGATTTTTCCCGGGGCTTATATCGTTTGATTCGTATTTAAATGGACTACATTTTAGAATTTTTTAATCAAAATCGTCGCAACCGTTTTCGAGAAATCATTTTTTAAAAAGAGATTTTAGGGGGTAGCACCTCCAAATTTGGAGCTAAAATTAATTTCTTGATTTCTCCTCGGGGTATGATTTTTCTGACCATGTATGTCAAATTTCGTCAAGATCGGCCAAGTAGTTTAGACTCCAGGCGTCTGCACAGATGTCAGACAGACATTTTTTAAAAACCTCATTTTTGGACTCAGGGGACCTAAAAACGTGTAAATCCATCAAAATCTCAAAATCGAATTTTCGCGCTATCACAATACGTAGTTTTTATATGAGAAAGTAAAAAATATTCTTTATAAATCTGAATAAAATTGTCTGCCAAATAGTGAGACTCATAGCTTCCTATCGCGTACTTTAATACTGTTTTGCTTTTACGATCCATTATTGTATAATTTATTTAATTTCTTAAATCTGTATAATAAATTGATGAATTGATAAAATTATCAATTCATCAATATTTGATGTGCGCAGATGATTGGAATTAATAAGGGACCCTCTATGAGCTACTTTTAGCAAACCAGGTAAATTTATTAATAATCAGATGGGTACATTTAAAGATATACTTGGCCATTGCGCAGTGCTAAAATATGACTGCTGTTGCTAACATTTTTATATTCTCATGATTAGAGTGAACTTACTTAGATGGAACTTATGTTATTTACATAAGTATAAAATAAGGTTATTAACGGGTTATAAGGTTTAATAACTTCCCCTTGTCAAGATTCAAATGGCCTTGAATCTTTAAAAAATGGATTCCTGTTGTCTGAAAATCATACCCCGAGGAGAAATCGAGGAATGAATGTTAGTATTAAACTTGGGAAGCTGCCCAAACATCAACGAAAAAAAAAAATATGAATATATACTAGCAGATACAGATAGCACAAAAGATAAAGTCTTGGAATCAGTTCCATCGATTATGGTTTATCTACGTGGTTTTCCTGGAAAAATATATAGTGCCCGAAATATTGAGTAAAATAATAAATGTGATACAGCAAAATTGAAACCGAAATGTAAACAACCGCCTGTTGAACGTTATTTAAATACATTTAATAATAAATTAATTAAATTATAGTCCAGGAGATAGCGTACAAAAAAGTGTCTGACTAACATCAAGCTGGAATTTTGTGTACAAGTAAATCTTTTAGTGCCTTTTAAGAATATGTGGTCGGTTAAGTTCGTCTGCGGGACATAGCTTGGCAATAGGCATTTGGAAAAAACAAACCGGTGGAGAGGGGCCCCTTCCCGCCCTTTTTGGTGGATAATGTGATTTCCATGATCCTAAGTACGAAATTAGTTAGTAGACCAAAAATCATGTTGATGGTAGTTTGTCACTTAATAGGTGAACCCTTTGATTTGGAGTAATAATATGACTAATTAACCATTTTTTTTGTTGCTTTTTTGCACGCTATCTCCTGGACTATTAGGTATGGAATCATCAATAATTCAGTATCACTATATGTATGAATAAAAAAAAGTTTTTGATTTTTAAATATACGATTTATGTGGTAAAAGTAAATATTTTCTATTGATTAGACTTGTAGTGAACGGAGTGGGCCACAAAAAACCGACTTTTCTACAAGCGAGCTCCATCTCACAAAGGGTATTCGGTGACTGGCATCTGGCTATGCTGACGTTCCCTTTCTTCAACAACATAGTTTCATACGAAGTCGTCACTATACCAATGATGACATATCAACTCGTCGCTAAATCGGAAGTACCTTACAAATACGAATTCAATGAAGACCAAGATCTTGACTTTTATTTTCAATTCTCATCGGCATCCCTTATATTTTATGCGATGAATGAAGCGTTCGTTTGCGAATTGGCTAACAGGATAACTGCTATGTCTATGGCTACGAGAAACGCGAACAAAATGAAGAAAATGCTGATGCTACAATTTAACAGGAAGAGACAGGAGAAAATAACGACGGAAATCAGCGATATTATATCCGGATTGAAAGCGACTGAAAAGAAAAAGAAAAAAACCGAAGTCAAATTGAAATATTTAATGGAAGAAGTAACACCGCTGTCAGCAGCACCCTCTCAAGAATTACTCCAACATTTACCTATAGACGAAACTGTCAAATCAATACAAGAAGCTCTACTCAAAACACCTGTTACCAAAGAAGTTACTACTACTTCTACAAGTACAGAAGTGCAACCAGAAGCTAAAAAATCCTCCATTGCATCAGATATACAAGATTCACCAAAACCCGATACTAAAGAATCTACTTCCTTCAAATCAGATATAGAACGAAGTGAAACAGAAAAACCACCTCCAAAAGACACCAAAAAACCTGAACCTAAAGATACACCCACAAAGAAACCAACTGTTTGTGACGACGATAGAGAACCTGAATTCTAAGCATATTTATATATATATAAGCTTAACAATTATTTGAATAAGTAATAGAATTTGTTAAAGAACTTGACATCCCACTTTTATGGGTTTAGTCAACAAATTTGATCTCTCAAGATCAAAATTCTCTTATTCACATCCCACATAAAAATAAGAGTCAACTCGACTACAATTGTTGATAGATATCAAAATAATGCTTAATTTGAACTTATGTCTAAGATTACCTAATATATTGTAAAAAAGTGAACTTCATCATCCTTCAACTTTAGCTCTAAAATGTTCATTCTCTTTTATAATTATATATTATTTATAGGTTATATGGAAAACTTTGTTCCTTAAAAAGTTAAAATTTTTGATCAATTACATCTAAAGAGGTCAATAAATTTATTTTTCATGTTACAATTTATTAATATACCGTGTAACTTGTGTAAGAACTATTTTGATTATTGTAAAAAAAAGAAAATCCTTTGAATTTATGTAAATATAAGTAATTAAAATGGTCCTATCGTTTTAATATGTCAAATTATAATGGGTAAAACTTTAGATACTGCTACATATTATATAAAAGTATATATATATATATATATATATATATATATATATATATATATATATATATATATATTATAAGGATATAAATTCTTTTTTATATTACCTATTCTCTTGCTCCTGTTACTCTATTTTATTTTAAATATGGTCACAATTTTGGTCCTATATAACTACCTTATTTGTTATTATAAAGGTATGTGTTAGATAAGGTTATAAAGTACCCTATTTTATTAGTTTAATGGTGTATTAATCGATTTTATTATGTGATATGACATAATATGTTATACTTAAAAATTAAGGCTGTACTGCTAAAAATAAATACAAAAGTTGTTTAAAAATAAGTACAAAATTCATTGAAAACTTAGCGTATGTTTCTTTGAAACTCAATTAGTGAATAGAAAAATCCCGTCAAGTACTTACCAGCAAGTTACTAAAAGGTATTAGTTAAGTACATTATTATTATTTATTTTTAACAAAAATATGTAATATGTCGCTTTTCTTACATCTAAATTATCCTTCACTTTTAAGAAACGAGGAGTGCATATTATCCATTACTATCTTCGGTAGTATACACTAATTTAGTTATTTTAGGGGTAAAATAACTGCCATTTTGGAAACACGATATATTTTTGTCAATGAAATTTCAAACCCTTTAAAATGATACCCAACTTCAAATTTTCCAAGCTAAAAATTTTGGGGCTCCCGAGTTACGGCCCCTTAAATTTCTAAAATTTCACTTTTTTTAGACCAACTCCCGGAAATTTCATTGGACCACAAAGATATATATTTATGTGTTTTTGCCCTTTTTTAGGACCTATCCTAATGGGGTATTGCAGGGGGGTACATTTTGGGTTTGTCTTAATTTTTTGGGGGGTAAAATGGCCGCCATTTTGGAAACGCGATATATATTTGTAATCTACATTTCAATACCTTTGAAATGATACCCAACTTAAAAATTTCAAAAAATATAAAATATTGCGATCTATTCGCAATTGATCGCAGATCACATAAATTTGGAGTGTTTAAGTCCGCAATAGTTTCTCTGTTTTTGGGCCAAAATGTTTAATTTGTATACTAAATTTCAAGTCTATAGCTTCAGTAGGTCGGGAGATATTCTCCAAGATGCGACGGACGGACGGACGAACTACCAAAAGCATAACGGTTTCTAGGACGACCTCGAAACCCTAAAAATGCGTTTTTCCATGTTTTTTAAGCGATTTATATATTACGTTTTAGCAGTATGGTTTGTTTTATACCATGTTAAAGCTAATGAAATAGGATAGTTTTAGGGTTATCTAACACATACATTGACTATAAGAATAAGGTATTTAAGAAGGATCAAAATTGTGACTATAATTTAAAAAAATACTTTAAAAAAAATTAAAATAATATTGATTTTAAAGCTTGGTTATAAAGCTACTAAGAGTATATTATATAATTTTACAGCAAATTGTATGTCCTTTAAACTAGTGCTTAGTTTATGGTTCTGGTTTAAATAGAAAACAAATATATATAATTTTTTCTTAATAAAGTCGTGATGTTTTTTAAAAATTTGAAAGTAGGTATGGCTGCTGATCGATTAAATATCGAGGTATGATCCATAAGAACTGTTGTGTTCCATTTAGGGGGCCCGTGCCCTAACTTAATTATATTTTTTTAAATGTTCATAAAATAAGTTTCAATCTTATAATAGTTATTTATGCACCTTTTTGAGGCGAAGCCGAAGGAACCATGGTCCCTAAATCCCTCGGCTTAGCCTCGGGAATTAGAGTTTTTGATTCCCTCGGCTGCGCCTCGGGAATAACGCTAATTAGCTCCCGAGGCACAGCCGTGGAAATGGCGGAATAATGGCACTTTACTCACGTGATAAAATACTGTATGTACACTATTTTATCTCTGGTAGCGAGAAAATACACATTTTAATCAATAGCACAGTTTTTATTTATTATTTTTAATAAATAACAATAATTATTAGCACGTGTTAATAGCAGATATAAGAGATTCAATATTAAGAAGAAATAAGAATTGGAATTAAACTCAAATAGAAGGTTATTTAGATGCAGGTTATAAAAAATGAATAATAAGGTCGAAAAAGTAGTGGCGCCAACCTGATTTCAACAACTTCATTACATTAGCCATTCATTTTCTACTATTTATAAAATAATTAAGTTAGCAATCCTTACTTTTTTTGCCCTACTTTTACTTTTTCTCCCTAATTTACTTTTTCTCCCTACTTTTGAGTTCAGGGAAGAAAAGACTTACTTTAGTCCCTCTAAACTAAGGCCAATCGGCCACCAGTAGCTGAGCGGAGCTGAGCGGAGTGTAGCTGAGTGTAGTTGAGTCCAAGGGGTGTGGCAACCGAAAGCTGAGCGGAGTCGAGCTGACTGTAGCGGAGTCTAGCTGACTCCGCTCTGTTTTCGTTTGCGTGAACTAAGCTAGTCCACTCAAAAATGTCAACCCAACGAAAACTATTATATTTGTGTTCAAGTTCAGAATCCGAGGATTCTGAAACCGAGTTTTCTCTTGCAGCTTGTATCGCATTACCAGCTTATAAGACAGATTGGGAAATTTTCTATCTTAGAAAAAGGGATGAATTCGGGGAATTTCACACCCTTTTTCATGATCTAAACCACGAACAATTTAAGGACTATTTCCGTATGAATAGCCATCAGTTTAATGAACTTCTAAATAAGATAAGAGATGATATAACGGGTTGTGATACAAACTATCGGAGAGCTGTAACATCCAAATTAAAACCTTTTTTTTATACTTTATTTATTTTCCTTCACATTATATTATTGAAAGAGAGAGTAGATGGCTATTAAGGTAGAGAAAATAAAGAAAATCACTATTTCATTTGAGAAACGTTTCGACCAATTATTAATGTCATCTTCAAACAAACATATATATCAA
Organism: Gerris lacustris; assembly: GCA_951217055.1. Taxonomy (NCBI): domain Eukaryota; kingdom Metazoa; phylum Arthropoda; class Insecta; order Hemiptera; family Gerridae; genus Gerris; species Gerris lacustris. The sequence continues at coordinate 47,034,576 of OX578276.1, forward strand.
ATTAATTCAAGGTAATTATAATTATTCATTATAAATTTTGGCATATCCTTAATTTCACTGAAATCAAGTTTTAATTAAGAACCACTGTATAATAAGATGAATCTCCTCGATGAATAGTTGTTATGAAGATCACATATATACAGCTTTTTGATAATTGTATTTTTAGTTATTATTATATATTTTTTAGAATGTTATAAATTGTTACTAGTTTTGTTTAATGTTTTAATTTATATTTATACATATTAACATTCACTGGTTATTGCGATGTCGGTATGTTATACCAACGTGCCACTGTTAAACTTTTTAATTTTAGACCCTCTCTTATGGAGATAGTATAATATATAATGAAACAATAATGACGTATGTAAGTATATTTTTTACTGAATACAAGTCTTAATTAAAACTTGATTTCAGTAAAATTAGAAGTATATGTCAAAATGTTTAATGAATAATTATAATTACTTTATTTTAAAGCTGTATATTATGCTTGTTTGAATTTTAGAATAAAACAAGACTGAAGATGACATTAATAATTGGTCGAAACGTTTCTCAAATAAAATAGTGATTTTCTACACTATATTAGCCAGCTAATCTCTCGTTCATTTATCTACAAGAGTGTATTAATCAATTAATAAAAAGTTTATTCATTTAATTTTTTTATAATATTATTGTTGTGGGTGGAGGGGGAAGCGGAGTCAGCTTTCAAAACCGACCGACTAAGCGGAGTCGAGATGCGTCGCTAGGCTCAGCTCAGCTCCGCTCCGCAACCGGTGGCCACCCTTACATTTAAAACAATGGGATTCGATTTCACAAGCTGAGTCAACTCCGCTCAGCTCCGCTCCGCTCAGCTTCTGGTGGCCGATCGGCCTAATTCAAAATCATAACTTTTTCTCCCTACTGAGATAAATTTTTTGTTTTCTTCTCTAACAATGTTTAATTCTTTACTTATCTTAAATTAAAGTTACTTACCAGGATATTCAACGAAATAAGAAAATTAACAATTTGTGGCACTATATGCCTAGAGATTTGAATAACTAATATTATTACTATTAATGATAAAGTAGGAAATACAGGTAAATAATATAATTTGGCACTAGACCATACTTTTTTAGTCTTAGACAAAAAACTAATTTAGTCTTACACCAAAACTACTTTGGTCTCAGACCAAAATTAACTTTTAAGATCAAAACTTGATGTTACTAATGAACATTCTCAAGACGATATTTATTTATATATATGTTCGAGGCGTCATCTTAAGTTGACACTTTTCACAATCTCAATAATGGCGTCTATATAATCCCTTGCAGTAATTTGTAAAAGGAAAGCAACAAGTAAAGTTCAACAGTTTGCCTATTTGTATTCTAAAATAGACTTGCTTTTGCCGTTTAAATTTGTTATTGGAAAAATGTCAAAAGGGAATGAAAAAAGATTGGCTTGTAGAGCTATATATTTTAACTTATATATTTTTATGTTAAACCAGGTGTAATAAATTTATGGTATAATACAATTAGAAAAGGTTGATAATTCTTTAGTCCCATGAGATATACTTCTATTACTGTGTAGAAGTGAACTTTATCTACTGGAAACATTGTTAAAACTTTGAAAAGCAATTACTTTCCTAAAAAAAGGGAGAGAAAAATGTGGACATTATATTTGCTCTATATGATTTTTATTTTTTTAAAAAAGGGTGAGTTTGTTAGAGGGTTAGTTTTCCGTGAACAAAGTTTGAAGACTGGGTTGTTAGAAGTCCGGAGGTGGTGTGGGGCGAAGGGTCAGCCGGTGATAAATGGTTCCGGACTGAAGGGTTAGAGTCGGCTATCCAAGTTAGGTCATGTTTAGGGCCACAAGCTGAGTTTTCCACACAACTCCGCCCTACTTGGTCTGCTTAGCCTTGCCACTAAACAACACAGTTTCTAAGTCATTAAGACTGTGGTCAGACGTCGGTTATGCACCGTCGACACAAGGCAGTGACTGTAAACTAGATAGTTTTGAGACATTTGACATTAAATTGTGTCATCATGGTCAGAAATTCGTAAAACATTATTGTACATTTGAAACTAATAAATTGAATAAATGGTATAAATATCATTTCACTATTATCATTTACATCCTAGTGAAGGTTATTTTACAAATTTTAAAGAAAAACGCATGCGCATTACTGCACTGCAAACAGACCGCGGCTGTGTGATAAAGTAACTTTCCCGCATAGTTTCGGTTAAGTAAGCTTGTTTGAAGGTTATTTGTTTCATAAGATTGTTTATCTACGATTGATAAGAAATATAAACATTATATCTTTGTTTAGATGCGTAGAAAGTGATTATTTACGTACTTGTATTCATTGCGCATGCGCGTCTCATAGTTCTAAATAATTCCTTTTCTTTACCGCACTAGTGCGGTAAAGAAGAGGAATTCTTCAGCTTTACGCACGATTAGTGAGTTTGTTTACATTTAACAAAACTAATTTGGTGTTCTTTTATTAAAGTAACTGTTTATATCGAGTTTTTAGTGAAAAACAATGATTGAAACTAGTGACTTTGACGAAAATGCGGAGAATAATAATCCTCCAGAAATAATTAATTCGGCAAAAAATACAACTAATGAATTAATGCCATCTTTATCAAGAGAGAGATACGAACTTACATACAGCAAGTTTATTTGTTTCTGTATTTATTATTTAAATCTAACAATCGTAGATAAAGTACGGTACGCAACTCGTGCGAAAACGGCATTTTTCATTGCTCGTGTGGTTTTACCACCCTCGCTATCGCTCGGGTGCAAACCACACTCGCATGCAAAATGCTACTTTCCGCACTCGACGCGTAATGTACTATTTTAGGGTCCGCAGGCAAAACCAAGGACTCTTATACTTCCCTACGTTTATCGTTAACGCACAGTGTATCTCCGATAGAACCTAACACCAAAATTGAAACTATACTCGTTATGATTCATGTAATAACACAAACGCAGTATACATATTAGAGGAAGACCCAAGAAATAATCCTTCCAAAACAACGGAAATGCTTCATGTAGTGTTAAATTAAATAGGACGCCATGAGTACAAATATATTATTTAGTTTCATTTTTGTACTAATTCATCTTTGATCAATGTGTTCTTAAAAATTGCTTTTTTGGTGTCCTATGAAATATTTTTTTTTTTTTTTTTTTTTTTTAAAAATCAGTTATTCCTAGTAAAAAAAAAAAATCGGTCCGAGACAACTCAGACAAACTTTCTCATATACAAGTTCATAATTACTTAGCCAATGTTTTCCATTTATTAGTTTTTGTAAGTACGTTTAATTATTATTGAAAATTATATCATATAAAATTTACCATAAAAATAACTTTTCCAGGGCGGGGAATCGAACCCGGGATCTCTCCGTCCACGTTTTAAGCTATTTTCTCAGGAACTAGATTTTTCCCGGGAAAACTGCTTATATCGTTGGATCCGTATTTAAATGGACTACATTTTAGAATTTTTTAATCCAAATCGTCGGAACCGTTTTCGAGAAATATTTTTTTTTCTTGTTTTTTTAGAGTTTTTGGGGGGTAGCACCCCCAAATTTGGAGCTAAAATTCATTTCTCGATTTCGCCTCGGGGTATGATTTTTCTGAACATGTATGCCAAATTTCGTCAAAATCGGCCCAGTAGTTTAGGCTCCAGGCGTCTGCACAGACGACAGACGACAGACGACAGACGACAGACGACAGACGACGGACAGACATTTTTTAAAAACCACTTTTTTGGACTCAGGGGACCTCAAAACGTGTAAATCCATCAAAATCTCAAAATCGAATTTTCGCGCCATCACAATACTTTCTCTTTATATGAGAAAGTAAAAAAAACGAAAAGAAAAAACAATTTTAAGGTATTTTTAATAAAATAAAATTATATGTTGTATGGTGTAAATACATCATATGTTTTGTAAGGAATAAATTGTTCCTCTACCCCCCCCCCCCCCGTGTATCTAAAAGCTTTTGTTTCACGTCTTTATACGAGTAATAAACGGTTCAAAAGTTTTAGCTAAAACAAACTTTCAATTGGTCGCCATCTTGAAACACCTGGTCATTAATGCTGGTTAATGAACTCTTTTGATTTTTGATTTATCAAATTGCCTACGGACCCTTTAAGTATTTACTGAAGCATTTTAAGTATTAACTGGCTTGTGATGTCGCGAATCACAATATTTCACGTTTTGAGTTCCCCCTGAGTCCATAATAGAGGTTTATACAAATCTATCGTCTGTAGACTGTGCATTGCAGGTTGTCTTAGATTCAATTTGGCTCACATGTTCAGAAAAATAATACCCCGAGGCAAAATCGAGAAATTAAGTTTAGCTCTGAATGGGTGTTACCTCCCAAAAACTTTCGTACTTAAATAAAAAAATCGTTGGAGCCGTTTATTATTTGGAGAAATATAAGTATTCAAGTTATTTCAGAATTTTGGACCATAGTGCCCTAAATTTATAGCAAAATAGTTATTTATGTAACTAAGCAGCAAAATGGAATTTTGCTGACAAGTTTTTAAGTTTTAGTTCCGAGCCGAAGGCGAGGATAGGCTAAACAAATTTACTGCGGAGGCGAAGCCGAGGCAGGAAATTTACTATTTTACTGACGAGGCGAAGCCGAGTCAGGAAAATTACATGTTGACTGACGAGGCGAAGCCGAGGCAGGAAAATGATAATTACCTGCTAAGGTTACACCTCTTTAAAGAGTTAGGAATGTTACCTTTGCTGCAGTTACATACAATATTTTATCTACTAAAGGCAGAAAAATTACACTAATTATTATATCCCTTTTTAATATATAAAAGATTTAAAGAAATTAAAGTTGTAAAAAACGAAAGTTTAAGTCCTCAAGAAAACAAAACAAAGGCAAAACGAATTCAGTGTTGCCACTTTTTTTTACTTATAGCTGTTTATTATCTCAATTTTTAGCGATATTTTAAAATAACAACTGTTAAATAATAAAATTACTATAATTATTTGTTATTTTAAAAAAAAGATATAAATATTAAGCAGAATAATATAAAACGCTTAATATAAAAACGCTTAAATATAAAAAATAAACAATTTGGGAGTGTTTATAACCTGCGATGTAGTAACCTTTTTGTAGTAAAATTTAGTATAAATGTAAAAGCCTGTTTGTTATTTTGCTGACACTTTGAACTTTTGCTGGCACTTTATTATTTTGATGCGTGTTTTTTGACATGTTACAAAAGAATCAAGAAAAAATAAATTTTGCAGATTGAAAACAGTACAACGCTTAATTATTCAATGCACAGTACAATGACAGTGAAACAATGAACAGTACAATGCTTAATTTTGCTGCCGTGAGTAGATAAAATAATTTTTGGGGTGTGTCTTGAGTATGATTTTTATGAATATTTTTTCAAATTTTATAGTAATCTGCCTAAAAGGCAGAAAAAACAGGCAGTGATGGGAAAGTAACACAATAAATATTTATCATAATAAAAAAGCGTCATAATTCTTACCATTTTCATGACTTTCATAATTAAAAGTTCTCTAATTGATATCTATTGGATATTGTTGTCAGGGACAATTTCGGTTTTTTATACCCTAAATTTCTAGTATTTATTTTATTTGAACTTGTTCGACTTGTTTATAGAATAATTAATTTAAAATGGAAAAATAAATATGTTCAGTCGTTCGTGAGACGAGAAAAGGGAAAAATTAGTTTTCTTTCTTAGAATAGACTCAGAACCTATAGAAGTGGTCCGAACACATGGTAGCAGAGCGTGGTTGATCATAGAAGCGGACAAAACATCATAGAACCAAAAAAAAAGAAAAAAAACAAGATGTCACTCGGCTGTGGGGTAAGACGTAATTTAGGACCTGCCAAAAAACGATTGATTGAGACCATGTCAACCACTCGCTCATTACTTGACAATATACGTTTACAAAAAGCTACTGACATGGATGACATTGACATTGATGACATAGACATAAATTATAAAGCGTTGACAAAATATTTTGACACTTTTAAAAAATTAAACAACGAACTGAAAGACTTATTAAATAATTCAGACGACACGACAATAGGGATGGAATTAGAAATTAATACGGAACTCAGTTTTGACGTTAACTTATTGATTAGTGAATTTGAAGTTGTCAGAGAAAAATTTATTTCTCAAACAGTAACTAACCAAAATCAGCTAACTAAATCTATCACTAGTTATCGTAATACGTCTGTAAAACTTCCAAAATTTTTATGGGGACATAACAAAGAGGACTGAATTCTGGGACTCGTTTAAATCAGCTATTGATAGTAATAGAACTCTGAGCGATGTTGATAAACTAAACTATTTAAAGACATTCCTTAAAGGTAATGCCTTTAATAGTATTTCAGGTTTGGCATTAACTAGTAAAAATTATAACATTGCTGTTTCCCTATTGATGAACAGATATGGCAACACAGCTGTCATAAAGTGTAATCATTATGACGAACTTAGGACTCTAGAACCTGCTAAAGATTTTACAAAGGATCTTCGCAGAACGTTAGATAAAATAGAGACATCTCTTAGATCATTGGAGGCCTTAGGGGATGATGTTAACCATCCTTTTTTGGTTCCTTTAATTATGTCTAAGTTTCCTCCTAGCGTAATCTTGATATTAGAAGAAAGCACATGTTCGGCTTCCATTGAACCTAATGAGTTGAGGGAGTTTATAGATAAATTGATTAAGGCACGAAAGAACTTAGATATTAGATTTGGGTGTAAAAAATACAGTGTTAAGGAAGAAGCTGTAGAATTTAGGGGAGCCTCAGGCTCTTAAAAATCATTTAGCACTACTGGAACATTAAACTCAAGTGAGTTAAGGACCTGTAGATTTTGTAAAAATAATCACTTTACTGATCAATGCGATAAATATAAAACAATAGAAGATAGAAAAACAGCAATAAAAGGAGCATGCTACATATGTCTCTCAAGGACACATACTTACAAACAATGTCCCGGCAATATACCGTGTTACCACTGTAAACAAATTAAAAATCATCATAGGAGTTTGTGTCCAAAAAGATTTGGAACGGGTAATGAAAACAAACGCGAAATTTCATCTTTAGTTGGTTCAGATAGTAAAATTCAAATTAACAAAACATTTTTAGGTCTTGATGAAAATGAAGGAGTAGGAAATTTGCAGACTGCAGTAGTGAAAATATGTGATTCGGATAAAGAAAAATTTGGGAAATTTAGAGCATTAATGGACAGTGGTAGCCAACGCACTTATGTGACAGAGAAATTAGTCAAAAAGCTAGGTTTAAACATATTAGAAAGTGATGAAATATCAATCTATGTATTTGGTAGCAATGTTCCGAAGAAGATATCTTCTTCATGTGTAGAGTTTAAGATAAACTTGTCTGACGACACAACCCTTAATATAAGGGCCAATGTAGTTCCAACAATAGTTAAAAAATTTGAAGTTGACCCCATGATAAAGGTAGTAGGGGAAAGGTTCCCAAATTTGAAATTAGCAGAAGAGTTAAATATCTTTTCGGATCAGGGGGTGGACTTACTTTTAGGTAATGGGTATTATTTTGACATAATTCAATCGGAAAAAATAGAAATTAGAAAGGGATTACATTTGGTTAGCTCCAAACTTGGATGGATACTAAGTGGTAGGTGTAAAAAGGAGGAAATGCATATTGCAAGGGATACCTTATGTTTTACTACTTTCACTAAAGATTGCTATTACAATTTTAAGTACTTTGGCAGACCGGACCATACACTTGTAGACGATAGTTCCATGAACCTAGCTAAACTATGGAGCTTAGATAGTATAGGTATTAAAGGGAGTCCTCTCGAAGATGAGGATGATTTAGCACTTAAAGCCTTTGACAATAGCATTAAGTTAGTTAATAATCGGTATAGGGTATCATGGCCGTGGAGAGAATATCCACCGGACCTACCAGAAAATTATAACCTAGCCTTTGGCAGACTAAGATCTTTAAGTAGAAGGCAAGATCGAACCGTAGTTGAAAAATGCAATGACATTATTCAAGAACAGTTAGCAAGGGGAATCATAGATATAATAGATGAAACAACTATAACCGGTGATAACAAAAATATTTCTTTTAGGTTTATATCTGGTACTAATAATATAGCTGACTTAGCTACTAGGGGTTGTTCTGCCGAAGAATTAAAGTTTAACGAAGTCTGGTGGAATGGACCTAAGTTCCTTGCACCAGATGAGGAAAAGTGGCCAATATGGCAAGATGAAGTGGTGTTAGAGAATGGAGATACAGGATTATATTGAAGAAAACCCTGTTGAAATTACACTACCAAACATAGTGGCAAAAGAAAACAATAGTACACCATTTGAAATCAATTTAGAACAATTTTCCAGTTATAAACTACTTAAAATTACAAGTTTATGTTTAAAATTTATTAAGCGATTAAAAAACAATAATATAATTAATATAGAATTAAAGAAAGAAAGCGAGACATTATGGTTGAGATGGGTTCAAAGTGAATTATGTGCGAAAATTTTAATAAATATAAATTTGGAAAAAAAATGTTTAACTAAAGATCAGTTAGGATTATTTTTAGACAAAAGTAAATTATTAAGGTGTTCAGGTAGAATCCAAAATTAAAATTGTACTTATGGACAAAAATTTCCTATCTTGTTACCAGGAAAAAACTACTTATCAGAACTAATTGTAAAATTTTTTCACTTACAAAATTCACGCAGTGGTGTAACACAGACGTTAGTGGACATTAGAAAACAATTTTGGATACCCAAAGGTAGAGCATGTGTATATAACATAGTGCAGAAATGTACGGATTGCAAAAAATTAGAAGGAGGGGCATTTAAGATGCCGCTATACCCTCCTTTGCCAGATTTTAGGACCGTGGAATCTATAGCATTTCAAAATATAGGATTAGATTATTTCGGACCACTATATTTTAAATTCCACATTACTAATAAATGCTGGGTATGTTTGTTTACTTGTTTAGTAACTCGTGCAATACATTTAGAAATTGTATACAGTATGTCAGCTTCAGAGTTTCTATTAGCTTTAAAACGTTTTGTGGCTAGACGGGGGGCTCCAAAATTAATTCTATCTGACAACTTCAGAACATTTCACTTGACTAGTACTGTACTTAAGGAATCCGGACCGAAAACTGACTTGACCGACGAACAAACGTTAGCATTTACACTTACTAACAATATAGACTGGAAATTTACTACTGAATACGCCCCCTGGATGGGTGGAGTGTATGAGCGGATGGTTGGCCAGGTCAAGCGGTGCCTTAAGAAAGCAGTGGGAAGGCGGCAGTTAACCTTAAGTCAGCTTTTCGTTTACGTGGGGGAGGATGTAGAAGGAGAAGTATTGACTCCTTCCCACTTTTTAGGGGTCAAGGGAACTCTGGATCATCCAGAACAAGAAAGTGGTGCTTCTACTCCAGCAAAGAAGATCTTGCTGGGTACGTAGAGGAAGGGCCAGAAGCTCCTGGACCACTTCTGGAGAATTTGGAGAGATGAATATCTCACGTCATTAAGGGAGAGACAAAATAAGCACCACAAGCAGAGAAGAAGTGTAGTGAAAAGGCTGCCTGAAGTTGGAGAAGTGGTTCTTCTAGGAGACAAGACGCCAAGGCAGACCTGGAAGACGGCTCGAGTGGAGGAGGTAGTGTCCAGCCAAGATGGAAAAGTAAGGTCGGCCAGATTGAAGGTACCGACCAGTGAGCAGCTCCTGACACGCCCACTATCGTTACTCTACCCTTTTGAGGTTAGAGAGTAAGATTCATTCTTCTGGTCGGAGTGTTGTCAGGGACAATTTCGGTTTTTTATACCCTAAATTTCTAGTATTTATTTTATTTGAACTTGTTCGACTTGTTTATAGAATTACTAGCTGAATACCCGTGCTTCGCTACGGGGTGTTTTATTTTCAATTTAATGGATTTATAAACTACCATCAAAAAACATTTAAATTATTTTACAAAGCGAGAATATCTAGATTCTATCCATCCCCTTTGATAAGATAATTTGCTAATATCCCAAATTAGTAATTCATTCCGACTAAATTTATAAAAATGAAAAGCAGTGGTATTTTCCTTCTGTACTATTCAATAAAGGTATTTTTAAAAAAATAATAATAATAAAAAAAATAAAAAATTTTAGCCAATCGGATAAATGTACGGACACAACAATTATTAGTTTTTTATTCATAGATATAGATATATTCTTCCATTTTACCCCCCTAATTGTACATAACAATAATTGTACAGCACTCTTAAAGAGCTTTTCAACGGTATGCATCGTGAAGGGTTTAAATTACTTTGACATTTGTACCCCGTACCCCTGTGTACCAAAATCAAAATTTCGAACATGCATGAAGTCAGTGACCTTCCCCTTTTTCCCTTGCTTTGAAGGACAAGTGTGCAAATATTCATTCAAATCGGAATAAAACAGTAGATTTGAATAAAGAACACACACACACATACGTTGACTCTTCCTTATTACCCCTCTTCTAAATGAAAATAATGACAAAAACGTACATTACAATTACTTTTCTCTTAAAGAGCCTTTTAACGATATGCATCATAAAGGGTACCTATCAATTACTTTGACATTTGTACCCCGTGCTCCTGTGTACCAACATTTTAACTTTATAATCTCATGTAAGCAGTACACTCATAGACACTCTTCATTTATATAAGATGTAGTTATACACATTTTTCCATTTTACCCCCTCCTAAATGAAAATATGACAAAACTGTACATAACAACAATTACTGTACTTTTAAAGAGCTTTTCAACGATATGCATCATTAAAAGTATTCATTACTTTGACATTTGTACCCCGTACCCCTGGGTACAAAAATAAAAATTTCGCAAAATCCTTTCTTAGTGGATGCCTACGATATGAACCGAGTAAATCCTCAAAATTTCAAGTCTCTCGGTTAAGCAGATTTTGCTGTGCGTTGATTCTTTGTCAGTCAGTCAGTCAATCAGGACATTGCCACTTATATTATAGACTAGCTGAATACCCGTGCTTCGCTACGGGGTTTTTTATTTTCAATTTAATGGATTTATAAACTACCATCAAGAAACATTTAAATTATTTTACAAAGCGAGAATATCTAGATTCTATCCCTCCCCTTTGATAAGATAATTTGCTAATATCCCAAATTAGTAATTCATTCCGACTAAATTTTTAAAAAGGAAAAGCAGTGGTATTTTCCTTCTGTACTATTCAATAAAGGTATTTTAAAAAAAATAATAATAAAAAAAAAAATAAATAAATAAATGAATAAATACAAAATTTTAGCCCAATCGGATAAATGTACAGACACAACAATTATTAGTTTTTTATACATAGATATAGATATATTTTTCCATTTTACCCCCCTAAATGTACATAACAATAATTGTACAGCACTCTTAAAGAGCTTTTCAACGGTATGCATCGTGAAGGGTTTTCATTACTTTGACATTTGTACCCCGTACCCCTTTGTACCAAAATCAACATTTCGAAAATGCATGAAGTAAGTGACCTTCCCCTTTTCCCCTTGCTTTGAAGGTCAAGTGTGCAAATTTTCATTGAAATCGGAATAAAACGGTAGATTTGAATAAAGAACATACACACACGCGCCCGTTCGCTCGCGCGCATACACACACTTACGTTGACATTTCCTTTTTACCCCTCTCCTAAATGAAAATAATGACAAAAACGTACATTACAATTACTTTTCTCTTAAAGAGCCTTTCAACGATATGCATCATAAAGGGTACCTATCAATTACTTTGACATTTGTACCCCGTACTCCTGTGTACCAACATTTTAACTTTATAATCTTAAGTAAGCAGTACACTCATAGACACTCTTCATTTATATAAGATGTAGTTATACACATTTTTCCATTTTACCCCCTCCTAAATGAAAATATGACAAAACTGTACATAACAACAATTACTGTACTTTTAAAGAGCTTTTCAACGATATGCATCATTAAAAGTATTCATTACTTAGACATTTGTACCCCGTACCCCTGGGTACAAAAATAAAAATTTCGCAAAATCCTTTCTTAGTGGATGCCTATGATATGAACCGAGTATATCCTCGAAATTTCAAGTGTCTCGGTTAAGCAGATTTTGCTGTGCGTTGATTCTATGTCAGTCAGTCAGTCAATCAGGACATTGCCACTTATATTATAGATAAATGAAAATATGACAAAACTGTACATAACAACAATTACTGTACTTTTAAAGAGCTTTTCAACGATATGCATCATTAAAAGTATTCATTACTTAGACATTTGTACCCCGTACCCCTGGGTACAAAAATAAAAATTTCGCAAAATCCTTTCTTAGTGGATGCCTATGATATGAACCGAGTATATCCTCGAAATTTCAAGTGTCTCGGTTAAGCAGATTTTGCTGTGCGTTGATTCTATGTCAGTCAGTCAGTCAATCAGGACATTGCCACTTATATTATAGATTAATTTAAAATGGAAAAATAAATATGTTCAGTCGTTCGTGAGACGAGAAAAGGGAAAAATTAGTTTTCTTTCTTAGAATAGACTCAGAACCTATAGAAGTGGTCCGAACACAGATATATCTATTAGATCTTGGTTGTTCACTCATGGTTCTGACTGATAAAGATTCTAGCAATCTAGTAGATCATTCTAAGTCAAATCATTGAATCAGCTGAATAAAGGGGAATTCAAAATTGATTAAGCCTGTGTAAAGGCAGGAACAGATTTAGTGCGTATCTGAATGAAAACAGCCAAAACGAATCTTGGTGAGTCAGATTGTGGATGCAAGACACAAGTGTAAACAAACCTGAGTTTCACATGTCAATTTAATTTATTGTTGTTAACTTTTCTTGTTTTATGTCATTCTTTATTATTTTCAATGTTCTCTCATAAAAATTCAATTAGTTTTTTACTCGACAAAAAAGCCTGAGTTATTCATTCTTGAACACTCTCCTTGATAATGATTTATGAAAATTCTTTTTGTGTGTAGGGGGAATAAAATAAGGATTAAGAAAATGATTCTCCTTGATTTAAAATGATTCAGATTTATGAATATTCTTGTAGTGTGAAGGGGGTCTATAGGTGTTTCTGTGGTAGATTCGGTAAGTAGAAGTGCAGACGCTTCAAGAGAATTTTTATTATGGTCTCCAACCATTCTAGCTTCTATTCTTCTAAAGTTTCTTCTTTATAGCCTCTTACAGCATATCTAAATACATTAATAAACAGTTTCTAATGGTACTGTTACAACAGTCTGTATGCATAGTAATAAGATTATGAGATTTTATAAGTTTTAAACTTACTGTGACAATTACTCTACTGAGACTACTATCTCACAAACGTATGACTTATGATTAGGGTTAGGAATTGACATAAAAAGCATATTTTTTTCCTTAACTTCAATAACACTGAAATGCCTAATTTTCGTATTTTGGGGGCTCTGCCCCCTCCCCTTCAAAAGTTATAAGGACATAAAAAAAACATATTTCTGGATTAAAAGAATATTTTCACATATTTTGCACGTTTGAGAATATTATGGAATATTTTAATGATGAAGAAATTCTAAGGTAAAAAACAAGCCGCGTGTAGCAAATAATCTGGGGATAGACGCAGGTAGTGTTGTCGGGTTCACTACCAATGACCCTTTTATAAGGCATAAGTAGTGTACTTAGAGGATAACCATTGGCACATTAGTAGCAATATTGAATGGTTTAGAGATTAACTCCTCCTTTAGAGACATAGCGTTATATATTTTTGGGATTTTTGCTAACGGTGCCTTTCCTTCCAGTCTCAAGTGAACCTGAGTCATATTGGAGATTCACCTATTTGGCTGTCTGTCGATGAGACAACGGACCCGTGGGGGCGCTTTATGGTTAACGTAATAGTTGGCAAGGGTCATCTAAATTAAGTGGAGAAAACCAACAAAACCACAATCAGGAGTGTAGAAGATAAAATGAGGGCTTTTGTGATTGATAGCGCTGCATACATGTTGAAAGCGGGGGAGTGTTTAAAAGTGTTGTACCCTAAATTGGTCAATATAACCTGTTTCACCCATGCTGTTCATCGAATAGCTGAGTAAGTAAATGACAATTTCAGCAGGTAAAAACTTTTTTATTAAAGCTCTAAGTCGAGTGTCCGTCTTCAAGGAGATGCTGCCAGGGACCCCTCTTCCTCCAAAGCCCATCCTAACAAGAGAACTTGGATAACAGTGGCCCTTTATTAAGCCGAACATGAAGAAGTTCTATTAGAAGAATTCGACGAAGAGGATAACATGGCAATTCAAAAAGCGAAGCAGAAACTGGATACGTTCAAATTTGGACGCAGCTAATTTTATACGAGCTCATTTTTTTAAGTTGCCAAAGGTGATAGAAGAATTGGAGGAGAAAGGCGCTTCGTTGACTTCAGCTGCTAAAGTTGTCCTGGATCTATAAAAAGCTGCAATGGAGTGACTAGGCCAAAAAGGAGAGCAAGTAAAAAAAAACTGCCTGCTGTTTTAAATAGAAATCCAGATTGCAACGAAATAGTTAATATATTTAAAATAATGCAAGGCAAAGATGCAGTATTAAGTATTAAAGACTGCTTTATATTGAGGTATATGCCAATTGTTTCTGCCGACGGGGAAAGGTCATTTTCGAAATTAAAAAATATACTAGCAAAAAATCGCTTGAAATTATCTTGAAACATAATTATTCTATAGTATAATAAATTTAATTAAAGTATAGTAGTCTAATAAAAGTATTTTTTTTTTTTTTAACAAGTTATTTATTGGCATTTTAATATTTGTTAACAACGCATATTCCTATACATAAAAAGAGGTTTATAAGTAAAAAATTTTCTTCATCTTATATGTATATGCACAAATTCTAATAAATTTAATTAAGTAATAATTTTTTTTAATTCTAACCCCCCCCCCCCCCCCCCCCCTCCGTTGGCCTAAATAATTGATAGAGAATATAAAATAATATTTCGGGCATGCAGAGAATATATTGAGGCTTTTTGGAGCATATAATTCCTAACCCTACTTATGATGCACTAACAAAAAACAGAACGCTAATCTGCCGTCCTTCGTGCTGAAACTGCTAGTGTACCTACTCTACGTTTACTCTTAAAGACTTAACAACCTTTACTTTTAGGGATTCGTAGATACTTCTCGAAACCCTAATTGGTTTTTAATAATTGAAGTTAAGCAGCAAGGGGCGTGGTCTGTAGTTGGATGACCGCCACTTCTGACTTCAGCTCTGGGTTCTATTAACGGACCGGGCCCCGCCAATGTCCACCCAGCATTAATTACACAAATGGGAAGCTGGTCGAAAGATTTAGCGCCCCCATGTTTCACACTCACATGGCGGTTTGATAAAAATCAATATATCAAGCGTAACCGCAGAGTTGTGAAAACACGGTTTACCGATTGACTTTTAACTCGTGAGTGAAGGGTTTAGTATCAATCCAGTATTGGATTGAAAATGGGCTCTCCGGGCTTGTTTAAAGGACAAAGGCATATACTCTTCACAGTATATGTCTTCGGGCGAAAGCCCCCGGAAGTGAACAAAGTTCCTTACGCTTTTCAATAAATATAAATGATAAAATCACACTACTAAGTAAACAATACTAACTTCTTATGCATGGTGGAGTTAGAAAAGAGACACAATTAAAAGTAACTAACTATTTATACTTAGCGGAGTTTTGGCAAAATTATAAGAAAAATCATTTTTTTATCATTCAAGCGAGCATTTTGCAATCAATAAATTTGTATTAAATATTGAGAAAAATAGTTAATCATGATGAGTTGATAGTTAAAGAGGATGATTGTAGTATAGAGCCGATGTTCCCTAACCCTCGCTCCCCGGCCAGACTCTATTTAAAATATTATAATATATACATCACTTCACTTCACAAAAACTTCTGCTTGTATCAGGTTGAAATTTTACATGCCTGTTTCAGTTGTAGTTTAGACAAAGTGTATAAAGTTTTATTAAAATCGTTACGTTATTACCTAAGATATCAGTAAAAACGTTGATTTATCAATTTTAAAAGTTCAGGTCCGCTTAATTAAATTTAGCGATAAATGAAGTGTTATCGCTAATTTAATTAATCGGACCTAAACTTGCGGTGTCGGGGTCGATTTTCCAAAAAAAAATAAAAAAATAAAAAAATAAAAAAAAAATAAAAAAAATATTTACGAAAGTTGTTTGTCTCATTCAATAGATAAATTCTAATTTTACATTCGAAACTTACATTTATGCCAGCGTTGTGCGCGAACGCTTGGGCGGATAACTAATAAATCCCCCTCCTTAACCACCCTACAACGGTTAGTCTTAAAATTTTGAAATAATATATCTAAATACCTTATAATCGGGCGATGCAAATTTCCCGAAAAGAATTCATTAATCTTGTCATTATCGATAAAAACATTGTGACTCCCCGGGGAATCGAACCAGGGATCCTTTTATTTCTTGGGGCTTTCCGTCTAAATTTATTTGTATTATTTGATTTTCTTGTAGAGTGGGATAGGGAAATAAAAAAAATACACAGGATTCCATCTAGTGGCCGGATAATAATCTACGTCTTGTAATGCCTCGGCTGCTGAACAGGACTGAAACAAAAAAATAAATTAATTAAAAATAATAATCTATATGCTTAATACTCTTCAAAACCCTCTTAATAATCTTCAACCCCCCTTAGGATCTGGTTTCCTTAATACTTTTACATGCGAACATTATTTTTAACAAGAAAATCAAAAATAATAATTCGTCTATGAAACATTAAGTATCACATGTTGATTTCATAACTACACTACATTAATGGTTAAACAAAGCTTTAACTAAGTAGATTTTACAAGCTTATACAAAAACTATAGGAGGCTTAAATCCAAAGAAATATGAGAAAGATTTGACTTAATCTCAAATTATTATTTCGTGAGATAAGCTAGTTAAGACAAGGCTCTCTTTATCACATCAATTACCAACCAACGCAAGGGTGATTTAACAAAACGTGACAATTAAGTTGGATAAAAGCGGTGAAGTCAGTACTCTTGGATATTTGTCAGGTAGGGTGATATACCAAGTAGTAAATATGGTGGGTTAATCTTATTTTCTCTGTTAAGTTAGATAGATTGTATAAATGAGCTGGGATTTGGAGGGACAAGACTGGCAGATGTTGGCAGGAGTAATGTAGCCTCAAACCACGTTACAATATGTATGTTGCCTGTGGGTCGTATTCTTATCGATTTCACGTCAAAACCTAGGACAAATCTAACCTAAATATCCTCTTTTCAACAAAACGTCATGCCTGTATTACCAAATAGATTTTAAACTAAAAATCGGAGTTGTGTGCTAGAGTCCGACGCCTTCACATCGTCTCTCGCTTCAACACCTTTTTTATACTAGTTTTTGCTATTTTTTCATTTTCATATTTTACCAGGTGGTTTATCAAGTTATTTTTGTTTTTATAGTTAATTTTTATTTAAATCAGAAGTGTTAAAGTTATTATTTTCGTTGTTTAATTTAATACAGTTTTATTGAAATAAAAGAAGCTGTTTCGACATAGTTCGTTGGGACGGCCTCTTATCATCAAGGTCACACATCCACCTCCACAAGGTAAACAAACACAGCCTTATCTTAATATGACTAAGACTGCGGGAGGTCAAAAAAAGAAAAGACGGAGATCTAAAACGTCTTCGCCTAAACCTAAAAAGATCGCTAAAGACGGCCAGCTCCCAACTCGAGCTCACTCTCCCTCCACTTCTGATTCAAGGCCAAGTACCCCAACCATTCTACAACCTTCTTCGTCAGGCGCCCTACGCAGTGAGTCTGCCGTTAAACCCTCACGACAAGGAAGTCTTGCTGGCCAGGCATCACTTCCTAACACTAAACATAACTTTTCAACGCCGAATCCCTTTGGCGTTTTGTCACCGAGAGAGGACAGTAACAACGCTGTGTTTACTCAACCTAATCTCCCCAAACCACCACCAATATACGTTAAGAACGTAACAAATTTTTCCTTATTTGTTCAAAAACTCAGAGATTTACTAGGAATCAATGGCTTTACTTGTAAATCTAGGTCCAACGACGTTGCAATTCAATGCAAAATTATGGAAGGATATAAAAGTGCTGTTGAGTGCCTAAGGTCTGAAAATGTGAATTTTCATACGTACCAGCCTAAAGAGGAAAAAGCTTATAGAGTAGTAATAAGACATTTACACCACTCAACGCCTCCTGAAATTATAAAGGAAGAACTTCAGGCATTTGGCTTCAAGGTTAGAAATGTGACTAACGTTAAAAAAGCAAACTCCGCCCTACCACTCTTTTTTATTGACCTTGAACCAAATGTCAATAATAAAGATATTTTTCAAATAAAAACTATTTTTCACAGTAAAGTGAAAATGGAAGAACCATATAAAACACAGGACATAGTCCAATGCAAAAAATGCCAATCATATGGTCATACCAAGACCTACTGCAACCATGCACCAAGATGCGTGAAATGTGCAGGACTACACATGACTGAGAATTGTCAGAAGAAGCCTGAAGACCAACCAAAGTGTGTTCTTTGTAACGGAAATCATCCTGCCAGCTACAGGGGCTGTACGGTTCATAAAGAACTTCAGAAAAAAGTAAGGAAACCCAGCCAATATACACCGGTTGCCAAGAAAACCGATAAGCCCGATCAACCATCGAATATCTTTTCGCAACAACCACCTCTTCAACCAACTTTAACTAATGATTTAGAAAGTCATCCAGCATCTGCCCCAGAAGTCCAGCCCAACCAAAATAACTCACATATTGTAGCCGGTGTAAGCTATGCTACTGCAACCTCTGGAGTGACTCC
Organism: Gerris lacustris; assembly: GCA_951217055.1. Taxonomy (NCBI): domain Eukaryota; kingdom Metazoa; phylum Arthropoda; class Insecta; order Hemiptera; family Gerridae; genus Gerris; species Gerris lacustris. The sequence continues at coordinate 47,053,396 of OX578276.1, forward strand.
TAGACCACGCCTCCCTGCCCACATCCCGCCACCAACACCTGCCTCCGATATAACAGCTACCCTACAGACTTTCTTACACGACCTCCGCACCATCATTGATCCCCTCCTCACCGCGCTAACCACATTCACAAGCTTCATCCAAACGCTTCTTCCTGTCTCTCGGCCACTGTAGTGAACCCTCAAACTCACCGTTCCCTCACCATCCTTCTATGGAATGCTAATGGTGCTACCCTTCACGGGCAGGAACTAGACATTCTACTTCAAGACAGAAGGATCGACATTGCCCTCATCACAGAAACACATTTCACTACACGATCGCATTTTTACATACAAAATTACACAACATACAGAACAGATCACCCAGATAACACTGCACACGGGGGTAGTGCGATCCTAATACGGAATTCTATCTCCCATTATCCTTTACCTCCTACTTGCACAGACTCTATTCAGTGTACTTCCTTATCCTTAAACTCGTTACCATTCAAATTCACAATCTCCTCAATATATTGCCCTCCAAACCATCCCATTTCCCAACAAGACTTCCTTTCTTTATTCCAATCCTTAGGACCCAAATTTATTGCAGGTGGAGATTACAACGCAAAACATCCTCAATGGGGATGTCGAGCACGTAATCCCCGTGGTGTCACTCTCCTAAACGCTCTTTCCTCAACAAACTTCAATATCGTTTCTCCTGATGAATACACTTACTTTCCTACCGATCCCAATAAACTTCCAGATATCCTAGATTATTTCATTTCAACTCCCATTCCCCAACTTCACCCCACAGCCTCAGTTCTTAACGATCTCTCCTCAGACCATAGCCCTGTACTCCTCACCCTAGATATTAACCCTCCTCTATGTCCTCCTAAACCTCGACTAATTAACGGACGAGTTGACTGGGACTTTTTTCAGACACTAGTAGACGAAAGACTAGACCTTAGAATTTCACTAAAAACTACAACAGACATTGACGAAGCAGTACAAGTACTAACTGAGACCATACAGACTTCAATCTGGGACTCGACTCAATCATTCACTAACAGAATTGACCGTAGATTTAGCTTACCAACTGACATACGGACATTAATAACAGAAAAAAGACGTGCTAGGGCCCACTGGAAACAAACTAGATACCCTTCAGACAAACGGACGTACAATATAGCAAGTAGAAGACTGACAAACTTATTGAGACTCTATAAGGAAGACAAATTTAGGACATTCACTTCACAACTTACCGACCAAGACAGATCATTGTGGAACGCAACCAGACGGATCCTCTCCCACAAATCCATCCCTTCTCCCATCCTAAAACCTGACAATTCCTGGGCAAAGTCTGAAACTGAAAAAGTTGAAGTCTTTGCTCAACACCTTACAAACCTTTTCTCCCCGCATCCTGATGTAATAGATCACACCCATGCAAACCTTATACACCAAGATCTCTTATCTCCCCTACAATTATCTCCACCTCCTAAAGCTTTTAATCCGTCAGATATAATGTATATTATTAAACACCTCCCTACACGTAAATCTCCTGGTTATGACCTTATTACCTCTGAAATCCTAAAACATCTTCCAAAAAAAGGTATCCTATTCCTCACCTACATATTCAACTCCGTCCTTAAAACCACTCACTTCCCCACCCAATGGAAATTCGCCACCATTGTTATGATTCCTAAACCTTCCAAACCTCCTCATCTTCCCTCATCCTATCGTTCTATAAGCCTTCTCCCAGTGATGGGGAAACTCCTAGAAAAACTCCTTCCCTTACTCAGACCATTCCTACCTGACCATCAATTTGGTTTCCGTGCTCACCATTCCACCATCCAGCAGTGTCATCGCATAGTCGATGTCATTTCCTCTACCCTTGAGAAAAAAAAGTTTTGCTCAGCTGTCTTTCTGGACGAGGCGCAAGCTTTTGATCGAGTTTGGCACGCTGGGCTGCTTTGGAAACTCAAGGCCGTCCTTCCTTTCACTTACTACCTCATCCTTAAGTCCTTTCTCACTGATAGGTATTTCTGTGCAAGTTTAGGAACCTCTTCCTCGTCCATCTGCCCTGTAAGAGCTGGAGTACCTCAGGGCAGTATCCTCGGACCTCTCCTATATTCCTTCTACACACATGACATCCCTCAACACCCTTCCTCAGTCCTTGCCACCTTTGCAGATGACAAGGCAATCCTATCTGTCCACCAAGACCCTCAAATTGCCTCAAATAACACCCAAAATCATCTTCTCCTTCTCGAACCTTGGCTAAGAAAATGGAGGATCCGGATTAACGAAGAGAAAAGTGTACATGTCACTTTTACTCTTCGTCATAGCACCTGTCCCCCAGTCATTCTTAACCAAGTCCTCATTCCACAATCCAATACTGTCCGTTACCTTGGCCTTCACCTTGATCGACGACTCACCTGGCAACACCACACTAAGACCAAACGTACTGACATCTCAAGACGATACAAGTTGCTGCTTCGTTTACTAGATCGTAGGTCTAAACTTACTTTAAATAACAAACTTCGAATTTACAATGTAATATTAAAACCAGCTTGGACCTACGGTCTAGAAGTATGGGGTAGCACCAAGCCTTCCAATTCCCGTCGAATTCAAACTCTTCAATCCAAGATCCTCAGAAAAGTCACAGATGCTCCTTACTACGTCTCCAACCTCACTCTCCATAACGACCTCAATGTACCTTTTGTTAGAGACCTATCCATATCCCGATACCATAAATTTCACGAATCCTTATCCAATCACACCAATCCTTTAGTTGAAATCCTCTCCTCCCGATCCATCCCAGATGACCCACCTCGCCGCCTGAAAAGGCAGTGGCCCAGAGACCTACTAAGAATGTGATTAATTATTGAAAATCACTTTTATTATTACTCGTAATTCTTATTATTGTATTCTCATCATTCTTATGTATTGTCATCATAATTTTAATCCTCATGCCGAAAGGAGTAGTCAATGGACTACTACCTTTCTCAAGTAATTCAATGTCCGGAAAAACTTTTATCATTAACACTTATAACATTTAATATGTAGTTGTGTTACTCAATAAAGTGAAAAAAAAAAAAATAAAAAATAAAAAATAAAAATAAAATATATTTATCCATTTAAACTTATTTTGTTTATAAATGCGGTACTTTTCATAAATATATGGTAAACAATTATTCAAAATAATATTTATTAAGTGAACTTTTGACACACAAACACACATATATCGGTTAGGGTAACTGTACCTGGTAGCATACGTCCTTCTTACGCAGGAAGTCCTGGTTTGATTCTCGACACTGACAGGGTGAACACTGAACACCAAGTGTACACCTAAAATGGGTAGCTGCTTAAGTTTTGTGCTGTCTATCCGATTTTGATTTCAATTAAATGGGATTTACAGGTAAAGGAGAGCGAAAAGCTAACTCCGTTTCATCCATTTCATATGAGGAGATGAGAAGCCAAGACAAGTGACAAGTGCACAATTTTGCAAAATTTTACGAAGTTTACAGTTAAATTCAATTTGGAAAATTCCGTGAAACGTGAAACATCAACGAAATGTTGATTTTATGGCACTTATAGATGATAGACATGATAGAGATTGACTTTATCACCTTTGCCACCAACATTTCATTGAATTTACTATTCATTCTTGCAATTAACTCTATTTCATCATTTCAACAAGAATGTCACTTGTAACCCTCGGCTTTTCACTTCCTCTTATATCTTTTCACCTCCTTATATAAGTGCTTTGCCAGAACTAAGCTCTCTCGGGCTGTTATTATTTATTTATTTATCTATTTTTATATTTATTTTATTTTTTTCAAAAAATCCTTTACAATAGCTTCTGTATTTTTTTTTTTTTTTTTTTTTTTTTTTTTTTTTTTTTTTTTTTTTTTTTGTGCTTGTCGTGTTGTCAGAATCTTTGGAGGACTAATTAACCCTCTTTCAGTCATCCAATCGAGCTGAAACTTGGCACATAGACTCTGTACCAATACAAAACATACTATCAAATTAATTAATTAATTTAAATTAATGTTAATTATTACCAATATAAAAGCATTTTAATTATTTATTTGTTTATTTATTTATTAATAAATTGCTGATTATTTACACAACCAAAATGCATAAACATAAAAGATGTATTATAAAATCTTTGTTTTCATGGCCTAGTAGTATTTTTTATTATATTTATAATATATATACAGGGTGGCCACGATAAACTGGCTCACACTGTTATCTCTTTTATTTTTGAAGATAGAGAAAATATGTAAATAGTAACTAATCTCGAATTTTCGCGTAGTTTTATAATATGATATCCAAAAAAAATTCTCACAGTTTCGACGGTATCTCTTTCAACATTGTAACCTTAAATGGTAACCTATATTTGTTTCATAAATTAGATTTCTTTAGAAAAACATGAGCCTTGAATCAACAAAATCGCTTGAGAATTGACAGAGATATTCAGTTTTCAATATAACAAAAAATTCTATTTTAGTATGTAAAAACAATCGCAAATTAACGAAATTATCTTCATTCTGTTTATTTCACTTTGTTTTTCGCTTATTTAGATTAGCTGAATGCATTTACTGATCAAAGGTAAAAACTTTTTCCATTCCATTCAAAAACATCGTTAGTATGACGTCTTTTGATCAGTGTGTCGACAATCATTCTATTATCTAACGTCTCTTAATGGAATGGAAAAAAGGTTTGACCTTTGATCAGTAAATGCATTCAACTAATCTAAATAAGTGAAATAAACTGAATGAAGATAATTTCGTTATTTGCGATTTTTTACTTTCTCATATAAAGAGAAAGTATTGTGATAGCGCCGAAACTATGAGACAATTGTTTTTTTGGACATCATATTAGAAAACTAGGCGAAAATTCAAGGTTAGTTACTATTTAAATTTTTATCTTCAGTAATAAAAGAGATAACAAGGTGAGCCAGTTTATCGTGGCCACCCTGTACCTATATCGGTTTGAAACATGGTCATAATTTAATTTTTTGTGAAATCTATTATTGTACTATAATATTAGAATACAAATTAAGCATGTTATTCTTCTATCATAATTTTTTTAATTCAGTTTATAATAATTTAATACTTTTCTTTTTCTTAACTTCCAGATTTATTTTTAACACTTGGCATTTTCTTCATAATTACTTAGACGTACTGCTTAAAACACTTATTATATTTTTAATATAGTACTTGAGTCATTATTAAATACTGCTTCACTTTTAAAGAATATAATTTTGGCCTTCTTGTGATAAGATTTTTTATTTATTTTAATTTCTTTTTTTTTCTCCCATTTTAAAATTTTGCAGTAGCAACATAGAAATAAAATTATAACTTATAAAGGATAAACATTTAAGTCCCATAGATTAAAGTTAAGTATTAATATACTTTAAGAATTTATGGCTATCAATATTGATTTTTGTCTGTTATCAAAAATAACTTTGTGGTTCTATCGTGAAACTTATTACTTATCTACAAGCCAACGCACACCCTTTATTGTGGAGGCAACAACCAAGAATTTACAAATTTCGTACGTTTCAATGAGTATATCCGAGTCTCAAATCTATTTGATACTATAATTTAAATAGTTATTATTTTTTGCTATTGTAAGACTTATACCATCAGCAAAAGTGTTTAAAAAACGATTTATTTGCTATTTGCTACTTGATTTTATCTTTAAAGACCAGATTTCGCCATTTATAAGATTCGTCAGATTCGCCAGATAAATACATTTTATTTAATTTAACTGTATTAAAACCCATAGTTTAAAATATTTAAGTCGTTTGTACACGATCCAGCCGACTATGAATTGGTAAATCACAAGTTTTTAGTAAAACAAAACAGACGAATTTTGAATTCTATTAAGAAATTATAGAGTGGGCAAACATCCGATAATGTGAGCATATGATAAGTGGCACGTGGCACATAACGTCTCTTTAGGAGAATCCAGCTCTATTAGTATATTAAGCAAAATTTAATTTAAAGTAAATATCATAATTAAAAATAAAGAAAGACGTCAATTTACCAAAAGTAACTTAATATTGATAAAACTGGCTTAAAACCTCTTGTGGTCTATTCCAGTCAGACAAGGTGAAATTTGAAAGAAAAAGAACGAGAAAGAGTTAAGACAGGGGATATACGTAGAATAGAATGATTTGTGACAGCGCGAAATTATATTTTGTGATTTTGAATGATTTAGGCCAGGCGCACGCTGGCGACTTTTTGCCCGCAGTTAGTTTTGTCGCTACCTCAAGGTCTTATAAAATATATGGAAGAGCGCACACCGGCGGCAAAGACAAGTGGAGGTAGGCGGCAACCTTTTATGTCGCTTCTAAACTCGGATTCACCAAAAAAACCACCCCCTTTCTATAATTTATTCGCACAATTTATAGAATTTAGTTACATATATTATACTAGCTGAATAGCCGTGCTTCGCTACGGGGTGTTTTATTTTCAATTTAATGGATTTATAAACTACTATCAAGAAACATTTAAATTATTTTACAAAGCGAGAATATCTAGATTCTATCCCTCCCCCTTATTTCTATACCCCCTCCCCTTTGATAAGATAATTTGCTAATATTCCAAATTAGTAATTCATTCCGACTAAATTTTTAAAAAGGAAAAGCAGTGGTATTTTCCTTCTGTTTCCTCTAACCACCTCTAACCACCTCTGACCTTCCCCTTTTCCCCTTGCTTTGAAGGTCAAGTGTGCAAATTTTCATTGAAATCGGAATAAAACGGTAGATTTGAATAAAGAACACACACACACGCGCCCGTTCGAGCGCGCGTGCACATACACTTACGTTGACATTTCCTTTTTACCCCTCTCCTAAATGAAAATAATGACAAAAACGTACATTACAATTACTTTTCTCTTAAAGAGCCTTTCAACGATATGCATCATAAAGGGTACCTATCAATATACTTTGACATTTGTACCCCGTACTCCTGTGTACCAACATTTTAACTTTATAATCTCATGTAAGCAGTACACTCATAGACACTCTTCATTTATATAAGATAAAAGACACTCATAGACACTCTTCATTTATATAAGATGTAGTTATACATATTTGTCCATTTTACCCCCTCCTAAATGAAAATATGACAAAACTGTACATAACAACAATTACTGTACTTTTAAAGAGCTCTTCAACGATATGCATCATTAAAAGTATTCATTACGTTGACATTTGTACCCCGTACCCCTGGGTACAAAAATAAAAATTTCGCAAAATCCTTTCTTAGTGGATGCCTATGATATGAACAGAATATATCCTCAAAATTTCAAGTCTTTCGGTTAAGCAGATTTTGCTGTGCGTTGATTCTATGTCAGTCAATCAGTCAAACAGGACATTGCCACTTATATTATAGATAGTAAAACTGCAAAATTTACCACGAAAGATTCTGAAGACTTCAGCAGTTGTCATTGTATATATTAACGAAGACTGGACGCGCCCGTCCATATGTATATATATATATATATATATATATATATATATATATATATATATATATATATATATATATGTGTGTGTGTGTGTGTGTGTGTGTTCTATTTGAACGAAGACTGGACGCGCCCGTCCATATGTATATATATATATATATATATATATATATATATATATATATATATATATATATATATATATATATATATATATATATATATATCTTTTACAAGTAGAGTCTGAATGTCGGGCAAAATTTCCCGGTTGCTCTAAAGCCTCCTTATCCAAACCTCTGCAAATTTAAGACAATTGTTTTATGTATTTAAAAAATCACAGGGAAGTACTTGCGTCCAAGTATTTTTTAGGGTTTTGTAGATGATGAAGCATACCCGTTATGAAATTATGATTTTTTTTCTTCGATCCTAAGGGTCCCGGGTTCGATCCCCCGGGAGGTCACAATGTTTTTTATAGGTAATAACGACAAGATAAATTACATTTTTTTAGGAAATTTTCATTGCCCAACCATACGGTGTAACCATGAATCATTTCAAAATTTTAAGACCAGCCATTATATAAAATTTGGGGGGGGGATTTTTTTGGGGGTATATTTTGACTTATAAAACCAATAAAGAATGAAAAATTTAAAAAAGCAAATATATATTTGTATCCTACTCTTCAGCAGCTTTCATTTGATACCCAACTCAAAATTTTTAAAAAATAAAATTTTGGGCGCACTCCAAATTTTCGTGCACAAAATTGGTAATTTTTAAAACCTGGGAATGAACTCCCGGAAATATCATCGCCCCACTATAAGGTATTAGTATGAATTATTTCGAAATTTTAGCACCAGCCGATCTATAGTGGTTGGGGGGGGGGAAAATTTTTTTGGGGTATATTTTGATTTTTTTCCCCTATAACTAATGCAAATTTTAAAAAAGCATATATATATTTGTGTCCTACTCTTCAGCAGCTTTCATTTAATACCCAACTCAAAATTTTAAAAAAATAAAATTTTGGGCGCACTTCACTTTTTCGCGCCCAAAATTTACAATTTTTGAAAATTTGGGATGAACTCCCGGAATTTTCATCGCCTCACAATAAGATATTAGCATGAATTATTTCAAAATTTTAGCGCCAGCCGATCTATAGTGGTTGGGGGGGGGAAAATTTTTTTTTGGTATATTTTGATTTATTTAACCAATAAGGAATGCAAATTTTAAAAAAGGATATATATATTTGTGTCCTACTCTTCAGCAGCTTTCATTTGATACCCTACTCAAAAATTAAAAAAAATATAAATTTTTGAGTTTACCACATTTTTTCGAATTGCGCATGCGCAAATCTAATTATGAACTTCTGTATATTTTTCCTGTGGTTGGGTCAAAAAGTTGCACCAGTGTTTCAAATTTCAGTACTTTCGCTTAAACGGTTCGGGCCCTATGAACCAAAGAGCGACGGACGGACGGACACATCACCCTCGGTATAAGGGTTTTGAGAAGTATCTACAAAACCCTAAAAATGTACAATATGATTCAAGAATCTGTTTATTCATAAATAATGATACTAATAATATATTGTATATTGCTTTATTATCCCCCCCCCCTCCCTAAAAAAACAATACAAAAGGAATTAAAAAGAATGAATTAATTTAATATTAATAAATTATTATTATTATTCTTTATTGGTTAAAGGCCTTATTTTTTTAATTCCATAACACGTCAATATTGCAAACAAATTAATTAATTAATTAAATTTAAGCAATCAGATTGCTTAAATTAAATTAATTAAATTACCTTGCCAACAATAATTTACACAGATTACAAATTGTTTTATTTTAAAGGTGCTTCTTACAGTATTTAAGTTCTTATGCATTTTTGCGTAATAGGGAGAATTCGGCCTTTTTCTAATGTACCTATATATGTAAAAATGCAAATTTCTCAGAAACTATTGGTTGTAGCTAAAAAGTGAAAATAATAAAATTTTAAGGGAACAACCTAGTGAACTAAATGAGACCCATATCACGTTTCTAGGTTAAGCCGTTTTCATTTCACAATAAAAAAAAATTACGATTTTTCCTCAAATTCCCCAATTTTTCTAGGGCACGGGTTAGCATTGTTCGATTGAGCTAAAACTTCATATATATATATATATATATATATATATATATATATATATATATATATATATATATATGTGTGTGTGTGTGTGTGTGTTCTATTTGAACTGTCGAGCTGCCTATCTTCCCCTTCATGCAACTGGGGGTCCTAGGTTCTCAAACTAATGAGTCGTCCCAGACTCAACAACGTAGCAGTATTCAACCAATAGACCACATCGGAGTGAGACTGAAATAGTTAACCCTCTCTAATCAATTTTTATTATATTATAAACTTCATTATTTTACTTTGTGGCAATGCCATCTTCCTTAAATTACAGCCATAATTTAATTCTTTAATCCTTCTAATTTAACTTTAAAATACACTCTTATGACAGATTTAATAATTTCAATTATCTTGAATTATCTATAAACAAAACAACGTAGAAAGCATATATATAAAGCATTATATATGATAGCATTTATAGCAGCGATTTCCACGATATTAATTTTGCTAGCTATGAGAACTGACTGTGAATGTTTTGTCTCTAGTGTGCGAGGGTGCAGCGACAAAAAGACAGACAGTCTGCAGACTGTTTTGTCATTAGTGTGCGAGGGTGCAGCGACAAAACTGTCACCCTCCAACTATCTTTTGAACCGGGAGACAGTCTCCGCAGACAGTCTGCAGACTGTTTTGTCATTAGTGAGCGAGGGTGCAGCGACAAAACTGTCACCCTCCCCTCCAACTATCTTTTGAACCGGGAGACAGTCTCCGCAGACAGTCTGCAGACTGTTTTGTCATTAGTGAGCGAGGGTGCAGCGACAAAACTGTCACCCTCCCCTCCAACTATCTTTTGAACCGGGAGACAGTCTCCGCAGACAGTCTGCAGACTGTTTTGTCATTAGTGTGCGGGGGCCTGTTATAAGGTACCCTGTGTCCAAAAATGTTATTTTTATTTTTTATTATTAGTCTGTCATCTGTGCAAATGCGTGGAGCCTAAACTATGCACAAAACATGTATATAGTAGTAGTACATACATGTTCGTTTTTACAGCACATCAAGCCCTTATCATCGATTACATATTATAGTTGTATATGTATAAAACCTTTAGCAGTTCTAAGCCCTTCATGGCTTGTTGCGTCCATTTAACTCAAATCATCCATAAACATTTTTAAAAGCGAAATCCCTAACTGACTGAAAAGGTAGAATGTAAAATTTGGTATGCTTATCACTGGCAGGTAATTGAAAAAAAAAACTAAACATACCTGTTGATGGATTCTATCTTTTATTTTTTATCTTAATCTATATTTTATATTTTTAAATTTCTTATCTCTATAGCCCCCGGTAAGTAAATCTTCATTTAGCTTTGGGGCCGCCTCGCCCCCCCCCTCCTAGCGGCCAGTGTTGCCAGGTCTAGCTAGGTTAAGAGGCTTCCCTTCCCTCGCCATCGTCCAGTCTCCACCCGCCAGGACGTCTGAAAGGAAGCCCTCCGCCACATAGATCCACCGCCACACCGCTTTTAGTATAACAGCTACTTTGTAAAAAACGCCAATTTTTGATAATTTATAACTACGTCTTCACCCCGGCCGGGGTCTTCGTTCCTGTTTAAAGTATCTCCGTTTTTCTTCGACGTCAAGCCGGTGGGACTCACTACATAGGTATGAACTTTTATTGCTAAATTTTAGATTTATTTTACGGGGCGCTCTATCTCAAATTATTATATTATACTTTTAAACTAAATACAGTCCATCTTTGCCGCCCTCTTTTCTTTATTTTTACCGGCTGCTAAGAATTAGCTGCAAGGTGATAGAAGCATCACCCCAGCATTCTTCCATTTCTGGTTCTTTGGACCGCGATAAATTATCTTTTTATTACTTTTCTTTTGGTGTCCCGCAATTATTATTAGTTGTCCGCAGTTTTATTTGGTTTTCCGCAAAAAAAAGTGTCTTTTTCGTATTTTTTATAATTTGCGTAATTTTTCTAAGCATAGAAGTGCGTAGTTTTTAATCTCTTGTTCTTTGTGCGGGGTAGGTCAAAGTTCAAAGTTAGCGTCCCTTGAATAATTGTTCTTCTTTGGCTTCTGTTTACTATTTGAGAGCAAAGGTCGTTTCTACCGTTTGCCTTTCCATTTCAATTTGAAGCTTCCTAAATACATTTGTGATAGTTAACCTCAAGATAACCTTCTAGTTTTTGCGGCGTCTTGTTTACCTTTTTTAGTTTTTTTGGAATTTATCATTTCCTTTGGGTTTAAATCTTAATTTTTTTAATTTTTTTTTTTTTGCCTTTTGTTTTACTTTTGTAGTAAAAGTCCCGCCTTTATATAGCCCTAAAATATTCTCGAAATTTTTATCAGTTCTTTCATTACGTATTTTATTACGTTCATTTATCGGTTCCTTTTATTATTCTTTCTTTTTTACGTTCTTTTCTCATTACGTACCTTTCATTTTTTCTTTATTGCGTATTTTTTCTTTTTTCGTTTTATTTTAATTTTTTCTTTTGTCGAAGTTTCTTGATTTTTTATCATGTCGGACAAAACAGAAAAGCGTTTAAAACGACTTATTGCCAAAAAAGAAAGCCTGTTTAGGCGTGTTCAAACCTTATATGACTTTATTCCTAGTTTAGACCAAGAGCAGGTGAAGTCACAATTTGTAAATGGGACTAGGTCCGTAGATCGGAAAATGTTTGAAACCCTGTTAGATGAGATTAACGATTTCGAATTAGAGTTAGACCCTGAATTTTCTCCGAATTATGAGGCTCTTAACGCCTTTGACACACTTGTTGGTGCCATCCAAGTGGCTATGGATAAAATTGAAGCCAAAGAAAAACCCTCAACCAGTGTAGAGTCTTGTGATCCTCCCTTTCGAAAACTTTCTGATCTGCACCCCCCTAGATTGCATCAAAATTTACCGCCTCTTGAAATCCCTAAATTTAATGGAAACGTCACCGCCTGGGTACCTTATCGCAGTCTGTTCCAAAGCATTATAATTCAAAACCCGCGCTTAGCGGAAGTGGAGAAACTTCACTATTTAAAGACTACTTTATCAGGGGCAGCCTTGGACATAGTCAAAGACTTCTCCTTGTGTGATGCCAATTTCGCACTAGCCTGGGCCGCACTAAAAGAAAGATTTGACTCACTTCGAATTCTAGCTTTTAGTTACTATGAAGCTCTGAATAAAACTCCCGTTATACCTTCCAAACCTTCATTAGAATACCTCCAAAATTTTATCACTCGCATATCAAATAACGTTTCCGGGTTAGAAAATATGAACCTCCCGAATTTAACTGATTTTTTATTTTTTAGTACCGCCATTAAACAATTAGACCCTATCACGCGCAAAGCCTTTGAGAACAAGCAAGAGACAGATACCATACCCACTCTTGATCAACTCATTAAATTTACCAAACACCAATGCCGTTTACTGGAGTTAACCGCCACTACTGGAACCTCCACACTGATTTCCCCCAGTCGAGATGAAAGTAGTTTCCGCAAATCTTCAACCAAACCTAGTTTCAACCGCAAAGTAGTTTTATCCACTCAGGTGGAGCCTTCGTCGAAAACCAACCCAGTAAATTCCAACCCGCCTTCAAATGATGGTAGTAAACCAAATTCATTTAACCGCCTCCGTTGTACTCTATGTGAAAACCCGCACCAATTGTACCATTGTCCTAAGTTTCTGTTGATGAGTGTCATCGAGCGTCGTGAGTTTGTTAAGCAACACCATCTTTGTTTTAATTGTATGGGCAGACACTCGGTTCGAATGTGTAAATCTCAGCTGTCTTGCCATTGCTCAAGTCGACATCATAAACTGTTACATTACTCAGACACATCTAAAAATTCTATTTTGCATAACTCCACTTCTCAAGCTTCACCCAATCAGGAAACCTCTGTCTGCGCAAAACCCTCCAGTTCTGGAAATAATATTACCACCACAACTTTAGCTACCTGTCCCGCCCAGTCTACCCGCCACAATATTGTTTTATTAGGTACCGCCAGGGCTTTAATTAAAACCCAGTCGAATTCTTACATTAAGGTTCGACTTTTAATAGATTGTGCTTCCACTGCCAGTTTTATTACCAGTAGCTTAGTCGCAAAACTTAGGTTACCTATTAACGCTTGTTCTCAACAATTTTCTGGGTTATCTAACAACCCTGTCGGCTCAAGCACCGGCACGGTTGAGTGTATTCTACGACCATTACATTTGAATCATCCGCAAGTTAAGGCACACGCTCTTGTTATTGATAACATTTTACCTAACGTTCCACACGTTGATTTACCTATCTCCGTTAAGCGCTTCGTTAGTGGTCTTCAATTAGCTGACCCTGAGTTCTACAAAGCTCAAAACATTGATATGTTAATCGGATGTGACATCTTACCGCAAATTTTATCTTCTAATGCCGTTCCACCCCATTGCAGTGAGATAGGTGTGATCTCTACTGTTTTTGGGCATGTTATTATTGGAACACTTCCCGTTGAACTAAGTAATGTCGCTCCTTCACCATCCAATATTACTTCATTGGTTACCTATCCGCCTAACAATGCCTCTCTAAATTCTAATAATGTTTTACATAGATTAGTCGAGCAGTTCTGGGAAGTTGAAAGTGTGTCATCAGCCCCTGCCGTCGATCCTTTAGAGGAATTTTGTGAAAAACATTTTGTATCTTCGCACCGGCGTACTCCTGAAGGCCGATACGTGGTTGAACTGCCTTTCAGATGCGATCCTGACTCATTGAATTTCCCGCAATCAAGGGATGTCGCACTTCGAAGGTTTTATTCCCTAGAATCTAGGTTCCACAAAAATCAGGCTCTAAAACAATATTGTGTGGAATTCATGAAGGAGTATAGTCAGTTAGGTCACATGCAAGAAGCCACCTGTACCACATCCGACCGACCTAGTACATAAGTTGTAATTGAGAAATGTAAGATATACCAAAGGACCTATAGAATTTGAAGAAAGCTGTGGACTGACCTGAGACCTGATGTATTTGTATCTCGACTTGATGCGACGTTTTCGATGAGTGGGCCCACTCTCGACGGCGATCCTTCTTCTCTGGTTCTTCTACTGCATGCCGAACCGAACCGAGCTCGGAGAGAACATATTTATTATAATACGGAACCGGGAACCGGCACACGACCAGGTCGAGCGGACGTTGGAGACGGAACGAGATACGAGGTTCAAAGTTATAACGGACACTCACCGTCGCATGGTTTTTAGTTTGAAGGGCTCCCGCTAGAGTGCAGGACGAGTAATTAAGAAACAGCCGCTAGATCGCAGCACTGATACACCAATTCTGAACATACCCCTCACCGAAACCAAGGGGGTTTCAAAGAAAAAGCTTTACTTCGTGTAAAGAAAAAGAAAATGTTGACTGAAAAAAAATAAGGGCCGAACCTATCTGCCTAACGAGAGAAGGAAAGAGAAAGCAGAAAAGAAACTTGAGTGATTATCTCACTTGATAAGAAAATAAGAATACCTTCAATAAGAAAAAAAAAAAGAAAAAAATAAAGTACCTTTAGGATTAAAGAAAAAGAAAAAGTCTATGGCCCTGGAAGAGGGGCTAGTTTGACCACTGGACGATTAAAATCTCCTTGGGCTGTTCGCAATCTAACAGCCCGAACAACCTGATCAGGACCTGGAAAAAGGGCTATAACTCGTGCCAAGCGCCAGCACAGAGGGGGACTACGACCCTCATTCAGCAATACCAAATCACCAACTGCGAGATTTGGCTCGGATTTGTTCCACTTGTGACGTTGAGTTAAAGTGTTGAGATATTCACTCCTCCAACGGTCCCAAAAGTGCTGTGATATCTGGCGAACGATTTCCCATTTTGAGAGACGATTAAGTGGAATGTCATTTAATGGAGGTTCTGGAAGAGCCACTATGGGGCCACCTATGATAAAGTGAGCAGGTGTGAGGGTGTCCAGCTCCTCAGGATCAGTGGAGAGTGGGCACAGAGGCCTTGAATTGAGCACTGCTTCCGCTCTGGCGAATACAGTAGTGAGACCTTCAAACGTCAAGACACGATCTGAGACAGCACGCTTTAATAGATGTTTTGCAGATTTGATACCTGCTTCCCAAATTCCTCCCCAGTGACAGGCCGTCGGAATATTGAACTTCCAGGTAATCTTCTTCTGGCTCAGCCAGTTATGGAGTTTCTCTCTATTGGGACGAATACTGAGCATTTCATGAACATCAGTAAGATATCTTTTGGCTCCGACGTAATTACTACCGCAGTCCGAATGAATGACTGAACTAAGACCTCGACGACTAAAGAACCGTTCCAGTGCCGCAATAAAGGCATCCGTGGAAAGGTCCGACACCACCTCAAGATGGACTGCCTTTGTGGCAAAACAAATAAATAAACAGAGATACGCCTTAGAGACTCGAGCTTTCTTAAGGTTACTCTCCTTGACTAGAAAAGGACCACCAAATTCAGTTCCAACCGTTTGGAAGACTCGAGCTTGCCGAACGCGAGCTGGAGGCAAATCTGACATAAGGGGTTGTAAGTGAGATGAACGCATCTTGAAGCACGGTAAACATTTACAGAGTTGGGTCCGAATGAGTTGGCGATCTGAGAGAATCCAGTACTCCCGTTGAAGTAATGAATGGAGAGTTCGAGGTCCTACATGTAAGTAGAGAATATGATAATAATTAATTAATAGTTTTGCGAGACAACTATCTTTAGACAGAAGCAAAGGATGACGTGCTTCTGCTGGCAGGTCAGCATGTCTGATCCTGCCCCCCACCCTAACCAAACCTTTTGAATCGAGGAAGGGACGGAGTTTACGAAGCTGGTTGGAACACTCTTTCCCCTTTTCCAGTAGTGAAATATCTTCCTTGAAAAATACACGTTGGTCGAGGTAAATTAGACGATGACTACTTTCAACAAGTTCTTTGGCTGATAAAGGACCACAGAGACGATCGTGAGGGGAACGTAAGTTAGAGAAGTACCTTAACCACCAGGCTGTGAGTCGGACTAAACGAGTATACTGAGAAAATTTACTGATAAAGTCTGGACTTTTCGATTTTATAATATTAGCTGTGAAATTTGAAGTAGATGGTCGCATCTCAGGTACTGCCTTTGGAGGAGTAAATTCATGATTAAGTGGCCACTCCACCCGATCTGTAGACAGCCATGAGGGTCCATAAAACCAGAGGTTATGATTTACGATTGCAGAAGGAAACAGACCTCTACTAACACAGTCAGCAGGATTTTGACTAGAGCTCACATAATGCCATTGAGAAGGATTAAGGGCTTCTCCGATTTCTACCACCCTATTAGCAACGAATGACTTTAACTTATGAGGGGGAGTTCTAAGCCAAGCCAACACTGTCATTGAATCAGAGAAGGCAAGAACTTCTTGAATGCTAACTGATGATAAAGCTGAGAGACAGGTTTTAAACAGTCGAGATAAGAGAAGAGCTCCGCAAAGTTCAAGGCGAGGAATCGAAAGAGATTTTAAAGGAGCTACTCGTGACTTCGCGAGTAGTAGAAAAGAAGAGTTAGTGTCCTTAGAAAGGCCTACTAAATAAATAACAGCACCGAACCCAATCTCACTTGCATCCGAGAATCCTACAAGAATAAAAGAAGTAAATAATAAAGGTTTCACAAGACGTGGAATTTTAATTTCAGAAATACAAGGTAATTCCGTGATAAATCTCCTCCAGTCATCACGAAGGTCCATAGGAATCTCTTCATCCCAGGATAAACCAGATAACCAAAGCCGTTGAATGAAATGTTTTGCAAAGAATACAACAGGAGAGAGCCATCCCATAGGATCGAATAACCGGGAAATGTCGGATAATATTCCTCTTTTAGTGAAGCAAGGAGTTAATGAATTTATTTTATAAGAGAACATGTCCTCCTTTGGAAGCCATTGAAGACCTAGAACTTTAATAGAAACAGATTCTGAATCAAAAGAGAGAGGTGATTCACAATCCTCAGGAGGAAGGCTAGAAAGTAAAGTAGGATGGTTACTACTCCATTTCCTCAATCTAAGGCCAGCTTGAGCTAACAATGAGATGATTTCTTGCTGGAGTTCAACAGCTTCTTCCACTGTGTCTGTTCCACTGATGACATCGTCAACGTAAATATCCTCCCTCAAAATCCGACTAGCTCGAGGATAAGATTCAGCATAGTCAATAGCAAGTTGTTTGAGAGTTCTACAAGCAAGATATGGAGCAGAACGAAGTCCATATGTAACTGTAAGTAAAACATAAGTAGACACAGGTTGATCTTCAGAATAGCGCCACAGAATGTGTTGAAAAGCGGTATCCTCAGAAATTATCTTGAACTGTCGGAACATTTTGACTATGTCTGCAGTAAACACCACCGAATGAAGACGGAACTTGAAGATAACATCATCGATATTTTTTTGAAGTTTTTCACCGGTATAAAGACAGCAATTAAGAGATAGACCAGAAGTAGATTTTGCTGAACCATTGAACACTACACGAAGCTTTGTAGTAGAACTTGAAAGATTTAAAACAGGGTGATGAGGGATTACAAAAGAAGAAGTGACATTTGGGTCGTTCAGCTTGCGCATATGTCCCAAATCCTCATACTCCTTCATGAAAGAATGATATGCATTTTTGAGGACTGAGTCACGATTCAACCTTTTTTCGAGATTTAAAAGGCATCTTTTAGAGTAATTGTAGGAATCGCCTAACATAGAACAATTAGGTTTTAACATAAGAGGAACCACATATCTTCCTTCATCACGTCGACATTTAGAGGTGAAAAGTTCTTCACAAATTAAATCCTCGGGATCACAAGATTCCCTTTCAGGAGATTGTTCTAACTCCCAAAACCTCCTTAAGGACTGGTCTAAAGATATTTCAGAAACGAAAGCTGAAAGCTGTGACGAGTTACTTACAGCTCCTATGATAACCCAACCGAATATACTACTCATCGCACTGGGTTGGCCTGGTCCAAATGAACGAGAGGAACCATGGTAAATATATGGTATCAGCTCCGCACCGATAATTCCATCCACACCTGAAGGAACATCGAAATTTGGATCAGCTAATACTAACCCACGAGCATGATTTCGAACTGAGGCTGGTAGATGATGAGAAGGTAATCTACCTGTAAGTTTATCCATGACAATAACTTCAGTAGATAGGATTGGTTCACTTGATAAACGAGGTTTTATCGAAACCATCGAACGACCACGAGCATGCGTAACTGAAATTTGACCAAGTCCCTTGACAGTAATATTAGATTTTTCAAGGGTAAGTCCGAGTTTAGAGAAGAATGAGCGGGTAAGAAAACAAGCTTGCGCCCCCGAATCGAGTAACACACGAGCTTCTACAAACGAGCCACTACTATCCTTTATATGGACCACTGCTGTCCCGAGAACGACCATAGACAGAGGCTTTTCCGAACTTACAGAATGAACTTGAATGTTTACATCAGTAGATGACGAGTGACCCTGATTTTGATTAGAACCTTCTGGTTTATCATAACAGTCATGTAAAAGTGTATGATGTGAAGGGCTTTGACAGCGAAAACACTTTGATTTTGAAATACACTGATCTGAAGAACTATGGCCCAAACATTGAATGCACCATTTTGCAGAGGTAACAAGCTGCTTTCGATCTGCAGGAGAACTATTGAATATCTGAGGGCATTTGTATATCGAATGACTTGATTTACATAAAGGACATGTAGGGGGAGACCAAGATCTGTTAACAGGTTTAAAAGAAGTATTGTTATTATTAGAGCTTTGCTTACGATCAGAAGGGAAACTACTTTTCTTAGACTGAGGTGTGGTGACATAAGCATTTTTTACACGACGAAAATCTGGTTGTGATTTTGAAAGAGAATTGTTAGACTTTTCTGACGAGTCATGACTTGATGATGTCATATTTGATGTTTCCAACACTTTACAATAAGACGAAAGAAACTCTAACAGGTCTTCAAATTTAGGAAGAGATTGAGAAATATCCTGATTTACTGACGATTTAATTATATTTCGACGCTCTGACTCGAAGAGCTTACGAGTATTAATATGGAGATTGCGAAAGGCCATATGAAAAAGAAGAAAGTCAGAAAGGTTGGATACATTTAGGGCTTTTAGTGCAGAATAATTTTCAGAAAGGGTTTCATAAAAAGAACGAAGAGGTTTATACGAATCTGTTTTTATAGGCTGAATATTAATAAGTTGATCCACATAAACAGCAGCGAGATGTCGAGTAGATTGATATCTATCTTTAAGTATATTAAGAGCTACTTGATAGTTGGAATCTGTCTTAGGAAGATGTTTAATTAAGGCTAGAGGTTCGCCTTCTAAGCACCCTTCTAGGTAAAACAGTTTCTGAACAGGAGATAAGTTTTTATTTTCATGAATTAAACTTGTAAATAAATTAAAGAAAGGCATCCACTCAGTTAATGACCCTTTAAACCCTTTCAGAGAAATTTTGGGAAGATTAGGACCCATATTACCTAAATGATTACCAGGGGTCTCAACCTTGGCTGACGAGGATGAAGGCTCGCCTCTTATCCGGCTTAGATAATCAGCGACAGTGAAATATAATTCGTCAAATGAGTTTAAAGATTGATATTCGACTGGATCAGCAGGATTATTAATCTCAAGTTTTAAGAAATTAATCTCATCTATTAATTGAAGATATTCAGTTCGGGTAGGAACAAGAGCTGCGGCTCTGACTTTAAACTGACTACAGACCTTGGCATCGTTAAGTTTTGAAACTAAATCAAAGGCTTGTTGAGCACGTACGAATAAAGCCTTTTGCTTGGCTTGTAAAAGTTCAAGCTTCTTTTCCTCTTTACTAGCCATTATAATAAAATGAGAAAAAAAATAAAAAATAAAAATCTAAAGAAAATTATCCAATGTGGGTACTCGAATAAAAGAGTAGAACGAGACGAACCCAAATATCCAAAAATTAATTTTCTATGACTTCGTGGTGAAGCACAATTTGAATGAGAAAATTCGTATTTAGAATGAATTTAAAAGAGAGAATGTTTATTTTTAATAAATCCGAAAAGAATAATAACGAAGAGATTATAAGAATTAATTAAGATAAAGATAGACACCTTGATAGGCCAGGGTACAAAGGTTCGAAGAATCAAGCGTAATTTAATTATCTTGGGACACAGTATAAAGACAGACGGCAGAACTACCTATCGATATGTCTTGAATTCGAGATCGATATCAAATATAAAAATATACGACGACGTTACAATGATATATCGATATATCGTTTTCTCTTATAAACTGAACTTTTAACAGCCCAAAAAACTTAATTCAACCAAAACCGAAGAAATGCGACACTTTATGAACGAGACATCATGAGCACCATTACGAAAATCCATAAAAGTAAAATACTTAAATAAAATCTTTAACGAAAAACTCACTTCGATTACATACAACGAGTATCGACCACGATGAACATCGACCAAGAATATCTAATTTCATTCGAAGCACCGAAAAACGAAAATTTAGAATTAATAAAATAATATGAAAATGAAGAATATGAGACTAAGTAACCTATTCACAGGCTCTCAATCTTAAGAGAACTCAGAACTAGTTCAGAACCAGAAAGAACTATCGAATGACCTCCGAACGAGATCGACCAATCGACACAACACAGATTTTATTAAATTAAAAATCGCCAAGTTTATTAGGGACCCAGAAACTTCGCAAAAGTGAACACAAAGATTTAATAAATTTAAATAAAAAAACACCGACAACTCGAACTGACTCCGAATTTGAGAAACGAACTTAGAAACATCGAGGGTTGAATGTCCAATCAGATCACTACGCCGAACACGACAACTGTACGATCTCGATAACCGTAGAAATTACGAAATCCGGCCCAAATTGACCAAATTCTTATGTACCACATCCGACCGACCTAGTACATAAGTTGTAATTGAGAAATGTAAGATATACCAAAGGACCTATAGAATTTGAAGAAAGCTGTGGACTGACCTGAGACCTGATGTATTTGTATCTCGACTTGATGCGACGTTTTCGATGAGTGGGCCCACTCTCGACGGCGATCCTTCTTCTCTGGTTCTTCTACTGCATGCCGAACCGAACCGAGCTCGGAGAGAACATATTTATTATAATACGGAACCGGGAACCGGCACACGACCAGGTCGAGCGGACGTTGGAGACGGAACGAGATACGAGGTTCAAAGTTATAACGGACACTCACCGTCGCATGGTTTTTAGTTTGAAGGGCTCCCGCTAGAGTGCAGGACGAGTAATTAAGAAACAGCCGCTAGATCGCAGCACTGATACACCAATTCTGAACACCACCCGCCCCGGAAAATATTTTATTCCTTATTTTTGTGTCCACAATCCGAATTCTTTGACCACACCGCATAGAGTTGTATTTGATGCTTCCGCCAAAACCTCTGATAAATCTTTAAATGATGTGTTACTCCCTGGCGCTAAACTGCAAAATGATGTGCCTGACGTTTTATCAATTTTTCGTATCCGCAAATTGGTCTTCTGTTGCGACATTTCCAAGATGTACCGACAAACGCTTTTACATAATGAGCATACTTTATTTACACATATCTTTTTTAGGGAACACTCTGAAGATCCTTTGGTTGAATACGAATTAAAAACTGTAACATATGGGCTATCACCTTCATCCTACCTAGCTCACCGGGTTTTAAGACAACTTGCTAAAGACGAGGGCAACCAATATCCGCTTGCCTGTTTTGTTATATTACACTCTTCGGTTGTTGACGATTACCTCGTAGGAGCCGACACCCTAGAGGAATTATTAGAAGTTAAGCGTCAGTTATCAAGTTTGTTAGCCGCTGGATGTTTTCCCTTGAACAAATGGTTAAGCAATTCCCCAGAGTTTTTAGCCTCGTTGCAAACTGCAGATACCTCAGGCTCTTTAATAATTCGTAACTCAGAAGATCATAATATAAAAGTATTGGGTTTAGGTTGGGACCCCAACTCTGACGAATTTTTCTTTTCTCTTGATCCCCCGCCTACAGATTGTAACTATACCAAACGTAAAGTGCTCAGTGCGATAGCTAGAATATATGATCCGCTAGGTTTTACCGCTCCTACTATATTTTTATTTAAATGTATCCTAAAAAATATTTGGTTGTCTAACGTTGAATGGGACCAGGAAATTCCTTCTAGTATTCATACCGCATGGCATCAATGTATTGCAGAATTACCCGCTTTAAAGAATTTAAGAATTCCTCGTTGTTTATTTCCTTCTACGCCCAAATCCTGCCATTTGTTGGGTTTCAGCGACGGTTCGCTCCTGGGGAGTGGAGCGGTACTATATCTCCGTGTACAATACTTAGACCAAACCGTAAAAATCTTTCTTCTTCGCTCTAAAACCAAAGTCGCTCCCTCAAAAGGTCAAACCATACCTCGCCTTGAGCTCACTGGGGCTCTTCTGTTGTCTAATCTTATAAAATCGGTTCAGCCTTTTATGGAAAACTTACCTATTTCTAATTACACAACCATGTTATTTTCTGATTCCACCATAGTGTTATCCTGGATTAAAAAAACCCCACATCTTTTAAAATTATTTGTTTCAAACCGCATTACCGCAATTTTAGAGCATACCAAAATAAACCAATGGCACCACATTTCATCTGAGAATAATATTAGTGATCCCGCTTCAAGAGGCCTTACGCCTAAAGAATTGTTAACTCGTTCATCTTGGTTCGAAGGACCCGCATGGGCCTTAAATCCACCTTGTGATTGGCCTATAAATGATTTTGTTTTAATGTCTGCCGCTGAATTACCTGAGATGAAGGTAGACAATCAAACGGTTCTAAACACCACTGTTAAGGAACCTACTCCTTTTTGGTTAAATAAATTTTCTAAATTATCTACTCTTCAACGTGTTACCGCTTACATCTTAAGATTTGCTCATAATTGTCGCCATTCAAACAAACCTCTAATAGGTCCGCTTTCTATTAATGAATTAAATCACTCGTTAAACTTTTGCATTAGAAATGACCAGAAATATCACTTCCCAGCAGAACTTTCCTGTCTCTTATCTAATAAACCTTGCTCGTCTCCCATCCAAAGCCTATCACCATTTCTCGACCATGTAGGTCTTATAAGAGTAGGAGGTCGTTTAAAAAATAGTAATCTACCATTTGAGGCTAGGCATCCTATTTTATTATTCAATATAAGCTTCTTAACAAATTTAATCATTACCTACTACCACGTTGTTCATTATCATGTTGGCCCAAAAACTCTTCAAAATTTACTTACCCAGAAATATTGGATTGTCAATTGCCGCAGCATTATCCGCCAAATCCTCCGCAAGTGTATCACCTGTGCTAAGCTAAGAAGTACACCCGCATCACCTCCAATGGGAAATCTTCCACCTACGAGAGTTACCCCTTCTCGGCCCTTTTTAAATTGTGGAGTTGACTTAGCCGGTCCGTATACACTGAAAGAAAGTAACCGCCGAAACGCCCGCACTTACAAGGCTTATTTTGCTTTATTTATGTGTTTTGCGGTTAAAGCTGCTCACATTGAAGTCCTCACAAGTTTAAGTTCTGAATGTTTCATTGCGGCTGTCCATCGTTTTACGGCTCGTCGCGGTCTTCCTGCCACTATCTATAGTGATCAGGCGACTAACTTTAAAGGTGCTGCTCGCCTTTTAAATGAAATTTATAATTTTTTACAAGCCTCAAATTCAAATCCTATTCTTGAAACCTATTTTAACTCCCGCGGTATCAAATTTTCTTTTAACGTCCCTAGAGCCCCTTTTATGACTGGTTTAATGGAATCCAACATAAAAAATGTAAAATACCATCTGATCCGTGTAATTGGTAACCAAACACTAACTTTTGAGGAATTTTCGACTATCACCGCCCGCACTGAAGCTATTTTAAATTCTCGCCCGTTATCCGCAATGTCCAGCTCTCCTGACGAGTTGGCTTGTTTAACTCCTGGTCACTTTCTAATCGGCAACATGATAGAAGCTCCTCCTGAGGAAGTTTTGGAAGACGTTCCGGTTGGTCGCCTACGTCGCTGGGAGATGATATCCCAAATCAACCAATGTCTTTGGCGGCGTTGGGAAAGAGAGTATTTGCATACACTTCAGCAAAAAGCCAAATGGTTTAATCCCGCCACCAACATCGTAGAAGGGCAGCTCGTTTGGCTTAAAGAGGACGGCTCTCCTCCGTTATCATACCCTCTCGGCCGTGTAACCCAGGTCCACCCAGGAAACGATGGAATCGTCCGAGCTGTTACCGTTAAAACCCAGTCGGGTGTTTATAGGCGTCCAACCCGCAAACTAGCTCCTCTGCCATTTCCATAAAGCGTCCCTTTTTTTATTTCTTTATTTTTTCTCCAGACCTTTTTATTTTTTGTTTATTTAAAGTTTAAAATTTTTTTTGTGCTGAAGTATCAGCTTCCCGCCTTTGTAAGAATTTGTTTTTCTTTTTGATGGTTCGATCCTTTCTGCTGCAGGGCTTAGGAATAGGTCAGGATTTTTCTTTTATTTCTTTTTGCTCTGTTGAAGTCCTGTGGAACTTCAAGGGGGCGTGAATGATGGATTCTATCTTTTATTTTTTATCTTAATCTATATTTTATATTTTTAAATTTCTTATCTCTATAGCCCCCGGTAAGTAAATCTTCATTTAGCTTTGGGGCCGCCTCGCCCTCCCCCCCTCCTAGCGGCCAGTGTTGCCAGGTCTAGCTAGGTTAAGAGGCTTCCCTTCCCTCGCCATCGTCCAGTCTCCACCCGCCAGGACGTCTGAAAGGAAGCCCTCCGCCACATAGATCCACCGCCACACCGCTTTTAGTATAA
The DNA here is from genome assembly GCA_951217055.1 of Gerris lacustris. Classification (NCBI taxonomy): domain Eukaryota; kingdom Metazoa; phylum Arthropoda; class Insecta; order Hemiptera; family Gerridae; genus Gerris; species Gerris lacustris. The sequence continues at coordinate 47,078,730 of OX578276.1, forward strand.
CAGCTACTTTGTAAAAAACGCCAATTTTTGATAATTTATAACTACGTCTTCACCCCGGCCGGGGTCTTCGTTCCTGTTTAAAGTATCTCCGTTTTTCTTCGACGTCAAGCCGGTGGGACTCACTACATAGGTATGAACTTTTATTGCTAAATTTTAGATTTATTTTACGGGGCGCTCTATCTCAAATTATTATATTATACTTTTAAACTAAATACAGTCCATCTTTGCCGCCCTCTTTTCTTTATTTTTACCGGCTGCTAAGAATTAGCTGCAAGGTGATAGAAGCATCACCCCAGCATTCTTCCACCTGTTATTGGATTTATTTTCCTATTGGGGGAGCACTAGATTAGCACCGGAAAGGTATTACGCCTTCTGTATGAATAGAAATCAGCTAGTTTCCTATCACTTAAAAAAAAACAATTAAAATTAACTTTAAAAATAAAATTTGAATAAAAAATTAAAGTAAATAAATATTAAAACAAATTCAAAGCACATCACAAAAATACTTTATTTAGTCAAAGAGCAGATTTTTTTTTTTTTTCATTTATAGTTTTTTAATACAAAACAACATATTTTAATTTCCAAATTTATAAATTATTATTTATTTTTTTATTATTCCTTCATGAACACTAACCAATGATTTTTTTGTTAATAGTAACACTGATTTCACTATGGACTATAAATTCTACGCAGTTACATTTTTTTTTTCTTAATATATATATATATATTTTTTTTTTTTTCATGGGGATTTCTGGCTGTAAATTCTTTTCAGCTTATTAATTTGTTGGATACCTATAGTTATAAAAAATTTGGTTAATTAACTATATTTTTTTTTAATAACATCTTATATTATTATTTTATATATATATTTTTTATATTAAACTATGATAATATGGACCTTAAATTCAGGCCATATAACAGGAAGACGTAGACATTTTTATTCTTTATAATATTAATTTTTTTGAGTAGTATAAACATAGGACTATCAAAATTTATATATATATATATATATATATATATATATATATATATATATATACATATATATATATATATATATATATATATATATATATATATATATATATACATATATATATATATATATATATATATATATATATATATATATATATATATATATATATATATATATATATATATATATATACATATACATTACCTCTTCTTATACATGTATATATAATCAATATCAATCTAACATTTTTTCTTTTTTCATTAAAAATTATATTATTAATTTATAAACACCCTTATCTGAAATAATTGTTTACATCCATACATACAATATTTTACATAAACTTTAAGAAATTTAAAGTTTTTATCTAAAAAACAGAAGTGCTTCAAAATTAACGATTAACATAAAATTAAAAAAAGTTACAGTAAATAAAAATAATACACATTTTATTAAATTATTAACAATGTTATTATAATGTAAAAATGTATAATAATAATTTATATATATATATAATTAAAATTTAGAATCATAAATTGACGTATAAATTAATTATTTATTAAAACATATTATTAAAATAAACAAATAGAAGTAAAAGTATTATTGTATAAATATGTAGTCTGGCAATTTGTCTAGTGTCCTATTGTTGGAATGGTCACATGATAGGATCCGTTAATTCGTTTCCCAGTAAGGTCACACTGATTTTAAAGCGAGGATAAATTTTTGCAGAATATTGATAATAAGGGACGATATGTTGTACACAATCGTCAAACCATCCAAATTTCTTTTTGGAGACTTTTAAATAGATTAGTGTCAAGAAATGAATGTTTCTGCGCATGCGGAAGTGGAATGAATAGGTCCAGAAAATTGAAGATACACTAACGGTTTAGATTAATATGGGACCAACAATGAGCTAATTATTATTACTTGTTTATTGTTGCTTGTTTTGTTAAATACATACTTTTTTTCCAGGTATACAAATATCAATTAATGTTATCAAAAAAATATTACAATTTTATGTATTCAAGTAAATATATATATATATATATATTATATATTTTCCCTTTAATTTAATTAACTCATAAATTGTTATAAGCTACATTTTTCCATATAAACTCCTTCTTATTGGGCTAAAAAAGTAGCGCCTTGATGGAACAAAAATAATTCTATTTGTTTAGGGTCTATAGGGATTATAATAATTAAAAAAACAAACTATTTTTTAATTATAATATTTTTATAAATTTAGCTATATTTCGCCCAAATCTGGGCATCGTCAGGCCTTATCTGAAATTTCAGTTGATGTGATACATAGATTAAAAGAAAATAATTATAAAACCTCGAGTAACTATCTCACACATAGTTCAATGGTTACTCTACTGAGTTCAATGGTTACTCTACTGAGTAACCATTGAACTAGCTACGGCTGATAGCTGCTTTGGTGGAAGAAAAAAAATCTCATAAATAATGCTTTGATGGAAATAAATGACGTTCATTTTATTAAGATGAAGTTAGCAACCGTAAAGTATAGATGTGAGGGAGTTAGTGAGGTACGGTCTAAAGAAAAAACTTGTTTACCAACTAGTTTTTTAACTAGAGGAACACAAGGGTGGGGAACAAAATGGAGATGGGAGGATTAACAGTAAGTGATCAGGTAAAGGTTGCAAGTTAAGGTAAGAGTAAAAAGGTGGTTGGTTGCCTTAACTTAAGTGTTTGTTGTAATATCTAAGTTAAGGCAACCCACCACCTTTTTACCTTTACCTTAATTCGCAACCTTTACCTGATCACTTACTGTTAATCCTCTCATCTCCATTTTGTTCCCCACCCTTGTGTTCCTCTAACTAATCCAATCCTTAAACTCTGTTTTCTCCAATCTCACTTATTCACATTCCAAACTTTACCATAGAACTTTCTTTATAGTCTTGTATTGTGTTCATAAATGTTACCCTGTTCATTTTATTTGCAAAAATTCCGTTTGCCTCCGTGAATAAATGTTGAGATGATAGATGAAGATCGGTTTAAGCACTTATAAGCATAGACAACAAATATAAGTTGTAACTTACACACAATTAACGATGAATATTTGTATCAAATAAAATTATTCAAACAAAATTAAATCTATAACAATATAAATAATAAAAAAATACCAGAAAGGGTGTTTTATTAAAAACATATTCAATTTTTTTCTCTATCTTACACAATTATGTTTTGTTTTTCTTGCATAGCATGTTTACATATAATTTGTATCATATAAAATATTTTCATTTTTTATTACTTCTTTTAAAAAATAGCGTTGCATTAAACAAAAATATTATATCAAGCTTGAACGATTTTAAACTGTTATAATTTTTTTAGTAAATTTATTTATTCATTATTCCTTTGCAGAAACCACGAAGAACATCACAAAAGCTTCAGTTATTAATTTTTGTAAATATAACGGGGAAGGAGAGGAGGTAGAGTAGGATAAAATAGAGGGAACTCGGGGATATAGTTAGTAGTTAGTCTAATAATATCTGATTTTTTTTAAATTTTTTTTTATGTGAATCTTTTATTATTTTTTTGATCCCGATTATACATTGTTATTTAATAGTGAGACTGAATCTGTACGTTTATCTTTTTTAAAATGATGTTTTTATTGTCTTTATTCATAATCCTTTATTATAAGATAGTTAGGGTTGTATTTTTATGAACTATTGAGCTATATGGAAAATGAGCATGCGCGATTTGGACGAGTTCATTTAAGGGAAAGTCCACTACATTATACCAAAACCAAAGAACACTGGTATCTCTTGTTTATTAAACCTTCGAAAAGCGGGATTTCTAAATATAGCTACACAATAGGAACATTAATCGTTCCGAATACATATATTTATCCAAAATATTTTCAAATAGAAATGTTTTTTCAAATATTAAAGTGCAAAACTTATTTTAAATGTTTATTTAATTATTATAACTAAATATTACAAATAGACAAAAATAAATAAAATGATAACTCAACTAATATATTGTAAATAGTCCCTCATTGTCTGATTTTAATTTAAGTTTAAATTGTTTATTATATGAACAGCTGTTTTTTTATTAACAACAAATGAACTTACTTGACTAGTAACATTAACAAAATTAAAATTCATCTGGAATTTATTAAATTCCGTTACCTAAATATTATCTACCGAAAATAATTATATTCGTTTATACAAAGTCATCTTCCCTAAAATGAACTCATCCATATTTATGGTTATACTAAACTCAATAATCCAAAACTGAAATTATTTCATCCTTGTTGCGTATTGTTATTCAACTAAACTAATTTCTCCAAAACTAAAATGAACTCATCCATATTTATGGTTATACTAAACTCAATACTCCAAAACTGGAATTATTTCATCCTTGTTGCGTATTGTTATTCAACTAAACTAATTTCTCCAAACCTAAAATGAACTCATCCATATTGCGTGGGGTTATTGAACTAAACTCATTTCTCCAAAACTAAAATGAACTCATCTATATCGCGTATGGTTATTGAACAAAACTCAACACTCCAAAACTAAAATGAACTCATCTATATCGCGTATAGTTATTGAACAAAACTCAACACTCCAAAACTAAAATGAACTCATCTATATCGCGTATGGTTATTGAACAAAACTCAATACTCCAAAACTAAAATGAACTCATCTATATCGCGTATGGTTATTGAACAAAACTCAATACTCCAAAACTAAAATGAACTCATCTATATCGCGTATGGTTATTGAACAAACCTCAACACTCCAAAACTAAAATGAACTCATCTATATCGCGTATGGTTATTGAACAAAACTCAATACTCCAATACTAAAATGAACTCATCTATATCGCGTATGGTTATTGAACTAAACTAATACTCCAAAACTAAAATGGACTCATCCAAGTCGCGCATTCTTATTCCCCTATACTCAATTAACCACAATTTTACTAATCCATAGGGCATTATATTCAACACCTGTTTCATATCATAATTAACTCTTAATTTTTTTCTAACTATTCTAATTCTTTAATTACCTATGATGTCGTTCTTCTAAAGCTATAAAAACTGATGCTTATTAGGCATCAGATTTAGCTGTTTTATTAGCTATAAGTTTAAACATCACACATCAATTTCTTTTTTATCTCTTTTACCTTTTTTTGTAATGGTGCTTGAATGCACTTTGAGGTTTGAATCGCTTTAAAAGAGCTTTATTTAAAGAGCAAGCTTTTATCTATACATTGAAAAACGTTTACTCACATAGCTGGTATATATTCCAACTGAAAAGCTTTTTTTAAAGCTTACTTTATCCGTAGAGGCGTTTTATTTATTTTAATTAAACAGTCGATATTTTTGAATAGTGGTAATTGCATACAAGAATACAAAAATTACTTTTAGATTATTTATAATTTTAAATTAAATAATTCTTATTTATTTTGAAACGATTTTTTATCTCAAATATTGTTATTATGGATTATGAATAAGACGTTGATGAGAATTTTGGATAAAAAGATTATACATGTATATATATATATTTTTTTTTAAAATCTACAAAAAAGGAGGGTTATTTTTTAATATGTTAAAATTTTTTGAATTTCGTTATTGTTCATGTTACAATATTAAATTCTTAATTACTTGTTTTTTTTTTTGTTTTTTTAATTTGGTTAGGATAATAAAGAAAAATGTAATTAATAGAATATAATTATATAGAAATTAAAAAATGATTCTTAGTAACAAATATTTATAATAAATAATAAAAGTATATCTAAATGTGTAAAAATGATGAAATACATTAAAAAGAATTTTAAAAATCCAGCTAATTTATATAATTTATTTCTCTCGAACCCACAATTGTTTGATTAAACCATAAGTCATAGGAACCACTTTTAAAATGAATTACAACATAGCTTTTCACTTTTACTAGTTAAGTATAAAACCTAGTAAAGAATTTCCTACGAAGAAGGTTAACTTTATCTTCTTCCTTTTACTTCTGTTAGCCGTTAGCATCTTTTATTAACTATGCACCGAGATAATTCTCTTTTAAACACCATTAAATGAACTTCTTATGTTGTTTCATGTCAATATAAATATCCTAGATATCGCTCCACATATTTTTACACTTTAACATGAGAATGATTCAAACATGTCGATTGAGCTCTTTTACTCGTATAATTCTTAACATCTTAAATAATTATACACCGAGATAATTATCCTTTAAACACCATCATACTGAACTTCTTATATTGTTTCATGTCAATACAAACATCCTTGATATCGTTCATAATATTTTTATGTTTTAACATGAGAATGCTTTCAACATGTTGCAGAGCTCTGTCACTCGTTTTGTAAAGGTAAATAACTTCTAATATTTTTTCCTATCAACGTAAACATGTCTAAAATCATTCTTGATGCTTTTGTCAAACTGAACTTATTAAATTTTTTAATTCAACATGACTATGTTTAATCGTTCTAGATGCATACATCAACCCGACTTTATAATGTTTTGAGTATATATTAATAAGCTAAAACCTCAATAACATTGCTATAGATTAAGATACTTCCAAAATCGAACTTCCTATGTTGTTTCGAGTTAACATAAAGATTTTCTATTAGATAATTAACACCATCGAACTTAGCTTCTTAAGTTTTTTCGTATCACACTAGACGTTGACATCAAACTAAATTAAATTTATTACTTTGTGTAAAGAAGATCGTTAACTCAAATTGTTTCGTGTCAACATAAATATGTCTAACATGATTCTGGATGCATTTAAAATCAAACTTAAGTTTTATATTATTTTTTATCAACATAAGGCATTGTAACTTCGTCCTAGACTCTTACAACATCAAACTAAACTTCTCATATTGTTCCATGACAATATAAATATCGCTTTAGATGTTTGCAGTACCAAACTAAACTTCTCATATTGTTCCATGACAATATAAATATCGCTCTAGATGTTAGCAATATCAAACTAAACTTCTCATATTGTTCCATGACAATATAAATATCACTCTAGATGTTAGCAATATCAAACTAAACTTCTCATATTGTTCCATGACAATATAAATATCACTCTAGATGTTAGCAATATCAAACTAAACTTCTCATATTGTTCCATGACAATATAAATATCGCTTTAGATGTTTGCAGTATCAAACTAAACTTCTCATATTGTTCCATGACAATATAAATATCGCTTTAGATGTTTGCAGTATCAAACTAAACTTCTCATATTGTTCCATGACAATATAAATATCGCTTTAGATGTTTGCAGTACCAAACTAAACTTCTCATATTGTTCCATGAAATATAAATATCGCTTTAGATGTTTGCAGTATCAAACTAAACTTCTCATATTGTTCCATGACAATATAAATATCGCTTTAGATGTTTGCAGTATCAAACTAAACTTCTCATATTGTTCCATGACAATATAAATATCACTCTAGATGTTAGCAATATCAAACTAAACTTCTCATATTGGTCCATGGAATATAAATATCGCTTTAGATGTTTGCAGTATCAAACTAAACTTCTCGTATTATTCCATGACAGTATAAATATCGCTTTAGATGTTTGCAGTACCAAACTAAACTTCTCATATTGTTCCATGACAATATAAATATCACTTTAGATGTTAGCAATATCAAACTAAACTTCTCATATTGTTCCATGACAATATAAATATCGCTTTAGATGTTTGCAGTATCAAACTAAACTTCTCATATTGTTCCATGACAATATAAATATCACTCTAGATGTTAGCAATATCAAACTAAACTTCTCATATTGTTCCATGACAATATAAATATCGCTTTAGATGTTTGCAGTATCAAACTAAACTTCTCATATTTTTCCATGGAATATAAATATCGCTTTAGATGTTTGCAGTATCAAACTAAACTTCTCGTATTATTCCATGACAATATAAATATCGCTTTAGATGTTTGCAGTACCAAACTAAACTTCTCATATTGTTCCATGACAATATAAATATCACTTTAGATGTTAGCAATATCAAACTAAACTTCTCGTATTATTCCATGACAATATAAATATCGCTTTAGATGTTTGCAGTACCAAACTAAACTTCTCATATTGTTCCATGACAGTATAAATATCGCTTTAGATGTTTGCAATATAAAACTAAACTTCTCATAGTGTTTATTTTAATCAGAAAGAACTTAACATTGCTAAATATTCTTCAACGTTAAATGAATTGCTGCTCAAAACACAGCAGATGAGAAATCCGAATTTTATCATAAGATTTCTCTTTCAAAACCTTATCTCAATATAATTTCTATTTCAAAATCTTCAGAGATATTGAGATCTTGATATCGGCTCTGATCATCTACAAAAAATATTAGTTTACTAGTTCCTTTTTGTACTTCTTTGTTTTTAATTTTATATTCACTTGTTGAAGTTATTAACCTGATACTCAAAATCCATTAATATACTACCATTATGCAAAGATGCTTCCAAAATTGAATCAAAATACCATCATATTAATTGGGACACATATTCACCTAAAACTATTTTGATCATGATGCCCACCATACAAAGAAGCCAACTTACTACCAGTTTATACTTTAGACATAAATTTTTTTTTTTTTTAATCATGTTGTAAAATAGAATTTAATTAACAACTAAACATATAAATAATAAATAACATGACAAATATTAAAAAACTTATAATTAACAATTATAACTTGACACATAATTATTATAAATATATGCTATTCCCAAAAGATAAAATAAAAACTAAAACAATGTTTCTTAAACATGCCCATTATTACGCAATTTACAAAATTTCCATCGTAGTAAAAAAAAAAATGATGCTAAAGCATTTTTGTAAAGGGAAAAACTGCTATAAAGAAAAAAGATTCTACACTACAAAGACATTTATACAATTGAAAAAATGTAAAAATAAAAAATAATAAAAATAAGCATGCTGAAAGAAAATCTAAAAAAATACATTAGAAAATGTAGCACGTTTTCATAGAAAATTCTACAGGGAAATACAGATAGAAAATACAAAGTAGATCGTAAGAGGTACAAAATAGGTACCTAACACATTCTAGAAACATACACATAACAGACATCATTAGTTCTTTTATATCTTATTTTATAGTATAAAAAGATTTAATTTATTAGAGTTATTTTATTTATTTTTATGTAAGTTATTACTCTATTTTTTGTTTTCGCCATGATATATATAGAATACATAATATACGATAGACAATTCACGCACACTTATATCTACCCTACTATTTGTAAATTTATTTATTTAATTTTTTTTGTTAACATATATTTGAGTTAATATTGGCACTATTGTCAATAGGAACGCCAACATTTATATTTTTTTTAAAAATTAAAATTAGTTAATTTAGTTATTATTACGTTCCTTTCAATGTTTTTGTGTTTATTTATTGATTTTAATTTTTTTTACATAGGTATTACACGTTAATAACCTATTTTTATTGAAGAAATAATTAAAAAAAAGGGATTTATAATTCAATTTAAAACTAAAAGGTTAAATAAATATGATATAATAATGATATGAATTAAATAAATATTGATATGATATAAATCTTAGGGAAAAACAAATTTAATTAAAAATATAAGTTTAATTATTTTATATGCATACACAGTCCTGCTATACACTATCCTGCTTAGAGAAAGCAATTATTGTTAGTACATTTTTTTAACGAAATTGTTGAAGTTATTAAGACCTCAATAGGATTCGGATGTAGTTTTTTTTTTTTTACAGTTTCTCAAGGTTTTAGAGATCTATTTCTACTCCTAATAGCTCAAAAGCTCTTATGATTTCTGATTTAATTGGAATATAAAACTAATTTACTGCTAGATAATCGTTTGCGGCAGTTTCAAAGATCAATAATCACTTATATAAATACGCTTTTTATGTTCGCAAGAAATAATACATGAGTCACGTGTGGCACGTTCCTTGTGCGCGTTCCATCATTGGACCAATAATCACATGAGTTTGAAATAATGTAAAATTATATTTTATTTCCTAAAAAATATAGCGTATGAGTATTTTATAAAAATGTCATAGATGTAAATGGACACGGACACCACTTAGAAATAGAAATGTGGATGTTTGACCTGCCTTGATTTCTAGCAGATTCGCACTTTTGGAACTAAGTTCCATATGGCACATTCTGGAGCCCGGGAGTGAATACAAAAAAACGACCAAAATCACGGTCACAAAATCTACCGATGACGGTAACTTGAGTAAAAGATGACCGAGTTAGTTGAAATTTGGTACACATGTTCATTTTACCAATGCCCAGGATGAGTTCTTTGGACAACGTTATCCGCCCAAGCATTTACGCGCAACGCTCTCGTAAACGTTAGCATCAAATTTAAAATTGGAATTTTAGGACTGGAAAAAATTCTAACTTCATCTATTTAATGAGACAATCAACTTTTATAAATATTTTTTTTTTGTAAAACGATCACCGACACTTCTATGAAGGTATAAAAATCGCTAAATTTATTAAAGCGGACCTAAACGTTAAAAATATAGACAACAACGTCTTTACCGATATCTCACGTTCTAACGTAACGATTTTAATCAAACTTCTTATACATCATTCAAAAAACGTACAATTGAAAAAGGCACGTAAAATTTCAACCTGATACAAGCAGACGTTTTTAAGTAGGGAAGAGATATATTTTTTAATATTATAAATTAGTAGGCGGGGTAGGTAAAAAACAGTTCCTTTTCCTCAGGCTATAAACTACAAACCTACTCTTTAACTATAAACCCATCATGATAACCTTTTTTCTCAATATTCAATACATATTTACTGTAAGACGCTTGCTTTAATGATACAAATAATGCTTTTCTTTTAATTTTGTCTTAACTCCTCTAGGCACAAACAGTTAGTTACTTTTAATTTTGTCTCTTTTCTAACTCCACCATGTATAAGTAGTTAGCAACGTATACGTACTTATCAGTGTGATTTTATCATTAATATTTAATGAAAAATGTAAGGAACTTCGTTCCTACCGGGTGTCCCGCGACACCACACGTATTTTTTTAATTTAATATTACAAGTGAGCAGAAACTTAAAATTAATACGGGCCCATCGTTGAGCCTCTTGCGGCAAACCATCTAAATTTATTGTAAATTAGATGAGCACCTTTTAAAAATGTTTGTGCGCTAATTTTGAAGTACCACCCAAATTTAAATTAAATCAGGAATGTATGGACAGATATTCATTTTAATTATCAGGATATTATTTTAGTATTGTGTTTATCCATCAAAATATTTTCTAACGCCAATATTTTAAATCTCCTATACAATTTGATGTTACGCGATCATTAGCTAACAGATGGCCATATTCATTTTTAAAACTTCTGAGCACATTTAATGTGCAATAAAAATAAATTTGAACCAGCAAGAAATCGAAACAGTTCCAAATATCACCTTTAAATTTCCAGTAGCATCAAATTTTTAAAAAACATCAACATTTTTACTTATTTGACCAATGATGAGATAAAAGCTTTGTGTCACAATAATGATATTTATTCCTAAGTAATTTGAACATAGGTGTTTAAAGTTAGAAAATGCATAACTGGTCTACTTATATTAAATTATAAACTATTCTATTTGTATTAATAAGTTACATCCTTGCTCAATTATAAATGCAAGAACTTAAAACTTTCTATTGTTCCAAAACTGACAATTAAGTAATAATTTTTCTCTAAACAGGGCTGTATAATTGTAATAATATTTTAAGTAGGTTGGTTAGGTTTTTGTAGGTTGTAGGTTGGTTGTTTTATTAAGAATACAATTGTAATGAACAAATATAAGAAGTGTAAGTACTCTCGTAGTAGTCTTATTGTTTATGATTAGTTGAAGTAAATAAAATAACTGAAATCCACGTATATGACAATAGATCCAAATAATTAATGTTTTATTATAAGAGGTTAAAGAAAGGAAAATTAGGTATATTTTCTGATAATTTTGGGCCCTTGAAAAGAAGTTTATATACATCAGGGAAGTTTAGCTGTCCAAATAATCAATAATTATATATAGTTTTTATTTAAAAATATAATAGTTTTTCATTTAAAAAGATTTAAAATAGATCAAATCATATGTTTTTCTATATAAATAAATTACAATTAAGTAAAAGCGGAACATCAATAAGTTAAAAACATATCAATAATATTATACTTCCTCATTCTAAACGTAAAAGGTCCTTAAAAATTGATGTACTTCTATATATATAAATATAAATGCCCATTAAGTAATGACAAAACATCAGTCGTTTATATACCTAGATCTTTAAGTGAATAAAATTTGATGTTCTTATGACTGACCCTGACCATATAAGTTGTCAATAATTTATATGTCCTTCATATACACCATGAAAGTTTTGACACCTAATACAATACACCCAAAAGTCTTCGAAGCTATCTTCTAAGGAAAAAAATATATAAAGGTCAAATAAAAAAATATTCCGTGTCTTTAAAAACTTAAATGGTTACGACTAATAGAGAAATATACTATGCATAAAATTAAATATATCAAAAATGAGGACTGATAACACAAAAACAAAAAGAAATTGTGAGAAAAACAAGATAAGTTGTAAAAATTATCATGCATGTATAAATAAAGATAAAACAATAAAAAAAATCATAAAAATAACAAACTGTAAATAAATAAAATGCTACTAATTCACAAATAATATATGTTGTTCTTGAATGAAATACTACAAAATTAAAATTCATGTATTCAATATAATTTTTTTCTTATATATTATCGTTTTATTACTTTCTTCAGCAAATGTATATTTATTTTATTGAAAATAACTCAGATTTATTTTAAACATTCACACTAAATTTAATTTAATATACATATTTCTATCGATTTTTTTCATTTTAGGTTAAAATATTTGTTTTTTTTTATGTTTATACATTAATATCTTATATAATATGTCCAGTGAGCGTAAATATATATTTTTTTCTATAATATTTCTATTATTATTCTTTTTCTTTTTTTAAACATTAAGATGTAAGTATTGTCAGCAGCTCAGTTTATAAATATATAATATTCTATATACAATTATTATATATAATCTATTATATATCATTTTTTTTTTTTTAAATTTGTTTATTGTTTACGTAAGCTGAGGGTGTGATTGTACAAGGTCTGTTTAAGTATTTATGATTTTATATAATAATAAATAAAAGAATGAACAAATAAATACAGATATTAAAAAGGAGCCAGTTTAAAATCAATATACAATTTTAAATAATAAACTTTTAACAATTTAATTTGAGTTTAAAGGGGTTTCTTTGCTTTGTTAATGTTTGTATATTGTATACTAAAATGCTTTACTATACGTTTAAGGATTATTTATTCGATTTTTAAAAAAAGGTTATCACTAAAAAAAAAAAAAAAAAAAAAAAAAAAAAAAAAAAAAAAAACACTTAATGAAGAAAAAAAATAGAGTAATATTATATAATTTTACTAGGATTAGCGACAAGGTAATTGACAAAGATGCTTGTAGGATTAGATAAGATTAGTTTATTATTATTATTCCAGCGAAATATGTATAAATTAAACCCAAATAATAATTTTTAAGGAATAAAAATAATGAGCAAAAAAATCAATGTTTTGAGGTTAGTTTTACATTAAAGGTTAATTCTATCTTTATACATTAGTTTTTCCTTTAGAGGTTAGTTTTGCCTTTAGAGGTTAGTTTTTGTCTTTATAGGTTCGTTTTTCCTCTATATTGTTTGGAGAGGATAGAGTATCCAGAGTAAGGAACCTGCCTACTCAAACAATTCATGATTAAAAAGAAATTAAAGTATGACAGGCAAACAGAGGTTGGAGGTTGGACTAAGGTAGAAATTTATAAAAGTATGTTACGTTACCGGGAAGCGAAAGAGGCTTTAATTATGCTTTATGAAAGACCATGCAATTATTGCAAAGCGTTTAACTCTAACACAAAAAAAGGGGGGTCCCTTCCGATCAGTGTCATCATATGCATTTTGTTGACATTGTTAAGTCTAGGCTATGGAACTTAAGTCAAAAACGTTACGTTACTTTTAGCTTAAAAACTCAGAAAAGTATAACAGGGAGTTAAAAAGCTATAGAAGGTGTGTAATCCAGTCTCCAGCTGTTGGGCCTCCCTCCACCGCACGTCATAGGGCCGAAGAGAGTCGAAAAGATTTATACGTGTGACAGGGAGTTAGGAAAGTACAGGAGGTTGCCATCAACTCTCAGCCCTCTCGGCCTACCTAGTATGAAGGCATATTAACAATTCGTAGAAGTGCCGGTGTGGAGATAAGAATAAAAATTATCTTCCATCTACTTTTATCAATTACTTGAATAAATTACCGATTTTATTCTATTTTATGTCGGTTGTTTACGCAGAGCGAAAACATGAAAATGTCTCACTGTCTTGCGGACTTGTATGCAAGAAGTATTATTTTTTTTAGTTTCAATCTTTGAAACATCCTTTGTAGTAACAACATAACCCATGAATGTAAGAAAATCTTTCCTTAATAGCTTTAGACATCTTTAAACCCATTAAGGACTTTATTATACAGATGCATTAATTTATACGTGTTTTAATTGATTTAATTAATTACTGTTTTCAATTCTCTATTTTCTATTTTTAATTCAATTTAATTACTACTATTTTTATTTCAATTAATTACTATAGTAATCCTTGCTTAGTTCTGGTATTTCAATTATTTTCTTTTTCCTCTTCCAATAACCATACTAAAGGTGGTTAAATGTGGACCTCTAACCATCTATCTAGCCCCTTCTATCGCTGCGATACAATTTATAAGAAGTTTCTAAGTATTTCCTGTTTTCAAAATTTGAAGTGTTTATTTCTAGAACTGAAGAAATCGATTATTTGAGAAAACATTTTAAGAGTCTTGAAGTAATAAAATGTTTGTTATACGATCTAAACAGTGCAACTTCATTTGTAAAAACTTTAAGACCTCCAGTTACAAGTTATAGTGCAGTCTCGTTAGAGCACACCTTCTATCCTAGAATGTTCCGAGTTATTCTTCATGCCCCATCACCATCAAATTGTTCTACTTCCGCTTTCGTGCTTTTCTACAGTTTATGTAAAATACAGGTTAGTAATAGAACAGTAGGTCAACTTTACATTTCATCTTTACAATTCATTACCATTAATAATAATGGTAAATTATAATTTACTACGTTGACCACATAGGTAACCCGTGATATTAAATTAAAAAAAATATATATTTTTTCAAATATTACAAAGTAATTTATAAATACACTAATTTTAATGAATTACACAAATAATTGAACAATCCTTCATTCCAATATTACTTTGAATTATCTAGTCGTTCTTCATTATTTGACATCACTTAATATACTGTACAAAATGAATCTATTAAATACCATTAAACAAAACTAGCATTAGTTTATGTTTGTCCTTTCATGACAAACCTTCAGAATATTTTTACATAGATTGAAAGATACAAATTTTATGTATATAATTGAGGGTATTTAATAATAATAAAATAGTTTATCGACTAAATCATACCGAAGAACAGGATCTAAATATATAATTAGTCATGATAGTATTTGAAGTAGTAAGTTAATTGTCACTAAGCCTTCTCTCATTGCTTCTAGTAGATAATAGTCATGTTAATATATATGGAGGGATTTAAAAATATATAGATCTGGTTTTTCATAAAGGTTTGTAAAAAATTCGGAAGAATGTTCATTAATCGCTGATCCCTGATCAATAATATTGTGAAGAGACAAAATGGAACCGAGATCATGTATCATCAACCAATAGGTACGGCTATAAAGTAACGTAATAGAGACCTTCAAAGAGATGTAATGTAACGCTTGTAAACGTGTTATGAACCTCTGTTTTTAATGGCATCAAAATAAAATATCAAAATTTAGATTATATTTCACATAAAATAGGTTTATTTGTAATTATAATTTATAGATTTTCGCTAGGAATAATAATATACATAAATGTGAAGAGAAGAATAGGTATCTCTGTAGGATTTTATAATGATGGAAGGGGTACTATTCTCTTCAGCGATGAATAGGACGATCATGCGCACCTCGATGTCATGCCAAAGAGTCAGCTGTGTAATTATACATCACAGTTGGCCAATGTTTACTTGTTCATGTTGTTATCGAGGTGACATCCTCTGCTTGAAAAAAGTGTAACTGGAACACTTGTCAGAGGAAACAGTTGACTGTTACTGCTCATTCTCCATTAAATCCAACTCTAAACAAATAGAACAAAATTGTTATAAAACTCTTGAGTATAAGTTAAGGTTTAATACTATGTTGAACCTGAGATTTTTTTTAAATCGCTCAATGCCCACCCCTCTTTCCGCACCTACGATTATTGTACAACACAAATAATTGTAAGAGAAAACAGCAGCGGTAAAGCCTACATAATTCGTCGAAGACTTTCGCGAATTTATTTAAATAAATAAAGGGGTTTAAAGTCAGATATGATAAAGATAATTTATTTACATGAAGTACAATTTTTCATTAAGTACAATTTTGTATTGACGACTGTTATGGAGTAAAATCATTTTAATATTAACGTAAAAACAATTAATTAAAAATTCAATGTGGCTACACGCAAATTGTAAGTAAAATAGACTGCCAATTAGTGTGGCACATAGCTTCGCATCCTATCATGTACTTAATGTTATAATGTTTATGGTGTAAAAACTATTAATAGTTTTAGCGATCTTTAACACTTCATAGCGGTGTCGCTGTTGGTTTTTCTGAAAAATTGTATTTGTAAAAAATGTTTGTCTCATTGAATTGATGAAGTTAGATTTTTTTCCCGACCTAAAATTCCAATTTTAAATTTGAAGTTCACGTTTACGCGAGCGTTGCTCGTGAACGCTTAGACGGATAACGTTGTCCAACGAACTCGTCCTGGGCATTGGTAAAATGAACATGTCTACCAAATTTCATCAAAATCGGTTGACATTTACTCAAGTTATCGTCGCACGTTTCATAATTCGCGGACACACAGACCGACAGACAGACACGAGACCAAAAATGTTCCCTGATGTCTGAAACGGATTTCTGTCTTGGAATTTTTAAAATCGGAGGCATAAAAGTTTTTCGTTCTCAAAAGTGAACACAATGCTTCCGTTACCTTCGGTAAGCTCGGAAGCAAAATGTTTTATTAAATAAATTGTTAAATATATTTTTATAGCATTGTTAGAATACCATTTTTAAAGTACTTGTTAATAATTAAGGTTAAAAGGAATTGTAGAAATTTGTTATTAATAATATTGTTATAATGTTTTTCATTTGTGGTATGAAAAAACGATGTGATGGGAAGATGACCTTAGAGGGTCGAAAAGTCTCACAATTAAAAGAAATGGAAATCTACTAGTTTTTTATTTTTAAACACACCTTACAAATTCATCAAAAATTGATTAAAATAAGTACAATAGTAAATCGTCAATTGTATATTCATAAAACATGAATGTTCATAGTTTTAAAACAGTTAGTTTACAGGTAATTTTAAAATATTTATATTTTAAATTACTTATGCTAATGAGACAATACGAAAATAATAATTAACATTTAAATAATCTAACAGACATATCACAGTTTTATAATTTGGTGTTTTCATAACAAAACAAATTAAAAATAAAACAAATTTATAAATAAATAATTATTTAATAAAATCACTAATTTTGTATAAGGGACTAGACAATAATACATTTTTACACTCTCTAACAAAAACATCATAATTGCTCACATTTTTAATATTACCAGGCAACTTGTTATTTAAATTATTCCATTATAATGACTACTTTTTTTATAAAAATGTGGGACTCAAAATTTTTGAAAATATATATATATATGCAGCGCTCACAGTCCAGCGACTTTTCGAGTCTTGCACCTAAAGAGGGAGTTCTAGAAGTAATTTCTCCCGATAATTATCACTAGCACTAAGCAAAAGTTCGAATATATTAATTATTCCATTTTTATATTTTTTACCGTCTAGTTATTAGATTTTTGTTCAGTAACTTTAGAAAATAACTCCACAATGGAAATTCTTCAATTATAATTAAATCATTTAACTATAAATTGAATATTTAAATTTAAATTTTAAGATGATTTTTATTTTTTTTATTTTGTGATTAAATTAAAATCAGGCTATTTAAATGACATTTATGCAGTTATGTGTACAATAAGAATAAGTGTTAACTTTTATTTCCAACATAGTTTCATTTTATAAATTATTTAAGCATTGATGCTGGGATATTAAGATACATAAACTAAGTTAGAAAATTACGTTAATATTTAATAACGTTGAAAGTAAGCCGATGTTTAGAGTTGAACGATTTATTGTTTAATTAATTAAAATGTTAGTGTACCTGTATAGTATAAAAAAAGGAATAATCTTAAGAGATCAATTCGTATGGGTTCACTTATTTAAAATTGCAGTAATAAACCATAAAATTCGACCTATTACTAATGCCAATAGCATTTTAGATATGCATCAGGTTAAAACTTGGGGAAAACTGAAATTTGTTCAGTTGTTTTTCCAAATAGTGCATTCACGAACAACCAGTACTATTTGGAAAATACGTTTATAATTTATATTTTACTGTACACAAAGGGTTATTTACTTGATAAATACTTGAGAATCAAAAAGAAAGATATTCTTAACTTTTGAGAATAAGTTTTCATATCACGATAAGTACTAAGTTTTTTTTATTTCAAAAGAATTTCCTTTTTACAGAAGTAATTTCACGCAATCTTAAAACTAGATAAGATTCACGTTTTTAAAATACTCTGCCAATTAGTGTGGTGCATAGCTTCCTTGCGTCCTATTTCGTAAAATTTGATGGATATCCTTGGCCACACCAGACAACACATGCATAGGAAATAATTGGTCTCACCATGACATTAAAGATCCAGTGAGTTACTTTAGGTTGTAATCCCCATGCCTTCCGGCATTCCCAAAAGGCCGCAATTGGTTTTTCAGCTTCGCTTCAAGATGAGAGCTCGATTGGATGACTGGAAGAGGGTTAACTAGCCCACCAAAGATGTTATACCTACCAATTATTTAAATAATTTATTTTTTTATCTTTTTAATATTTAATTAATCCATTCATTTTTAAAAAGATAATTAATTAAATTGGAAAAAATAATTAATTAAATTTAATTAATTAATTAATTTGTTAAAATGTTTTTGTCTTGGTAGACAGTCTATGTGCCAAATTTCAGCTCGATTAGATGACTGGAAGAGGGTTAACTAGCCTCCCAAAGATTTTGACGTCAGGCAGCCAGGCACCCACAAAAGTGAAGTTAATATAAAGGATTTAAAAAATAAATAAAAATGCACGAGTGCTGCAATGTGTAATAATTGTTTTTATATAAAAAAAACTGCATGTGCCTTCTTGTTTATTAAATTTTTAACTAAATCTTTAAAATGGAGAAATGTTTATTGCAGTAAAAGGTTGATGTATTTCTTTTGTATATTTGTTTGCAGGTTTGAAAATGTCCCAAAAAAGGGACAAAATATAACCATAATTAAAAAAAATGAATTAGTTCATTCTTTTTAATTTATATAAAAACCCCTATTGACACAAAGCGAATATATTTTGTATTATTTATATTATATTAATATTATGTAGGAGGGAACATAAAAGCAACTTTTTCTAGAACTTAAGTTTCACTTCTGATGCGTGAGAGTCTCACACATATTTTTTTAATTGTTATTTAATTTTTTCTCTTTATTCATATTTTCCTTTGAAATATTTAAATCTATTCTTCTCCTGTCTTTTTGCTGTTTTATTTAAATTTTCTTCTAACTCTGCAATCTAATGTTTACTTGTAAATCACGTTGTCAGGTATACTTTATTTCTTGTATTTTTATTTCTAATATTTTGTTAGCTTGTTAATTTTGTAAGATGAGAATGTTAAAGTTATTATTTTTCTAATTATTTTTTTATTAAATTAATCGAAATATTATTCATGTAAGAGTGTAACAGGTTTTATCTAATCACGGCAGCCAAATTAAGCACTAATTAACTTTTCCTTAGGCTGGAAAGAACAATTTTGCTGATATGCCAATAAAATATTAAGAACAGGGAGGAAAGTAATTGCAACAGTTAAGGAAATATTTCCCTACGTAAGCAGGAAAAGTTCAGTGTTTACAGTGCGTGTCATAATATCTGCTTTTGTTTGGACTTAGTTTTATTTTAATTTGTGTTATTTTAATTTAGTTTTATTACTACAAAGCAATGTTATTTCATTTTTAAGTTTTAGTACGTAGTATTCATACTACGGAAAGTTTAAATTTAAATCAAATCATAATTATTATTAACAAAGGGAGACAGACAGAGAAATATAGACTCCAGCGTCGGGATGTTATGTTATTAATGTGTTTACCTATGCTTCCATTTTATCTTTATCTAATTAGCGTTTTGAAGATAAAATATTGTATGCAACAAGGCAGCAAAGGAAATATTTCTCGGCTTTTTTTTTCTTTAGGGCATTGGCTAAGTATCGGCCAAATAGCCAATTTCTCGGCTTCGCATTCGGCAGTTAATTTTCATGGCCTGTCCTCGCCTCCGGCACGGAGGCTAACTTAATCACTCGACAGTTAAATTCCATTTTGCTGCCTAGTTACATAATAGTATATTATGTTACTAGGCTGTGAAGTGAGTTTTTTCTTTACCGCGGCAATTACATTTACTGTCGAGCGAAGCGAGACAGTAAATATTGCTAAGGTAAAGAAAAAACACTTCACAGTCGCGTAGCATATGCTATTTTTTCCGAGGTAGCAGACAATGAAAAAACATTAAATATTAATCACTAATCTATATATATAAAACTAAGAGTGACAGTGACTGATCATCAAAAATTCTCCTACTTCCCATTGACCTAGAGATTTGAAATTTGGTACATAGATAGAGTGTACCATAAATAGGAAAGTGCGGCCATTTTGATTTCGATATGTGTCCGCCATATTGAATTATAGCCGCCATCTTGGATTTTTTCATCAGTAATTCTCCTACTTCCCATTGACCTAGAGATTTGAAATTTGGTACATAGGTAGAGTGTACCATAAATAGAAAAGTTCAGGTGTTTTGATTTCGATATATAGCCGCCATTTTGAATTATAGCCGCCATCTTGGATTTTTTCATCAGTAATTCTCCTACTTCCCATTGACCTAGAGATTTGAAATTTGGTACATAGGTAGAGTGTACCAATACTAGAAAAGTGCGGGTGTTTTGATTTCGATATATAGCCGCCATATTGAATTATAGCCGCCATATTGGATTTTTAAAACACGTGTATATTTTTATGTGTCGTATATCGTTTTAAAGGCCTTGATTAATACTTTAATGTTGTGGTATTTATTTATTTTTAAAATTTTTTGTAAGGGTACATTTGTACCGATTTGTACTTTTGGTTCAGGTTAAGAAGGTGAAATAATTTTTTTAAATTTTATTTTTACATTTATTAGAATTCATTAGCCTAAATAATGATCTTATACATGGTTTGATTTTTAAATATATTTTTGGTACCTATGGGTACACGGGTACAAATATGCTTTTAAACACAAAACCTACTTTCATGTATATCGTTGAAAAATTCTTTAATAGGCCTTTTAATGTAGTTATGTAGTGTTTTGTGATATTTTTACTTTTTAGGGGGGTAAAATTGAAAAAAGTCCTTATATAGCTGTTTTTTGACAACGGTTCCTTAGGTTTTGGTTGAAATTTAAAACATTGTTATTATTTTTTACTCTCCTTTTCGAGACGTTTACGAATATACCTAATTTATTTTGTTATCTACATTTTGACTTTTTCGGGTAAAAAAATCGTGTCGACGATTTTTTGGTAAAAAATAAAGTTTGTACTATCTTCATCAAATTTGTCACGCTTATAAAAATGAAAAATACAAGACGAAAGTGCTCTTGGACTTTTTTTTCCAAGACTCTTAGTTTCCGAGAAAAAGCCACTCAAAGTTCATACTTGGCAATTTTTGGGGTTTTCGATTGGCCATTTTTTGGGCTTTAAAAGTGCTAAATGGTAAACTGACGGCATATTCGTAATCTACTCGACGGGGGCTTTAAAAAAACGTATAGTTTGTATGGGGTTGTCGACAACTTTTTTTGCCCAAATTTTCCGGCTCAAAATCTGGGCCCAAAAATAGGGAAATTAATAAAAAATTAAAAATATGAGAAATATTGATTCGATTTGATTTAAAATTTGTATGCATGCCTTATTTAATATTAGAAACTCGGAAAAAAATTAATACTTGAACATATTTGTACACATGTGTACTTTTGGTACATAAGGTACCTAATGTGTTATTTTAACTTGAGATTTTATGTTGTGAAACAATGTGTTATTAGTAATGATTTTATTTAGTAAGCTTTATACCATTCAGTGAATTTAATTTGTTTTAATATAATGTTGGTACCTATATGAGGTACATGGGTACAATGATCGAAATGCTCGAAATATATCATATTATATATAATTTTACAGTGCTTGAAAAGTACTTTCATTGTTGTTATGTACACTTTTTCAAAATTTTACATTTTAAGGGGTGTAAAGCATAAAAAACCATTAATTTATCTGTTTTTCCGAATTGGTTTTTTAGATTATAATTTAAATGGAAAACTAATTAATAATTTTTTACTGCTCTTATCGAGACCTTTACAACAATACCAATTTTGATAATATTCGATGAATGAATAAACCACTGCTGCTGCTCAGCAGAGTAAAGATTTTTTATTCGATAGACTGCTGCGCATTTGATTTTTTTTTATTTTTTTTTTAGTTCCGTGAATTGTTGGTTGAGTTAGTCTAATTGTAGCCGTTACTCTTGGCGACAAGCTTTCTACATCAGTAGTCTGGTGTTTAATTTGATATAATATGACCAACCAATGAGAGAAGACTTTGAGAAAGGCTTGGGTTTGTCTTTGTGGGGGGGGGGGGTGCATTGTTTTGTTTATTTTTGACACATTTTGACAGTTTTTGATACGGCGCGGCAATAAAAGAATAAAGTGTATAGAAAAATAAAAATATAAATTAATCAAATATAGATATATGTATAAAATTACAAGATAAAAAGAACTTTATATATACTACGTTTTTTAATTCAATTAATTTATCTTCATATTCAATTATTTATTTTTTTTGTTTAATTGGTTTACTTATTCTTTTTCGCTGTCATTCACTGTTTACCTCTTAATAAAAAATCTTAAATTTGAAATCTGTCAAAATGAAGGATTGTAAATATTTGGGATATGACCAGGGGTATCCGACTTCAGTATTCTAGAGGTGTAAGAGCACTAGCGCTCCACGAGAATATGGTGGTTAAAATTGTAAACTACTTATGATATTTTGACATGTGTACTATTTTGTAAATAAACAATACAAAAAAATAAACAGCCCCGGTGGCCGAATGAGATGCGCGATAGCTCAGAATGAGAAAGTTCCCGGGTTCGAATCTAGTAAATTGACAAATTAATTTATTAATTTATTTCTTTGAATTAAGAAGCTCTAAATCTTTTGAATGGTGTAAAAGATTTAGTTACAATAATTCCCGTGGAGCTCTAGTAGTCTAACACAGGTAGATAAAGAGGGGAGTTGGAAATCTTTCCGTTTAAGGATTCTATGATCGCTGGATATGACAAAACAAATAAAATAACTTGCGGATTTTTTCCGAACAGACTTTCCATGAAGCAAATTTGCTGAAAACTAATTAAATTCTGCTGAAAAATTACTAAAAGCATTAAAATATTGTTTGTGCCATGCCCTAAGGAACTTCATTTAGAAACTAAACTTCAAACGCATTCTAGCGGTGAACTAACAAACTAAGACATACAAAACTTTTACCAACAACAGTTTTATGATTTCATTTCTGATGCAATAATATTATTAAATAAAAAAAAATTACACTGTTAAACAAAATACATTATCCACATAGTTAGTGCCAAGTAAATATGTAGGAAATATAAAAACTTATGGTTAAATTCATTTATAATGAAAAATATATTTTATATAAAAAAAAGCAGGTCATATATTTAATTGAGATAAAATGTTTAAAAATAAGCAATAAAAAATAATATAAACTAATTGCACTAAAATAAAAAATTATTTAATAAAAAAGATATATTACTTATATTGTTTTAATTATTTTTTACACCTAGCGCCAACTTCTAGACGAATAAGGCACGCGAAGCGTGCCAATTCGGCTAGTCAATATATAATAATAACAAATATTAGTACATACTTAAGACTTAAAAAAAGAAACCTTAAAAAGAGGTTACACTATAAGAAAAGATAAATAAAACGCATTGACATCTAGCGGATTTTAATCGTACTAGAAGCACATCTACAAAGACTGCAGCGGTACTAACGGAAGTTTTGACAACTACCCGCCGCACATAAAAAATCTTTTAGTTCCTAGGACGTAAAAGATTTTTTCTTTACAGCTAGGAGTAATGAAAAGATTTTTTAAGTCCACGTAATGAAAAAATGGATTTTACCTATGTCTTTTAGGCTCTAAAGTTACTATTTCACAGCCTACCACGGAAAAATAACTATTTTCATCTTTGTTTATTTTTGATACTTCACTCACTTATTTTCTACTTTATTTTAATTTTCATCACAATACCTGCTCCATAGTATTACCTAAATATTTTATTGATGTCACCCTGTCTATTGAGTTCACAAACACAGATAACGTTTGGCCCAAACTTAATGTTGATACACTTACAATCGTGAATTTTTAATTTATTGATTAGTTTGGGTTGTCATTTTTTTTAAAGAGAGAATATTAGGAATTTAGTTTTTTGAGTGTTTAGAAATAAAAGGTATGTGTGAAGCTAATTACCAACTCAGGCAAAATGTGGGAAACGTGGGAACCTATATCTGGGGAAACGGTGTGTTCTAGCTAAAAAGTAGTTATGTTCAAAATAAAAGCTGAATATATTCTCTACATTATATTATATATTCTATTTTTGTTGTATCTCTTAATGTTTAGGAGATACCCGCTGTTGAAAATGGGACTTTAAAAAAAAAAAAAAAATATGACTTTTGCACCACGTTTTCCCATAAACTTTGTCTTCTACCGCCTAAACCAGTGGTTTTACAGTAAAATTGTACATAAACGACAGTGTACGGCAATAAATTTCGTTTAAAATGCGTATGAAGTTTAATATTTTATCATACGTAGTTATGAAGTTATGGTAGTTTGAGAAAAATATAGAAAATGAAGATATGCTAAATATTATGAGGGTCGTGAGAATAACTTGATAAATGACGCTTTTATGAGTAATGGAGAAGACCTGTGCACTGTGCATGGAGTAAATACGCAATTAATGTATTGATAATGCTTAAAAATCTATGAATAGAATAAGGAAAGCTAATAATAAGATATCGTACAAGAATATTATCATTAGTTGAACCTCACAAGAGGCGCATTTTCTTTGCTCATGAGGGGCCTACGAGTGGTTGTTTCTCATCGAAGTTTGGCTTGCACGGATTTTCAGAGAAGGTTGACTCAAGACACGGCCCGGGAAGAGGCTCCATTGATCCTGTCTCTTCTTTATCTGTAATGGAAAAGCCGTTGAGGCAGTGCCCTTGGCAGTTGTGGCATATTGCAGTGCAGCTACATTTAGTCCCACCGCAGCCCTTTAGACACTTTGAGAACAGCATATTTAAATTTTTTTCAGAGGCTTCTAGGTCCTTAGTGAATATTGGGTAGAGCTCTTCCATTCCTCTGGCGTTAGACCTTTTCTCCCTACCCCATTGTTCGGGGGGAAGTTAACGCATCTTTGCAGCCGGTGATAAACTCTCATACTGTGCTACTTTGCAGCACCCTCAGTCGGCGGTAGGGCTGAAATGTCAGGTTTGATGTTGGAAACCGACTTCATGAATAAGAGCTATCGGTGGGAGATTAGGGATGTCTCTCTGTGTGGAGTGCCGTACCACCTTAAGAAACACGTCCTTCCTGCATTTTCTACTTCAGTTGGCGTTGAAAACTCTTTCATGAAGACGTTAGTAGCTGCTGGAAGTAGATCACCATTTTTCTTATACAACTTATACAACCCCCTCCGATATGCTGTAGGTGTCACGTTTTTAGGGATTTTTTATGTATTTAGATTATATTGTTTTGTTTGTTTTGATTTGTTGTCACCATGGAGACTAGATGTTGCTAGAGTTTGACATTGAGTTGTATGAAATAATTGAATAAAAAGGAAGAGCAGTTTTTTGGTTTAAGTGTTAACATTGTGTTTGAAATTTATTATAGAAGATAGTTGTAAAACGCAACATAGTGGCGACCGTGACAGGACAGAAACCTTTTTCGGTAACATATTTGAGTTCGATTTAAAAGTGACATTTTTCGGTAAATATTTTCATCAAAAAAATTTTTTTTTCGGTATTCTTTTAAATAAATTAATACAAAAATAAATATTAAAATCATGGAATGCGAATTAAAGGGAAGATCGGTTGTTAGGGCTAGTTTTACGAGGCTATTCAATAAAATGAATGAAGAATTGAAAGCGGACCCTCTGGATGCTGACGCCGTCAATGTTACATTCCAACTCCTAGAAAAGAGCGCGAAGGATCTTGCAGTAAGAGACAGAACCATAATGGATCTGATGACAGCGGGAGATAAACCCGAAGAGACCATTGTGGAGGACCTTAAAAAGGCAGATCTCTACCAGGGTAAGTTCTTGCGAGCTCAGTTGACATTTAAATCATTGACATCTAACTGTCAAAATTCTAGGAATAATGATGCAAATGATAAGAGGTGTAAATATAAATTACCGAAAATAGTTTGGACACAGTTTAGTGGGAAAATTATAGATTGGTTGTCGTTGTGGAGTCAGTTCAAAAAGGTGCACGACGATAAGGAAATAGACAAAGAGGATAAGTTCCAATACCTCATTCAGGCCACTACACCAGGGTCGAGAGCACGCGAGTTAGTCGAAAGTTACCCACCTATTGGGGCCAACTATGAGAAAGCAGTGGCTACTTTAAAAAGTAGATTTGGCCGTGAAGACGTATTAGTAGAGGTATATGTGCGAGAACTATTAAAGTTAGTTCTAGGTAACGCAGTGAACCCTGATAACATCAAGCTTTCGTCCTTATATGATAAGTTAGAAACGTACCTTAGAGCACTTGAAACTTTAGGGGTTACTAATGACAAATGCTCCTCAATGCTATACCCTCTAGTGGAGTCTTCTCTTCCTAAAGAACACCTAAAAGCTTGGCAGAGGAGTGCTTATTTTTCGTATGGGGAAGATGATGACATAGAGAGACCTCTTACAGGTAAAGTTAATAGTAGACTAACACAGCTAATGCAATTTTTGAGACGCGGTGTAGAGGGTATGGAGCGCATAGATTTAGCTATGGAGGGTTTTGGCTTAAGGGTAGAAGAGATGACACCTTCTACGTCATACCTTCCTAAGGTAAAATCTGTAAAGAATGTGGCCACAGCATCATCACTTATGTCAAAAGTCGAATCTGGCACTAAATTTAGCGTGGGAAAAGCGAGGGATAACAATTGCGTTTTTTGTAATCAGGATACTCACACAGCTAAAGAGTGTCGTATTGCGTTACGGAGTAGTTTAGCGGAGAGAAGAGAAAAACTGCGTAAAAGAGGGCTATGCTTTAGATGTTTGAGAGTTGGTTGCCTATCTTATAGATGTAGGGCACAATTGACGTGTAAGAACTGTGGAAAACGGCATGTAGAACTGATGTGTCCAATCTCAAAAGAAACTTCCTTAAAAGAGAACTCAGTAAATAGAACAATGTTAACAACTAAAAAAGACGTTGCTACTACAATGAATGCATTGGCGGAATCGGGCATTGCAAATCAGGTGGTACTTCAGACTATCACTGTAATGTTGACAGGATCTAAAGGTATGCGGGCTGCGAGAGCTATAATTGACACGGGATCGCAGTATTCATACATCCTGGATAAAGTAGCATTGGACTTAGGGTTTGACGTAGTAGGCAACAAACTGTTGCAACAAGCGCTTTTTGGTGGAGTTAAGTCAGGTGTCCAAAATCACGACTGCTTCAAAATTAATGTTGCTTCTGTAAATAATATGAATTTTGTGAACAGGAATTCTATCGAATTAGTCGCGCTTAGTCAGACTAAGATTTGTGATTATTACCCTGTGATATTACCAGAAAAATGTATTAAAGAAGTTAAAGCTTTGGATATAGACTTATCAAATTTTCTAGATCAACCTGGACCTATTGAACTACTTTTCGGGGCGGACATTGTGGGCCAGTTGTTAACAGGGAGGCTATATCAGCTTAACTCAGGTCTGACAGCTATAGAAACAAAGCTAGGCTGGACGGTAATTGGGTGTGTAGAGTGTGAAAACACAGGTGACAAAGCAAAAGGGTATGAGAATTTAGCTACAACCATGCTAAGTTCTTGTGTGAATGATTCAGCGATTTCAAACTTTTGGAAGCTGGATGTTATTGGTGCAGAAGAGACGTCAGCAAAATTGGAACAGAAGGACCAGATGGAAGCGACGCTGAGGCACTTTGAAGCTACTGTTAGCTTCAATATGGAAGGAAGGTACGAGGTTAAACTTCCTTTGGTGCAAAAGCATCAACCTTACCAAGGAACTATGCAATCGCATGCAAGAGGTTTCAATCAGCGACTAAGAAGCTAATTTCAACAGGTAACTATGAACGGTATGACCAAAGGTTTAAAGAGTGGAAGTTTAATCCCCCCTCAGACTGTTGGTGGGACAGATGGTGGGAGCGGCTTGTCGGCTTAGTAAAACAGTTACTCCGGAGGAGCTTGGGCAATGCTTCTCTTTCCTACGAGAAGATGGTAACCATACGTTGTGACGTTGAGGCCGTTGTAAATGGAAGACCCTTAACGTATGTGGCTGAAGACACCCAAGATTTAATCCCTTTGACGCCCAGTAGGTTTCTTCATGGAAACACGTCAACCGGACTCCCAGATTGTCATGCAATATTCGGAAAGAGTCTAAACAAGAGACTTAAGTTTCTCCAGAAGACCAGAGAAGATCTGCGGGCCAGGTTTCGCAAAGAATACCTTGGGCAGCTTGTTCAAAAACGATGTACACGTAAGGAGGGATTTAACCAGCCAACCTCGGGCATTGGTGACGTTGTACTGCTTGAAATCGACAATGCGAAACGGATGGATTGGCCTTTAGCAAAGGTAGAAGAGTTAATCACCGGCCGAGATGGAAAGGTTCGACTAGTACGAGTGAAGACCAACCTGAACACGATGCTAAGACACACCCGGCGAATCTACCCCCTTGAAGTCCAGGAGGAGACGGCATTGGGGCTGCTAAGAACGGCAGTGACAGAAGTTTGAGGGATGGCTCCCTCAAGGTGGGAGTATGTCACGTTTTTAGGGATTTTTTTTATATATTTAGATTATATTGTTTTGTTTGTTTTGATTTGTTGTCACCATGGAGACTAGATGTTGCTAGAGTTTGACATTGAGTTGTACGAAAATAATTGAATAAAAAGGAAGAGCAGTTTTTTGGTTTAAGTGTTAACATTCTGTTTGAAATTTATTATAGAAGATAGTTGTAAAACGCAACAGTAGGAGTCGTATCACATCCAGTAAAAGAATGGATGAAAAGTATGTGATCAAGACCGTAGTTGTTATAGGTCCTTGGACGAGAAGAAGAGGGCTTTTTTTCCACGGCAAGGCTTCATAAACATTATTTCTTGCTGTGTTGGGGCTAAACCCATTAAAATTTCTAATAGATCGATGTCCTCTCCAAAGATTACTACTTTGGATGACTTCTTTTCAATCGCTTTTGCAACGATAAGAGTATCAGCATCGTCATCACACTTCAGTCACTACGCTATTTGCCTGAATACAGGACTTAAGAAAGGCAATTAATTGGGACTTGTTATGCTCATTAGACAAAAAGTTTCCTGCTTAAGGGTGATCATCATGTCCATAGCACAGTTGATGTTCACCGACTTTTTGTTTTGATGTTGTTCGACTTTTTTGCTCGATAATCAGCCTCCTCCTCTGCTCAGCAGATTTTGTGCTGTTAGGAGTGTTGTCGTAGCCATCGAATACGACGGCGCAAGTCTTGCCTTAGTAGTGGCCTTGGATATATTTCAGGTAGGTATGTATCACATATAGATGCAATGGTAGACCCTAGCGTCCAAGTTACTCGATGTAGAAGGAACCCCCCATCTCCATCTATAACAATGTCGAATCCACAGTCGTAGGTTCGCAGTTAATTGAAAAGCCCTATATAGTAAGGATTCTGCGTTTTTATATCAAATCAAAACATTGTAACCAATCAAAACAGGTTAAAGAAGTAAAAAAGAAATTAAGACAATATCAATTTATAAACATCTCAAAATAGTAAAATTTAATTTTTTTAGTTAATTACGATAACTTCATAACTACGTATGATAAAATATTAAACTTCATACACATTTTAAAGGAAATTTATTGCCGTACACTGTCGTTTATGTACAGTTTTACTGTAAAACCACTGGCTTAGGCGGTAGGAGACAAAGTTTATTGAAAAACGTGGTGCATATGTAATTTTTTTAAAAAAAGTCCCATTTTCTAAACGGTTAGAGATACAAAAAAATAGAATATATAGTATAATGTAGAGAATATATTCAGCTTTTATTTTGAACATAACTACTTTTTAATTAGAACACACCGTTTCCCAGATATAGGCAAAAGACCAAAAAACGGGACACATTTTGCTTCGACCCGGAGTTAGCAGTGACTCTAGAGCTGGGGACTTGTGGTACTATCACCTCCAAACACATCCCAAAAATAAAACAAAATGTATCAAAAAGTCTGCCCACAACCCCTTCTTGAGCATTCGTTGACTGGACTATTTGCATTTACTAGTTTTGGTGTAACTCTGAAATATACGACATTGCTCTACTCATTATGTTATAACTGGGATTTTCTATAGTCTTTGCATTTATCATTATACAATGCCTCTTGATTCATTTCAAAATCAATCAA
This sequence comes from Gerris lacustris, assembly GCA_951217055.1. Classification (NCBI taxonomy): domain Eukaryota; kingdom Metazoa; phylum Arthropoda; class Insecta; order Hemiptera; family Gerridae; genus Gerris; species Gerris lacustris. The sequence goes on from OX578276.1 coordinate 47,109,743, forward strand.
TATTTCGTCGTCTTCGCTGGTTCACATCATTTGTACTCAAACGATTTGTATTGCATAAAATTTCCAACGCTACTAGAAAAAAGTTGCAAAACTATTTTACCGCTATGACGGTCATAAAAAATACGTCACCTCAATTTGACCTTTGACGTTGACGCTATCAACGCTCCCTAGAAAACCAACGCTATCTAGTTTACTACATCATCCAACGCTAGATAACGTCACCGCTATCCTAGGAAACATAGCTTAAATTTATATACCGCTTTAATTTTATTGCTAACCCTATATTCTCTTGCATCCGATACACCGCTGTGGAATCGGTGTGCTATGGGCTACACACTTTTAGATACTTGAAGAACCATTACACCTCAAGAAAGGTTAATACTCTCCTGCACCTCTCTACAGTCCACTGCTAGTATTTGAAGGGACCACTCCAAGTATTTCTTAAATGCTGTCTTCGCACCAACCAGATACCACTAAATATATATATATTTTTTTGTGTAGTGAGAGACACCAAGGGATGTGCCACGCAAGCGTGACACATAGGAACTGTTCCAACATTAGACTATACGTCACAAAGATGTTGGCTCGGCATTACGCCATATCCTGCATCGTTTTGTCGCGTCCGTTTTTTGGTCTTTTGCCTATATCTGGGAAACGGTGTGTTCTAGCTAAAAAGTAGTTATGTTCCAAATAAAAGCTGAATATATTCTCTACATTATACTATATATTCTATTTGTTTGTATCTCTAACCGTTTAGAAAATGGGACTTTTTTTAAAAAAATGACATTTGCACCACGTTTTTCAATAAACTTTGTCTCCTACCGCCTAAGCCAGTGGTTTTACAGTAAAACTGTACATAAACTTTGCTGTACATTTAAAACTGTACATTTCCTTTAAAATGTGTATGAAGTTTAATATTTTATCATACGTAGTTATGAAGTTATCGTAATTAACTAAAAAAAATTAAATTTTACTATTTTGAGATGTTTATAAATTGATATTATCTTAATTTCTTTTTTACTTCTTAAACTTGGGTTACAATGTTTTGATTTGATATAAAAATCACATCCCTTGGTGTCTCGCACTACACAAATTGTGTACCTTATTGCAGTGTACAAAAACACGGTATTACATTGCTGATATATATATTTACATATACATAAGATATGTTACTTTGAGTAATAGAAGCCTTTACATAAAATAACTATATTTATTTAGAACCAATACTCTTTCTCCTAGACGCGCTGCAAAACACTAATCTGATTGGTCTACAATTCACTTCCTTTAATAGGCTACGAGTGTGTAAGGATATTAAGGGAATTTGCACTAGGAAGGCACACTTCTCTTATACATTATATTAAAAAAGTGTAATAAGATAAACTAAGACGCATTTTGTAAAGGCTTGCTGTAGATAAGTTCTAGTTTATGCATGTATAATAAAGTTAGAAGTACTCGGTTGGAAAGTCGTTAATTTTGGTTGCCTTACTGCGGTAATTAACTGCGCCAAGGCTTCCTTAGTAACAAGGTAAATTCACACAATTAGGCTCCTCTAACTTTCTTAGTGAACTAGCATAAACTCCTCTTACCCAGAGTCATATTATAAATTTCTCGACTATTTTTGGAAATTTACACATTTGACTTATCTTAAATGACGTCATTTATTATTACATTATATGATGTGATGTAATATTATATATGTATATATATATATATATATATATATATATATACATATATATATATATATATATATATATATATATATATATATATATATATATATATATATATATATAATATTACATTATATTATATAATGTATTAATGAATGAATGTTTATGTATCAAAAAATAAGTTTTATTTTAAGGGGTACTGCCATCAGTAGTAAATTTGAAGCGATGAAGAAATATACACAAAATAAAAATCTTAATAAAAGCAATCATGTCACAAAATATTTCTTCTAACACCATTTGAACAGTTCTTCTAACATCAAAAGATGGCAAAAAGCGGAATAACAGCTCGGGATGGACTAGGCCTGCTAACACAGACTTATACAAATATACATTTGCAACGGATGACATGGCGTGGCGCGGCGTTAGCGTGTCGCTCTCCCAGCTCTATAAATCAAATAATTAGCTTGCGTAACCGGATAAACTCCACTTCACTTAAATAGCTACCTATTTATATCACGATGCTACAAGTAGATCAGGTGAACACACCCAAGCGCGGGGCCCCTTACTAGCGTTGGAAATCGACCTTCTTTGAATCCAAAGCAAAGATTATAGTAATGTGAAAATGTATATATAGGCACATTCAAGATTAATCTCAAGATATCCTAGGAGCACTGACATTATGAAATATTGCTTGGTTATGATTATATTAGTTTTTCCTCGAGAATTATTACGGCACATGATTAATTAGATGTAGTTAATATACATTATTATATTAATTACGGTTACATGATAAAATTACACAGGAAACAATTACACGGAAAAAATTACACACGGACAAAATTACACACGGAAAAAATTACACGGGGAAAAAATTACACATTTCAAGTTTTTTGACAAATTAATTAAATAGTTTGGTTGTCAAATCAATATTGAAATAATTTTAATTTTAATGGTTATATATAGATAAAATTGATCATTAAAAACAAATAAATAAAACAAAATACTTATTATTAATTGTTACTAAGTGCTACTTAATAATTATATATATATATATATATATATATATATATATATATATATATATATATATATATATATATATATTATATATATATATATATATATATGAATAAATATATGAATATATATGAATATATATGAATAAATTCTCGACCGTAAATATAAACAGAAAACAAACAAAACTCAGGTTTAGGTCACAAAAATCGTCTTTATGTTACTATCCCGACGTTTCGGTTTTTACTTAAAACCTTCTTCAGGGGCCGTAAAACATCTAAACAACGACTCCGGATTAACACACACACACATACATACATACACACACATACAACACGCACATGTTAACGTCAACACATGTCAACACGTTACATTTTTTTTGTTACTCGGGATTGTAACATAAAGACGATTTTTGTGACCGAAACCTGAGTTTTGTTTGTTTTCTGTATATATAATATATATATATATATATATATGTATATATATATATATATATATATATATATATATATATATATATATATATATATATATATATATATATATATTTATATAGGTAATAATGTGTCAAAAGTTAATTCTAAGGCCCAAGACTAACAGAAAAAAGACATACCTATATACCATATACCTTATGCTATCCTCTATTGTTTTCGAGATATTTCGATATAGCAATTTTTTCGAATTATTGTGTTTTATTTGAGAAAACAACAAGTAATAATTAAAAAAAAATTGTTAATATCCTATTCTAAATTTAATTAAAAAAGCTATTTTACTTAAAGACAAAAAACATAACCCACCCTTAAAAAAAAAAATTGTAGTAATTTGGAAAAAAATAGTTAACGCATAAATAGTACATTACGCGTCGAGTGCGGAAAGTAGCATTTTGCATGCGAGTGTGGAGTTTGCACCCGAGACATAGCGAGGGTAGTAAAACCACACGAGCAATGCAAAATGCCTTTTTCGCTCGATTTGCGTACCGTACTTTATCTACGTTTGTTAGATTTAAATAATAAATACAGAAAAAAATAAACTTGCTGTATGTAAGTTCGTATCTCTCTCTTGATAAAGATGGCATTAATTCTTGAGTTGTATTTTTTGCCGAATTAATTATTTCTGGAGGAGTATTATTCTCCACATTTTCGTCAAAGTCACTTGATTCACTCATTGTTTTTCACTAAAATCTCGATATAAACAGTTAGGTACTTTAATAAAAAAAACCCAGCAAATTAGTTTTGTTAAATGCAGGGCCAGATTTTCAATTTTCGGGCCCCCCCGCGAAAAACTCCTATGGGCCCCCAACCTACCCAGGCCAGGTCCAATTCGGAAGGGGAGGGGGGAGGGAGTTTGCTGGTTAGTGCACCGTAGAATGGGAATCCTACACTATCGGTGAGAGTAGTAGAAAAATGGGGTGGCAAACCGCTGGAGCCCTGGAGCAATGACGTCACGCCCCCCTGACCCCTACAAGGACATGTCAAGGTCACCGGAAACCGCCCCCCGACCGCCCCCGACTCGTGTAAGGACATCTCAAGGTCACCCCCCCCCCCCCCCTTCAAGGTCACCGGTACCGCCGTCTCCCTCGATTTCTCCGACGCTCCCGCATGCAGTGTAAATAGATGTCAAGGTCATTCCGACAGGAAAAAGAAAAATCATCCAACCGCGAAGTGCGGGAAATCAACCAACCGCGAAGTTATTCACCGAGTTAATTGAACGATTAAATTAACCGGCTATTGCTCATCCCCCAGTAATCTCAGTACAACTTCATAGGAACAGTAATCATGCTAATAATATTTGAATAAATAAGTAATAATTACAAGCTTACACATCTCCCCTACTATTTTATTATTGTTGATAATAAGTCAACATACAATGTACACATATAGTTATTAATATAGTCATAATGTTAAATATATTCGAGTTAATTGAATTACTAAATTAACCGGCTATTGCTCAGCACCCCTGTCCTAGTGTGAGTCTTCTCATACCATTTTATAATTACTAAAATATAAAGAATAACAATACTACTCTCATAATTATATGATGAATTATTGTCCTCAATGGCTCAGTGAGAAAAATGCTAAATCTTTAGTCTACTACACCGAAAATCATTTTCCTAGACATAGTTATTGTTATTTTATTTTTTCCCAAAGTGTCACAAATCGGATAATACAATTATGTATTTTTGGCAATTATGACTATTACAGAAAGTCGGATTGTCTAATGAGAAATAACTTGAAATAATGAAAAATGGCCTCCCCAAACTTGTATATATACCCAAACTGCGACTAGTAAAAATTAGTTCTGTGCAAACATCTGAACGAACACTACAAGATAAACATAAATACAACTACAAGTGGGACTGATATGGATGTGCCATCTACGTCCTCAACTTCATCCTCGAGTACAAGGAGGTATGTACCTTCAAAATCTAACTTTAACATTCACAATGCGAAAAATATCATTAAAATTTGAAAGAATAATATTTAACAACTAACATTAATAAATAAAATAAATAAAGAAAATCTTTATGATGAATTTATACTTATAAATAACCTAGCAAACAAGACCTTGTTGAAAACGACAAGACGTGTTGGAAAATTTTAGATAATTCATGAACGTATTGATGAAATAATCGCTTAACTAACCTAGATACTATGCATATGAAAGAGAATAATCCTGTCTTATCACATTTGTTTGGCACTCGCATGTGTTTGTAAATAATTATTGATTTAATCTTTATAATCATAATTTGTATAGGAAAGAGAATAATCCTGTCTTACCTCATTAGTCTGACACACGCATGTGTTTGTAAATAATTATTGCGCTAATCTTTATAGTATAATTTGTATATGAGGAAAGATAAAAAATGTTAATTTATTTGTATCTTAGCCGATTGAATGTGTTTTGAGGTATTTATTTTTGTTTGTTTCCATTTTGCAGAAGGAATGTCGGACTCAAGTGTACGCAATGTGGAAAGGAGTTTAGTGTAAAACGTAACTTGACAAGACACGTAAAGACAGTATGCGCTCAGGAGAAGAGTAATTATTGTCCAAAATGTAAAAGGACGATTGGGAATAGAAACGATTTTTATCAACTTCACATTGCATTGTGTAAGGGGCGGAAACATGTATGCAAAGTCTGCGGATCGGATTTTCTAACTAAACTACTCTTGCATGACCATAACAGAATCTGTAAAAGTGACCTGCGTTCAAAACGTTCAAAGGCGGCCCGTGTTAACCTCCCTCGCGATGAAGAGAGTGGTGTTATAATACTTAGAAGTGCCTTCAATAAGAATCTAGTAACCTATATAATTCCAAATAAGGAAGGCGCAAACAATTTAAAGTCCTATTTTACATCGACTCTCGATGTAATTAGACAAAAAATTGAACACCACCTCGAAGACTGGCCGGCTGTCATGGTTAATTTTGCACTCGAAACTACATACGAACATCCCATATTGAAAAATAGTTTTGAGCGCAATTTTAAGACTAAAAGTGTAGCTGTTTATAAGATGTCCGATATCGATGAAATACTGCTCAAGGGCGTAGATAAAATCGAGTCGGAGATACAAACTTATGAGGGCACTCCCTCAGGGTTAAAGTTAAGCGCGATAGACTCCATTGTGATGAACCTGAGCAAACTAAATCCGCTCAAGTCAGCATGTAATATACCTTTGCCGGACTGGATAGTCAAAACTCAGTCCTGTGACCATACCCAGTATCCGGACGAGGACGATTGTTTTAAAAGTGCAGTGCTATCACGCGTACCTGAGGGGAGACTGTACACTTTTGATTCACTAACTTTTCCTACTTTGTTAAAAGACATTCCAAAGTTCGAAATTCAAAACAAGATTCGAATAAACGTTTTTGCGCTGGATGAGAAGAATTTAATCTATCCATATAGAGTTAGTAAAATAAAAACTGACGAGAATATCGATCTGCTTCTCCTCAGCGCAAACGAACATAACCACTTTGTTAGAATCTTCAACTTTGAGAGGTTGATCCACTCACAAATTACAAAACACCGTGAATCTATCGCAGTTTGTCGTAATTGTTTCTCACATTTTCACGATCAACATGGGATAAAAAAGGAGGAAAAGTTAAGACGTCATCAAAGCGAATGTATTGAACAGCCGGCTAGAATGATAATGCCCGAGGGAGAAGAGGCGAAATTAAAGTTTGTTGGCGGAAAAAATCAGGTCCGAATGCCTTTTGTAGCGTACTGTGACACAGAAGCACTTTTAGGGCCAATATCAACATGCGAACCGGCATCAACCGACTCTACAGGCGTCCACTACCGCTCATACACCAATAAAATTCAAGAGCACCAGATAATGTCCTTTGGCCTGTATGTAAAAAGCGACATACATACAGACGAAGACCCAGACTTCAACAAGGACATTATTTATACGGGACCGGACGCAGCCAACAAACTAATTTTGACCCTTGCAGGGATCGCCGCAAAAGTACTTGGTTTTTACTCCCTAAACACTCCAGTTATTATGAGCGACCAAGAACTTTTAGCACACGAGTCCGCCATCACATGCTATCTCTGCGGCCGTGGTTACACCAGCGATACGGATGTTAAATGTGTCGAACATTGCCACATCACTGGGCGTTACAGAGGTGCCGCTCACAAGAGTTGTAACGTTGCCGCCAAAAAACCAAATTTCCTGCCAATCATTCTCCACTTCGGATCCGGTTATGACAATAAATTTATTGTTCGCGAGCTGGGTAAATTCGGAGGAGAGATTAGAGTGATTGCAGATACCTCTGAGAAATATATTTCATTTTCCAAAGAGATTATCTGCACACAGGGCAAAATCTGGCTTCGATTCCTCGATTCATTTAGATTCCTACCATCCAGTTTAGACGCTCTTGTAAAAACGATGACTCCTGACCGTTTTACCATTCTGCCCAAACTCTATGCAGGCAGGCAGCTAGAGTTGTTGCTGCGCAAAGGACAGTTGCCCTATGAATACATGAGCGATTGGGAGAAACTGGACGAGACCTCTTTGCCGCCAAGAGAATCATTTTACAGCAGATTAAATGAATCGGGGATTAGTGAGGACGAATACAAGCACGCTGTTGATATTTGGAATCAATTTGAAATTAAAAACCTCCGAGAATATTCCGAGCTGTACCTCCGGACCGATGTCTACCTTCTCGCCGAAGTATTTGAGAACTTCCGGAGGGAGTTTTTCCACTCGGACTATAACTTGGAGGTGGCCAACTACTACAGTCTTCCCGGTTTGGCTTTCAACGGCATGCTGAAAATTACCGGTGTACAACTAGACCTCATAACTGATTACTCGATGATGCTTTTTATCGAACGTGGCATCCGCGGAGGGTTTACACAGGTGAGCCAAAGATTTGTAGAATCGGACAATAGTCAGCAAATGTGTTACATCGACGCAAACAACCTATATGGACTCGCATCGTCGGAACCTTTGCCGATGTGCGATTTCCGATGGGTTGATCCACGCGATGTAAATTTGCTGACTGTGTCTGACAAATCCGATTTAGGATACATAGCAGAGGTGGACATAGACATCCCGGAACATTTACACGATTATTTTAACGACCTTCCACCTCTGCCCGAACGGATAAAACCGGCTGGCTCTGCCTATGTTAAACTTGTTGGAACCCTCAGCCCCAAGACTAAATATGTGCTACACTACAAACTGCTCCAGTTTGTTGTAGCACACGGGTGTGAATTAAAAACTGTCCACAGAGTCGTCGGCTTTCGACAGTCTGCATGGTTAGCGCCGTTCATCCATGTGAACAATCAGCGGCGCCTGACCGCGAAAAGCGCATTCGAAAAGGATCTATATAAGCTATATAATAACGCAAATTATGGGAAAACGATCGAAAATGTACGCAGCCGGATGGATTTGCGGTTAGTGACAAATTGGCGTAGTGCAGAGAAACTAATTGCAAAACCAAATTTTAAGAGTAGGGTTATTATAGAGGAAAATCTGGTTTCGATTCATATGTCCAAGACAGAGATCCTTTTCGACAAGCCAATCTACGCAGGTATGACCATTCTCGAACATGCAAAGTTGAGAATGCTCACATTCCACTATGACCGAATGATCCGGCATTACGGTCCCGAACGACTCACACTTGCCTACACAGATACGGACAGTTTTATTTACACTATAAAGACGGCTGACGAAGACTGGAGAGTCGAAGCTTTCCGAGCTCTCGGTCATGAGTTTGATTTTAGCAACCTCCCCCCTGACCATCCGTGTTATTCGTCAGCCAACAAACAAGTCTTGGGGAAATTTAAAGATGAGACCGCGGGCAAAAAAATAAAGACGTTTGTCGGATTGAGAGCCAAAATGTACGCCATCGAAATTGATGGCACGGAGTATATTAAAAAGGCCAAAGGAGTTAAAAAGAGCGCGGTGAAAAATAAGCTAGACTTTGAAGATTTTAAACGAGCGCTCTTTGAATCAAAAACAATATCTACTAAGTTCAACCTTATACGCTCCTATCGCCTTAGGCTATACACCGTAGCCATAAATAAATTGGCTCTCTCTTCACTGGACGACAAACGTCACATTTTACCGGATAAGATCTCAACCCTTGCCCATGGTCACCATCGAATAATGGAGGTCGATGAAGACAGGTCACTCGATGTCGCAGGCGGTAGCGACATTGAAAACGCAGAGTAGTAGGGCGCATACATCTCGGGGACAACATCGATCGGAGAGCGGCGGCGGCGGAGAGATGTCGAAAGCACGGCGACATCGGAACACATCACATCGGCAATGGAGGTGACAAAACACATTGGTTGGTCACCACAGGATAGGGCGAGGTGGGGCCCTATCTACATAAAAAATATATACATATTTGTTATCGCGTGCGAATATAAAAACAGAGTGCTAAATACGTGTTACATCAGTATGCGTTCAGCACTTCGTAAGAAAGGTCGTGGAGGAGTGATAAACAAGTTAGTTGACAGTCTACCGGTAGAACTACATTTGCCCGGCTACCGGTTTTGCGGTCCCGGTACTAAACTTCAAAAGAGATTGGGTCAGGCGGGGATCAATCCGTTGGACGACGCTTGTAAGCAACACGATATTGCTTACGCAAATCAAAAATCTAGAACTGAAGCAGACCGACGTTTGGAGGAAGCGGCTTGGAAACGTGTAAAGGCACTGGACTCGAGTTTTGGCGAAAAAGCAGCTGCTTGGTCGGTAACAACGGCTATGAAAGTCAAAAGGAAACTCGGCGGTGGCGGTAAAAAACGAGCAAAGAAAAACGCTCCGAATCAACTTAGGAAGGCAATTTCACTGGCCAGGCTCGCTGTTGAAAAGGCTGGGAACGGTAAAAGCGTTCATCAGAAAACTGTGGCGGCTCTGCGTGCGGCAAAACTAGGTGTTAGCACTCGTCAAGCTAGTCATCGTCCCCGAGTAATACCGGTGCCGAAGCGAGGAGGTATTTTACCTTTTCTTATGGCCGCGATTCCGGCTTTGGCCGCTCTCGGTTCTGTTGCAGGCGGGGCGGCCAGTTTGGTCAAGACCATAAACGAAGGTCGGCAGGCTAGTCAAGCTTTGGAGGAGGCCAGGAGGCACAACAAAAAGATGGAGGAGGTGGCGCTCGGTAAGGGACTATATTTGAGACCGTATAGAAAAGGACTCGGACTCTATGTAAGCTCAAAAAACTAACCGTGAGCCTTCCTGCACGCCCTTTGACCGATTACGATATGAAACGTGCGTTAACAGACCGGCTTTGCCTTAGCAAGTTTCGCGGAGTCTTTATGCGCGATCGCTTGCCAAAAAGAAGACGTAACGTGGAATGCGGCATTATCAATTTGCAAACGTGGCGTGAACCCGGCAGTCATTGGGTGTTGTATTATGTTGACGGTTACAGAGCGGTGTATTTCGACCCGTATGGCGATTTGTCTCCCCCTCACGAACTGGTCGACTATTTGGAAGGCACAACAATATTCTACAACCAACGTCAAATACAACCATTTGACACGTTTATCTGCGGTCATTTATGCATGATACTAGCAGTCATATTGTGCAGTGATCTCTAGCCTACTATATATTACACTTGTTGACTTTGTCTAGAGTCAGTCATGTCTCTAACGTTAACATTCACCGGTGACAAATCGGTTCTCACTAGCGAGTTTTTCCCGCCGGTGCATTTGAACGATGGTAATTGGGTATGCGGTCTGTTGTCCTTTGAAGCGTACAATTCTATTCCGAACGTAGACGAGACCAACAACCGAATTTATCTCATGTATAATGACATAGTATTTACTGTACCGAAAAATCCCACTTACGAACAGATTACTGCTAATATTCAAACTAATCTTCCCGAAGGTGTTGAAATAAGATTCGCTATAAAAGGCGGACGAGTAGTAATAAAAAGCAACAAGACATTATTCAACGATTTAAAAGATACAATTTTAACCACTTTCGGCTTTGAGCGCGGTACAATACTCGAGGCTAACATAGAGCATATAGCTCCAGTGGTCATAGGTTCGAGTATAGTGTATAGCAAGATTATAGTGGGTGACATGATAAAACTCCCCAAAGGCTCTTACGAACTTAGTGATATTGCTAAGGAGCTCTCCAAGTACGATATTGACGTGAAGGAGCAACGCAACTCGCTCACCTGTACTGTGATTAGTAAGGATAAAAACTTAAATTTTAAATCGGTCAACAGTATTGGAAGTATTCTCGGATTTGAACCGAAAATATTGGAGAAAAATGATCGCTGTGTTTCGGATACAATTGTCGACATATTCAAAGTTAACGCGTTGTCTGTAGAATGTAATATTGTCACCGGTTCGTATATAAATGGTGAAGAGTCTCATGTCCTGCATCAGTTCTTTCCCACAGTAGCTCCGGGATACAAGATTGTCGAAGTGCCACAGACAGTTGTCTACTTGCACACATTAACAAATACGCTCACGTCTGTTAATATCTCAATAAAGGATCAAGAGGGCCGACCGGTGGACTTTCGCGGAGAGACAATTACCGTTCGTATTCATCTTAAGCGTAGTAATGATTGACTTTAAATACCGACCCGTCGATATTGTAGACTTCAGTAGACAACAACAAGTCACTGGGCTAACATCTGTCAATCGCGAGTATTTACAGAATCTCGGCTTTAAAATTCGCAACAATGGATTCCGCCACATTGCTAGATTTGGCAAAAACGCCAAGATTCGACGATTCCATAGTAAAACTAGAGTACCACAGTCATCTACCCTATTCGTCGAGTAAATTTGACAATTCCGATGAAATAAGGATACCCTTTCAACAGCCCGACACCTACGTATTGCCATCAAAAAGCTTCATTTGCATCGAGGGAAAGATGACACCGCCACCTGTGCTCTACACGCTTGCATCAAATGCCGGCGCTCACGCATTTAGCGACATTCGTCTTGAGTTGAATGGCGTCGAAATTGATCAGACCAGGATGCCCGGTATCACTTCTACTTTAAAGGGTTACTCGAGTTTCAGCAAAGCCACTGCGCAAAGACTACAGTCCGCCGGATGGATGTTACCGACAACTGACAAGTCCTACAATCAAGCTTTGAACAAGACCACTGGTGAATTTAGCATGTGCATCCCTTTGGACACGGTCTTGGGCTTTGCCGAAGACTACAAGCGAGTCCTGATGAATTCCCGTCTCGAGTTGATTTTACTCCGGGCCAACAAGGACGACAACATGTTTATACCTATCGATTCTGCCGAGCCCGTAGGAGAGGCCACAAACAAAGTCGATATTACAAGTATCAAGTGGAAACTCCCCTATTTTACATTGAACGATCTTCAGAAACTTCGCATGCTTAACTTACTCGAGCGTAACGTCCCCATATCGATGGCATTCCGTACGTGGAACCTGTTTACATATCCCATTCTTCCTCAGACCCAGAACCATACATGGACCATCAAAACTAGCACGCAATTGGAGAAGCCTCGCTACGTTATTTTAGCTTTGCAGACGGGTCGGATCAACCAACAGAAAAAGGACGTTAACAAGTTTGATGCGTGTGCTTTGAAAAATGTACGTCTTTACATTGGAAGCGAGTCGTACCCCTATGACAATTTAAATTTGAACTTTACCAAGAAAACATTAGCATGGTTGTATGAAATGTACGCCGACTTTCAACGCTCCTATTACGGCCGATCCGAGGCGCATCCCATGCTGACATACGAGGAGTTTATCAGGGACGCACCGTTTGTTGTGCTAGATTGCAGTCGACAAGTGGAGTCTGTGACTTCGGCCTCTGTGGACATCAAGATAGAGTTTGAAACGTCTGCTAATATTCCCGAAGGCACAAGTGCATATTGCCTGATTTTACACGATCAACTCGTTACTCATTATCCTCTCACAGGCATTGTAACAAAGAATGCGTAATTGCCATTATTGGAGAGGGGAGAGGATGAATATAAGGTGTTGTGTTTCAAGCTCGGATCGTCAGTCAACACAATGAAAGCCGCCATTGTCGATATAATTTGCTTTCGAGACTTGAAGAAGTCCTGTAACACCTGCAACAATCGGGCTGCGGGCGGTTTTATCGTCAAGGAGTTGGCCATCATTGACGTAGGTACCGGTGCCATGAGCTGGTATCTGTTCAAACCACCCCCTACAAAGGATTCTTCGACGGCTCTCACCAGGGACAATAAATGGCTTCGAGAGCACTTTCACGGTTTATCGTGGGAGGATGGAGATGTAGAATATCATCATCTGATTCCCCTATTGCAAGTGCTCAACAACTGCTACGATCAAGTCTATGTGAAGGGACTTGAAAAATCAAAATTTCTACATACATGCGGAGTGAGTACAAACATTACCGATCTCGACCAACTTGGATGTCCCTCACTTAAAAATCTAAACTTTTGGACATCGATGCCCCGCCTCGCATGCATCAGGCACAGCGGTGATAACTACGTCTGCGCCAGGGACCAGGCATCGAAACTGTATTTGTGGTATAAACTAAAATTTTATACAGTGTAAAAGAATAATAAACCTACTTTTTACACACAACTTGTCTATTGTTTTTTTTATAAATATAGTATTGGAAATCCTTTACCTCTTAGTATAATGCGATTCGTCAAACAGAGCACGTCGTTTGACGTGTTGAAACTAGTAGATGGTGATGACATTCACGAGGGGATAAATTGTCGACACAGTCGTCTATTTGGACGTCACCCGATCCGAGCGCTTATTTGCGCTTCATCGGGCGGCGGTAAGACCCACTTGATGGTGTCGCTTTTATTGCATATAAACGGACTGAGGTTTGACAATGTGTACCTCTACGCCAAAACGTTGGACCAGCCAAAGTACAGGTATTTGAGCAAAGTGCTGAGGGGTATGCCCGAAATCGGTTTCTATCCTACAAATGAGTTTGACCAGGTCGTAGAACCTGAACAGGTCGGGGAAAACTCGATCTTTATATTTGACGACGTAATGATGGAGAAACAGGAGCGGATGAAACAATACTTTACCCGAGGTAGACATGCGGGTGTCGATTCGTTTTACCTTTCGCAATCGTACGCAAACGTTCCAAAACATTGTATCCGAGATCAGTGTAACATGCTTATACTGTTTAAAATGGACGATACAAACCTCCGACATGTATACGACGATCATGTCAACACCGACATGTCATGGACAAAATTTCACGAGTTGTGCGTCCAATGTTGGAGTAAGAAATACGGATTTTTAGTCATTGACAAAGAGGCACCCATCGATAATGGTAGGTTTCGTCGCGGTTTCGACGAGTTTATAATTTTCAACAAATTGGGCGAGGCGTTCAGTCGTCAAAATGCAATCGACGAGTAAGGACGTGAAAAGACGTTTGATCAAAACGCGAGATGTCATTCGCAAGAAGAATAAACTATTGCGCTCGGGAAGGGCGGCCGTCAAGAGAATCACAGAGGAGAGCGTAAAACCCCTTATGGACCCCCTGCAGAATATTGCTCAAAGTCTGGACAAAACTCTGCTCATGTCGACCACGTACCGACCCGACGTAACAACAAACGTGTCGACCACAGCTGCTAGGGACGCAAAAGAATACTCGACTGCAGCGACGCAATGGGATGAAGAAAGTGCCGACGATATCGCCCCCGCACTCGCCCCCGCACTCACCCCCGCTGACGATGATGAAGAGACATTTGCCTTCGAACCAGATTTGGCTTCTACACAAATGCCGCAATCGTCGGCTAAAATGGCAGCGGAAAGCTCACGTGGTGCGCAGTCACCGGCCTTTCGTCGAAAACTCGGTGCAATAATGGCTACGCGATCACAAACAACGCCGCCAACGCACAAACCTTTATCATCGCCCTCCTCACCTCTACGCAAACCTTTAAACATTGCCAGTAAACGCGCTCAATCGACTCCTACAAGTAGCCCGCAGTTTAAAACCTATCTCTCGTCACCACAGGGATCCAAACAGTTGAACATGCTTTTAGGTGACATCAGTGTTTACGGACGGCCCTTTGTCAAACATTTGCTCACGGGTGATCCCATCGATAGGAAAATGGACACAGTCTATGGACCTAGAGTCACCTCAGAGGGAAACATTGTTATCGGCGATAGTGACATGAAGCTAGATTACGACAACGTTTATATCAAGGGAAAACCTTACCCGGCCACCGACGGTCTGTTTAACTTGCTCTTCCTCTACGAACCCACCAATTACTCAGCCGAGGACTTGGCCAATTACCAGGAAATTATTTTGCAGTCAAACGCGGCACGACAGGGTTATTCCAGTTTAAGAGTTTTCAATTCGTCGGGCACCAAGTATCGCAAACTTTTAAAACAATTGGTCAATCCGGACCCGCCTGGAAAGGCTTCGAAAAATCCGCCGCCGGTCAGGGGTAAGGGTTTTTTTAAGCGTGTTACCAATCGTCCCGTGGACTATGTTTACTGGAACAATGTCAACGAGCTCGTCGATCGTTTACGTCTCATAAACGCGTCTACTCAGGCCGGTAACAATTCGCATTACAACGAAATACAGTCCATATTGGAAGAGCTGCGCGAAGCCGACGTCATTGTGTAGTCGGCTTGAGTCATGACAACAAGTGTTAAAGAGGGACTTGTCCGGGAGATACACGCTCCGGCTCGGAAACGGTTTGCTAGGAGCAGAGTCGTCATCAAGGGTGTCCTCGACGATTTATGGGAAGCCGACCTGGTCGAAATGACCGTGCCGGACCGCGGATACCGATACCTTCTGACTGTTATCGACTGCGGCTCAAAAAGAGCATGGGCGAAACCGCTCAAGAGAAAAACCAGTAAGGAGGTGAGTGCAGCAATGGCTTCAATTTTCGATGAATCCGGATTGTCACCGACCCTGTTGCATACGGACAAGGGGTTGGAATTTAGAGGCTCCGAGTTTAAATCACTTACAAAAAACAAGGGGATCTATCATTACTTTACCTATAGTCCGCTTAAGGCGACCATTGTTGAACGCTTTAATCGCACACTTAAGGAAATGATGTGGCGACATTTTAGCTTACTCGGTGCCTACAAGTGGGTGGACTATGTAGACAGTTTGGTGGACACTTACAACCGTCGAATACATCGCTCTATAGGCATGAGACCTATTGATGTGACCAAAAGGCATGAGTCGACAATTGTCGCACGTTTGAGTACTAGGCAGGGTAAACGTCGAAAACCAAAGTTTAATGTCGGTGACTGGGTTCGCATCAGTAAACATAAGCATCTTTTTACCAAAGGATACACGCCCAATTGGACTAACGAACAGTTTCAAGTGAATCAGGTGTTTCAACGTGACGTACCCCTGTACAATTTAGTCGATTCTGCAGGACAACCGATCCTAGGCAAGTTTTACGAGGAGGAGTTGAAAAAAACCCAATATCCAGAGTATTATTTAGTCGAACATATTGTACGACGAAATAAGGGTCGAGCACTTGTCAAGTGGATTGGACTACCATCCTCACAAAACACCTGGATACCCTTGAAAGAGCTACACAAATGACTCTTTCTCTTTTTTATACATCTTTCATGTCTAGACGTTAAATTGTCAAGTGAAATTAAATCTTCACGCAGTGTGCCTCCATGTATTGTTCCCGGATATAACCGACCCTGAACTCTTACTTACACGCGAGGTAGTAACCTTCACGCCATGTGCCTGTTCCACTCCGCCCGCCACAACCTTGCAACCAACCGTGAATCTATTCCCCCCTCTGGGTTAAATTGTTAACAAAGATCTCTCTATACATTTAGTTCAATATCGAGCATAGAATGGAGCACCTCGTATTGGATTGGACTTTTCTACTCGAGCCTATGAAGAAATGTATAGTCGTAGGCTTGACTAAGAAGTCATCGGTGATGATTGCAATCAGAAGTTTGGATGGTACGTCATGCTCCCCCTTCTTTATAACCATGGCTGATTGGGTTCTGCTGGTGCAAAGAGAGGATGAGTTGCGACAGTACCTCAAGAAAAATGATACTGCCAATAGGAAGAGGAAAGCGGTCGAAACCAGTCAAGATGTAGTACTCAGCGGAAAGCATCTTATCATACGTTTACATCAACCGGTTACTCGCACCGTCCAGACCGACTTGTCGTACCGACCATCGTGGATCGATTCAATGTTATCCAGACATCCGGAAAACATCACCTTATCTGCTGTCGAAACCCTGTCTTTACTGGATAAGATCCAACAAATTAAATTAGCATTGGATCTAATTGTCCGGTTAAAGATAGGCGAAGAACAACCACCACCACCCCCTCCACCACCACAAACCGTCGACATTGTAGATGACTATGATCTAGATGAGCTACTTAAATTAAGTGCGTAGGGAGAGCGGGTCTTCAGTCGTTTACCTGATACCATGGAGGAGATTGAAAAGTTACGTCGATGCATTGGCTACAGGAAGTTTCTATTGGAATATCCACTCCTCGAATTGGACGATCCGCGGATGAGAAAATTCGAGTCTATCGCGGCCTCCCTCATGTTCCTCAAATCAAGTGCGACGGTATGTAGGAGACGTAAACATCAATATCCAAATAGTCATTATACAGCTTGCATATGGAACGATGATAGTTGTACAAGAAAAGGTCCGGAAAAATGTATCTGTCATGTTTGTGCCTTTGCACTTGTAAATATCCTAGAGGAGTTGGAGGACTTATATCCTACACAACCGGATTGTTCAGTCAACATCTAATCATGGAGGAACTAGCAGATGTACGTCTCTCCATTCGCTACCTAAAGTTTCTAGTGGATTATCCGAACATTAAAGCAGACGATCCGCGGAAGATCATATTTGATTCTGTTGCATCGTCCCTCAATTTCCTTAAGGAGTCTTCGAAAATATGTAAAAAGCGTATTTTTGACTATCCAAATAGTCACTACACTGCTTGCGAATGGAATGATATCAGATGTGAAAAAGGTCCGGACGAATGTATCTGTTACTGTTGCGCCTTGACGCTAGTGAATATCCGAAAAGACTTGGCAGAATTATACCCTACTGAGTATCCAGTTTCCCCCTCCACTTAACTAGACACCTTTAAAAGCTAGTCGCTCTTCGATCTACAGGTATCAGTCTTATTCTACAAGTCAACCTATAAACTACATCATGTCTTTGTGCAACAAACTTAATGAAGCCATCGACTTTAAGCGACGCATTCAGCTTAAAGATCTTACTGAAGGCGAATCTTATTTTATCCAGTCATTTCAATTGGTGAGCAGTGCTACACATGGAACTGGACTCGTAGCAACTCTAGCCTTGCATCAACATTATGACGACGACAGGCAATGTACAGAAAAACTAGAGGAGGAGGATGTCGACGTTTTTCTTCCGAAACGGATCGTCACTATAATTACAAAAGGACAGGCCGACGCTTACAACGCTGCGCCCAATATGTACCTCAGGTATCACGGACGGATTGGAAAAGCTTACAATATCTCATTTATCGTGGAGGATAAGGAGACGCTACGAGGACATCGCAAATAGGCAGCTTCAATCAAGCTATAATAAAATATTAAACAATGTTTATATGTCATGTAATTATTTATTACGACAAAATATATTTTGTTAAACCTGAAATGTCTTGTTATTGACTTGATTACATTCATAAGATACCTATTTCCTTAGTATTTATAAGATATAGATAGGTTAATATGGAGAAACACGTGTATTATATATATTTTTATATAAAAGAAGAAATGCAACGAGAGAGAGATGATGTCATTTTATATAAGGTAGGTTCTCCCTCATCGCTTGTGGGCCATGTCTGCTACTATGAGAAGGGGAAAATACATAATTGTATTATCTGATTTGTGACACTTTGGGAAAAAATAAAATAACAATAACTATGTCTAGGAAAATGATTTTCGGTGTAGTAGACTAAAGATTTAGCATTTTTCTCACTGAGCCATTGAGGACAATAATTCATCATATAATTATGAGAGTAGTATTGTTATTCTTTATATTTTAGTAATTATAAAATGGTATGAGAAGACTCACACTAGGACAGGGGTGCTGAGCAATAGCCGGTTAATTTAGTCATTCAATTAACTCGAATATATTTAACATTATGACTATATTAATAACTATATGTGTACATTGTATGTTGACTTATTATCAACAATAATAAAATAGTAGGGGAGATGTGTAAGCTTGTAATTATTACTTATTTATTCAAATATTATTAGCATGATTACTGTTCCTATGAAGTTGTACTGAGATTACTGGGGGATGAGCAATAGCCGGTTAATTTAATCGTTCAATTAACTCGGTGAATAACTTCGCGGTTGGTTGATTTCCCGCACTTCGCGGTTGGATGATTTTTCTTTTTCCTGTCGGAATGACCTTGACATCTATTTACACTGCATGCGGGAGCGTCGGAGAAATCGAGGGAGACGGCGGTACCGGTGACCTTGAAGGGGGGGGGGGGTGACCTTGAGATGTCCTTACACGAGTCGGGGGCGGTCGGGGGGCAGTTTCCGGTGACCTTGACATGTCCTTGTAGGGGTCAGGGGGGCGTGACGTCATTGCTCCAGGGCTCCAGCGGTTTGCCACCCCATTTTTCTACTACTGGTGAGCCTCGTGATGGCCAAAGAAAGTAAGAAAACTACACACCACAACCTAATTACACGCACCGCATTCATTCTTCATCTCAAATTCGATTTTGAATTCCCTCGCCGAAATAAGAAAGAGGTAATTGCCTACAAAAAATGCTTATTCCTAATTAGGTCTTCAGAGTATTAATAATTCCAAAGTCAACCTATTTTTGGCTATATTTCACCTCCTTTGAGGCATCTTCAGGCCTAAAAGAAGATTTTAAATTTTTATTTTTTTTATATCTAAATTACCTACACATACATTACACATTACATTATCTTTATACAACATATTGACATAACTTTTAACAATTTCCCCTTAAACATTACTTGATTTATTTTCTTTCCTGACTATTCTCCTGCAAGGAAAGAAAATAACTAAGAAAATAAATCAAGTTATGTTTTAGGAGATTTTGTTAAAGGTTAGTCTACTGTCATATGTTAATTTTTTCATATTTATTGGAACTAAGTTCCTTATGGCACGTTACAGCGCCTGGAGCCCAGGAGTGAATCCGAAAAAAACACCGTCACAAAACTGAAATGACCCATGACGATAACTTGAGCCAAAGTTGACCGATGTGGAAGACATGTTTATTTTAGCAACGCTCGCGTATACGTTTAAATGTAAAATTGAAAATTTTGGACGGGGAAAATTCTAACTTATTCTATTCAACGAGACATACAACTTTTTTAAATTTTTTTTTTTTTTTTTTAGTTAAATCAACACCGATACTGCTATGAAGTGTTAATGATCGCTAAATTTATTAAAGCGGGCCTAAACGTTTAAAATAGAGAACACTAAGTATTAACCGATATCTTACGTTCTAAAATAACGATTTTTATAAAACGTCTTACACAAATTAAAGTAAAGTAAAATTGAAACAGGCATGTAAAATATCAAGCTGATACAAGCAGACGTTTTTGAGTAGGGAAGAGATATATTTTACAATATTTTAAATTAGTAGGCCGGGTAGGGGAAAACAGTCCTGTTTCCCACCTACTACCACCTTTCTTTTTAACTATATCAACTCATCATGATTTTTGAATTTCTTTCTCAATATTCAATACATAAGTATTTATTGCAAAGCACTCGCCTCAATGATATTAATGATACATATAAACAATGTTTTTCTCTTAATTTTGTCTTAACTCCGCTAGGTACAAACAGTTAATTACTTTTAATTTTGTCTCTTTTCTAACTGCGCCATGTATAAGTAGTTAGCATCGTATACTTAGTAGTGTGAATTTATAATTTGTATATTTAATGAAAAGCGTAAGGAACATCGTTCCTAACGGGTGTCCTGCGACGCCACACGTATTTTTTAATAAAAGTGTTTTGTTTAAATGTGTTTTGTTTAAAAGTTGTGTCAACATGTTATATAAAGATGTAAGTTAAAAGTTAATGTAGATATAAGAAATAAAATTTTAAAAATCTTTTAGGCCTGAAGATGCCTCAAAGGAGGTGAAATATAGCCAAAAACGGATTGACTTTGGAGGTATTAATGCCCTAAAGACCTAAATAAGAATAATAAGCATAGTATGGAAATGAAGGGTAATATACTGTGAATATCTCTAAAATAAATAAAAATGCAATTTACCTCCTCACAACAACAACAATATTATACCGGGTGTCCTATAACTACTCCCCTTCCATATTAACTTTTCAATAAAAAAATGTTCAAGCTTATCCGAAAATGGGGTCTTAAATTTTTTTCGTTAGTCGTTTAATGTATTTAATATCAGTTAATATGATTTGTCAGTCAGTTTCTCTCCTTTAAATTAGCATTGACCATATTGAATAAGGTAAAAAAATCACAAAAATCTAAGTAACTAAATTAAACAAAAAAATTCAAACTTCCGCACTCATGACACGTTAGAAATCATTTTAAGTTCATCACAATCAGTGGCGTACCTAGGGCAGTAGGCCCCTCGACAAAAAAATAGAATAAGCAAAAAGCTGAGATGATAAGCAAAAAAAGAGAAACATTCGCGTTCAGCACTCAATGGGGCCTCCTGACAAAGGTATATGAGTATAATTCCAGTTAAGATTTAATTATACTCTAAAGGGGCCCCTATCAACATTGCGGTACAAAGATTGTAGTTCCATGTTTTTTTTTATTTGTGGGCCCCCTGGAACCGGGGACGTGCCCACAATTCGGGCCCATAGACTGATTTCCCATTCCACTGATCACAATATCCTTCTTACCTTTTTTGTTGTAAAAAAAAATCCTTTTTCAACATCTCTGACTGGGCCCCCCCGCACCGCGGGGGCTGGCGGTAGCTATATCCGGCCCTGGTTAAATGTAAACAAACTCACTAATCGTGCGTAAAGCTGAAGAATTCCTCTTCTTTACCGCGCTAGCGTAGTAAAGAAGAGGAATTATTCAGAACTATGAGACGTGCATGCGCAATGAATACACGTACGTAAATAATCACTTTCTACGCATCTAAACAAAGATATAATGTTTATATTTCGTATCAATCGTAGATAAAATAATTAACACATCCTAGTCCACTGCTTTAAATAATGCTACCACAGCTGAAAAAATGGATAAAATCAAATATTATAAATCCATAACTTCTTTAAATTAATATTACTCTTACAAGGAGGGTTGGAACAGACCTAATCGTACCCTAAATAACGTTCTATTTCTACCTAAGAAAAGAATGTTGTGGAAGTTGTACTTATCAAATAAAAGGTATTAAATTTAAAAAAAAAAAAATAATAATAATAACACACATTTTGATAAAAAAAAACGTTAAATGTGTAATTTTTTCTTAGTGTAATTTTCGCATGTGTAATTTATGCATGTGTAATTTTTTCCCCGTGTAATTTTTTCCGTGTGTAATTTTGTCCGTGTAATTTTTTCCTGTGTAATTTTGTCCTGTGTAATTCTTTCCTGACACCATTAATTACGATGTCAAATTAAAGTTGTGATGTTTTCCTCTTAATTTGTGTGTTATTTTCTTCAGTCCTCTATTAAAAATAAATTACTTATGTAACTATTTGAAAGAGAAGGATTAAAAAAAAACTTGTTTGTATAGTTGGAGTGAAATTAAAGATAGAGGAAGAGAGAGTTTTTGTAAAGCTGTCAAGTTTTATAAAGAAGGGTCCTATTGCTCGAGGCTTCCAGTTTCAGTGATTAAGCGAGAGTATTTTGAGGCCAAGTTTTCTTCAAGGCCTCAAAACTCCGTCAAGGTGTTTCCCACCCAAGTTGGTTTGTCGTTTGAAGAAGAGTTTTCCTCCCTAATCAAAGCAAGTTGTGCATACTCTTGCTTTCAAAGTCGTCAGGGAATATCGTGGCTGTGACCCTTTCCTTTAGATAAACTTTTGAATTTAATCTAATTACTCTATCTCATTTATTCGTTCAAAAAAGAATTTTTCGAGGAAGGGATGAAAGTTCTGAACTCTTTTAGGATTGTGAGTTTGAAATCTACAGTAATACAGGAACAGTTAATACCAAGAGGATAATA